>PXYN01000209.1:0-600000 GCA_003056585.1 Lecanicillium sp. MT-2017a | reverse complement strand
AAAGAGCGCAGTTTGGCCTAGAACGTCTGGGAATAGGACTCAGTGGGCCTAGTCTTGACAATCAGACCGTGGCCGGTATAGCAACAGCCAACCATTTCTACCTGTATGCATGCATTGCTTCGCTACGGTCCTGAAGATTGACTCTGACTCTTGGACAGGGGAATGTTAGGCCTCAACAACCAGCCAGTCAACTTCACCACGCTGGGAAACTACTCAGCGCCGGCTTTTGTTGCGACGCTAAAGTCCGAGAATAAAATCCCTAGCTTGAGCTGGAGTTACACGGCCGGGGCTAAATATCGTTCGTGCAGCAGTATATACCCAGAACGGACCACTGCTAATCTGCAAATTAGGTCTGAAACAAGTATACGGCCAATTGATCTTCTCTGGGTATGACACATCCCGTTTCAAAGAGAATTACGTCTCGTTCACAATGGCAGACGACATTACCAGAGACTTGGTCGTCACACTTCAATCTATAAGCTATAGCGGATCAATATCTGCTATGCTACTCTCCAACCCCATCAATATCTTCATAGACTCAACCGATCCGAATATATGGCTTCCAGGAGATGCCTGCGACGCATTTGAGAAGGCTTTCGACCTGGAGCTAGATGATGAGACTGGCTTATATCTGGTGAACGAGACACACCACAACAACTTACTGGCGTCTGATGCACACGTGTCATTCAGGCTAAGTGATGGGGTTTCGGGTGATACAGTCAACATTGTTCTTCCTTATGTAGCATTTGGTCTTACTGCAGAGGTTCCTTTGGTTGCAAATAGTAGTTACTATTTCCCGCTGAAACGCGCAAGCAACTCAACACAGTACACGCTTGGGCGGACATTTTTACAAGAAGCGTTTGTACCCCTGATGTAATACTCTTAGTACTCATGCTGACTTCCTATAGATACCTCTCTGCCGACTACGAGCGCAAAGTCTTCAATGTCTCAGCATGTGTATGGAATGAGGGCGCCAAGGAGAATATCATCACCATCACGAGCAAGGATGCCAATTCAACGGGAGGAGGAGGGGATTCGACGTCTCCAAAGGAGGCCAATCTAAGCGGCGGGGCAATTGCAGGAATTGTCACCGGCAGCGTGATTGGTGGCATACTCGTTGTTGCAGCTCTGGTGATCATACTGCTTCGTAAGCGGAGAAAATGGCTGGATGCAGGATTTAGATCCGCCGCAGGAAAGAATCCAACACCCGAGGAGTCTGTGGTAAATGGACCAGTCATGAATTCTCCATCTAATTCGCCAGCTGCTTATGCCACGAGCCGATCAGCTCCTACTCGTTCGACACCGCCAACGGTCACTAGTATTTCAGCCACAAGGTCGACAGCAAAAGACTCTTTGTCTCCAGATTACTCGAACACGGGCTCGACACGGTTCACAATTAATGAAAGGGGGGACGGAACGTCCAATACTCCCGAGTTGGATGGATGTGATACACAGATTGATGTTCAGGATATGAGCAAAACTGCTAAAAGGATACAATTCTACGAACTACCAGGTAGCTAGGCAACTGGCAGCGAAATAGTATTACGCGGATGACGCTGCTTGGATATGGGTTCAACTTGGCCTAAGCTCAGTATGCCGCCCGTTTTAGTGTCGACGGAAAGATGAGCCGCTTATAAGGCAAGCTAAAAAAACGGCAACTAACCGCAAATGGTGCCATGTGGCTCCATTTGCGGCAGGTTTCACACCATGGTAGGGAGCGGACGGGAACCCGAATTCTCTATCGCCTATGGTCGTATGTAGTAACCTATTATTTATTTCGTAATATAAGCTTATCATACATGTCTAAGAGGCAAGCAAAGGGTTCGTACTTGCTCTTTGTCTAAATGCTATGGCTAGTGGCGTGTAGCGGCTATACACAAATCAGGCAGGCTGTTCTGGCCAAGTAAAATACGTCGGCAGCCTGGCATTTTACCAGGCGATGAGTGAGTGATTGCTCATACCAAAGATAGAAGGCCTGTTTGCCATACAGGCACAAGTACTTAGCGCTTAATCTACAGTGTCTAAGAGAGCATTCAGTGCGTTCTCATAGCAGTACTCTCTACATACTCCTTTCACTCGCTAACCCCGACGCTAATCACATTTGTAATGTCAATAAGCCGCTTCGCTTTCGTAGAGAAAGGCTAGGTCCATCCTCCATACTATTACATACGTTAGAATAATTGAATACCGAGGACCCTATGCGCGCATCGTTTTTCTAATCGCTAAAAAATATGCGGAGCCTTCCCGAACATCAGGCAGATAAACAAACCTTAGCGGATCTCGGGCCGTCCTAAGTCGCTTTGACAGCATTTCAAGTTATGGAAAATATCACCGAGAAATTTAAGGCGTTAGCTAATTAGTTTACGGAAGAATGGGTCTCACTGGGTAGTATACACTCCAGCACTGTTTGCCATTAAACGATCTTGTTTTCCTGTGACAGGCGCTACTCACCAGTCGGGGTTTCTCCCGCCAGTGAAGCATGTATACTCAATGAAAGAACCAATCTGTTCGTTGACTTGAAATAGAGAAAATCTTCCGCCAAATGCGGCATCATTAATGGAAGCAATAGTCTCCTCGGCAATGATGCGCACATCCAAACGCTGGCCTTCGAAACTTCTCCCTGACAGTATGGCAGTTGTGTCGGTTTGCTCTTGTTCCTATACGCAACCCTCTTTTCTTCTTAGCCGCAGTGTACAGCAAAGAAATGCGACGCCTTTGCATATTCCGTAATAGGGCCTGCGCGAAGGTTCCATATCTTGTCTTGATGCTAGTCTTTCCCGATAACTGCGCCGAATACCCCTGATTCCTCAGCCATCGCGCGCACACTAGGCAAGGCTGCTTATAGGCTTGTTTGAGAGCAGAGAGCATCCTGTCTGGGTAGAGCCAGAATGTCCATCTCGGAATTCCAGGAAGCGAACTTGCCCATCTTTTCAGCTTAGACATGTATTCAACCATTTTTATGCAGCGGGCAAAGCGAAGTGTTGCCTCAGCCTCGTCTAGTGACGCCAGCACAAGATTCCATCTGCACTCCTCTTCGACGTTAAATATGATTGCCTTGGCATTCGTATCTTGTTGCAACGATAGAGGGGCGTGAGCTTTATAGTCGGCGCAGTACGCCAGCGCTTTGGTCCATTGCTTCATTTTGACCGCGTCGTCCATGAGCCACCTTACCACAGAGACGCGAGTGTCGACTACCACCTCTAAACGATGCAGTGCTTGGAAGTTGCCATTCTGAAAATTGCGTAGGACATTTTTGAATACTTCTCTCTGTATTGGAGTCCTTGAACTCGCTGCTTGCTGCATGATGTTTATGTTTATTCGACAGCACACAAACTCATGTTTCACGACAATGAGATGAAGCTCGTTTGTGACTGCTTGTAGGTGAGAGCCTGAAAGACCCCCTAGCAGTGCGACTTGTCCTGGTATACTCCTTTTGGCTGCATCTACATCTTGCAATGCCAGACGATAAACCTCTTGGACGATGCTGTGATACTTTGCAAGTAGTAAAACAGTCCGCTGAAGACTGCGGATATACTCTTTTGCTTGAGGATAGCGGCTCAGGATGACGTCAAATCTATCGCCCAACTGACAGAGAAGACCCAGTGCGTCTATAAATTTATTTTCGATAATTTTTGCCGTTGCTTGTTGCATCATAATTGCTTCCTGTATATGGTGATTCATCAAATAAAGCATCCATTCTGTAAGCGAAGCAGTATCTGCGTTGGAGCTGACGCTGGAGCTCACAATACCTTGCACCACCTCGGCCAAGCTCTCTGGGAAAAGAGTTTTTCTGCACATCAGCGTGTACCAAGCGTCGGAAATGCGCTCATGACATCGTGTTGCAGATCGAATTAATTCTTCCGGTACGTCAGCTTTGTTTAATATCGCTTGGATCGCTTGCAGGTGTGCATTGGCACCGCGCAGCTGTTCTCTGGAAAGCAAATCAAACACTAGCTTCATCTGCTCTGTGCAGACGGAGAACCAATCTTCATCCTCCTGGACGCTGTTGATTCTTTCAGTATGGCGCACATGATTGCTGCTCTCGGTTAGATAGTCAAAACTGTCGCCGGTAATATCTAGTAGCAGAACCATCTGCAAGCGATACATCGTCCATTGCCAGTCGGCTGCGTCCATCGGTTGTCCTTGCTGATGAGGTAAAATACTGTCCAGGCTTGCTTGCAGTTGTTGTGCCTTTCGAGCTCGCCGCTCTGTCCACGCTGGCCGAAAAGGGATGGATACAGGCGATACTGCCACTGTTGGTGGTGATGGGCGTGCGCATGTAGCTTGATCTCCACGTTGGATTTGTAATTCCAACGCATCAAAGACATACAGTATATATTTTACCCATATTTGGAGATCTCTTATAGTGTGCGTTTGAGTATCGATTTCTTCGCTGTCTCTGACTGTAATTTGCGATTTCCTAGTGTAGTTGTGAACTTCTTCGTCGGAAACATTGAATGACGTGGTCAAGCACCGCAAATCCTCCACCCGCTCACTAAACGCGCCAAATTCGTCAGTGAACAAAAGCGTAAAAGCCCACGTTACCAGACAGAAGCCCTTGTATATTGAAATAAGGGTAGCAGCATCATTGTGCTGCCAAGAGTCCCATATCATCAGCTTGTTGGTACCTTGCTCCGCCAAGTCCAATAGTCGGTGGTGCTTGATGTCGTCAAACGTCACACTCACAAGAGACAAGTGTACAATGCTAAAGGCAAAAAAAGCAAGATGGCTGATTTTGTCATCCAGTAGGCGTAGCTTAAAAGTCAATGCATGCAGCAAGTCGACATGCATGCTGTAGAGTGTGCTCTTTGTAGCCCTAGGAAGATGTTGGGTGGACTTGATGCAACAAATGCCCATGAAAGACAGTGGCCATACATCAACTGGTACTTCTTTGACACATGATTCCATAACTTTTAAGTAATTTGGTATCCATAGGTCGTCGATAATGGCCATTGCAGGGCGAGAGACATATATTTCGAGAGCTGCCCCGAATTTGGCTGCCATTGTGACTCTGTTGCCTATTGTCAAATGCTGCTGCAACTCGGTTTGGGCAACAATCGTATACATCGGGTGTATATGCAGGGTCATCTCATCAGCCGAATAAGTGACGTAGCCCCGGTCAACAATCACTTGCTGGAATGCTTGCACAGTGAATGCCATATTTTCTTGGCGATGTTGATCCATAGATTGTTTAATGGGTGGGGGAGCAATTGCATCAAAGATGGGCAGCAAGTAGTGAATTGGAGGAGCAACTGTCCAAAACAGCCCCAGGAGGCAGAACATAAAGAACTGATAGGGGGGAGTAATAGAGAGATCTTGAAAGTCTTGCAAAGTATCCAACTCGTCTATTAAATCAAGCTCAAGGTTCTCCATGGATGAGAAGAGTCCTCGGTGAAGGAGCCGGTAAAATTCCGGCCACGGTTTGCGGTGACGTACTTCCAACACGGCGGACAGAGCGCCAGGAATACACTGCAAGAGTGTGACGGTTGATTCAAGATGATCAATGTCGTCGCTTTTCCAGGATGTTGTATCCTCGCCATCTTGCTCTGTCGCAAAATCCATTGCATCTGGCAAGTCTAATGGGAGCAGCGCATAACGATATGGCCCAAAGTTGTAACCGATTAGACCCTCTGCCAGAGTAGGATCCGCGCGGCGGTGACTGAATATAATTTTCAATCTTCTATCTCTCCTCGAATCTGCCACCGATCGAATAAGTTGCCGAAGGAACGGCAATATTTGTCCTGCATCTGAGTCTGCAATAAGTTGTGGGAAGGGACTGATTGGAAAGATTTCAAACCCCTTGATGATTATCGTACAATGGAGCCTTTTAACAATGTCGAGAATTGTCTTCTCTGTATCATCATCGACTGAATGTTCTGTTTTGGGAAGACTGGCGGTCCCGACAGCCAGTTTGATACGTTCGGAATCGTACTTCTGGTGTTGTATTTGACAAATAATGTCCATTATAAAGTCTTTATAGGTGACTTCGGCTCTGTATTCAAAATCCACGGTAATCGCTATATCAATGTAATTTGTGTCTTTCCAGAGTTGTATCGCGCTGTCAATAAGAAAAGACTTTCCCACACCTGCTAAACCATGCAGGTAAATGATGCTGCTCTGGCACAGAAGACGCTCTAGTCGCAGCAAGTCAAAGTCGCGGCCATACCATGGCCTACTGCAGAACGACGGGCCTCCTCTGCGGTCAAATTCTTTCAATTTGTCAAAGTAGACTTGCTCAGTGTTGTTCCGCGGATTTCTGGGGTTGCAGAAGCGAGCTGTTTCCGGCGCTCCGTAAAGCACAGGAACGAAACCATCTCTCAAATCCCGCTGCAGCCCATACCGTGCACGCCTTTTAATTTTCACGCGGGCACCCATTCGAGCAATAGCAGCAGACATTGATATCGGCAAACCATCTATTAGCAAGGCATAGTAAAAGTCGTAAAGAAATATGGTGGCCGCGGCATGAGATACTTTGAAAGACATGCCTACGACGTTTTGTACGCCTCTCTTCAAAAAGTGATGCGCCATGTTTGCATTGGCGCCACTGTCTGCAGCAGCCGAGTGACAGGCATTGAGAATAACCAGCGGTATTTGATACCTCTTCACGATGCGAGCAACCATCAGTGCAGGAATAGCCTCGGTATCCTTTTCGTCCCGCTGGCCAGTGGCAATAGGAATCAGTCGCGAGCTGCTAAAGTAAAGGATAGCAGTCTTTGTGCCTTTTCCCTTTCGGGTACCAATCTTGCCGTGCATATCAAAATGTACAGCGTCAAAGTAGTTTGGGCCGTGCTCCTCTTCTCGTTGCTGCAAGTGGTGTTCAAAGGCTGCCAAGGTCCCTGGTCGAACAACTTCGACATTGAGGCGCATGTATGCCTTGTGCTGCTGTTCTTGCTGTAGCCTCTTTATTCCAAGAAGTACCTCTAGGGCAAGGCCTGGCGCGACGTCTTGACGCATCGAAGGCTGGTTCCGGCGAAGATCACGAGCAACCACCAAAAGCACATTGAAAGGCTTCGTGGATTTAAATTTACCGATCGGTTCGATAGTTGGCAAAGAAACATCGTGGTCCTCAATGTCTTCTCGCTCTTCTTGTGACGGGGACTGTTGAACCGTATCCGCGAGAGATCTTTGAACAACCACCTGAAGTCGAGAATTCCACAGGCTAGGAGACTCTAGCGTCTCCCAAAACAATCGATGGATGCTGTCGCCATAACATTTCTCAATGTCTTGGCAAATAACCAGCTGAAGAACTTGAGAGTCCGTTCCTAATTTGTTCCAACGGAGGCGAGACAAAATAATGGTGTCCAACCCTAAACTCTTGAGTAGCTTCCTGGGATACTCGAGTAGCAGCTCCTCAGCCGCGACTGCTTTATCGATCAAAAATGGCGATAATGCTAAGAAGTCCTCTAGGTACCAGCGGACTGTCTCTCTTTGATCCCTGTTAAGAGGATCTCGAAATTTAATGTTGTTTGCAAGCCGCTGGCCGCCTTGATCGAGATTCACGGTCCAACCGTCTGCGGTACCTTCCTTGACGGTAAGGTACAAAATTTCGCTAGTGTTTTGGTCCCGATGATGGAAATCCATTGTATATTCCAAAGTTTAAACTTGGTATATAGAGAACAAAAGGTCCTGTCTATTATTTGAAGCTTTCTTACCCCGCATGCAAGCCATTATGCAATGTGGCCGGTCGTCATCGGAGGCCCTCACGTGAGAACTGACACAGACGCACGAAACGATACCTTACAAAGGCAACAGGCGCGCTACAAATTTATCGAAGAGTCAAAAGCAACAAAGAGTACAGGTATAATAACTCAAGATGTCGCTGGAGAAAAGTTTTCTCATTCTCGAGACACCAGTTTGTCAGCCAGATCTGTCACGGTTTGTTGGGCGTATCGTTGTTGACCCAAAACGACCTCTTGAGCGATTTGTCCCCTCTTCTGATGTTGATGACATTAATGATAATACAGCGTCTCATCGCGCCGATACGAATTTCCCTGGTATCTTGCCGCGTCCGCGAAAAACAAAGAATCAGAAGGAAATGGTATCGTCGGATGCAGAGGCCACACTGGGAAGCAAGCTTGCCTCGCTCTTTGAGATGGAGTTTTCGCGAAACGAGGGCCATAGTCGATTGCTGGAATGCGAGCAGCTGAACACATACTCCATGGAAAACGTCCATCTCGTTTTCAAAAACCTGATGAAGAGTCCGCCATTTGCGAAAGGTGCAGAGGAGCTGCTGAGAGGGATATGGCCACGCGACGCATACTTTGTCACAGGCTTCATTACAGCCATCAATAGCCAATGGACCATCACGGATACTGTGGGTGGTAAGAGGGCTATGAAGGCGACACTACCCATTGGCAAGCTTTCGGGAGTCCCAGATGGACTTGGAGGGCCTCTGGATGCGAGCGGACAAGCAAACACGACATTGGTAGGGAAACACAATCGTCAGATGACTGTCGAAGCGGAGGAGATCATCGCAGTGTCTTATTTCACTGTTAAACTGAAACATACAATTGACTTTGGTTCTGGCTCCATCAAGAGAGTGCCAGTATTCGGCAAGGCTCGACGGGCGAAGAATAATGAGCTGGCTATGGGTGGTAGTGACGATGAAAAAGACGAGGTTGACTATGATTCTAGCTCTGACGCTGAAGCTGATTATGATGGTGGCGGGAGACAAATAGAAGGCATTGTTACTGGTAAGGCTCACCAGAATGGGAGCGTGGGCGACACTATGATGCTCGAACCACTTTTGCCAGATAGTCCAGCAGCTCTGGCTGCGAGGTACCAGTGGCTATGATTGATAGAAGATTTATCTGTCGACAATGTGATTGGTAGCACCGTCTGGCTTCACAAAGATTGTGATAACTTTAATGGAAGTTTTGAATGTGTACTTCGACTGAAGATTGAACCTAGAGCACCCGACAAACGCCTGGGCCTTATAAGCCACCTCATCCCGGATCGTTGGAAGATGCTGTTCATAGACAACACGCTGTCCTTTTCTGACCTTCCAGATTATGTCGGGGGTCTGATTCTCAACACGGTCCTGGGATCTGATGACAAAAGTAGATTTCGTGGCCCTGGTCAGAGAGTGCAAGGAGGCATCGATTCAAGGCCCGCTCAACACCGCTGCCCAACTGCGAACCGAACGAGAGGAAGGCACCGCCCACAAATCTCTTGGCAGCTATACCGGTAGGTATGTCAATACCATGGGGAACTTTGCCTCGACAGTCAAGGTGCAGGGGAATGGGCTGCGGTTGCGAATTAATGACCTCCCTGAGACGTACTACGATCTCAAGCACTATCACAATGACACTTTTGCGTGGGATTGCGACAGGGATGCTGAAGCCAAGCGGGCCATGTTCCCCCAGATTTCAGCAGAATTTCGAAAGATTCACTTTATATCTGACGACTCTGGTGCGATCACGAGGATACACTGGACTTATGCCCGAGATGAGCCGAACGGTGAAGTATTTCATCGGGTCAGGGAATTAGGAAGTCGTGCGTGAGAAAACAGTTTTATGTGGTAGATCGCTACGAGATAACGAGCAGATGGTCCTTTGGCAGGAGTAAGCTTAGCTTGAAGAACACTGCAGTATGTGACAGTCAACGGAGCAAAATTTACTTTTCGGGCGAGCACAGCCAATGGAAGGATCTCACCATCAAACCTCAGGAGTAAACTATGAAAAGCCAGCGAACGCTTCCTTGCGTTAGACACTCCGCTGGTACTTGTCAATGAATGTGCGACGAGATTCGATAGCTGGTCTGTGGAGAATATAGGTTTGGTGGATACGGGGCCGCAAAGTAGGCAATCACAAAAAGAGAACTGAGAGTATGTATGTATCTCTTTAGAATAAGTTATAATATACTTTCTAAAGAAACTGGACATAGCTTCACTTGCACTGATTCAATGGCCGTAATAAAAAGTTGAAGTAACACGTGGGTGTTGCCAAAGAGAGGTGCTCGCCGTGGAGACACTGGCGCTGGCCACTACAGAGGCTGTAAACCTCTTTACTCGTAGCCCACACGATTACACGGCTAGCGAGCCAAAGAAATGCAAAAGAGTGGCTTTCAGCGCTGTGGCCCAAACAGCAGAGTCCATCATCGGCTATATCGTTAGTACTTTTCACATCTCACCATTTTCCTAACTGTCTTACCCAGTCAAAATCTTTTGACAATCCATTCCCTATACTATATAAACCACTTTCAATTTAAAGCATTGAGTAGCTTGAACAACAATATGTTCCTCAACACACGTCTCTTACACAACGCACCGTACCTAAAGCTCGCTATTATAGAGAAGTCTTAGAATGGCCACCGAGAGCAAAAAAACATACAACAGCCGGTGTTCGCTGGTCGTCACCGACCCAACTACTAATCTGCCGGTCGACAGCTTGTCTATGGGAGAGCAGACGGGATCCCGAATTCTCTGTCGCCTATGGTCGTATGTGACTGTTTCGGAGCAAAACTCACCTATATGTCGACATTGCGACCAACTGGCGACCGAGAATCACAAGAATCTTGTTTAGTCTTATAATTTCTATCATGAATTGATGCTCATTTATTAAGGTAAAGTGTATCGTCTTAAATAACCAGGTAAGTCTACGTTGTTCCGGCTTTCGAACTGTCCAGGGAATGCTTGTGATCCACCGCTCAGTACGTTTGCGATGTATTCGTCGTTTCTCCTAAAAGTCTTAAGACCTTTAACCTTTTTAATAGGCCATGGAGGACATAGACTGATATCAGCCCAGCTTGAAGACGGACCACGATGAGGACCCTCTCCTTGGTATCCCAGCCGACGTCCCCGTAGTATGAGGCGACTTCGCCCACTCAAACCCTTGTCATGTCCCGATTCTTTCCAGTATCTGGCTTAATCCCAAATGCAGCAATCTCGTTTTGTTCTATGTGTATGAGAATTTGTCAAAGGAGCGACTATAACGGCAAATCCCTGAAACGGCCACATGGTCCGCTTGCCTCATATCGTCAGGCTACTCCGATCTGCCCAACATTCAGGATGCCAAAAATCGGTATGCCCAAAGCTCAATTAATTTGCAGACTGTTGATGCCAATATCTTCGAAAATAGAATAGCTTCAGATTATTGGCATGTGGGCATGAGACGTATAGCAGGCTACGTTTTGCGTCGGATCCGTGTCTGTTGTCGTTAGTACCTAATTGTGGCTACAAGTCTCTTCAACTTTCACGGCAAAAGCTCAGTACTTGTATTGAAATCTCCTAAATTTAAAGTTTCCCTTTTATCACTACTTACGCCTAAATGGAGCCCGAGGGCAGGCACGCAAAGCGCAAATGTCGCTACAGCTCAAAGCGACGGTACTCTCCCGGCATGCATTCGGCCTCATTCGCGAAAAGACAACGATGTGTATTCTTGTCAAAAATCAGGCGACCTTCTGGGCACCTGATTGGGTGACAGGTACAGAGAGGACAGTCTGTCTCGTATGCTTCCCCCTTTGTACAACGCATGTATCTTGTGCAGTCGACAGGGTGCGGGTAGTTACCATCGCCTGCGCAGTCGTACCATTCAACAGGGCTAGAGTCAACTACCTGCGTACTAAAAAGTGTTAGAGTGAGTGGCTTGGGAGAATTGGTACTTTTCGCAGTGCATTTCGCGACAAGCGTTAGCGCAACGAGTGTTCTAAGCAACATGGTGACTTGGTGTACTAAATAGCGGAGGAGTCTAGTTCTGAATAACGGCGAGGGGACATGGTTATCCAAGGCCTTTATAGTTTTGCCATTAATTTGTCTCAAGCCCGGTAATCCCTCATGCTGGTTTATTTTTGCTTTTTTTATGCATTGTGCTGTATCACAATTGGCGAATAATACCTGCAGCGACGATCATATGGGCACGGTACGCCGTAGCAGTTGATGACATGCGGCGACTTTGTCCACCCGCACGCTGATCATGTCTCGATCTCTACTGGGTCTAGCTTCGCCTCAAAACAGAAATAATGCGTGTCCTAAGTACATGAGAAAGGTTACTGTCGTCTTCAGTGTTGGGTACGGAAATGGAGGCTATGTCTTTAGTATCGAGGGCAAACTCAACGTCCGTATGGGAACGGCGACGGCGCGGAAGGTGGGCTGTAGATGATACATGCACTAGTCGGAGTGTTCTTCCTCCTAGTCCAGTTCAAGACCCTTGGTCTGTTCAGCTCTGATGCAAAAGTTGGCGTGTAGACGCTCAGCCTAATCTACCATGGTCCGCGAACAAGCCCTTGGTGGCAGCGACGTTTGAGGGGGCGTTTACTTTCTGGGACTGAGGGCAGTTGATCTCGCACTGATACTGACGGAACCAGCGTTTCTAGTAGTTCGGCAATGAGTTCAGCCAGGAAGTGCTGCAGCTCATCCCGAGGGCGAAAATGGCAACAGTACGGTTGCACACATCGTTGGCATCCTCTATCTGAAGGTGAGAATTGTTTTCAAAGCTAATGGGTTTGTGGTACGGGCCGCAGAGCCAAGTGTCTTGCGCGGACTCTTTGCAGATCTGGTCCAACGATGTTCTTCTCGGATGGAAGAGGTACAGAAGCTCGAGCTTAGGCAGAGACGTGGGCGTGAAGGAGCGGCAAAGCTGCTCATTGGCGGTGTTATACTGGCAGTAGGAAGGAACATACTGAGCGAATTCGCAATTTAGAGGCAAGGAAATGATGCAAACAGGAGCTGTTGAATGGCATGTGAAGCAGGAGGGCGTAGACGACGGTATTTAAGGCTTTTGAAGACAGTCACGCTCGCGTACTTAGTTGAAGACAGCCACACAGCCTAAATGCGTGCCACTTCTTGATTTACCTTTTTGGGCCATTTCATACCATGCTAAATTGAGAAGGACAGTTTGGCGTGTTATTAGTGGCCAACCATGAAAGTAAGGTGTCGCATAGATTCGTGTGTGACGGGCGCTATCAGCCCCTTTCGAACCTCTGAAAGTAAGATCTTGTCATATCAATGGGTACGGTATTTTTCCATAGGACCCCGTCCTTCCAATTTTTCCAACCGACTCTTCATTTAGTCCAGTTGAGTATAAAGAGCTGGTGCTATCTCCCACAAAAGCGGGGACGCTAGCCGCCTTGTCTCGCCCACCAGTAGGTCCCCATCACATCTGGCTCTGCCAATTCATCATTGGAGTCGGCAAGCTTGGTCAAATAATAAAGTCGTAATAGACGATGGGATAATCATATTCATCTGATGGGTTGACCCGTTATTTCCAGTACTCTGCAGGTTCTGCTCACGTAACCACTATATTGGTCGCACAGTTGGTAGCACAGCTTACTGACACACCTGGCGCCGCTGGCGAATTACAGGGTCGCCTCCTGAGCTCCTCCTTTCCTCCTGCCCTCTCCTCACTCCGCCCGTTTGCCCCGCCCTCCCCTGAACTGACCGCCATCGCGTGCCTGGGCGTACCTTGAACCTCGACCCTCGACCTCGTCGGCTGCCAGGCATCGCTTCTACCCTTTCTTTTTCGTCAACCCGTCCAGCTGCCAGCGCCGTCGTCGATACGGCCCCTGCTGACACTACGGAGACGACCGTGTCCTGACGTGCCTGCTCACCAGAGACTGCGACGCAGCTCCGAGACGCCAGGAAGTCAACCATCTGGCACAGCAAGGCCGCTCGCCCCGCGTTTCGAGTTTGACATTTGTGACGAAACGAACCCTTTCCATCGCGTGGCCTTTCACTCGGCTCGACAGCCTTTGCTCGCAAAGATGGACGCCAACAATAAGCGCCTGCACCTCAACTTTGGCAACGAGAGGTTGCCCATGCCAAACGACCGCGCCTTTCCCACGACGCCGTCGACGTTTCCGCAACCCGTCTTCCCGCCCTCGGCCGCACCGCAGCCCAGCGGAATGCAGCAGCAACAGCAGCAGCAGGCATACGGAAACGCTGCTGGCTATGCTGCTCCCCAAGGATACTTTAATCAGGGACCTTATCAGCAACAGCAACAGCCGCAGCAGCAGCACTATCACCCGCCTCAGCAGCCCGCCGCCTACGGCTACTCCGATGTCCACGCACCTCCTCCCCCGGCCCCTTATCAGCCTCGATCCAACACCCCGGGCAATGACCCCAACAGCGGCCTCGCCCATCAGTTCTCCCACCAGAATCTAGGCGGCGCCGCTCGACAGGCCCCGTATGCCCCTCGAGCTCCGACACAAGCTCAGCGCCCTAGGACGGCGGGTGCCACCGGTCAGCAGCCCTCTTACGGCAGCCATGCCAATGTTCCTCTGCCATCGCAGGGTACTGCCCCCGGCGCAGAGTTCCAGCCGATCCCCGAGAGAAATCCCGACAAGTTCGGAACCAATGCCAACAGCAATCAAAAGAAGTGTTCCCAGCTCGCGGCAGACTTTTTCAAGGACAGCGTCAAGCGAGCCCGAGAGCGTAACCAAAGGTAGCTACCCCGTCACCAACGCCCTCAAAGCGTCGACTAACCCGCGTGTGTTTAGACAAAGCGAATTGGAGCAGAAGCTCCAGGATCCCCAGCAGACTCCCGCCAGAAAGGAACAGCTGTGGTCGACGGCCGGCCGAAAAGAAGGCCAGTACCTGCGATTCCTGCGCACAAAGGACAAGCCCGAAAATTACAACACGGTCAAGATTATCGGCAAGGGTGCCTTTGGCGAGGTCAAGCTGGTGCAGAAAAAGGGCGACGGCAAGGTCTATGCCATGAAGTCTCTGATCAAGACGGAAATGTTCAAAAAGGACCAGCTCGCCCACGTCCGCTCAGAACGCGATATCCTGGCCGAGTCGGACAGCCCCTGGGTCGTCAAGCTCTACACCACATTCCAGGACACGTACTTTTTGTACATGCTCATGGAGTTTTTGCCTGGCGGAGACTTGATGACCATGCTCATCAAGTACGAGATTTTCTCCGAAGACATTACCCGCTTCTACATTGCCGAGATTGTACTGGCCATTGACGCGGTTCACAAGCTTGGGTTTATTCACCGGTACGTTGCACCGCCACAGACGTATGTGCACCACTAACAAACACAAAGTGACATTAAACCCGACAATATTCTTCTCGACCGCGGCGGCCACGTCAAGCTGACGGATTTCGGCTTGTCCACTGGCTTCCACCGACTCCACGACAACAACTACTACCAGCAGCTCCTGCAGGGCCGCTCCAACAAGCCCAGAGACCGAAGCTCGGTTGCCATTGACCAGATTAATCTGACTGTCAGCAACCGATCCCAGATCAACGACTGGCGAAGGTCGCGGCGCCTGATGGCCTACTCGACGGTCGGAACTCCAGACTACATTGCGCCCGAGATTTTCACGGGCCACGGCTACTCGTTTGACTGCGATTGGTGGTCGCTGGGCACCATTATGTTTGAGTGTCTTGTCGGCTGGCCACCGTTTTGCGCCGAAGACAGCCATGATACCTACCGCAAGATTGTCAACTGGCGGCAAACGCTGTACTTTCCCGACGACATTACCCTTGGCGTCGAAGCTGAGAATCTCATTCGCAGGTTAGTAGCCAGCCCTTTGACCTGGAATCTTAACTAACCACGTATAGCATGGTTTGCAACACGGAGAACCGTCTCGGCCGCGGCGGAGCACACGAAATCAAGAACCACAGCTTCTTCCGCGGCGTGGATTTCGATAGCCTACGCCGCATTCGTGCACCGTTTGAGCCTCGCCTAACCTCCAACATTGACACGACCTACTTCCCCACCGACGAGATTGACCAGACTGACAATGCAACTGTCCTCAAGGCGCAGCAACTCCAGCAGAATGGAATGCGTCAGGAAGAGTCACCAGAGATGAGCCTGCCTTTTATTGGCTACACCTTTAAGCGTTTCGATAACAACTTTCGCTAGTTTGTCAGTAAAGAAAAGTGCAATGACGGTATTTAGTACCCGTCTACGCGGGATGATTTGTGCATTCACGGCTTTTAATGTTGGATGTTGACTGTCGGCTTGAAGGAGAAAAGCATGCATCACTGGCCATATATAGAAGAATCTAGCGACAATGTCGAATATTATCACGGATGTGACTGTCTAAAATGTGTACATGCGGCCATACATTGTGCCAACTCTGGCAATCGACCGATTTCTCATTGCTATTAACCCGTTTTGCTCCATAACGCCGTTTCCAAACCGTAATAAATGCAGCATACCTATCTCCTGGCCGTCAAGCCTGGCGCGGCATTAAATCGCTCCTCTCGTTCCGTCATAAACATGACCTGCAGCCAAAACTCCTTTGCGTCGGGATCCCAGAAGCAAAACTGCTTATCCTCCCGCTTATCCAGCTCGCGCGCGGGAACCTTGAAGCCGACCGTCTCGTAGGGCTCGGCAGCAACGAGCAGGTACTGAAAGTTCTTATCGGGCTCCTCGACGCGCTGCGTAAACGCATTCATCACCTGCCACTTGGGGGCCGTCTCGGGCGTCGCGTCCGGGTACTGCAGCTGGAACAGCAAGCCCTGCTGCCTGGAGACGGGGTCGCGAATCTTGGTAATCTTGTATCCCGGGCGGCCAATCTTGACGACGTTTTTGCGCGCGCCGAACCCGGCCGCCACGCTCGTCGGCAGGCCCGTCGCCGGGTCGATGCCCTCTTTTTGCTTGCCCTCGCGCTGCTCGCGCGCCGCACGACGAGCGAGGTTGGTCTGGTGCTTTTTGCCTTGTGTATGTGCCAGGTACGAGCCGTCGTTTTGGTGCACCGTCAGGCAGAGGCGGCACTCGAATGTGCCGACGTGGTTCTTGAAGAAGTACGGGTCCTTGTCGAGGTCGATGGTCTCGAGGGCCAGCTTGCGCAGGCGCTCGCGGCGGTCGGCGTTGGTGGCGGACTGCGAGGCGACGCCGCCGCCGCCAAACTTGGAGCCTGCGCGGTTTTGGTAGTCCATTTTGCTCGGTGCGCGCTGCGGACTGTCGTGTTGATGGGGATGGTGCTGGAGGTGATGTTGGTGATGCGTGGAGAAAAAGTTGTAGGAGGTTGATGATGTGGGGCGCCTGCTGTGGCGATCAAGCAAACTGACTTTGGGCGGCGCCAGTCGCGACTTACACCGAGTTTTCCTCTGTGCTACCAAAATGCATATTTGGCCTGAACCACACAAAAAGATCAACGGTTTAAACAAACCATGCCGTGGTTTGTCAAGAATTTCTGACATATTTGATGGATTTTAATCGCGTAAACATCACAAAGATGCGCCTAAGGCAGGGCAAGGAAGTGCTCTGAGCTAAGCGCCGGCGAGCAGGGAAGTGTTGCATAGCCCCGTTACAAGGCACCTCGCAGTCAGCCACACGTATGCAAGACAGTTGGCATTCTCCGCAAAGGAGGAGGGGAAACTTGCCCCAAGCATATGATGATTTACGGCTTCAAGTACGAGTTTCTTGACCAAGTTTCTTCCCATTATGGCTCTTCAAGGGCAATGGAGCCTGGGCGGCCCTGCAGACTCGCCGATTGCCATATCTCGCGGCATTCTCAAAGCAGCAACAAGCGACAATGTCCAGTCGCTTGCAATATTGGCATGCGAGAGATTTGGAAACACACTGGCCATGTGTCCAGAGACTTGCCTCAAGGTTGAGCGCACTGTTCTCCCAACACCGCCGCCAGCGGTACTCAACTTTCTCCGTGGAGTGGTCGGATACTCTGCTCATGACTGCGCAACTCATCTTGGGTCATCTCTAGCTGGAATTCAATTCCTAGGGCTGGCAACGGCTTTGGTTACCACCATGGGCCTGTACGAAGGAGCTCTGGCACTCTCTGAGATGCTGAAAGGCTCTGCGAACGACAAAACCTTGCTGCCCACAGTCACGCAGTTGAAAGACCTGCTCACTAGCATTGAGCCACGTTGCCATCGTTCTGGCTTTGCAGACGAAGTAGTCGGTTGGCAGGTCATGCTCCAAAACGCCCCCCGTATTAGCGACAGAACCCGAAGGATTCTGAATAGGCGTTTTCTGTCCCGCGACGCTATTGAGAAAGTGGTGGATGTATTCCGCCAGCTACATCGACTTGGTGATTGCACAATCGTTTCAGCTACCTTCAAAGTAAGTAACACAGCAGCTTGGCTGATAGCTTTTACCAAATGGTGTCTTGGGTTGCCACCTTCTGTGTATCTTGACGATGGTACACCGTTAATGGAGCAGCCTGGTCATAAAGTTGCCATTGTTATCAGGACGGGAAAAGATTGCTTCAGTGAGCAAGTGTCGATAACAATTCACCACACAATCAAGGACCCCCAAACGCTTATAGCAGATTCGGCAAGCCCGAAGTGGAATGGGATGGTCTCCATCGAAACCTTTGGACAACTATTTCTGGCCGACCGTGGCTTAGGCGCTGGAATTGGGTTCGAGGCGCTGCTGCAATGCCTTCCACGGGCGATTGCGTGTGTATTGCAGTTTGCCATCTTCTCAGAACTTCTTGTGGACCTTAATCCAGAACTAACGGCCAACAAAACTTGCCCGTTCCCTGCCAATGGCATAATTTTAGATGTTATGCGTCGATTTATGTGCTTGGATGTGGCTTGTGATACGTCGCTCATGGAACACGAGGGCCTAATACTGGATCATCCTGCAGTACAGTTATACTTCCTGACGCTTGAGAAAACCTGCCAGTGCAACACATGCCGGAGATGGCGTTTTCCGAACCGGATTAAATGCGCTAAAAGTAACTTTGAGAATTTGTTGCTGGTTTGTGCGTGCACCATTCTTGGGTTCTCCCTCTTCGAAAGCTCCAGTGCCCTTAAAGTCAGCCTCGACAATCCCGTCTTTCAGGGCGGAGACTCGATCACCGTGGTGGACTCGTGTCCATTCATGAAAAGCCTCCAAGGAATAATATCCTTTCCGGAGACCAGGCAGTGTAGCCTAGCGGATTTGCAAATCTTTGCGCTCAGTTTGGTTGGCCACGACACCAAAAACCTGTCCAGGGGAGTCACGGAGTGGGCAATGTCCAGCTTCAAAGGACAAACAATTTATTACAAATTGCTTGGAACGCAACGCATTGTTAAGCGGGGTTACATGTGCTTCTCCTGGCATCCAGGTTTTTTGACTCTGGATGGTGAAAAATACACCGATGTATGTTGCCACCCTACACAAGACCCTTCCCACTCAAACGGTACGTCGTGGGAGCACTGCGACGACCAGGTCTTCGGTCCTGCCAATTTCTTCAAAGAATATTCGCTAGTATGGGACCTGTGGACTTTTGAAGGATTTCTGGGCATCGGCATAAGTGTTCGGTCGGATGATGATAGTGTGTACTTCGGCCAACCTCCGAACCGCGCCATGGACACGCTAAAGAACGCTCTAGTCATAAACCAATGTGACCATGACGCAGATGCCAAATTGGAGGAAGCAAATGACAATTTAGTATATCTGGATCCTTCCTTCGCAGCAGTGGCCACTCTTCCCAAAGGGATTATCAGTATTGTTGCTGTCGACGGTGCCGATGATTTGCGATATTTTGCGGCTGTGAATGGATCAAAGCGGCACGTGATCGTATTCCGCAATGGTGCATGTTTGGAATGTTGTGTGAAATTATGCCAGGCTGCTGGTGCACAGAGCATTGTTCTTTAGTACACTACAATGTGCATATTGCCGAGGCAGCTGAAGGCTTGAGCTTTGGGAGCGTGATGGCCATCAAGTATGGAAGGATGCAACACAAATAGATTGACTTATCAAGTATGTGTTAACACAGCAGCGTATGATTTCAGTTTAAAAGGCACTGAAATCCTTTTGGTGTTGCGAATTCTGCTGTGCCGATTACCTTCAGGCGGCGGCGGCTTACACGCCGTGTCTTCTCTGTGGTACATAACCCAGATTTGACCAAAAACCAACGATTAAGACACACCTTATTTTGGCTACGACTGTGCAATTGCACAGAAAAGTTCCGGGCTGTCGGGCTTCACACATTTGACCCACTAAAAACCCGAAAACAGGCATTGGTGAGCGCACAGAGATCTGTCTCCTTGAACGCGGGTCCGCTTAACGAGGTGTCTCGAGTACACTGCGTATTAAATAGGAAAAATGTAGACACAACACTCCTCAAAATAAATTGTATCAGATCCTGAATTAATATGGGAAGTCCAAAATATAACAAACACATTGAGCGGCGACAGCCGCGCGCTCTGATTCGAACTAATAGTCGAGTACACCCGGACGAACAAAGGGAGACCAAAAGACCAGGAACTGGCACCGCAAACACGATCTTTCATCAAATGCTTCCATTGCGAGCAAACATCCATACTCGAAAGCCATTTATCCGCAACAACTCAAGGGTTGAACTGGACCTGACAACAAGCTTCATTGTGACAAAAGAAGTGGCCACAGGGGCAGCCATCCGGCCCGTCAGGGTCAGTAAAGTTGAGTCTCCCACAACGGCAATACCAGCCGATCCACGCAGGAGCGCTGGAGCCGGATGAGGATCTTGCCCTTCCACTGGATGTAGAGTATGAGCCGCTAGACCTCTTGCTTCCGTCACTGCTTGACTCTCGCTCAGCATAAACAGCGTTGAACTCGGCCTCCTTTTGCCGAAGACTGCGTTCAAGTGACGCTTTCTTATCGTATGCTTGCGATAGCTTCTCATATGTTCCCTTTTTATAAGCCGGCCGGCTAGTGACATCAGCCTGGTATTGGGCTTCAAGTTGACGAATCCGATGCGAAATCTCGGCGATTTCCGCCTGGAGAAGATCGCACTCCTGTCCCAACCGGTTGAGTCTGTGTGATTTCATCTCCTTCTTCGCGTCGGACTTACTGCTTTTGGTTCTCGTCATCGTTGTTGACGATTGCGAAATGTTGCGTTGAACGATTTTGTAGGTGTCGAGTAGTCGAGGTAAGAGAAAGCTGTCCACGACGACACCGGGACAATACATCATTTTTATGTCACGGAGAGCAGTCACAACTTCCGCGCCTAGAGCGGATGATGCGCAAAAAGACATTCTCACGGACTAAGCCGGTACAAGTGAGCGCGTCGCTAGCCCATAATTGCAACAGGTCATCGGACCCAGTCGTTTGCCCCTTGGGAAACGGATGTCAAACGATATAAGCGCCTGCTGCCGCAATCAATTCGGCCTCTTGCTAATTATAGCTCCAATACTCTGTACGGTGGAGTGAAGGCGCCCTTGTCAGTTTGTTCGGCTGTCGAGATGAGAACTATGGGGTGTCCAGGCTTCCCATCCCGTCCAGTTGCCTGGCTATGCAGCGCCAGGTTGTTTCATGGGCTAGCCATTCCTGACGAGTCGCTGGTCACCACCATCCTGGCCCGCTGTGGAGCCGAGGAGCCACCAGCCAGATTGAAGCTCGAAGCGCTCAAAACTTCAACCAACCAAGCCCCGATAGGTTTGGCTTGACCGCGTTTGACTGAGACTGAGACTTGGGCGATAATAGAGAATAGCATGTTGAAGTACGAAGATGGAATATTGTAGAGTAGGTGTGCGCCACGGTTTGAAGGAGGAAACGTCTGTTCTTAGCCTTGTTGCCTGGTAACGGAGATAGAGGATCAATACGCTCTGAGAGGCACTTGTTCCTTTTTGGGTCATGCTCGTATGCGTTTTTATCCATTTGTGAAACGTTGAGATCTGGACGCTCCACGTCCTCATTCAGCCTATTAGTTCAGCAACCTCTCTCTATTCGCTGGCGGGGACTGCGGTCCTGCAGTACCAACTCCGCAACGAGCGAAAGGTCAGAGTGAAGCGCCTACCTACCGCACTCTAGAATCTGAATGCTTAACAGAGGCGCACATCCTTCACCTTTTTGCTACATGACAATACTGAGTGCTACATTTGTTCAGGCTGCAGATGGATGGCTCACTTTGATAAGACCAGGACTTTGCTCCTTTTAAGACACAGATCGCACGTGCAACTGTGCCCCACTTTTGAATCAACGTCATCCTCGGGTGACACCGCCGACCCGCCACTCCACTGACATCCCTCTATCAACAACATTGTTGCTCACCCTGGTCGCAAACATGCTCACCGTTAAGGAAATGGCATCCCGAAAGGCAGAGCTCTACGCAAAGCTTGTCGCCGGTAGTAGCAACAAAGATATGCTTAGATGGTTTCGAGAGTACCAAGCGCTCGACAAAGATTTGAAGGCCTCGCGTCGCCGTCGCCGAAAGCGGGAGGAGGCTCCCAAAACCGCCCTAGAGAGTGTACCTGAAGAATGCGATGAAGAGACTTGAATGTGGAAAGATGATATGTTTCAAGAGGACACACACAAAAGAAAAAACCAAGTCGCGAGTCGCGAAGCGGGTAAGTGACGCAAATACCGTGCCGATACCACATGGTCGCTATTTAGCGTGTTCTAAAGGGCTGTATTTTATGCCATGCCTCATGTGCAACGCAATAAACCCTATGTGATTCTTTTGGCAACCCGGATGGGATCCGGATGGGAATGTTCTTGTCATGAAGATGCTAATTCCGTTACCAGGAACAGTCCCATCCGACAGTTCGGCGTCGCACAACACTTGGCATGGAGTTGTACACTCTGAAGTCGCTATAGCAAGCCGCCAGTGAGCCATCCACGCCGCGATGTGTACTAGTCGAGGTATAAGTGCGCGAAACTCAGCAGTCGTCGTCGCCATCACCGTCGTCGCCATCACCATCGTCGCCATCACCGTCGTCGCCATCACCGTCGTCGCCATCACCGTCGTCGCCATCACCGTCGTCGCCATCACCGTCGTCGCCATCACCGTCGTCGCCATCATCGTCATCGCCACCATTATCGTCGTCGTCGTTGCGAACTATTGTTCACACCAGCCTCGCACAGACATGGCGGAAATGCTGGGGCGAATTGACATGCCCGGAACAATGTCACTATTTTTCAGTCAGGGACGACTTTCGGCATGGTGGCGCGGAGCGGGAACCTTTCTTCATCCGGCCACCTTCGGGTACCATTTCAAAGCCGGCGAGGACGTAAATACCACACACGGTCTACGCCCACATCTTCGGCGGTCCAAAACCACTCCAGGCAGTGACATCCAGAGAAGGCTGAATAAACTGGCATTTAATGGATACTGTTCTTACTTCAATACTGGATGAGGTAATGATTCTAGCATTAGATCAATTGCCTTCGACCTTTTGGTATCGTACTTTTGTGAAACTGCAGGGGCAAAGGGACGTAGTTAAATTACTGGTCACCAGGCATTCGTAGCGGTTTTGAAAGACTAGTTCCTAAATCCATTATCAAGAAGTCTAGCACAATTTTCCGGCTTGGTCCCAATCGTTCCCCCTTTCAATCAGACCACTTTTCCTGTATCGTGTGCTGTTCTGCGCTCAGTTCGTGTATGGAGAATCTTGATACCGTTTTATGCGAGGTAGGGGCCGGTTTGCTCAACGCTGGACGACAGTTAGCATCACTTGCAGAGCATGAAAGCTGGTACAAACTACCTGTTGCAGGCTTGCGACGACACAAGAATACAATAGCCGCAATAGCCGCAAGCAGAGCCACTCCCATCGTTCCTCCCACCGCACTGCCAACTACAAGAGCACTTGGGCCGCTGCAGGATGAAACCGGCCCAGCCTGCTCTTGAGCGCCTTCGTCACAGGTTGCCGCGCTGCTGGCAGTAACAGTGACAGGCACCACTGTCTGCGTGCCCGACCCTGTAGCCTCTAAAAATACAGTCGTCGTCGAAGTGGCCTGCGCCTGAAACTTGCCAATATTAAAGTCAAAGAGATTATCTTCGTCATCGCAGCACGACTTGCGGGTCTCGGCGTCGCGGCAGCAATACTGGCCGTTGCTGCATATCTGGAGGTTCCATATCTGCGGCGTCTTTCCTCCCTTTGACTCTGGCAATGGAATTAGCAGAAAATACAGAATATTGAGGGCTTCAACAAACTTACTATTCCGGCAAGCTTGTGGACACTCTTTTGCGTTGCCCGTCTCGTCTGTGCATCCGTTGGCAAAGATGAGCCCTTCGAATCCGTTTTCCTGTGCCATACAGAAACCAGACGACAAACAAAGATCTGGGTTGCTCTTTTTTAACGAGCAGCATGTACTATTAGTGTCTGAGGGATTGCATGGGGCAATGTCTCCCCCTGCGACCGTGCCATCGGCGTAGTAGCATTCAGCCCAGCCAGGACGGACGCCATGGAGAAGAAGTAGAAATGTCGACGCTCGTAAGAATTGCATTCTACAAGAACAGTGTGTTGTACAAAGAATAAGTTGGTAAGTGTAACGACGCCGGCCCTTAATCGTGTTGGCGCCCCTCAAACGGCGCGCCTTAGGCGCCCATACAAATCCGCAGCGCAACCTTGTAGGGGGCTCCAGCCGGGCGCTTATCGAGTTTACGTTTTATTATGTGCCCAGAAGTCTGTATGTTTCATAATTACCCCTGTCGGGCAATTTTGGCGAATTGGGTGAGTAGACGAAGACGGGCGCTTAGCTGCAGCCACTAGCTGGCTATTGGCGGCTGGACAATTTTACAGCCACTTGTAGGCGGAACCCTTGAGTACAATTCTACTGAAACTTGAATGATGGCAAACAGTTGAACTATTGAGATGAGTCTAGCGTAGCTATAAATTCTATCTTTTCTTCCCATCGCTCGCAGGGCCACGCTTTTCGCAATGGGCAGGAGCGGAAGCTTTCAGGCTGCTCGTGGTCCCCGGGGAGACGGCACTCTAGAGATTTGCCAATTTTGGCTGCTCTCCAGATGAGTACCCCCTACTAAGCGATAGGTAATTTAGAATGGACTGTAAGCGGCGATGCAGTTATCTATAGTCTCGCCGAGATCCGTAGCTTGCTGTTGCATGTCCTCGACGCGATCCTGCATCATGTCGATGAGGCTGTAGGCAAAAGTCTGTAATCTGTCAGCAATCGTACGCATGGACACTTAAAAAGGAGGAGACTCACGTCAACGATTTCTTCAAGAGCGCGGAGTATAGCCGCCATGGGTTGCCCAATAATCGGAACGCGTTGGACAATGCCGGCTTTACCAATCAGAATGTTGAGGAGCTGTTGGTGTACCATGACAAACTACCAAATAGGTTTAGTAAAATTTGTTTAAATAGAATTTAGAGAGCGGAAAACTCACAGTGCGGAAAGCATCAAAGATGATATCGGCGTCCTTGCCTGCATACGTCTCTGGGTTCATCGAGCCTAGTGCTTCCTGAACAGTGGTAATAATGTCTTGAAACCCAGCGATAATTTTCTATCACGATATGTTAGTCCTTTATCAGCCTGTATCTAGCATGAAAGTCAAGGAACCTACCGGAATATTACCCTGACCAATCGGGAAAAGGGCGGCGTCGACGACAGTGAGGGCCTTAGCTGGGGTTTGAAGATCACGCGACTTTGTAGTGATGATGTTGATGTTTACGACCACTTGAGCTGCGGGTATAGCAGTGGCCACGGCTGCAAGGCCGGCGACAATGATGGCTCCGAAGCGCATGTTTAAGGTGTTGGATTGAAAGGTTAGAATGATCCGAGTACTGAGATGTTTGTTGAGAAAGACTGAGATGAGCGATGGATCAAGGGATTTTATACTTTGTTGGCTATATAGAACGGACATACTGTACCAATTGCCGTGTTTCTACGCCCGATAATTTTAGTTCGTTGTAACTGCCGTGTCGGATCTGTTCACGGATGTTGACGTTCCCGGCGACAGCGCACATCGCGGGTTGTGCAGCTGGGAAGCATAAAGCAAAGCGTGCATTGAAGTATAGACATGCATGGTGTCTATGCAGCTCAGACTACTATAAGTCTATCGTGTCTCGGGTACGAAGGTTGCAGGTTGAGTTGCATCCATACGCTTTGTGTGCACATTTTGAAAACTCAAGCCCATTCCTTGTACAATAGTCTACTAAACTTTCATTTGCCGTCACACTTACGCGGTGATATGTTCGACATGTTGCATTGATGTCACCCGAGACATACGCAGCATCTCATGAAGTTTAGAATGAGCAAAGTTGGGATCGATGACGCCTTCTTATCATGCTATCCTGCAGTGAAATCACGAAAAGAGAATAACGTTATTGGGGTTGAAGCAAATTCTATGAGAATGTAGTAGGAATAAATCTTCGTATTAATAAGTATACTTTCCATACTGAGTCGGTGAGGTCGCCCGAGCAGTTTACGACTGTCTCGGAGCTGCACCTCGCACGTAAGTGGGCCAGGCTCCGAGGCTCTATGCTTCAATCTGCAAGAGACTCTTGTACTTGGAGAGAAATCCCTCCACAACCTTCACGAACCGATCTAGCTCTGACTGAGGAGTCTCCAACACCAGCGCGATGAAGCCCCTCCGCGTGACCCAGAACCCGTTTTCCAGCAGCTCAAACCAGAATAGATCCTTGAGTTCATGAATCTCGGTCACATCGAATACATTTAGTATCTGTCGCGGCCCATGGGCGACAAAGTGACTAGTCATGACGGACCCCATTCCCGTAAAGCACAGCTTGGTGCCGCGGGTGATCTCGTCCAGCCTGGCTAGCAGCTTGTTGCCGCGTTCTGTAAACTCATCGGCCACAGCGGGTGTATAGACTTTGCTGAGACCTGTGTAGCCCGCATGCGTGACGAATGTGTTGTTATTGAATGTCCCCGAGTGTGCTACCGAGGTCTTTGATCGGGGGTCGTACACGGCCATGATGTCGGCGCGGCCACCAAATGCTCCGAAAGCCATGCCGCCACCGAGGTACTTGCCAAAGGTCTTCATGTCGGGTTGCAGGCCGTGTATGCCAGCTAGACCCTTGGATGTAAGTCGCGACGTCATGACCTCATCGAGAATCATAATGACACCAGCCTGTGCTGTTAGCTTGGAATAAATTGTTGCATGTATGGGGACATACCTTTTTGGCAGCTTCTTGAATACCCTTGAGAAACTCTGGAGTCCCGGGAATGCAGCCGCCAGAGCCCTGCATGCCTTCAAGGATAACTGCTGCTACGCCCTCACTTTCGATAGCTTTGACAGCACTATCTAGGTCATTATATGAAGCCATTACCCAGTCATTCTTGTCGACGGTGTTGGGAGCAGGCAGCCCATCCTTGAAGCCCAAGACAGCACCATGGTAGCCGCCGCCAAACGCTACGACCTTGCTCTTGCCGGTAAACAACTTGGCTGCCTGTATAGCGTGCAGATTGGCCTCTGTTCCAGAGTTTGTCAAGCGAATTTGTTCTAGGTCGAATCGCTGGCAGATTTCCTTGGCAAAGAGCTGCTCCTGTTCCGTAGTGGCGCCCACGTTCAGCCCAATGTTGTGAATGACGTTATCCAGTGCCTCCAGAATGGCAGGGTTGGAGTGTCCGTACAGGCCAGCAGTAAACTCGGCCGTTAGGTCAGTGTAACTGATAAGGAACTTTAGCAATTGTGTCTGCGCAGATAGGTGCAACATACGTGTCGCCGTCTTCCGAAAAGACCTGATAGCCCTTGCCAGACTTCATGCATAGCGGAAACGGGTTGGTATGCAGTACGGTCCGCGTGTTACCTCCAGGAAAGATCTTGACGGCCTCCTCATGGAGCGCCTTGGACTTTTGATTGCGGGACACGTAGCGTTCCGTGGCGGCGGCCACAGCGCCTTGAAGGGTATCACTGCTCATGGTGGTTTCTCAATCACGGCAACAGAGGTAAGTTGGTAATGAATAGAAGAAAATGTTAACGAATGCTTGCTTAATATACTAATGTAGAACCGATGCTTGAATGGGCGCCGTTCATGTGTAAGAGACCCCGCCGGCCCGATTACGCAACGGCTGAGGCAGCTCCGATATACGGCCTCGGCGCTTCAGGCCGGGAGTGGACACCGGAGCGGTAGATGCACGGCGCACTTGCGGGACGCCGAAACTTGCACATCATGTGCAGTGTAATCTGGGCTTTAATTATACATTCAATTCTGATTTGCTATTCTCGGCATTGTCAATGGCCCAGAAAGGTTAGGATTTGGGGGTGTCAACATCGTGGCTTTAAGCGAGCAATCAGAGGCGACGAGCCATTCTAGCCAAGACGCTAGATGCCTCCGAAACCCCCAAATAAAGAAAAATAATGAGTTGCGGCGTGACGCATCACATTATATTTATTTTAATCGGCACGTTGCCGCCAAAACGCCGACTTGTGCAGTTCTCGGCGTATCATAAGTGGACTCCCAAATAGGAAAGGCGGTGTGTGCCCTCGATCCGGCAGAATGGCCATCCCACTTAATTTTTTTTACTGCCATCCCAACCACAACGGTGAGCACTCCAGCCTACGAACCAAGCATTGTCAACGGCCAGCTCAGCACAATGGCAGGTTCAATTAACAAGCCAAAGAGTAAGGATCCTCTCCAAGGGCACATCTACAGAGCCACAGTTTTCTTCCAGTTCTAACACGCCGCAGAGCCGACTTCGAAGCGAGGCACCTCTCGCCTTCGCCACAAGATTGAAAAGAAGGCATCTGCCAAGCAACGCAAAGACCGCAAGAATGCAAAGAAGAACCCGGAATGGCGCTCCAAGTTGAAAAAGGACCCCGGCATCCCGAACCTGTTCCCCTACAAGGAGAAGATGCTGCAGGAGGTCGAGGAGAAGCGCTTGAAAAAGGCAGAGGAGAACCAGCGCCGCCGCGAAATGGCAAAGGCCGCCAAGACGGGCGCGCAGGACGCAGAGGCCATGGAGGACGCCGACGTCACCGGTGAAGACGCCATGGAGGACGACGACGACTACATGGATGACGACGTCGACGAGTCGAACCCCATGGCGGCGCTGATTGCCAGCGCCAAGAAGGCCGCGGCCAAGTACGACGAGGAGCTCGAGGGCGACGGCATGGACGAGGACGACAGCGACTCTGACGGCGGCGACGCCAACGAAATCTCCGTTGGCCAGGCGTCGTCCCGCAAGACGTACGACAAGGTCTTCAAGTCGGTCGTCGAGCAGGCCGACGTCGTGCTGTACGTTCTCGACGCCCGCGACCCCGAGGGCACCCGCTCCCGCGAGGTCGAGCGCAGTGTCATGGCCGCCGCATCCGGCGGCAAGCGCCTCATTCTCATCCTCAACAAGGTCGACCTGGTCCCCCCCAAGGTCCTCCGCGACTGGCTCGTCTACCTCCGCCGCTACTTCCCCACACTGCCCCTGCGTGCCTCGGGAGCCGCCCCCAACGCCCACGTCTTCAACCACCGCGACCTGACGGTGCAGAGCACGTCGGGCACGCTCTTCAAGGCGCTCAAGAGCTTCGCCGCCGCTCGCAACCTCAAGCGCGCCGTCTCCGTCGGCGTCATCGGCTACCCCAACGTCGGAAAGAGCTCCGTCATCAACGCCCTCCTCAGCCGCATGAGCGGCAAGGGCGCCAGCGCCGCCAAGGCGTGCCCTGCGGGCGCCGAGGCCGGCGTCACCACGAGCATCCGCTCCGTCAAGATTGACAGCAAGCTGACGCTGCTCGACTCGCCCGGTGTCGTCTTCCCCTCGTCCTCGTCGGTCCAGTCCGGCGGCCTCGTCAACCTACAAAACGCCGCCGAGGCGCACGCTCACCTGGTCCTGCTCAACGCCGTGCCGCCTAAGCAGATTGACGACCCGATCCCCGCCGTCACCCTCCTCATCCGCCGCCTCTCCAGCTCCCCCGACCTCATTGAGAAACTCACAAACGTCTACGACGTTCCCGCGCTGCTGCCCAGCCGCGCCGACGGCGACATCACCACCGACTTCCTGGTCCAGGTCGCCCGCAAGCGAGGCCGTCTCAGCCGCGGCGGCATCCCCAACATCAACGCCGCCGCCATGACTGTCGTCACCGACTGGCGTGACGGCCGCATCCAGGGCTGGGTCGAGCCTCCTGTGCTCGCTGTCGAGAATGCCGCTAAGGGCGCCGCCGCCAAGCCTGTGGTCAAGAATACTGGCGAGGACGAGGTCATGGCCGACCAGAAGCAGATTGTCACCGAGTGGGCTGCCGAGTTTAAGCTGGACGGCCTTTTCGGCGATGAGGCTGCCGCTGCTGCTGACGACGACGCGATGGAGCAGTAATTCCTGCATTTGCTTTTCATTTCATGACGGTATGTCTTTCATACGGAGAGTTTTGGCGTTACGGTAGTGCACAAAAAAATGGGACTAGAATGTTGCATATAACCTTTCCCTCGGGGTTTTATATATTCATATAGAGAGAAAGCAAAAGATTTCGTCACGTCTATTTTACCTAAACAACCATGCAATGATTCAAGTAACTTATGCGCTAATCAACTCCATCTTGACGCCTCGCTTGCCCGTCTTCTCGTCCTTTTCATCGTGGACCCTAACCACGACCTTTTGGAACAGCTCCACCTTGACTTCCCTGCTGCCCTTTGTCGTAAGCGTATACGTCTCGGCGTCAAACTCGCTCTCGGGCTCCTGCTCAGCCAGGTCCCGCAGGCGAATCAAGCCCTCGATACCGAAGCGCGGCACCAGCACCACAAAGCCGTTGCTAAAGATGCGCATGACAAAGGCCTCTTCCTCGGCCACTTTTCCGCGGAGCGCCTGGCCGACGTAGTAGGCAATGCTGGCGCGACCGGCCATTTGCGCATTGCGGTGGCGCACGTTGATGTTCTTGCACACGGCCTCGAGGCGGCCCCGGCTGCGGACAGACGGGTGCACGGCCTCGTAGTCAATGGCGGCGGCCAGCTGTCGGTGGGCGAGCAAGTCTGCGTAGCGGCGAATGGGCGAGGTGAAATGGGTGTAGATTTCCGACGCGAGACCGTAGTGGCGGAACTCGGGGTACGACTGGGTGCCGGAGCAAAAGTACTCGGCGCTCATCATGCAGCGCGTTGCCATGATGCGCACCAGCGTGTTGAAAAAGGGCTCCTTGGTGTCGACGCACGCGTCCAGTGAGTCGGCGAGCGCCTTGCTCGAGTCGGTGCGTAGCTCCATGTTGCGCTTGACGCGGAGCTGCTCGGAGAGCTCGTCAAAGTTGGTCTTGGGCGGCGCGGCGTGGCGGCGCAGAATGGCCGTCTGGGGGAACGCCTCGTAAATCTTGGCGGCGACGGAAATGTTGGCAAACAGCATGAATTCTTCAACGAGCGAGTTGGTGTCGAGCAGCTGCTTCGTCTTGACGTCAATGGGGTCCGACGTCTCGGATTCCATCTGCACCTTGACCTCGGGCGACGACAGGCTCAGCGCACCGGCGTCCATGCGCTTCTTCTTTAGCTTCTTGGACAGGTTCAGCAGCATGCGCATGCCGTTAGTCAGGTCGTCCTGCTGCGAGGCGTCGTCGATGCGCAGTTGCGCTTGTTCGTAGCTAAAGGCCTCGCGTGACTTGATGACCGACTTTGTGAAGCGCACGTTGACAATGTCGGCATTATCGTTGACCTCCCAGATGACGGAAAAGGCATATCGCTCGACGTAGGGCTTTAGCGAGCAGAGGTCGGTACCCAGCAGGGGCGGCAGCATGTCGATGCGCTTGTCCACCAGGTACACGGTGGTACCGCGAACGCTGGCCTCGGTGTCCATGGCGTTGGCGGGCTTGACAAAGTGCGACACGTCGGCAATGTGCACACCGACTTCGTAGTTGCCGTTGGACAGCTTCCTCGCATGCAGAGCGTCGTCGATGTCCTGGCAGCCGGGCGGGTCGATGCTGCAGATGAGCAGGTCCCGCAGATCCTCGCGGTCTCGCCAGCCGGGGTCCTCTGTGCTTGCGGGAACACGCCAGTCGTGGCCCTCCTTCGGCAGACAGTCGAGCACCGTCTTGGGGAACGGGCGGTACTGCACATCCCACTCGAGCAGCAGCGCCTCCGTCTCGGCAGCCTTGGTCTCCAGCTCACCCAGCGACCGAACAAAGTGGCCGACCGGGTGTCTTGAATCGCGGTCCCACGCGTCAATGGTGACCAGCAGCCGCTTTCCAAGCAGCTCGGCAACCCGGCGCGTGCGCAGGCGAATCTTGGGAATCTTCTTGTCCATGGGGATAAGGAAGACGCTATCTTGCTTGCGCCCTTGGCTGGACGCCTTGTTTGCTGATGAAGGGTCAATGTGCCCGACGTATTGGCGCCAGTTGCGCTTGATGACGCCCACCACCTTGGCCGTCGGTTGTGGGTTGCTCTCGGAGCCGCTCTTGTGCGTCTTCTTCACCTCCTCCTGCAGCGCTTTTCGCTCGCGGTCAGACACAAAGTCCTGTCGCTCCTCGGTGTCGGCGTCTTCGTTTTTCGTAATGGCGTCCTCCTCGATAATCTTTGTCGACGGCTGCTTCCACTGGTCCTTGGGCAGCAGCTCCACGACCACCACGTCTCCGTCCACGGCTCGGTTGATATTTTCTCTCCCCAGCACGAGCAGAGACTTGGGGAATGCCGGGACCTTGATCGAGCCCTCGAGGTAGTTGTATGGTGAAACGTTGAAAATGCCCTGGTGCATCAGGCCAGCCTTGACGCCAGTCATCATGCGCGAGACGGTGAAATATTCCGGGTACAGCATTTGTGTGCCCTTGCTGAAATCCTGGCGGCCCGGGCCTTCCGCAACCATGTCCAACAGGCTCTCGCCATCCTCCAAGCTCGCCACATAGTCTCTTAATGACGAACCATTGAGTCCCTCTGCCTTGGCCTTGCGCAAGTTGTCCTGGTCGTCGCTGAGCATCACAATAGCTGGGACGTTGCTCGCCTTTGTCCGCGCAAGGTGCTCGGCGTACCACGCTACCGCTCTTCGCACGGCGCGGTCGTTGCGGTCATTTACCGACTCGTTTGCCTCGCGCTGCACGTACGTCTCCATGCGGAAGTCATTGAAAAACACATAGAAGCGCTTATCCTCGCTCTTGGTGAGGCCAATCAGGCGATTGTAGAGCGGCAGCGAGCGATTGCGTAGCTCCTCGAGCACCGTTTGCAAAATGACCACATCGTAAAAGGCTGAGCTCTGCTCAAACAGATCCATGCCATTTAGCAGCGCATTGGTGTCCGGAACCAAGTAATGGCCCTGTGGGAAGTTCTTGGTGCCCGCAGGCTTGTCCGCGAGAACAAACGGTTGGGCTGGGTAAAAGTCAGCACTCTGCATGCTACAACCGAACAGGATAAGCTTACCTTGCTGTGCTGCATTTCGTGGAGCTCCCTGCAGACAAGCTCTGCATAGCTTGGACGAGCAGGGAATGTCTGTTCGGAGATAGACCTCGCGGACGATTTTCTGCACTTTTCCACTCCGCGTCGATCGGACGTAGACCTTGCTTGAAATATTTGATGAGAGCGCATCAGGCTCATGCGCCCGCTTGAGAGACGTCATTTTCTTCTTCTTCCCGTCTCTATAGCTCTCCTTGGAAGCACACGGAGCAGGGAGAGTGTTGGCGGTTGAGTTTTCAAAAGTGATGTCAACTTGATTGCGGTTAGCAGGCGAATCAAAGTTGATTCCGCGCTTGCAGCTGCTTATCGATTAGCTCACTGGTTGACGTTGTGCCAACTCACACATGCAGAACCCCTTGTCCCAACGTGGAAAAACCTTGCACTGACACAGATCTGTCTAACCCCTGCTAAAACGGTTAGCAACATCGATTTCTTTGCCAATCATTTCAGATCTTTGCTGCGCTGGGCTGAGGATATTTCGGTCTTCAGACCATCACGTGATGGTCTGAGATGCAAGTCACGTGTCGCAGCATAACAGGTCGAGATCGGGAGAGAAAAGCTGCCTTGAGATGTATTGGCAGTGATAAGATTTTCTAGCGTAAGAATGATTAAGGAGTACTCGTATTCTGTGCAATAGGTGGAGGTAATGCTCCGTTGATGGATCGGTGGCTGAATGCCTTCACCATCGCCAGTGCACTTACATGGCCTGGGCGGGCTATGAGATGGCGGTGAACCCACAGAATGCAATTTTGGGTACAATTACGGTAATGTGGACATCTTCCATAATGAATAGGTGCTAACATGTTTTAAGGCAGCCTGGATAATCGGCCCAGAGTCGTATCGAGGCTCATCGTCACCCATTGCCTGGAGCTGGCTCGTTTTGATATGGCGAAGTCCCTATACAAGCTATTCATAAAACAAGTGGAGGCCTCCATGAAGGAGCGCACTCCGCAGTCAGGAAATAAACACGGATTTCATGGTATACAGTCGAAGGTGGCCAGGTGGCTTCCATCATGCCCGCAGAAGAATCTGTCTACACCACAACGACATCCAGGTTGAGGACAGCTTGTCCACTTACAGAGTTCCAAACAAGAACCATACAAAGGGCGCAATCCTGCGTCGGCAAATCTAAGTCATGACGAGGAATCAAGCCGACGTGATAGCCTTGCGGTCTATACGAAATGGACCGGGGAGGTGGTGTGAAGCTATGAGTCAATCAGAACGCAGCATCTCGCCTTGTCCGGCAGTTTCTGGGGCCGAAACAACCTGTTTTTCGGGAGGCGTGGGATTCATGGCAACTGATGGATGCAACGACGGCCGAGTAGTCCGCCGCCATACGCCCGACAGACTGGGGAGGGGTGTCGAGTAGAGTGCAGCGGGTTTCAAGATGTGGCAAAGCGCGCCTTGCGATTTCGTCTCGTACTGGTCTCTTGTCAAGGTGTGGTGTTGTGGGTTAGGGTGCAGTTCCCGCAGCGCGCAGATGACCTTTCGACACCACCCAACTGCATTGGGTGTGACGCAGCAATGACTGTGTTTCTTGGCGAGGCGGTTGATACGACGCGTCTCCAAGGCAGAGATACACGAGGCGCTTGCAGGCGGTATGAAATAGAGAGAAGGACATAATTCTGGCGCCACTTCGTGTCGTCTTAATTACAAGTAAAGGCACTCGGACTGGCCCGTACCGTCCGTTGGAGGAGGATGGAGCGGACCGAAACGGTGGAAGATGAAGATTGAAGCTGCAGATTTGTGCTGTAGAGGTAAACAGTTTGCCATCTCATCCGTCGGGGCATACCCCGTAGAGACTTGTCAAATATGCCGATGTACTGCAGGAGCGGGAAGACAAGGATGTCATAGGTGGACAAGGCTGGATATTGAAGCACGCTCTTCTGCATCTGTAGAGTGGCGCTGCAAGGCGCCGCGGATGATTTGTGTTTCTGGTTCGCAATACGGCCCCCAAGTCTTCTATGACTAGGCGAAGAGCTGCCTTCTCGGGCAGTTCGGCTGGTCGTCATGTTGGGGACTGTCCACCACGGACACATCAGCTGTATTGTAGGATTTTCTGTTGTAGCCGTACTCGGTGGCGGGGTCAACCACACTAATGCTAGGGCGCTCATTGACCATGGTGGGCGCCGAAAGCGTTATTGTAGGTGTGGGCCGCCATCAACAGGCCTCATGATCCATGACATGGTCTGTTCAGCCAATAAAACGACTGGTAGCGATCTGTAATCCTTGCGGCCATTACAAACGTCCTGCGACTTTGCAGACGGCAGCCCCCTAGGTATCGGCAGAGGCGGAGATTCTGCGGAACAATGAGCCCCTTGCTTGCAAGACTTTATGTTGCAGGCAGTGCTCCCTGATCTCCTTTCTCCCTTGCCGCTTGGCTGCAGTGGCTTCTTGGCTACGCGGTCACATGCCTCCTCATGCAAGCGATGAAGGCGAAGAAGGCGAAGAATAATCGGCAACAGTATTGCGGTGGTTTTGGAGCACCTCTTCTCTGTTACAGGACCAGCCGTTATGTTCCGCTCAGGCGTAAACTCCGGAGCTCATGCAACTGCTGTCATGCGCCTGTAATTCGTAAAGAGAAACCCGTTGTATCCGTAGCCAATGCAACCTTACAAAGCCTCGTTGATGGGCGCCTGTATGTCTGACTGACGCCATGTTTGAGACGGCGCGTCGTGTCGGGTGACAATCCCTTGCATGGTAAAGCGCTTCGTTCACGGTTCCAATAGTCGCAAAATTCAACAATTCACATTGAATGTAGACTTTGGCCGAACACGCCGTCGTCGCGGTATTGTCGGTGTGCTATGCTTCGGCGTGCTGCTGTGCACAGATGCGCACTCGTATCAACCCACCACTCTGCAATTCCGGCCGTCTCCATGTAAGGCGATTGGTAGTTATGCTTGTCTAATGCAATCCACACAACCCTCTACAGCCTGCACCATCTTGCTAGCCGGCAATCGCAGGTTTGGTTTGTGTAGGTGTGGGGGGTAAACACCAATAGTCGGACCCTTGCTAGGCTGACGCACGGCATCGAGCATGTTGACTGCAGCGTCGAGCCAGACGCCAATGAGCTATATCTCAAACAGAGACGCAAAACATCCCCCGAGTGCAGTGCTCTGTATCCATACTGGATAAACGAGATATGGCGATGCAGATGATGGTTTGACATGTGTGGCATGGCCCAAACGGCGGTTCGTTTAAGGAGGGTCGGCAGCGCGGCTCCGCGTGTTTTCGGGATACCGGAAAAGGTGTTGCGCATTGGCGCTATATTAACCGACACTATAGGGTGAATGCGCATCCCCAGCAATTCTTAGAAGGCTACGACTTTAGAGCACGAATGCTGAAGCGTGCCATGGGCGCAATATCGCCGTGGCCTCGCCGAGATATGGAGCAGTCTCAAAGGGAGAGATGCAAGACACGGGTGTTGACGGATGCCTTGTCAATCATGTGACTAGAACAATACTGCGACTGTAACTTGTGTACACAAGCATCATCTTGTTCAATGGCAAGAGCAGAACATGAAGAAATCTACGGTTTTGTCCTGGATAGACCGTCAAGCATCGTGGCATTTGGCCGCAGCCGCTCTCTATAACGAAAGCTGCAGACATCGACGCATCAGCATTCGATGTGCTTATAAACTGTTTCGACTCTTATAATACTGGCAAGATCTTGTCGCCGGAGATGTTAGTGCACAACGCCGGCCTGGCGGCGATCACGAATGCACGGAATCCGCGAGTTGACAGTGAAGACGTGTATAAGCAAGACCACGGCCGTTAGCAGGTCGATCTAGAGGGGCAGCAAGGCATGGAGAAGCTAGTCTTAGCGGTGTACTGGCCAGCCACTGTATGACTTGCGCGGGGATGGGACCACACGCACTAGGCCGCCCGGAGGTGGTGAGTGGACAGTCTGGTGGAGGGGCCGCAGCGATCGCTCCCGCACCCACCTCACGGGGGAAGTTGCAGATGCCCACACCATTCGCTGCAAGGCTAGACCAAAGCTTATCATGCAAGAGTCTGAGGATTCTGCGTGGGCGCAAGGCCGACCGTGATAGACCCGTTGTAAGTGCTACTGTATCTGTATGGCAATATGAATATCCACGTTTTGGTCGCCTGCATACCTCGAGGCAGATGGTCTTGCCTGACCCCGGTCTCAGATTTGTTCTGCTACGGCATAACCGCGAATAGCTGCTCGGGTGCGATGATCAGTTCATGATCTTCAAAGCTTGGGATTGACAACTCCGGCTGGGCCAAATTACCACCAGTTTCGCGGTAACAAAGTGCTTCGGCTATAGGCTTGCCTGCAGCCTGCCGACTAGCGGCCGTGGGTGATATGAGACAGTATCCGCGCTTTGGGGACGAGACGGCTGACAAGGACCCGCGGAATGTGGCTAAGACTCGGTAGATGCTGCGACTAGTAGCCTGCAACAATGCCACAGTGAGCCGCGATGTGCCGCCATGAGGCCATGTCGCTTACGGCCTACAGCGTACCGTGTCCATTTGTTGAGGTGTTAATCGGGTTGAGGATAGCACACCTGCATGAATCCATGCCAAGCCAGGTCGAATTCTGACAGATACAGGGTGGACCCTGCCGCCATGTCCACAGCCATGTCCGGCGTCACTGCGTATCGTAAGTTTCAACAGCGGATCCTTTTGCGCACGACATCTTTCGGCCAGGCAGAAGTGGACACGACGTGAAAAGCCACGGAGAGCTGGGAAGCCGGCTGGCAATGAAGATTAGCGCCAAGAGCTGACGAACAAGGGTGTCTCGTTGATGGCGTTTCATTGTGCATAGCTCCTCCGCGGCGCACTGCTAGCAGTTGGGCACTAGTGCCATCGTGGACAATAAACGCGAATCCGCTTGAGCATCTTGTTCCGAAATCTAGCGACGGTCAACCTCGGCCGAATGCTGGCGGGCCATTCGACGGAATCTTTCCCACAGTCGGTGGGCGTGAATTGGGTAATGGGACAGAAAAGCCGCTAAAACCGAATAGATGAGCTATGTTTAGATCAGCAAGGTTTGCTGATGGATCTCCAGACTGTAAAGTGGTCTAACTGCGACGAGTTTAGAGGTGGAGAGCAGCGGCTAGCGTAGTGGGAAAAGTGCGAGGGAGGCGGGGCGAGACAAGATGAGCAGCGGGACTGCGTTGGTGCCTCACGGCGAGGCTCGGTACGGAGTACTAACCAAGTACAGAAACGACAGAGGTACCGCAGATATGTATCTGACACTGGTCGGAGGAAGAGTACTTTTCGCTATGCTGTACCTTGTTGGCCGTGATTATAGTAGGCAGGTGCGCCAAAAGGCATCCGGCAAGGTAGCTCTTGCCAAATATTTAAGCGACTTCTATTTGCAGACATGCACAGTCAAGCATCTGCCTCATAGGTGGACTCGTTGGTCCGCCTGGCGGATTTTGACTCTGATGAGTCGCTGCAGGTAATTCTAGTTTCATTTTGAGTCGTTGCGTCTCTGCATGTGAGTGGCAGTGTCTAGGGCGAAACATCTGCGCTCTGCGGCTGACATGTACGGGTACAGGAAACTCTCGCATTATAGCCATGCGTGCCGATACAACAGGGTTCAGCATAACGAGGCGTCCGCGATATGAAGCCGCGTGGAAACAATCCCCGCTAAACGATCCTCACATCAGGGCAGCGGATACAGAAACAGGGTCCTTTGTTTAGACGAAACGACGGGTAATATTCCTTTGCCAGTGCTAACCTTGTACTGCTAATAACCTTTCGGCAAAGATGCTTGTTTTCGCTAGCCGAGCTCTCCAGGACAGCTCATTCGTTGCGGCACCAGTCTGGGCATGGGCAATTTAGCCCAGTTACGTCGTAACGTCGTCGCAAGGTAGCACGCTAACCCAAGGGCAGAGAGAGAGTTTGCCCACAGGTAAGCCTTCCCGCCCAGCCGCACCTCCACGGCCAGAAACCGTTCGGCCCTGCTTGCAAACTCTATTGCCATGCCGAGCCTGCGCTACGTAAAGGGAGCCCACTCGCGGCCGAGAGATGGACTAGAGATTTGGTGCTAGGTCGAATGAGGCATTGTTCATCACGGGTATTTGCGCTTCCGCTGGTCAAAATTTGCCGCCATGAATACCTGGCGAAAAAAGACCAAAACGCAAAGAAAGAAACACGCAAGACGACAGACAATACTCGGCGTCGTACTCCGTAGCTTGACCGGACCGCCACCGAGACGAGCGACGTCGCGGAGTGGCGAATCATCGGGCGAGCCAGACCAGATGCGGCGAAACAACAGCGCTGGCGTCTCGGCGCTACTCTACTCGCAATGTTTCTGATTTTTGTTTTATTTTTTACACGGCCGAGCCTTTTGGCTCTGTTCATTGTTATTTTTGGGGCGTCGCTGGCGCCTGGGGTCGAACGTTTGCGCCCTATTCAACGGCTATGCGACCTCGTCTAGGCAGGTTTTCAGCTGTTCCGTCATCCTGGCCAAGTACATCCACGCCTCGACGCGACACGCCCTCTGAGCCAAGCGATGTTCGCCACTGGCGATGGAGCAGGCAAGCGAGAAGGAAAACGTCCAGCGGCATAGCCGGCGGACTTGAATAGCGGATGGAGAATGCGGAATCGGTAATAAAAATGGAAATGTAGTGGTGCTAACGAGGTCAGCAACCCGGCTAGCTCCAGACATGACACTGATATTTGTCTGGTGGTAGTAAGTACTGTCGTCCGTACTATGTAAAGTACATGTGCGCAGCGGCAGGGATTTGTCACTGCACCGCGGACAACACGGGCAATGAGCGCTGTCCACCCGTACAGGTTTATTACTCGGTGTTATTACATTGTGCCGTGTATGATATTAATAGCAATTGCTGCGCGGGCATACCACTCGCACGTACTATGGACGCGTGTGCGCGAGTAGACCGTGTAATACGCTCAGGTACGGTACGGAGTACAGGCGAGCTGACCTGTAACATCAGTCGGCTCCGGCGCGGCAGAGCATCTGGGCCAGACTGCCGAACCATGACCGGCTTGACCAGTTTGTTACCGGTCTTGGTATTACTCCGGGCGCCGGATGGATTTCCTCTTTATTTCCTTTTTCTCTGCCGTTGTTTCTCCTGGACCCGGCCCCAGTTTCGACTTTGCACGGTGCAACAGCATGACAGAACAGGCTTCGATATCCAGCCGTCATTGGACGCCGCCATGGTGTCCAAGGGAGCACCGAAAGCTGGGTCGGTGGCACGCCGGGCTTGCCCATCGCTGAGCTCGCTGAGCGCTAGGTAGGCGTCTGCGCGCCCTAACTGGCCCATGTCTCTCCCTGGATAGGCTGCTAAGGAGCCGCTAACAGGCAGCGCCGCGCTGGAGCTTGGAGCAGGCCAGAGAGGTGGTGTGGGTCCGGTTTGCGAAGCAGCCACACCTCCCGCCCTCGTTCCAGCCGCACACGCCCCCCATTGACCTTTACAGTGTCCATCGACCACCTCTTTACCCCAGCTTTGGGGCCTCGAGGTCAACCGTCATTCGCCATCGGCCCTCCCTTTGTCGGAACGCCATCGATTTCCATCGCTGCCCCCCCTCCTGGCCTGCTACTGAATACCATAGGTAGTATGGTGTCGTCCAAGCTTTGACGGGCTGTTTCTCGCCCTTGTTCGTCTCTATGCCGGGCAGAGGAACAGAGAGCGACGCCACGGCAGAATCCTTGATGCGACAACGGGATGGGCACCGTGCAAGGTGTTGAATGGCAAAAACCCCTGCTGCCTTTTGGCGAGAACATGTGCATTCGCAGCAGGGAAGAGAGCAACTGTCCGACGCTAGCATGGCTGCAAATTCCCATTTCCAAGGACAGCCCAGCCATCTCCGGGAGACGCTGGCGACGCTGCCCGTTTTCCTGGCGTTTCTGGGCTAAATCCTGGTTATATTACACAATGCATGCATCATGGCGCGACTCAGAGGACTTGTAGGGCTCGCGGCAAGCTGATATTGTGTCCCTCGTAGCCGTTTGTTGATTACACAGGTCGTCGTATTTTGCCTTTAAACTCTATCTCAGCGCGCCTTGTCCTTTGCGGCGTAGCATCAGGTCGCGCGGAGGCGATTCGTATAGCATCGAGCCATTACCATGTCTCGCCATGGCTTGCTGTCAACCGGAGTACTCATATTGACAATCCGGAGCGCCAACGACTCGAAGTCCTCATTGTGGCGACGCGGCCAACGCCCACAAGGTCCGGTTCGTCGAATTACATAGTCGTAGCATGTTATACCCACCAACAGAGCCCACTGAATGACAGGACTAGTCGTATTAGCCCGGTGGGCGTTCGTTTTGACAAGCATCCATCCAAGCCCAGCGTCTCCGTACTGTACTTTCAGTAGTGCGCCTGCGCCTGCGTCGATGGCTCCTCCATGCTAAAATAAGTAAGCCACCCTGCCCCCCTCCTTGATCGTCTTTGACCTTGTTTCCCCTCCCCTCCCCTCCCACTCGTCGCCCCGTTCCCTGTTCACTGTACGGAGTACGAGGACCTGGCAGCACACAGCACCCCTGCCCATCGACTTGCCGCCGTTCGACGTTTGATGCGACGTGCGGACTGCTTACATTTTGTCGCGACAGACTGCAGATTATTCATCTGGGCACTTTGCACTCTGTGACTTTGACTCTGCATCGGCGTTTGCACTTGCGTTTGCACTTGCGTTTACAGCCTGAGACGCGCCTGCCTCGGGGATTAGTCAAGCTTACACTACGACTACACCCCCTCTTTTCCCACCCTCCGGAGGCACATCCAGCCAGTGGCGTCGTCACTGGCTCCTGCCGCTGCAGCGTGCACTCGCACCTTGCTTCCCTTAGCTCCGATACCTTGCACGGAGCCTGCTCCCACGGCACTGCACTTACTGGACGAGTGAGTGCCTATTTGTACGGATTACTCGTACTTGCGCCGCGCATACCTGCTCCAAGCACCTGCTCCAAGGCATCTGCTCTACATACGCAGTATATACAGCCGCAAAGGCAAAGCCATCTGAGGTTGAGGTACTAGAGCACGCCCACCCCCTCCTTCCTCGCTCGACCCTCCCACCCCAGCCGTTCTTGCCTGCAGCAGTGCCGTTGAACCACCCCCCCCTCCTCGCGCACGCTCTTGCACTCTCGCACCCGACGCTCCAGCCAACTCGTGCCCTTCTCTTTCCTCCATTTGCTTTCTCAACCTTTGCATCTCCACCTCGACACCACCACACTTTCAACACCACCATCCACACATCCCACTACCCGCCCACCCACGCCCACGCCCACGCCCACCTCTGGCCAAGCTTGAAAGCATCTCGCACGCGCGTCAAACCGTTCTATTCGTGTTGCGCCGTCGCGAACAAAGATATCCTGCTCTTGATATCCAGAGCGCGTCTGTCTCTCGGGTCGTTTTATGCGTCGCCCCGTCGTTGCAACGACATCGTCGCCACCAAACGCCCGGTTCAACTCGCCCTCTTCTCCGCTCGCTGCGCCCGGCCTACCCGGCCTCTGCTCTGTGTCGCTTCACTACCGCTGCGATCGCCACTGCCGCCTGTCGCACTCAGCACGCGCGCTCGCCGTCTGCGACTTGAATCGCATCCGGCCTGACTAAAGGTAAACTATCCCGACACATTTTTGCCTTCCTTCTTTTTGGCCTGCCGCTGTTCGTATTCCTCCTATTTTCTGTTTTTTCCCGTTTGCTTTCTACATCGCGCCGCCTTTTCCTTTGTCTGCCCGCTCCGGTACGCCCGTGCTCCTCTCACTTGCACCGCCTGCTGTGCTTCACGGCGCCTCTCCCCATTGTCACGCCCAACTCCGCGTGCGACATCCCCAGTGCCGGGCTCGACACCCTCTTACACACATTGCGACGCCGCATACATGCATCGTTGAGCCGGCGCCTTTCGCTTCATATTTCAACCGTCGCCTGCTCTGCGCGACGCACCGGCGCACCTCTCGGTTTCGCTTGCCGTCGCTGCCATCCCCGCCGGTTCGACTGCGCATTGCCATGTATTCCGGCCGAACCAACACTGCGGATGGTGCGACAATCAATCCCGCAGCTCTCAACTCTCCAGGTAAGCCATCTCTTTACATTCTCACCCCTTATCCTTTCACCTCCTCCATCGTCATCTCTCTGCTTGATATCCCCTCTACTCGCTTGGCCGTCGGGATGGTCGATGCGCCGTCAACGTCACGCCATGTGGTTCCGCAGCGCGCGTCCATACCTCGCGACATGCGACCAGCCCCGCAATTCCCACGACTGCTTGACCCGTCAACGCATCTTTTGCCTCTTGTCGCCCCAGATCCCTGCAACATCTGACTTTGCGCCGTTGATAATTTCTTCATTGCTAACTCGTCTTGCTCCTCAGCGCCAGCGCCTCGCGAGCCTCCGCAACGCGGTGTCAAGCGAACCCGATCCCCAGACTCCATCACCGCTGAGCACCCAGGCGATGACGGTACGTCGCTGCAGCTCTGAATGAGCTCTGCTCCGTGTCGCGCACAAAGCCATCCGACAAATGAACGGTTGCGCGCGGCCCTCGACTGCATATGTTACTTTATCGTCGCCTCACTTGCAAGCGCAAGGCTGGCGCATCTCGCACAACAGCACGCCTTTGGCCATGGCCAATATCTTGGGCATCAGACTGCTAACACTCCTTCACCATAGGCGATTCCCACGCACAACGAAAACTAGTCAGACCAATGAAGGCCCGTTCATCAGGGAGCATCTCCGAGGCTCCCGGGCAGCCGCCCGCCGGTAATGCACCTCTCCCGCCACCGCAGACGCCTCAGAACCAGAGCGCTCCTCTGCCCAGCCAGCCCACAGCCGCGTACTCTAGCGGCCAAGCGCCCCCAAAGACAACCCCGACCAAGTCGACTCTAAAGGCACTGCCCACTGTCAGGGACCATACCACGGATCAGCTCAACCCGAGCGGCGACGAGTACATTCCCCGCGAGGTGGACGAGTTTGGTGAGAAAAAGGTCATGCAGAATGGCCAGCTCTTGGGCAACCGCCAGTACCGATGCAGGACCTTCCTAGTGCCCAACCGCGGCGACAAGCTCTTCATGCTCGCCACCGAGTGTGCCAGGGTTCTCGGCTACCGAGATTCGTATTTGTTGTTTAACAAGAACAGGTCGCTCTTCAAAATCATTGCTAGCCAGGCCGAAAAGGACGACCTTGTCCAGCAGGAGATTCTTCCCTTTAGCTACCGCTCCCGCCAAATTGCCATTGTCACGGCCCGCTCCATGTTCCGCCAGTTTGGCAGCCGCGTCATTGAGGGTGGCCGCCGCGTCCGCGATGACTACTGGGAGACCAAGGCCCGCAAACAGGGATTCACGGAAAACGACCTTGCCGGAGAGAAGCGCCCCGGAGCCGCCAAGGCACGCGAGGCCGCCGAGGCCCAAAACAATGTTTTGCTCAGCGGCCCGCACACGGAAATCGTCTACAACAACGCCCCAGGACCATATCCCGGTGCGCCGCAGCCTCATCTTGTCCAGCCAGGTATGATGGGAGGCCCACCAGGTTCCGCGACTAGGATGCCCGCGTTAACAGTCGCTCCAGAACTTAGTGATAGCCGCCCCAGGGACTATTCTGGAATCATCAAAGGCGGCCCTCGCCAGGAGATTACCGGACCGGCCTACCAGGATCAGACGAGGCCCTCGCCTCTGGTCGAACTGCACTCCCAGGCACACCATGCCGCCGAGTTTAACCGCTCCGTGAACCAGCAGCGGGATATGCGCGGCGACTACCTCCAAGGCATCTGGCGCCGTCCCCACGAGCAGCCTGCGTCCAACCTGCCCCAGCCGCACGAGTCGATACCCACCAGCCGGCCGACAAACTCGCCGCACAATGCCGCGGCCGGTCTGCCTCAGCCAAATGTGGTGTCCTCTCAGAGCCCTCAGATGATGATGACCACGCCGCCGTACTCGCAGCCCATCAATGCCCAGAACAACATGCGTGGTAAGTCACCTGCAAAGACGAGTACTGTGCAAAACTAACACCATCCAGGATCAACTGGCAGCATCAGCGGTGCTCCCGGCTACAACTACCAGTCTGGCCAGATGTGGTCGCAGAGCCCCCAGCCCGGACAGCCCGGCTATGGTAGCTACACCACCCAGTCCCAGCAGCAGCAACAGCAGCACCCGTCGCACTCTCCCGCCCCGCAACTGCGTCAGCCCAGCGGCCAGATGCAGCCCAACATGCAGTTCCCTCCCATGGGCGGAATGCAGTACGGCGGTGGCCAGGGCATGTATCCCGCCGACCAGACGCCTCGGCAGTACATGCAGCAAGGTGCGCCAGGCCCGGGTGGCCCTCAAGCGTGGTCCGGCCAGCACTCGCCACCTCAGCCGCAGCACCAGCAGCAGCAATGGTGGACACCTGGCCAGCAGCAATAGACGCACCGCGTTTGTCATGTCTGGCTGCTTTTCTTGAGCTTGTACTCTTTCCTGGCGCGAGTTGTGAATGCTGGTGTTTGCTCGGTGTTTTGCTGTTGTCTGGAGTTTACCTGCCTTCCTGGATACCCAATCTTACTTGTTTGGTCGGACGCGGCTTTGTCTAGGCCATGACTCTGCCGAATATCGCCTTGAATGGAATAGAGGAGTCCGGGAATGGATTGCGCATTTGACTTTGATCTATTGTTGGCCCTGTTCTTTTGCCTTCTCTGTTTGCTTGGATCATGATCCGGGTGGATGCAGGACATGCGGACTGTGTATGACGGTCTACCAATACCAGGACGTATACTCATCCGCCGCAATCTCCTGGAGAGATGATGACTTGTGGTCTAATTTTCGTGGATGACTTTGGCACCTTTTTCTTTCCTCTTCGTTTTCTACGCACTAAATAGTGCTAATTTGTCTTATAACGAGAACAATCTGGTCTCGAACGGCTTATGCTTGTTATTGGCTTTTGTGTTTATGCTGTTGACGGGAGTATCCTGCGTACAAACTCTTTCTGCGTTTTATTTCAACCTCTTTGCTTTGGATTGGTGGCTTCTATTGGATGCATTGGCTGGATGGGTGGGAACTGAAATATTCTTGCGCCGCTTTTATGTATGGCTATGAATTTATATCTTAGTGTTTCACGATGTTACAATTTGGCAACGATTGGACTTGAAATACTGTGGAATGCTGTAGTGGTGCTGATCAGGCGCTTGCCCCAGCGTGTGAATGATGTAGTACAACACTGTTATTACAACCTAGACGCCAAACCCAAAAATCATTAATCACTCTCATCGCCATCCAGCGCCTCATCTGCCTCGGGGTCGTCTCTACTCGTCCTCTCTTCCAGCGCATCCTGTGTCTCATCACCACTCTCTTGCCCCTCCTCCTCTTCCTCTTCTTCTTCCTCCTCCTCCTCTTCTTCCTCACCCTCTTCCTCCTCGCCGTCGTCATCCTCTGCATCCTCTGCATCTTCCTCCTCCGTATCCGCAGCACCAGCATCCACACGAGCCTTTTTCGCCGGCGGTGTAGATTCCGTCGCTGCCGCCGTCGCTGCCGTCGTAGACGTATCCGCCATGTCCGTATCCGCCGCGTCTACACCATGTTTCGTCGCAGTGCTGGATTTTTCCTTTTTCGCGCGGTACGAGTTGCGTTTTTCCGTTTGGATCGCGTTGAATTCTGCAGTTCCCCGTTAGCTGCCCGTCCCGGCCCGTCGTAAATCAGCACCTGTGGCACGTACTCGCAAACTCGGCCTCTAGCGGCTCCTTGAGGAACCCAAACTCAATCTCGTCCAGCGCCTTGAATACATCTGCCGGCGCAATCGTCTTTTTGTTTGCATTCATTGTGATTTCGTTTGCGCTGTTCACACTAATTAGCATCTCTCTTTAAACACATCGGCGTTGGGAGGGGGAACGCACTGCGATGCGAGGTAGTTGATAAACACCGTCGTGCTCTTGCTCATCGCCAGGATCGCATTGCCCTGCACCTGCGTATTCGGCGGCAGCACGCCCTTCGTCAAGCGGGTGATGATGGACTTTGGCAGCGTCAGGTCCTCGATTGTCGTCTTGTCATGGTCCTTTTCCTTGTCCTTCTTATCCGCCTGTGGCTTGCCGCCGCCGCCGGCCGCTGCTGTGGTGCTCGTGTCAGCCTGTATCGTCGAGTTGCCTTCTTCGATGCTGGCGGCCACGGCTGTCGAGGCGTCGCTTTTGCGGCCCGTGTCTGATTTTCGCGGCGGCATGGCTTTCGTTCCCTCGCCGTGGAGAGGTCGAACGGTGGCGGGATCAATTTGCGGGATGGGTTTGGCGGCTGGGGGGAATCGCAAGGCAGAGAGTCAGTGCTGCGGTCGTAGCTTTGCAGGAATTCTGACAAGAATACAGAGACGTAGCCTTTTGTTCTGTCGTGGGAGTTGAATGACGCAATTGTTCAGGTTAAAGGGCGATTTTCCACCACGGCGCGTGTCCCGGCGTCACGAGCAAGGGGAGACGCGTTCTGCCGCAACCCCGCCGCTGGGTTCGGCCTAGTGCTGCCAAGCCCGAGGGCATCTTGATACTGACAAGGCTGCAGCTTGGAATTAGGGCTTGCTGAATATATGGATATCTAAACTCTAGAAATACATTTTGTATACAATCTATCTGGCTACTCTGAATCTAAGAATGGGAAGTAATTTTGAATGTTGTCAGCGCATTGTGCCGTACTCTCCCACATCTCCTTCAATTGCTCTCCATCCTGATTCCACCCGTATTCCTCGCTTCAGGATGATCCACAGGCGGTTCAGCCTCCTGTATACGAATACCGCCCAAACGGGACGATGGTTGCACCCAAAGCTGCACATCGTCACCCCACTCGTAGCCTGGAACCGGCGCATCCTCAATATACCGACCCCGGAGAGAGACCAACCAAGGGTACACGGCGTCGATGAACTCGCCAATGGTGATGTATTCGCCGTTGGATGCTTTGATCTCGCACGTTGGCTCGTCATACGGCCTTCCATGTTCGTCGTCATAGACTGAGTGGTCTTCTGGGAATTCATCGTACAAAATGTAGTTTTCGAGGTCAGGGATAGTAACAGTGAGCTCCTTGCGTGGCGCGATGGAGACGGAGCTGGTGTGAATCGGTTGTAGCTCCCCGCTTGCGCTTTTATACGGCTTGAGCGGCGAGTTGGCATCAGTTGCTTCGTCTAGAACGTGAACGCTTTCCTCCATTGGCGCGTCTTGGACCAGCCATCGTAGTCGATGGGCGTCTACCGACGGCCGCAACTTCCAAGCAGGAACCCCATCGAATGACATGGTGGATTGATGATGTTTACACAAAGGCACGATAGATGAAGCTACGGCTCGTTCTTTATACGCTCTCGACGTCAGACTACCTATTAGATCACCCCACCTTGAAGCAACTTCCTTGATGTTGCCTGTAATTCGGCTACCCGAACCCCACCAAGCCCACATCGCGTTAAGTGGTTTCGTCGACCTACACAACTTATGGTGGTGTTGGCGACCATGTGGTTTCTATAACGTAAATGCACTGGATGCTGCTGCTATCAAGCAACTTTGTTGCGTGCATTTATGCAGACACGGTCTGAATAAAGAGATAAATTGACCAATATGTTCACTAACAGCTGGTTGTGAAGCACCACCTGATGTGTCATCTGTATAGTCCAGCTGCGGTTCACTCAAATTACCCATCCCCCATATGTATTAAAAGGAGTCGCCTCAAAGCTGCATTTTATACCAAAATATTCACAATCTTCTACAATCCAGTCGCGATCTTCGCCGTCATTGTCGATTCCCGGAAGGTTAATCTCTGTCATGTGAGGGAAAGACGCCTTAGAGACCTCCAGAACCTGCATAACATCCTGCATCTCGTTGGATGCAAAGTCTATAATAGTCAGTTTCTCAATTGACTTTGGAAGGAATGAAGCCAAGCGCGTATTGTCGTCTTGGTCTCTTTTGCGGTTCGGTTCCTCAATGGTTTCCACGCTGGCACCATCGAATGGCACTGGCAATTGGTCGACTCCTCTACTTTCTCTGCAATTCTGCGCATACAAAACATACCATTCCTTCACTTCTTGAGCATAACCGTCGAACTGTATACCCTCATCGTCATTGCTGGATTCATCAGTGCGCTTTGCTTCCTCGGCCTGCCGTATTCGGTCCCTGGCTATCGATTGGCGGTAGTACTCCTGCTCATCAGTGGTTATGCCGAGAGAACCGTCATCTATGGGCTCATTTTCAGTGTAATTCCGGTATAGATATCGCGCATGGATCTGTATCGTATGCAGAACCTCCATGCAAGCGAGGCTGCCCATCAAGTCCTCCTCAGACAGCCTTTCATCTTTGTAGCGTCGTTCGTCGTACTGAAGCCGCAGGATTTTCAAAGTAGATTTGTATTTTACAATCTCACACCACAACTCCCTTGGCGTTGGCTCTTTTAACGAGTTGTCGCGATAACCGCCTCCTTCGTACCCAAGTATCTCCAGGTTCGGGAATACCCTAGGCAGCAAGCGAAAATCTTTGGCTTCTAGCATGCAGTGCGAGAGCAATAGCTCTCTAATCGAACTGTATCGGAATGCTTCCGGTATAATTCGCATAGCGAATCCCACGAACCGCTGTGCATTCGGGCTGAGCACGGTGCCCCTGAGAAGGCCTTCCACTTTGTGTAGCCCAAACCCGCCTTGCTCACTCCAGTGGTGCACAGCTATACATTCTATACGGGGAAACGCACCCGGGCAAAACTCAGCAAGGCGTGGTCCCATGCTGCTCACGACAACTTGTACATTGCGCGCCACGGCGACCAAGATGGTGGCAAACGCGGCAGCAATGGCGCTTTGCAGGTCGCCAGCCTTTAGTCGCGTAGAATAAGAGCCTGCTTTTGGCAAAAGTAGGACAGTGTGTGGCTTCACCTTGCGCTTTAAAACGCTGTTGAATAGAGCTGCGTCTTCTGCTGAGAATATGCGATCTGCAGCAGGCGTGCCGTCGAGGCTCAGGATGACCTTTTTTATACAGGCGGCGTTTGCGGGTGACTTGATCAGGGATCGAAGCAGAGCGACCGGACTCTTGTTTAGATTGCAGACCTCGTACAGTTTCGGAATCGCAAGGTCTCTGAATATTTTGCACGTCAAGGCAAGATGGTACAGGCATGATCGTGGTCTGTACCGCGTGTCCACGCCGTGTAGCATCGCGTGCGACGGGCCAAGGTAGCTGACAACTTCTGCGAGCACCTCAGTCGGAAGCCGCAGTATTGACGCTGGAGACGTCATTTAGCACACTGCCCAGCGTATCCAGAGGTTCATTTGGCCGTTGTAGGCGATTATGTAGTTCACTGGTCGGTCTGCCTCAGTCGCAGCACCAGGACCGTGACACCGGGCGGAGCGCCACTTTACAGGTGCTTGGCGAGGGCGATCAGGCTGCCAGGCCATTAGGCAACACTGCATAATTAATTCATAATTAATCCAAACGTGTCCATACAGAATTATTGCACATGTGTTCTGCTATCTGAGCTTGCTGCCTCTATGCAGTTGATGCTATAAACTGGCTCCCCAGGCTAGTCGGCAGTGCATGTTGTGTTTTGGAGGTGTGGGAATCAACTCCTCTTATTCCTATACAAATAAAACGATCCACTACTAAAGTTCTAGAATGTACTCGTAATTGCCGGGGCATGCTGAATTGTCCTCCCTGCACTTTGCATGAAACGGCGGACCCCACTGGGCAGAATTACACAACTGCAGATCACCGCACAGGCGACAACTGACAGCTCCGGGACAATAATGAAGGCCAGCATGTGCAAATTCTCACTCATGAAAAAAGCATTTATATAATTTCAATTTATCATTTAGACATTGATATGGCTTCTGTTGAGCCTGCCAACAGGATATCTCATATCTACATAATACTGCATTGCGTTCAGCACTGATCTCATCGCTGGCGTGGTCCAGCCTCATGCAGCTGAATAGTGTATCATCCCAAATTACTCCAAATGCTCAAAATGACAAAATCCTCCCGGGGTATATCCAAATATTATGTACTGGTGTGAACTGATATAAGCCGCTCATCGCCAAGGCAGACGCCCTGTGGACGTTCAGTGTGAAACTGGCGACAGCTCTGGCCTTGCGCTCAGCTGTATAGTAGGTAATAATATTTGGGGGTCCGACTGTGGAATCAGTGGGCCGTATTAAGGCACGTTTGTGTCGTGACAGTTATCCATTAAACTGGACTCAGCACCAGGGGTATCCTGGAAGCAGTGCATGTCTCCGACTGGCTCGTGCCAAAACGTATAGGTCGACAGTCGCTTGACTGACTTGTAATTAATAAAAATGAAAAGAGCAGGCCTTAACCTACTCGCCCCGGCGGCCGATTCAGCCAATAGCTCGGCCAATTTCAGACTTGTGCACTGGAGGCCGGGGGGAGAGGCCGCCTAGAAACATGTCATCGTCAAACGAAGCCCTTGGGGGCTTTGCGGCAGACGAGTAGACGCCATTGTACTTGGCTTGGTGTAATGATCGACTTCTTTTAAAGGTTTCGGTGGAGCGCCGGGGTGGCGTGGTGTCTTGGTCGTCGCCAAACCACTGCTCGTGTGCTGACCCACGACTTAGGCTCCTTGTGCTTCGTGCTCGGCCATGTCGCCATGATACCGGCGGATGTTTTGAAAGGCGTGATGGCTGTCGCTTCGACTGGGGAATAAAGGCGTCATCTCCCTGGACCGTGTCATCTGTGAGGCCTGGCTTTGAGTTTGGTGCGCGGGCAAGCACCGGAGTCGAGGGAATCTCAAAGCTTCCCTTGTATGATGGTGACGGGCAAGGTGACGGATCCTCAGACATGCGGCGGCCTCGAGAATGGTTCTGATAGATGATGACACTAGGTGGCTTTTGTATCGACACGGTGGAACGCGTGGTGTGGTGAGAGGCCTTGCGTTCGCACATGGTAGTCCGCTCTTCGTACTGGTGGTCGACCTTCCATGACTCAATCTCGTCGTCGTCGATGGGAGTAATGCCTCTGCGAAAGAGACGGGCTTTGCGTCGGCGAGAATTGCAGCAGAAAAGAACACACAGAATGATGATTGTCACTCCGGGGAGAACCGTTGCCAGGATAATGGTAAGCTGCCGGCCACTTAGAGCGTCCGTCATGATGAAAGTAAGCCGGTCGGTGCTGGGTCTGGCTAAGGAATTGTCGGGCAGTAAGCGTAAGTTATCGTGCCATGGAGATTAATAAGTCGGTGTAGTGCTGGCAGGTGTATGAAGGCGTAGGTCGGAAGAGTAACGAAGGACGTCGACAACAGTCGACAGATGCTAAGGAGTGAGAGGCATACAGCCGTATGGTTCGTGCAACAGCGGTGAGCTGTATGTCATGAATCGAGACCAAGGTGATACTAGGTATAAAGTTAGAAATGAAAACCCGTATACTTGCACCAAAGGCACAGTGGCAGCAGGATGCCATCTACTTCTTCACGCAAGGGAGAAGGAAAATGCAACTAGACTTACACCACGAGCTGGTCAAGATATCACAAAAAGGCACAGACAACGCACATGCAGCACCCTGCAGAAGCGAAACAAGATCGGGAGGGCCACGGGAATGCAGGAAGGCGAGATGCTATATACACGAGAGTCATGGAGCGGGCGGGATCCCGGTCCTGAGTCTAAGCACAGATGAGGGGTGAGGTGGACTGGGTGGCCCGGCCACGGACACCATCTCAAAGACCAGGCGGAGACGGAGGGCCAAGAGGTGTGTGGACGTGCGTTGCAGCATGCCTGCGGGCGTGGAAAGGATGGGCACTGCCCTCACCTCACATCGGCTCGGTACTCGTAAAGATGTACGGACCATGGAGTACTCCAAGGTAGATTGCCCGCAATGACAGCAGGCAAACTACCGCCGACCCCAAACCGGCGAAGCGCATGAGGTAGATCCTGGCGTTGGAGCAGCCATGGCGCATGTTTGCCTACAACAGGGGTTTAGAGCTAGAGTGGAGGAGTTAATGTGGACGAACCACAAGAAAGCTGGCTGGACACCTGATGCGCCGTCGACATGGATGACTGGTGAGAGAGCCCTATGAGCCCATTCCCATGGCAGAACGTACAACTGAATGCCATATTGTGAACTGGCTGCTCTTGTCGACCCTGAGCTTCACTACGAATTTGCAGCCCAATGCAGAATACTCCGCGCTGGACTATGGTCGCAGTGTTTCCGGTAGCTTGAATTCGCAGGATCAGGACTGACCAGCCTACTCGTAGTGACTAGCGTGAGGGGTGGGGAGCGGCTAGCCAGGGGTGGGTAGGCCTCAGACATCGGTCAGAGGCTTGAGTTCAGAGGCTGGAGGCCAGACGGCAGAGACTGGACGAGGGATCGCAGGTACCGCACAGCTTGACCAAGGTGGGAAACGTGGCGTGCCAGTAGGAGTGGGCCAACCGTCTATATTAGTCTCGTTTGAACCGCGCCCAGACAGCCGGCGTGCACTGGACGAACTGCTTTGGGGGCAGCTCCGGGTGAGATGTGATAGATTGTCCAAGCAGCAAACCGTCGCCTGGTGGCACGCCGTCGGCCATTGTCAGCGGTGCTCGCACCGTAATTTAACAAAGACCAGAGCAGCTGAAAGACGTGAGCGCACGACAGAGCCACCAAAAGCTCTTGGTTCCGCAAGTTCCAAGGCACTCCTCACCCTATGTACTGTTGATTGAGACTAAGACTGCGACAGGTCAGTGAAGAATTGTCTGTGACGGCTCGTTGACGTGCACATGGATGTCTCCAGCTCGAGCCAGTCTGCGAATCGTATCGCGCACAACTGCGACAGGTCCAGTCACTAAAACCGACTCGTACTAGAGCGTCGGGGAATGGCTGTACCGAATGTTCTTGGTGGTTGCACAGTGAGACGTTTTAGCTGGCCCAAGTCAGGAACCAGAGACAGGCCCCATAGGTCGCCTTGCTGGAAGAGGGGCAATGAGTCGCCTGGCGACAGAAATAGAGGCGGAAGAAGCCTTTAGACATGCCCACGCTCCTCCCTCCTTTGTGATATTAATAGCCGGTCAAGCAAAAGAGATTGTATCGCTTTCAAGCTCCACTTTGAGAATAACGACGCAGCCATGGAAGGCTGAATCCAGCTGGACAAGGGAAGAGCTGTTCCTGAGCAATACAATAGTTTACGCCTCGCCGTTGTCACGCGAGACAGTTGGAGTATCGAAGCGAAGCGAGGAGGAGGCGTTCAGGGCCATCGCTGATAGGTGCTAGCCGCCCGTGTTTGTGGCTGATGGCAGGCTAGCCAGGCTGGGGTAGCACCCTTGCCAGCGTACGACGTAGAGCACGCTGGTAGGCGAACGAGTGTCATATGTACTGCACTCCGTACGCCTTGAGTCCATATAATTCAAGATCTGCGGTGTCGGTATTAATCCGCCCTTAAAGAGAGCTGCAAGCTCGTACGCTACAACGCTGGTCCGTAGAAAGCTAATGCGATTCGTAGCTGGCAACGCGAGACGTGTTTCGACGCCTCGCACCATGTCTTGGATCGCGCGGAGACGCACTCCTGTCTCTGGGTAATCAACAAAAGGCTCACAAAAAGAAATCTAACATGCCTGAGTGCATCAATCACAAAAAGAAACGTCGGCCGTCTGTGCCCTCGAGCAGTGAGTGGCGTGGGGCGAGATTTACGTTGCAGCGAGCCAAGCCTGTCGCCGGCCGCCACCTTGGACGGCACGGTCGGCGGGAACAGTGTTGTTGCTTCTTTTCGCGGGAGCGTCTCTTGCCGCAGCTTAAGCCGGGAAATTCCTCACCTTTGGGGGCTTTTCGCGCTCAGGGAACAACCCACCAAGGCAAAAGAAACAAAACGGTGTCCAAGCATCGGGTCGTCTGGATAAGGCATGGTGGGATGCGCGGTGCATGTCGGTGCATGTTCTAGCGCATCTTGTTGCCTGACTGTCAGTGGTTGCATTCACATAGGCAGGAGCTACTCCGCACCGATGCACCGTTCGGAGGCTGGTGCCAGGAACTCGCAGTTGGCGCCAGCTGCCCGTCAAATGCCATTGGCTGATCAAGGCCTTTGCCGCCCATGATCCGTTTGCTCTGCAATGTGCCTGCGACGTTTTCTTTTTGTCGTCGCTTTGACTCTTGCTAGACCTCTCAGCGCAGTACGAAGACTCGTATCGATGACAATCCAACGCTGTGCGGTTTAATTACATCCGCTTTGACAGTGAAAGATTTGCATCGGCTCTTCTCGAAGCGAATTGTTTGTCACGACATCCTCTTGTTTCCCAAAGCGCGAGGCTTGTCAGTATTCCACCGCGGTGCGTCTACGTAATCGGCGAGAGCTTTACTCCGTACTGACTGCACCATCTCCTGGGCAGAGCACCACGACTGTTGCTTTTGGTCATGCACGTCGCGCAGGTGGCTGTAGATCCCGTCTTTCGAGTCTGTGAAAAGCAAAGAATGACGCCTGCCCGCACGCAAAAGAAACCCATCACACTCATCACAGCCCGCTCTGAGGCGATCGCTACCACCCTCTCGGGTTGGCTGACGAGGCTGGAGATTCCGCTGCATGTTGTGTATACTCGTACGAAATCGTTTGCTGGCACCAGCTATTGGCACGGAATACTCTCTCCATCCGAGCAACGAACAAGTTTGGTCTTTGCACCCACGTTCAGCCACACCCTCGGCTAATCAGTCACAGAGGCACGCCGACTGAGGGTAAGGTGGCGAGGTTCTTCCACACCGTTACAAACGGTGACGGCGAGTATCCTTGGGCTCGCAAGTTCATGCTAATGAGGACCAGCAGGCAGGCCCTTGATTCCGCTGACTCGATTCTACCAATGGAAGCGCGACGTCGTCTACCTCATACGGAGCACTTGTAACTGCAGTGGCCAACCCCACACCGAGAAGAGTGTCTGTGGGGAGCGCCTCGTTTGGAAGGCTTGATACCCCTGGCAAGCTTGATCATGTGTGCCATCGACCAGGCACAACAGGCCTGTCTGGTGGGTAGTGGGGTATTGGCCTGTCTCCGATTGACGACACGCAGCACGAAACAGCACTTTCACACGCCGGGTTGGGCACTGGCCATTAAACCTTGACTTGACCGCCAATTCGACAGTCGCTGCCTTGTAATGCGTTCGCAAGTCGCTGGCCAAGGAAACGGCTGTTGGGCACTATTTTACATACACATTCGCAGCCAAGTACAGCACTAGTATTACTCGCGCCGTGCAAATACTTGTTTTGGCTCCGCGCCACAAACCGCCATGTTACAGACACACGCTAAAACACCTCCGGCCCTCACGTCTGGAAGTTACGCCGTGCTTATGATTCAATGACTTTGTACTCGGAACCTGGACCTGCTGGTCGATGTGGAATTATTCCGTGGGTTCGCAGTAGCAAGGGCAAGACATGTGCCCAGAGTGATGATTATGCCAAAGTCGACAATGTGACATGTGTGCCGCTGACGACGACTCGGTGACTGTTAGATTAAATGTGTTTACTCGTACAAGTGGCATGGTGCGGGCCGCTGGCAAGCCGTCGGGATATAATGCTGGAAGTCGGAGACTACATGAAGCTGAGACAATCGGAGTGGGTTCCGCTGTTGGTGGTGTGTAATGCCCACGCACCAAAGCACAGTCCACGACAGAGGAGACGATTCTAGTGATTGTTTTGCGGCAAGTTATGTGGCTGAAACAACGATGATCCCGTTGAAGAACTGACGATTTTGAGGAGCTACCCTACAATAACCTGTCCTCTTACATGAGATGCGCATTGCCGTCACTACGCTGACAGTGTACCTACCAGCGGCTTTCATTTATGGCAATGGCGGTCAATTACAATCTATTCTCTGGCTACTGTCGAAAGTGAATACTCGTCATCACTTGGTTTGATGCTGTCCGAGTCTCGCTCAGAGTTGCAGTGCACCCGAATTTCCGATTATAGTCGGAAGTCATCCGACGATGGCTACACCTGGAATCACTCACGATATTGCGCATCTGCCGAGATGGGCCACTTATGAACTCAAATATACTTGATTCCCCAGGTTCTTGCCAATAATGCCATGTCCCGATTTGGTATCATCGCCGTCAGAACAGTACCACGAGAACGGTCAGTCGCCGGCAGGGCGACGGAATTCGGCAGTCCTGCACGTCTGACGTTGCACGCTCACTTAAAGTTTAATGGTGCCCGCGCACGAAGCTGAGCCGGACTGCTGTCGTATTCAAATGCTTGGGCAAATTGTTGCCACTTCTGGATAACTTTTACACAATTAGCCGGCACGCCGTCTCATGGTTGGCTGGCTGCCCACTTGGCGAGTGCAACCACGCACCAAAATGGTGGGGTCTCCGGCGCTGTCCAGCGCCGGCCTTGACGACGTCGCGTAGCACCATGTCATTAATGACAGAACAAGAACCAGAGATATCGTTCAGCTTCGGCCCGGAGCTGATTTGCAATCGCCATCGTCTTCAACTTGAACCTTGTCGATATCCTGGAAAGCTGAAGCGGGCAAACCAGTCGCAACCGAGATTGCCATTTGGCGTCATGAGCCAGGGTAAGGTATGATACTGCGAGGCGATTACTCCGCATCGTCCAGTCCTGACGGATAAGGCAGGCCCGTTTTGAAGCATAGGTTCTCTGGTGTCTGGCAGCTCGGCCGAGCAGTCGCACTGAAGCGGATTCCATCTACAGCACAGACCAGGAACTCATACTATGTACCACAGTACAAGCTGGAGCATTGTAGCCTAGGGGCATCTCTACGCCACTGTTTGCTCACTGACGCTCTATGAATTGGTCGTGGGTGACCTCAAGGCTTTACAGAGGCCGAGGATGTGAAGCTCATGCTGTCTCACACAAATGACCGCCGGACACGCCTGTGGCTCCATGCCTAGCAAGTGTCACAGGTCGGCCGTGAAAGTTTCACTGCTTGGCCAGAAGACCGGACGCTAAAACCAATCATCGCAAAGGAGTGGTTTCGCGGATATTTTCCAACACTGGAAAGTGATGTAAAAATATCATTGTTTCACTTCGCAAGAGAAGCAGAGATACTTATTTTAATCGACAACTGGTCGCAAGTGGGCGTGGCAAGCCTGATAGACCAGACATTACTGCACTCAAACAGTCTTTTGTTCTCTCGGCGCGTATTGGACATGATCAGATTTGACATGCCGATTGTCAAATTCAACGTGCCAGCTTGATGAAATAAAGTTGCTTTATTGTGTTACAACCATTGCTTACTTTCAACCTAGTTGTCTTAACGGCGCTTATAAAGCTCAACGTCATGGTGCAATCGATTTCAAACATGTCTAGGAAAATTACGAGTTAATTATATACTCCACAATGGAGGCTTTGAGCACTGGTGCCCGAGACGAAACTCCGCGTGCCAAATGTCCCAGCTTTGAGACTCGTGCTGCCCCATGGGGCAGTCGGAGCGACCACAAGGCAGTGGACGAATGCTATATACTACTGATACTACGCCGGGCACCATGGGAAAGCTAGGCGGGAGGTTGTTGTATTACGCGCCTTGTCAATGAAGATGGGCTTGGAAATACAAGATGAACCGCTGCGCGTCAACAGCCAACAGAGGTCTTTGAGCCAACTACAGCTCCCTACGGAGTAGAGTGAAACTAAACACATGGCAGACCCTCGTTATTTTTGCGGGCATTTCACACCGCAATAATGCGGGCGCTTAACCTCTAGTTGATTACCGCAGCCTCAACGTGGAATGTGGGAACATCCTGCACACCAGAAACATTCCAGCAGAAGCAGCAAGCATTTCTCGCCCAAGGAACAATTGCAGCCATGCGATCACCATTTTCCAGTAAGCCCCTTTTTTCCAAGATATCCCACCTCTTTTCTTGACGTTACGGCAGCAACTTGACCGACCCAGCCAACACTTGCATCACAGCACGTCACGGCGCATCACTGTCACCGGCAGATTGTTCCATCTTATCAGCGCAGTACAAGCCCATATGCTTAAACATGCAATATGAATTGACATCAAATGATACTAGATTCAAGTTATATGGTACAGAATAGGCCGTCAGAACCCAATTGGCAAGCGCAAAAGGCGCCTTTCCTCCCGTGACTTGTCAAAACTTAAATTACAGCGTCATGTCCATTGTCTCAGCAAATTCGGTTCTAGGGCACTCTAGCGTAGCACTAAGAAGCATATCGCTTGGTAACGAGAGGTCGACGCATTCCGGTAGGCAATTGGACGCCGTCGAATCCCCTTGTGACCGCATGTCGATATCGTGCGCTTTATGCTAATAATGATGGTCTCTGGCGGCATTTTAGCTCCTTTTGGCTTCGCCTCTGCGTCTATTTTGCTTGGCAAGCCAGCTTACTCTCGGCAAGTCGCTTGTTCCGCCGCCAACACAACTAAACCAACTCCACACGCCCGGGCATCTGGCTTTCCTGCATCTTCGGCAGATCGTGGCATCGTGGCTGTCATACCTATTGGGAATTCTACTCATTCTTGGACAATCTCCATATCAAATGCCCCAGACTACTACAAGGCTTCGTTCAGTAACGCGCGGAGGTTTAAACATATACTATGTATCCGGCCATGGATAATCCGTCCATAATCCCTCCCAATCTGGATATCGCTGGCCCCGACACGCTGTTCCCAACGACATATAACTAGTACCCCTACTTTACCCAGTGCACCTTGTTCTTTCTCTTGAAGCAGTGCATGCTCAACTGTCAAGATGAAGCTCGTCAACGCTGCATTTTGTATACTTCTGAGCCTGGGGTCCCCTGCAGCCGCGCTGCCGAGCGGCGCCGGGCCGACCATCGACGCTCCCGTGCAAGGACCAGAACGATTTCTGAAAACCAGCGTCAGTTTTGCCGATGGGAAAAGCTCTGGGCGCCTTACCAATGGCGTAGAATACTTTAGCGGCATTCCCTTTGCTTGTCCGCCCGTTGGGGACCTGCGCCTACGGCCACCAAAACGGCTGGATACCAAGGTCTCTCACGATGGAACGGGCGTCTCTCCCGCTTGCCCGCAAATGATAATTTCCACTGGCAACTTGGACTTTATCAGCAAAACGCTGGGCAACACGCTGCAAATCCCCTTCCTCAAGCCTCTCAACGGCAAAGAAGACTGCCTGACCATCAGTGTCCAGCGGCCCTACGGCGTCAAGGCCGGTGCGAAGCTGCCGGTCCTGTACTGGATGTTTGGCGGCGGCTTCGAGCTAGGCAGCGCCAATACGTACGATGCGTCCAGCCTTTTGAAAGCGGCGTCTCGCCAGGGGCAGCCATTCATATTCGTCGCCGTCAACTATCGCATCAACGGCTTCGGGTTCATGGGCGGCAAGGAGCTTCAAAGCGAGGGCAGCGTCAATCTCGGCCACTTGGACCAGCGCATGGGCTTGGAATGGGTCGCGGACAATATCGAAGAGTTTGGGGGCGACCCTGACAAGGTGACGATTTGGGGCGAGTCAGCGGGCAGCATCTCCGTGTACAACCAGATGCTCATGTACGGCGGCAACGCCACCTACAAGGGCAAGCCGCTGTTCCGCGGCGCCATCATGGACTCGGGCAGCGGCATCCCCGTGCAAGAAGCTGACGGCCGCCATGCGCAAGAGGTATACGACAAGGTCGTGAGCCGCGCAGGCTGCGGCGGAGAGACGGATAGCCTCTCGTGCCTCCGACGCGTGTCGTACGACACCTTTTACAACGCCGTGACTTCGCTGCCCGGCATAGTTTCGTACAACTCGGTGGCTCTGGCCTATGTACCCCGTCCAGACGGCACCGTGCTCCCCTATGCCCCCTACGAAGCCGCGAGAAGGGGCCTGTTCCACAAGGTGCCCATGATCATTGGCGACCAAGAAGACGAAGGCACGCTCTTTGCCCTCTTTACCAACAACATTACCAATACGGACAGGCTGATTACCTATCTCAACGAGTTGTACTTTCCCCATCTGACGCGATCCAAGATTGGCGAACTGGCGGACCTCTACCCGGAAAACGCCATCGCCGGCAGTCCCTTCCGGACCGGCTTCGTCAACGAGCTCTACCCCGGATACAAGCGGCTCGCGGCCATGCTGGGAGACTTGGTCTTCACCCTGGCCCGCCGCCTGTCCCTCACTCTCATCCATGAGGCCGCGCCAGAGGTGCCCACCTGGTCCTACCTCTCGTCGTACTACCACAGCCTGCCCTTTATGGGCACCTTTCACGCCTCGGACATTGCGCAAATCTTCTACGGCGGTCTCTTCCCCGCGGCCACCACGAGCGCGGCGCGGACGTATTATTTCAATTTCTTGTACAACCTGGATCCCAACCAGGGCGTTACCGGTAACAAGTACTGGCCGCAGTGGGCTGACGGCAAGAAGCTCATGTGGTTCAAGGACCTCTTCACCTTGGAGCTGCTGCCCGACGACTTTAGAAAGTCGGTGACGGACTACTTGCAGCAAGGCGACAATATGAAAGATTTTAGTATATAGACACGGCGCGCAGGAGTCGCTTCTATTTAATGAAATGTACTACTCCGCCAGAGAACGGTATAAACCATCTCGTCATCCACCGCATGAATAATGCCAGCTACCCTACACACATCTCCAACATCACAAAGTATGAAACAAATTCTTCTAGTTCGCCCCCGTGGCCGCCTCACCATTGCAACGCACCGTGAGCCAATAAAACAGAAACATACTTCCCGGCCCGGCAAGTTTCTACAGGGCCAAAACACCCATGCAAGCGCAATGGGCAGTAAAGGTGACCACCGACCCTTCTACACAACCACACGGGCTTGAGGGATGTCATGCACCGTATTCGAGAGCTCTCACATTACCCATTTACACGACGCGGCGTACGGCACAACAATATGGTATTCATCGTCCATCACTGCCATGGTCCATAAATACATTTCACAATCACTTGCTCATATCCGCTGTCATCATCTGCTGATCAACATGCGGTAGATCGACAGCCTCCACAATCGGGGCTGAGAGCTTCGTGTGGGTTCCAGAATAGGCAACCCAACGGCCGCTAGCAAAGATCGGCTGGCTTGCTCGCACGTCTACGCCGTACCTACGCCATACAATCACAAAAACGAACAAAACATGTGCACTAAATCTAAATTAATGAATTGGAACTGTCCTACTCCGAATCGCCCGCGTCGCGACCAACACAAAGCACAAAACTTCAGGCTCTCCCGATCCCGAGAATTCCTCTAGCGCGTTGATGTGTCAAAACAAGCTCAGCCAGCATATGCCTTGGCAATGCCATCGCCCATCTGCCATGGCAACAACGGCCTTCATCGCCAGGCTCGTCCACAAGTCCATCGCCACACACCATGTCATTTCGTCGTCTTTTTCCTGCTCATAAGGTATAACGTCGTATTGTGTTTGCAAACAAAAAAAGGCCAAAAAGTGTACTGCGTAGTATTATCGGTACAGAGAATCGAAAAAAAATTAGTAGAGGCGCGTGAGCGGCCGAGGCTCATCTCATGCCCCCTTTACACAACATAGGCGAAAACGCCGAGAGCGGCGGCAGCAGCAGCAATGCCCTGGCCAGGAGCCATGGTAGGGGCAGCAAAGCCAGACTGGGTGCTGCTGGTGGCGTCGCTGTCACCACCGGCGCCGCCTGTAGCGTCAGGACCGGCGGTGCTCGATGCGGGCGAGGCGGAGGATGAGCTGTCGTCGCCCGAGCCGGTGGAGGCCTTGCCGGCATCAGCGGTGCCACACAGAGCCTGAATGTTGGTCTTGCAAAGCTCCTGGTTATCGGCGTCTCCGACGTACTTGGTGTTGCATCGGGCAAAGAGCTCGAAGCAAATGTGCGAGGGCATGCTGTTGCCGTAGTACTGGAGACCGGGGGCGGAGCTGTTGGAGGCGCATTTGCACTCGTATTTGAGAGTATCCTATGAAACTGTGAGCATTGGCGGCAGGGTTGCCTTAAAGGGCGCAGACGTACCACATCGCACGTGTTGGGACTGGTGTTGTGGTTGCAGAGCAGGCCGCATACATTTTGTTCATCGCTGCACCACATAGCTGCCGTCGAAACCGTGTTAGCTGCTTTCCTCTGGTCAACGTCTTGTTGGGGGTTACATACCGCGATCCTTGAGTTCAACGGTGTTGGGGTCAATCGTCATGTCGAGGGCGCTGGTATAGTTCTGAACGGTCTGGGCGCCAGTGAGGCCAACCGCGGCGAGGGCGACAGCGAGAGCGGCACGCATCTTGAGACTGTGAATAGAGGTGTTAGAGGCAAAAGGTAAAGAAGCGAAGCTGGCAGCAGGAGCTGTGCGGGAACGTCGGAAATTGTGAGGGCAAATTGCCAGCATGTGTATGTACGTACCTTTTTTTTTGGGCGGCGTTTAGTGGCTACCGTATGGATGCAGAGAAGCAGATGCTTGGAGACGGAGAGAGAGAGAGAGAGAGAGAGAGAGAGAGAGAGAGCTGCTGACAAGCGTAAAACACTTGGTGAGAGCACAGCAAGCTTGGGTAGAGTACGGTGAGGAGGAAGAGAGAAGAAATGGACAGAGGAGGAAGAGAATTGAGAGGAGGAGGAGAGGAAGAAGAAGAAGAAGAGGCAGGCGGAGGTGAGGAAGCAGCAGCCGGGCCGGGCAGCGCAAAGGGTTTTTAATTGGGGCGAGCAGGCGAGGACGAGAACCACCAGCGGATGCCGTCAGAGCAGAGCGGGTGAGGGGGACCGACCAGCAACAGCGGGCCAGCAGGGTCAGCATCGGCGCCGAAGCAACCAAGTTCAGTACCAGCTAGGTCTGGTTGTGACGCTATGCTATGGAGGGTCCCTGGGCTGGGCTTGAGCTGCTCCGGCCACCAAATCGTGAGGAAAATGGGGGCCGGCGAGCGGCAGCCAGCCAACCGGGTGGCGGGTGGACAGCACCAAACAACAAGTCAGCGGCAGCTGCAGCGGAGTACTCGTCCCCAACGACAGGGTTGCCTGCGCGGGCGGGCGGGGTGGATTCGTGCCAAGAGGCGCTAGCAGCTGGTTGCGCTACTGGGGGCTTGGCGGGCAACGCACAGCGGTGTTGAGGTGAAGCGAGTGGTGTTTTACAACGGTTGCATCGGCATGCATGGCCGATGTAATAGAATGAGCTTGAGTACAGAGTATACGAGTACTGTACATGATGGGAAGAATTCACTACAGTATTGACACATTCAATCCCTCATCCGTATGTATCCCTCATGACGCATCTCCCACCCGGCTGCGACGGCACTGCTGCGTACGAAGCACGTATCATCCATCTACTCGGCACCAACACTGCACCACGGCACCACTGCCGCTGGCGTGGTCCCCTCCCAGCGGGTTGCGCTAGCGACAGCTTAGCGTGCCTGTCCACCGACAAAGGCCGTTTGTTGCCACGAAACCAGCGTCTACCATAGTACTCGTAAATTTTTTGCCTTTGCCTCTCAGGCCACCCACCACCGATTTTTGCCTTTTCGACATGGGATTCTCTCGTCGTGGGGACCTGGCTCCGTATTTTTTTTTTTTTTTTCTTTCTGTCCTCCCCGTCTCGTCCGGTGCCAAGATGGGTGTTGGTCAAGCCGAGTGCCCGGCACGCCTCGTTTCTCCTCTCCCCCCAGGGCCATAATCTCCCAGAATACCCATGCACAAGGGCAACCCGCCAGCCCTGTAATGCGGCTGCCCCAGCTGTGTCGTCACCGTGGGACTCTTGACTGGAACGTGTCGCAGCGGTATTTTGTCCACCGACATGGGTGGTGGTGCCGCCCGTGGTTGCGAGTGCGGGCATGTGGTGTTTTGGGCTTGGCTTGGAGACATGGGGCGGCATGGCATGGCATGGCATGGCATGGCACGGCATGGCATGGGGATGGGGATGGGGATGCCGCCGCCGAGGGAGGGAGCCCGGACAGCGGGTGTGAGCAATTGTCCCTAGCCTGGTGTACTGTGTAAATTGGGCCAATCTATGTCCAACATGCCCAATAGTACCGACCTACTCGTACACAGGCCCGACACAGCGCAATGGCTCCGCACGTTGCGACAATTTGTGTAATCCGTGTCAGCGTCCTGCACGCACTTCCGAGAAACTCGTACTATGTACAGTACTCTGAAGTCGTCCACCTGCTTCTTTCGGCCGCCGCACCAGCCACGGCGCCTGCACCCGCCACCGAACCATCCACCTCTTTCCAAGCCCAAGCCCAAGCCCACAGATTCGTAGCAAAGCTCCAGTGGTCCCAACAAGCTACCTCGCACCTCTACCGCCCGCCAGTGCCGCAGATACGAGGCAGACGCCAGCCCATTGCCAAGCCGCATCGGCGGCACAAATACGAATTGCCACTCCAGAGACCAGATGGGATTTCAATTGATACATCTGCTTGCTTTACACCCGTCAGTAATCAACTTCCCACATGGTCACGCCGCCAAATATCGCAGTTCCGCGGGAGGGGGAAGACAGGCACAGGCGGTCTTGGCTGGGCGTTGCCATGGGATATCCGCAGCCCGTGCCTATTCGGGAGGTGGTGCGCCACACTTTTTCCCCCGCCCAACAGTGCAACCCCCTCTTTGTGAGACATGTCACTGATGCCCGGCGCAACCAAGACTTGTCACACGGCCTGTCGCATTGTCGCAGCTCCCTTGTGGCTTCATCTGGGGAGGGGTAGTATCAATTAAACGATACGGACTGCGAGAAGCCATCATCGTCCAGCCTTCGTTTTTTTTTCTTGCCGGCCACCGACTGTATACTGTAGTATCGTGCACCCTGGTCGGAGTACGGCTCGCTTACAGCAAACACCCATGCTAGCTCCATGCGCCTAGTAAACCCAACCTCTTTATCCAACCACCTCATGGCAAGGGACCATCAATAGCCTCATCAATTCACCAGCTTACATTTTGCAGTAGGCCGTAGCTTACTGACGCCGAGGACATGTTGCGTAGTCTTTTCATCCGCCCTCTGATTCTCCAAGACCCGCTCGGCTTACCGGCACGGCCCCGTCGTGTACCGGTACATCGGCATCGTGCGGTTGATATGTGTATTGCGAGCAAGTTAGAGTGTAATCGATAAGACGAGAAGTCGCGCGTAGATTACTCGTCATCTTTTCCCATTATGATATGTATTAATACCTATGTAGTCCGTACGGAGTACTGTAATAAAGTATCTACCAATATGGCAGAACAGTCATATCGCACTGCCACGTCACAGCAGCCTTGTTCATAACGCTCATCGTAGCATGTCTGGCGATTCCCAATTCATATACATATTCAGAGTACGGTCTACACGGAGGATAAATAATTCTGTACTCAATTCGGGATGTGTAATTGGCGTGCGTAGTTGCGCATATGTCCCTCTAGAAAGTCCGTCACGAACCAACCGCAGACTGTCCATTACTAACTGAGAGCTATCACACCGCACCCTGCACCTCGCCATCTCTCACCTCGTCGCAAACGCCATCCATATAGCCATGTAAATCTCATCCCATCTCATTGCCATCAATTCATCAAATCTATTCATCCAAGCATTTATTACTACCAAATAGTGCCGTAAATGTGCTTCCATCACGTGCTCACCAACCGTGCACCTGCGGACACCAGCGGTACCTGACGTACCCCACCAAGAACGACATCTCATCGACAACCACAGTAACGGCCAATATCGGGTCTCCTCCCAAGCCATCAAACGGCGCCAGCAGCATCCAGCACGCACCGCATCGGCAGCTGCAGCCATGGATCGGCTCCCGCGGGAGCTCGTCGACGAGATCCTGCAGCACTGCATCCGCGGCAACCCCAAGAACACCGTCCTCCCCCTGCGACTCGTCTGCCGCGAGTTTGACCGCACCATCAAGCCGTATGCCCTCCGCACGCTGGGCCTCGAGTTTTCCCGCCTCAGCAAGTCGAGCGCCCGCCGCCGGCCGCGCATGGATGCCCTGCAGACCATTGGCTACCATTGCAAATGCCTCTACGTCGACCTGATGGTGCTGCGGGATGAATGTAAGCTCTGCATGAACACATATACCATTCAAGACTACGTTCCGTCGAAGCTGATACTGACTGACTCAACAGTAGAAGTTGCTTTCCTCACTGCCGTCTTTGAAAGGGTCCCTTCCATGAACGACTTTCTCGCCACTCTCCGCCGCAAGTACTGCATGAACGAGGCCTCCTTCACCGAGGCCGAGTTCTACGCCACCCTCGAGGCGATGCTCTTCAACTGTCGCGATGTCGACAGTCTGCGCCTCAACCTGCCCTTTCAGCTCGTCGGCTCCACCTGCACCGCCGCCACCATGATCCTCGCCAACACCCTCAAGGCCTTTGCCAACCGCGCCGAGGAGGACTCGGCCTGGCTCAAGACGCTCGTCGTGGAAAACGTCACCGACCGGGCCATCTGCGACCTGTGGCTCAACCCGTCCGACGTGCTCAACATTATGCGCGTCGTCGCCGTCCTGGAGAACCTCGTCCTCACCCTGCGCCGCCACGAGACGGGCACCCAGCAGGTCGGCCTCTTTGGCGCCTGCCTGTGGAACGTGGTCGAGCACGCCGAGCACCTCAAGACGATTAGCATAACCGAAGTGGACCACGAAGAGCAGCCGTCGTCGGGCCTGCGTTTAACGAGACACACGCAGCAGTCGATTCACGACTTTGAGGATCGTTACCTCCCTGCGCCCCGCCTCATCCTCATATCCGAACTCCGCTGCCTCGAGCTCAAGCGTGTCCTCGTCTCGGCAGACTTTCTCATTAGCGCCGCCCACAGCTTCGGCCGCACCCTCGAGGAGCTCTACCTCACCAACGTATATATGGCTGTCGAGCAAACACCGACCTGGAACACCGACTCCAAGCGACATCTCTGGGTCGGGTTACCCAACATGCCACCACCACCACCATGCGACGAGGGCGAGACGCAGTGGATAGCCATGCAGTTCCGCGCCCTCATGCCCCGGCTACACACGATCCGCGCAACAAACCTGGGCTACCATTTACACACATCGTGTCCCGCATCAGAAGATGACCCCGCCTCGCGCGCCTTTGACTTCCAAGACCCTGCCAACCTCTCCCGGCCGCTGTCACGCCGTTTCGTCGAGGTCGTCACGGGCATCACGCAGCCACCCTATCTCGGCGGCAGCAAGCCCTTGACCTACAGCCCGCACGATGCAGAGTTTGCCCACCTGCTGCAAGAGATGAAGCCGCGGCCCAAACAGACCAAGATGGAAGACTACGACGCTATTGCGCACCAGCTGGTCAAAGGTAGCACCACGTCGGACTGGGGGCGGAGCATTGACGGCATTTTTGCGAATTGCAATTCAAACACCATTGATGAGCTGCATTATATTGCCGATACAGCGTGTCAAGGGATGAATGACATGAATGCGCATCAACGAGACGGCGACGGGGAGGGCCCTGGTGGCGGGCTGGGCTCATTTGAGTGATTGAGGCGGTTGGAATAAGACGAATACCCCGGACATACTACACATACATATACTATAGCATTATTAATGACAATGGCTGCAACGGCTGCATAAGAATCGAGCTTTAATCATTGCCCTCGTAGGGCTGTATTCATCGCAATGCATAAACTAAAACAGTCGTATCCTGGGCATTGGCTCGCAGGACGAAACCGACTAATGTGTCTCCTTTTTATATCTACCGTGGCGTTTCATCACCTCGTAACCCAAATCCATATTCTATGCGTAGCCGTCTGCATCAAGCAGCGACTCGCCTTTTATATATTCCGAAACCAAAAAAAAAAAGCATCTAGATGGTGCCGTTGGCGGCGCCCTTGCCAGAGACGGCCGCCTCCAGAGCCTGGAGGACATCGCGCTTGAGGTCCTCGCCGTCCTCGACACCGCAGCTCAGACGGACAAGGTCATCAAAGACGCCGACGGCCTCGCGCTGGTCCCTGGGGATACCGGCGTGGGTCATGCTGCTGGGCAGCTCGACAAGACTCTCGACGCCGCCCAGGCTCTCGGCGAGGGTAAAGACCTTGGTCAGCTGGCAGAAGCGCAGGGCCGCGTCGTGGCCGCCCTTGATGCGGAAGGAGAGCATGCCGCCGCCCATGCCGTCGCGGTGCTGGCGCTTGGCGATGGCGCGGTGCGGGTGGGAGTCGAGACCAGGGTAGTTGACGGCAATGACGTTGGGCGAGGCCTCGAGGGCGGTGGCGACGGCGGTGGCATTGGCGGTGGCCTCGCGGGCGCGCAGGTGCAGGGTCTTGAGGCCGCGGTGGGCGAGCCACGAGTCAAAGGCCGAGGGGACGGCGCCAATGGCGTTTTGCAGGAAGCTGAGGCGCTTGAAGAGGTCCTCGGAGTTGAAGGCGGCGACGCCCATGACCACGTCCGAGTGGCCGTTGATGTACTTTGTGACGGAGTGGACGACAATGTCGGCGCCGAGGTCGAGCGGGTTCTGGACGTAGGGCGAGAGGAAAGTGTTGTCGACGACGACGAGGATGCCGTGGCGGTGGGCGACGTCGACGACGGCGCGAATGTCGACGAGGCGCAGGGTCGGGTTGCTGGGGCTCTCGATCCAGATGAGGCGCGTCTGCTCGGTAATGTGCTCGCTTATGTCGACCTCAATCTCGGGCGTAAAGGTGACCTTGACGCCGTGGGCCTTGGCGACCTGCGTGAAGTAGCGGTGCGTGCCGCCGTAGACGTCGGAGACGGAGATGACGTGGGAGCCCGCAGCGAGGCTCTGCAGGATGTTGGCCGTGGCGGCCGAGCCGGACGAGTAGGCGAGGGCGTGGCGGGCGTGCTCGAGGGCGGCGACGGCCGTCTCAAAGTTGGTGCGGTTCGGGTTGGCCGAGCGCGAGTACTCAAAGTCGCCCACGGGCTTGCCCACGGCCGTCTGGGCGAAAGTCGTCGACAGCGAGATGGGCTCGATGACGGCGCCGGTGGACGGGTCGTGGGGGGACCCGGCGTGCACGGCGAGGGTGCCAAAGTTGTGGACGGGCGTCGGGGGCCGGGGCGGCGTGATGACGGACTGCTCGGCAGAGGGAGACATGTTGTTTATGGAAGTGCTTTTGTCGAGAGATGAAAACAAATTATTTTGCAAAAGAGAGGGATGAGATAGGAATAACGACGAGGAGGAGAATGGGAAACACTCTTATTCCAGCTGGCGGAAAAAATTCAGGATGAATAAAGCGGATCTTCCTTGTCCCTTCTTGTTCGTCGCGGGGGCCGCTAGGTTCGGCTTGATGCGGGACTCCTCAACGTACGTACAACCGCAAGGTGATGACGGTGTGTGTGAGATGAATGATGGAGTACAAATGCTGGACGATGGATCCCCGGCAAGCGAATTGTGGATGCCTTGCTGCGCTCACGCGGATCCTGGCGAGATGATGGTTGGCTGAACTGTTGTGACACGGGCTTTTTGTTGTTGAGTACGACACACGAATACTGTATGCTGGCCGATTGTCGGGGGACGGATGTCGGAACAGACCAGGATGTTCAAAGGGCGCGCAAGGTCGCGTTGGAGAGAACGTCGGTCAGCTGGACGAGCCTGGTTGGAACGAAACCGAGCTTTGGTGGCTTGTTGTCTCGCCTGTGTGCAGCGTTTGCAAGGGGTCGTTTCGGTTCTCGATCGGCTTTGACTCGATCGGCTTTGGGTACGGAGTACGCAAAACGAGCTTGTCAAGTGGGACGGAAGGGTACACCACTGCGAAATTAAGAGGACCCGGAGGAGTCGTAAAAAAAGGGCAAGAGAAAAAAAAAGCTGAAAAGAAATCCACCGAAAATCCAGAGTTTCCGTAGGGCGATCGAGTCAGGGTAGGTAGAAAGCTTGAGGTAGATCCGTCGTATATGGGAGCAGTGACGTCGGTAGCTCACGTCAAGCAAAAGTATGCAGGTAACAAGGATAGGGGGAAGCAATTAATGAGGAAATCGAAACAATCTACAACCTCAAGGGCGTCTACAGCTCTTTATACGGACAAACTAAACGCAATGACAAACTCCCAGCCGCTCATGGCGCAATGATGAAATCGGTCGCGGGCGGCGTTTGTCATCATCGTTTCTGCAGCCCTGCAGAAACCAAAAAAAGTACACCGCTTTGGGTCAGGTCAGACTTTTTTTTTTTTCGGCGTACAGGGTACTGACCTCCACCGCGGAGCTGGCACTAGTGCAGTGGTAGCCTGTACTCTGCACCCGGCGATGTCATTTGCCTGCCGAACCCACTGCCCACGCCGCAGACGACCCGATACGGAAAGGGTGGTCGTGTCATGCCTCGATGGCGCAATCGCTATACCTGGCACATGGCATTCGTTTTTCGCCCGCCCGCCCTGTCAAAATCCACAGCTTCTAGAGATTCTATGCAGGGACTGAAGCTTGCTCAGGTAAGCAAGTCCCTGCGTGGTGTACGTGAGTGGGCGGCGTGCCCGTTGTATGGAAGGGTGCACGCCGGGCGCATGGCTCTCTGCATATTGTCTAGTCTGCACACGGATGGCAATCTGGAATCTATTTAAATATACCAGTATGATGGGTGCTGCCATCTGTTAACAACGGGTCTGCGGTTAACTCTGGAGCATCTTTGGCTGTGTGTAGGCTTGGACCTGTCGGCATTGTGGGTGCCATGGCATCTGTGTGTATGCATGTACATGTCGCCATTGGTGGGCGTGATGGGCATCTCTGATTCGGCTGCTTTCCCGTCGCTAGGTCCTCACTACAGGAGACGTTAATCTCATACACACACGAAACGAGCTGAGTTGAATTTGTGGTGCAGATTGTAGATTGGTTTCGTACGTTGACTTGGTGGTGAGGCGTGGTTTGCCGTAGATGCCGCCCTGTCACTGTCAAATTGGAAGTCTCCGAAACTCATCAAACAAAGCTGCCTCAATAACACTTTCACGTAGCCCGGATAAGTCTATGCGCTTTGTAATAACAAAATCTTTCCAAGGCAGGCTTGATTGGTAAGCCTACAACATCTCGCTCCAGTGGCCTAAACAGGCAACCCAGCGCCCCATTTAGCACGGCTCTAGTCCGTACAAGGCAGCCAAGCCGCAAGATCGACTGCCTACACCAAGTGGTTCATCGCAACCAAAACTCTGGAGCAACTAGCCAACACATCGTGATCCAGAAAAATGCTTCAGTTTTACTTTAAAAGGCCAAAAAAGTCATCCTGAGGTGTTCACGCTGTGTTGGCGTTGATAGCTGACAAATTGACTGGCCAGTGTAAGAATCAGACGAGACTGGACGAGATATAAATTGTAATGCGAATATCTATAGAACTTTACAAAATAATCAAGCATCATTTTAAGTTTCAATAACTCTTCCCTGTTTATCTACAATGGCACCGGTTGTTCACTGCGTTCGGCATGGCCAGGGCTTGCACAATGTCCAAGGCAACTACTCCCTTTCAGACCCTCGCCTGACCACCTTTGGCAAAGAGCAATGCGAGGCTCTTCGCCGTGAATCATTTCCAGACCAGTCAAATATATCTGCCGTGGTTGCGTCACCTCTTTGCCGAGCTCTCGAGACTGCCTTTCTCACCTTCCAGCCAGCATTAACTAGCGGCAAATGCGTCTCCGAGATTGTCGCCCTCCCCGATGCGCAAGAGACGTCAGACGACGCGTGCGACGTCGGATCAGACGTGCCACTCCTAAAAAACACCATCGAAGCAAACAACTGGCCAGTAAATACATCGCTTGCCCAGGACGGGTGGAACGTCAAGTCCCACGACAGCCGCTACAGCCCAGACAGCGCCGCGATTGAAGCTCGCGCCCGCTCCGCGCGGCTATTCCTGCGTGACCTTGCCCGTCGTCTGGTACAGGACGGCATAAAGGATCCTCAGATTGTCCTGGTGACGCACGGGACGTTTTTGCACTACTTTACGCAGGACTGGGAAGATTCGCACCGCAACCCGGGCACTGGCTGGCAAAACTGCGAGACGCGCTCCTACGTGTTTCAAGACGACATTTTACAAAATGATGATGAGGAGGGGAGGCTGCAAGAGACAAAGGAGAGCCGGTCGAAGCGAGGCTTGGATCATCCTATGTACGCCAAGTCGGAACAGACGGCGCTTTATCATTTGGCGATGCGCAGCTGGGAGGCGCAGGGGCTGCAGAACCCTCATACGGTGCTGCCTTTGACTATCAATTGATTAAAATGTGATTACAGGCTTGAAGGCCTATATACAATATCCGAATACATGGTTATGTCATATTTGAATTGCATTGTCGCGTGTAGTGTGTCCGCTGGTGTAGTCTGTCGATTTCGACGTAACAAATGGCTGTACATCATTGAGCTTAAAAAAAACTTAAACCATAGCCAAGTAAAATTCTAGAATTCTTCCGGCGGCGCAACTTGCTCGTAAAGGTCAGATCGGCTCGATTCGGCACCTCACACGGCCAAAACGATTCGGCCGAGAGCCGCGCGCCCGGTTTGCGCGTACGAGTACGAGCTGTGTTAGTACGAGTACGTCCTCCGCCCGCCATTCGGCTACCGTACCGCCGGTAGATTGCTATCGGACCCTCGACAACATCCGTTTTTCACCCCCTAGATCAACGGAGATGACCCATTCCCTGGTCCGATTGCTTCGCCTCATTTGCGTACGTCATTTTGATTTTGTGCTTCTTTTGGCTAGTCTTGGTGTCCTAGTTACGAGTAGGCCCTGCTGTACTGAGCGCCTCTGCCTCCCGCGGAGCACGCAAACCCTCGCAACCCCTGCCCAGAACCTTGCCCTGTTCGTCTGACGTCGTGATTGCCAGGCACGGAATGACAGTGTCTCCATGTTCCAAGCTAGAAACGGAACCCCGGCCTTGAATTCCCTGCGAGTTCCCGGCGGAGTTCGCTCCCTGGGTGGCCTGTAGAGCCGACTTGGTGCTTAAAGACCACGTCTACCAATCGCCTACTCGTCTATGTAATGACTGGTAATAATTCAGATCTATGCTCTATGAAACGCTCGATTGCTCTTCCACGTCTCTTCCACGTAAATTCCACAACTTCTACCAAATTCCTCACCGTTTCTCCCGGCCGTTGAAACTCCGCTCCCCACCCACAAGCCACACCACGGCGAAACTTGGTTCGCTGCCCCCTAAACAACCACTGTAATCCTTTGCTCCGGCGCGGCTGCCTCGCTCCTCCAGCCCCCCACAGCAGCGTCGCAGCGACCTAACACCCACCACCCTTGCCCTTTCCGTGGTTGTGTTTGGATCTCAGCCCGATGGTGGGTATGTAACCTGCTCTCGAGATCTCTGCGTCGCCTTTCGCCCAGCCTCACCCTCACGACCTTGCACCTTGAACCTCCAAACATCCCATCCATACATATACCCCGCGACAGACCCCTTTGCTGGCGGTCCCCGGCATCCGATCCATCCCCTAGGCCACACCGAACGTCGACGCCTGTCACCCTCTCCGCCGTTTTACCCCCTTCTCCTCCCGCCGCTTCTGTTGGTAGCCATGCTCCAGGGGGCAGCTTGCCCGCCATCCGTCGCCGTTGTAGATTCGCGGGCTTGAGTCGGGCCAGCGCTCGCCCCAATTCGCCATGCCGCCTCGCCGCTCTCACAAGAAATCCCGCGCCGGGTGTCGCCGGTGCAAGAACCGAAAGATCAAGGTGCGTGCTGACCCTGGGACAGCTGAGCTCGTGATGATGGTCCAAGCTAACCAGCTCCCTCACAGTGCGATGAAGTCCACCCACGCTGCGGAAACTGCGTCAAGCATGGCGTCATGTGCGATTTCGAGAATCCAGAGGCCCTGGACGAAGCAAACAACGCTCCCACGCCCGCCGCCCCCAGTCCGCCCGTTCCGTCGCCCACCTACCTCAACGGCAACAAGCCCTCGCCCCAGGAACGACCTTCGCCCATGCCGCCCGGTTCGTCGCCGTCCGTCACAGAATCCATGCCCAACTCGGCGCGCAACTCGATACCCAGCGCGCCGACGCCGGGCCCTTCTCGTCCCGTAGACCGCATGATGGAGCTGCGGCTCTGGCACCACTTCACCACGAGCACGTACAAGACGCTGCTCATCAACGTCCCCGCCGACGACATTTTCAAAATCGACGTCCCCAAGCTCGCGTTTGCGTTTGCCGGCAAGACATATCTGGCAGACGCCATCCTCGCTGTGTCCGCCCTGCATCTGCGGTCCCAACACCCCGACGACAAGGCCCTCGTGCAGGCTTCACATGCCTACTCGGCGTCGGCCCTCGCCGACTACTGCGACTCATTAACGGGCGGCATCCAAGAAGAGAATGCCGAGTCGCTGTTCCTCACCGCGTCGCTCATTGCTTTCCAGGCCACGGCGTCGCGCATCTTTATCAAGGACGACGGGGACATAACCCCGAGCGTCTCCAAGTCGAGCAGTCGATATCCGCTGCCGCTGGCGTGGTTTCACGCCTTTCAGGGCATCAAGACGGTTGTGGCCACTTCATGGCAGTGGATTCGAAACAGCGCCACCGTCATTGCCGTCATCAACTCACAGCCCAGTTTCCAGCTCGACATGAACCCGCTGGGCTCCAGCTCCTTTTTCGGCCACTTGCTCGAAGGGCTAGAAGACGAGCTCACGACAGAAGACCCGCAGATAAAGCTGTTTTCGAGCCAGGGCTACATCCACGCCGTCTCCGTCCTCAACTGGGCTCATCGAAACCCGTATCCCCCGGCTACGCTCGCCTTTCCCGCCGCCGTCTCCAAACGCTTTGTGCAGCTGGTCGAAGCTCGACGACCACGCGCCCTAGCCATTGTGGCCTGCTTCTTTGCCCTGCTAAAACGCATGGACAGTGTCTGGTGGCTCGGGGACGTGTCGCGGCGTGAAGTCATGGGCCTCGTGAGCCTGTTTGAGCCCGGCTCCCGCTGGTGGAGGCACTTGGAGTGGCCGATCCGAATCGCCCTCTGGGACGGAGATGCCATCCCTCCTGCGGTATGGGGTGCCGAGTGCGAAGAGGAGCCGTCTGGCGAGTTTGGCCTGGTCGAGACCATGATGAGCCACATTGAGCTGCTGGCGCGGATGAGCCACGCCATCCCCCAGTCGCCCACGGCAGACATGACGGACATTACTGGCGAGCTAGGCTTTGCGGCCGTTCCTCTGGATTAATTTGCGGTGCGCTTACGAAACGGCTGCGATAAAAGCATGACAGTCATACGTGAAAGGCATGGGAACTGGCGTTTTACGTTGTGGTGATATTGAAATTGGCGTTTGGGATGATCTCGAATCACATGTATTAGCGGGAGCAACGCCTGGCCTCGAGGCAGGACAGCAGATGTTAATGACGGCCGAGGCAGACATAATGTGCTGCGTGTATAATCGAATGAATTACCGTACTATGATCGTGACGACTGTGACCATGACGACTGTGACTGTGTGATGACTAGTTGTATTCATGATTGTCAAGTAAACTAATATACTTTTTAACACCAAACGCCAATCCGGATGCAATTATCTACTTTCTCATGCGCTTGGCATCTTCCGCCTCCAAGTCATCCATCTCCTCCATGCCATTCTCCTCCTCGTCATCCAGCCTGCTGCGCTTGAGACCCTTCATCTTCCTCGTCTGCATATCGCTGAGATCCTGCTTGCCCAAGTGGACACGACCAATCTTGTCACCCATGGTATCGGTGGTGACATTCTTCTTGGGGCGCTCCTCGAGGCCGCGCGGCGTCTTCATGGCCTCCTTGAGCATCGTCTCGTCGGCGTGCTGGACGCGGCCGACGCGAAAGTCCATGCGGGGCCCAATCTCCTCGACCTCGACGCGCGGCAGCTTCTGCCCGCTGCGCTTGGTGCGGATGAGGTACACGCGCATGTGGATGGGCGGGTTGGCCGTGGTGCCCATGGCGTCCTCGGCCGACTCCTCGGCGGTAAAGGAGACAATGTACTGCAACCCTTCAACGTCAATCTTGTCCGAGGGCTCGCCCTTGAAAAAGTCAATCAGCAGGCTCTTGGCCAGCGTGTACTCGTTGGCGACGGGGCTCTCAAACGCCGTGCCGGCAAAGAGAATCATGGGCCGCAGGCCGACGGCGAATTTCTTCGTCTTGAACTGCGAAATGGCGCGAAAGCTGTCGGCGTCGAGGTGCAGCTCCAGCATGTCGAGCAGCTTGTAGCCAAAAGTGCGGATAAAGGTCATGGCGTGCGGGCGCTTCTTCTGGCTGCTGCCAAAGACGAGCAGCGAGGCGTCATTCTTTTCCGAGAAGAACTCGAGCGAGCTGGCGTCCTCAAAAGGGTGGATGGCGTTCTTCTTGGTGAATTTCTTGGCCAGCGGCTGGCGCATCGAGTACAGGTCGTTGAGGGCGTCCTGGACCGTCTGCGAGCAGCTGTTGCCGCGCAGCATCAGGCATTGCTTGGGGTTCTCGATGGCTTTGGGCTCGCGCTTCTCGAGGGCGCGCTTGGAGCGCGCGTTGCGAGGTTTTCTATAATAATTAGCATGCGATAAATATGGAAGAGAGATTATACATACACTTGACGCAGCATCTTGGCGGTGAGTCTGATGTGTTGGTTTGCTTGCTGGTGATGCTCGCCGTGGTTCTCTGCATAAAAAAGACTTGGAAAAAATGTCTTATCGATAACGCTAGCACTTCCCCCGGTGGTGGTCAGTGCCCAGCAGCCTGACCAGGTCGTACTCGTAGTCACCGGCCGCGACCGTCCCCCGCAGTCACGTGTGGACAGGCCGTTTTCGCCGCCGACTGCAGTGGGCTCGCCCAGCCTGCAGCAAACGCCGACACTGGCTACGGCGGAGTCCATGGCTCTGCGGGCCGGGCTGCCTCGGTAGATTCCCCACGCTCAGGCCGAGCCAGAGGCAACTTTGACGTCTGGAATCGTCGGTCCGTCAACCCCGAACTTTCCCCAACATTTGATTTTGCCGATTACCGTCGTGCATCATCCTCGCCACCTCCCACCTGCTTTTTATTTTGCATCTTTCTCATTACCATTCAACAAGAGCGAGCCAGTCTAGACTTTTTGTTCCCGTTTGCTTCCTACACCTGCGCGATATCTAGCCCGCCACCATGTCGTTCCTCGGTGGCGCCGAATGCTCGACGGGGGCGAATCCCCTCAGCCAGTTCCAGAAGCACGTTCAAGATGACAAGACATTGCAGCGTGACCGCCTCGTCGGCAGAGGCCCCGGCGGACAGCTCAACGGCTTCCGCAGCCAGAATGCAAATGCTCCCCAAGACGAAGTACAATCTCCCCCATTTCCCCCATCATGAGCGCCGACCCTCGGAGGGCATGCCTTACTAATCCGACATGTGCTTTTCGTGATAGATGATGAACGGCTTCCTCAACGGTGGCCCCGGCCTCCAGCAAGAGTTCCCCATGCAGGGCCCAGCGCACATGAACCCAGCCCAGCACGCGCCCATGCGAGCCAGCTCCGCGTCGCCGTCGTGGGCCCAAGACTTCAACAGCCAGCCCGGGATGGAGTCGGCGTTCAAGCCCCCGCCCGGCACGCACTTTAGCCCCGAGGAGTTTGCCCGCTTCCACCAGGTAAACGGCCAGGCGTCGTCGGCGCGGTCGAGCCCGATGCAGAGCAACATGAGCAGCATGCAGAACAACATGCAGCGGCCCATGATGGGCATGGGCATGGGCATGGGCGGCATGAGCATGGGCTACGGCATGGGCGGCCAGTCGATGATGCCCATGTACCAGCAGCAACAGCAGCAGATGCGCAACCAGCAGCAAGACGCCAAGGGCAAGGGCAAGCTGGTCGAGCTGGACGACAACACGTGGGAGGAGCAGTTTGCGCAGCTCGAGATGCACGACAAGCAAGAGGCCGCCGAGGCCAAGACCAAGGAAGACGACGAGGCCAACGCCGCCGAGCGCGAGCTAGACGAAATGGACAAGGCCATGCAGTCTGAAACTAATGAGTTCGGTGACTTTGAATCCCTTTGGAGAGGAATACAAGCTGAGACGGCTGCTGCTAGGTCCATGGTCAACGACGAGTCGCTCTTTGATCAGTTCGACACGGAGTGGACCAACGATATGATTCCCGACCTCCAGGGTCTGGGAGACTGGGGCCGCTTCGGCGACCCGGTCGTCGAGAACTACATGTTTGAGGAGGAAAACTTTTTCCGCGAAGAAAAGAATGCCTTTGAGGAGGGCGTCAAGGTAATGAAGGAGGGCGGCAACCTGTCGCTGGCGGCGCTGGCATTCGAGGCCGCCGTCCAGCAGAACCCGGACCACGTCGAGGCCTGGGTCTATCTCGGCTCCGCGCAGGCCCAAAACGAAAAGGAGACGGCCGCCATCCGCGCGCTTGAGCAGGCTCTCAAGCTCGACCCCAACAACCTCGACGCACTCATGGGCCTGGCCGTCTCCTACACCAACGAAGGCTACGACAGCACCGCCTACCGCACCCTCGAGCGCTGGCTGTCCATCAAGTACCCGACCATTCTCGATCCCAAGGACGTCCACCCGCCCGCCGACATGGGCTTCACCGACCGCCAGATCCTGCACGACAAGGTCACCGACCTGTTCATCAAGGCCGCCCAGCTGAGCCCGGACGGCGAGCACATGGACCCGGATGTGCAGGTCGGCCTGGGCGTGCTGTTTTACGGCGCCGAGGAGTACGACAAGGCCGTCGACTGCTTCCAGTCGGCGCTGCACTCGTCCGAGCTCGGCACCATGAACCAGCAGGAGCAGCTGCACCTGCTCTGGAACCGCCTCGGCGCCACGCTCGCCAACAGCGGCCGCTCCGAGGAGGCCATTGCTGCCTACGAGCAGGCCCTATCGCTGTCGCCCAACTTTGTACGTGCCCGCTACAACCTCGGCGTCAGCTGCATCAACATCAACTGCCACCAGGAAGCCGCGTGCCACTTCCTCGCCGCCCTGGAGATGCACAAGTCTATTGAGAAGAGCGGCCGCCAGCAGGCCTACGAGATTCTCGGCGAGGGCTCCGCCGGCCAGGTCGACGAGACGCTCGACCGCATGTCGGCGCAGAACCGCAGCAGCACCCTATACGATACCCTCCGCCGGGTGTTTACTCAGATGGGCCGCCGCGACCTGGCCGAGAAGACGGTACCGGGAGTTGATCCTGCCGTTTTCCGCCCCGAGTTTGATTTCTAAGGTTCTTATGATGGCATGATTGTTTGTTGCATATGTTGGTTCAGGATATCATTGGGCATGAAGGGCTGTCGCTGTACATTTATACATAGTAAGGGAATACATATCTGCCCGGAATGGCAGACTATCATCATAGCAGATCGCAACAGTGCGTAAAGTTAACGCAACTATTCGGGCGTGCAAGGCACAGTGACCAATGTCGTCGGTATCGTAGAGGTTTGTACAGAAAAGGCAGGTGTTGTACAGATGCGAGACAAAACTACACGTCAGATTCTCCCAGACTGTACGATGTGTGTTAGTCAAGTGATGGACTAGGACGTCGGACAGAGTAGTAGTAGCGTATCGGCGCTTATCGGTTCGCATCTTACAACCGCAGAATCTTGTGACTATCCTTAGACGGTGCAACGCAAAGCAAAGACATGCAAGTGACAAAGTCTGTTTGAAACATTATAGCCGCTCACTGGTGAGACCTTACCCTGGGTAGCCGAACCCATGCATTTCCCGTACGGTACTCATGATACAGTGTGCTCACTCTCGATGACCCGTCGGATAAGTGCTTGGCGTTAACAACCAATCGTCATTTGATGCACGGTAGTAATATCACAGCTTCATGAGGAATGTATCCAGTAGATTACAACGTCGGATGAATCAAAGCGCAACGAACATAACAAAGTTGCGGCCTACGAGTCTGTAGAATGCCGGATACAATCGGCAATAGCGGGATATTCCGTATGTTCCGTATGGTGAATTTGCTGAATCTGGTGCAGTTGAAATGTTCCTAGCAAAGTTAGCTTCGTTTTCTCGCGGGCTCGAGACTCTTTGGTAGAGTTACATCGGTCCGCCATGTCTAGGATCGCCGATTCAATCAACCGGGCAATATCTCTATAGCACAGCCGCCTCTGTACGGAGTACGAATATGGCATACGCAATCATGAATAATTCGTAGGCACCCAAAAGCTCCATTCGGCACTTGTTAGTAAAGAGCCGCGCAAACCTTATTACCACGCGAAGCGGCATTGTAGACGGCCTTGCGTGTGCACACGACGGAAGCGTGTCCCCCACAAAAACGACTAACTTTGAGGGGGTGTGCATCGTAGCGTTGCATCGAAACCTGCCGCTACTGGTGGCATTTTGTTGCTAGTTGCTGACGTTGGCCCAGAATACTCGTACGCCGGCCTTGGAAGAAAATTTTCTCGTCTAGAAAATGGAAAATTTGCAATCGATTTTAAATGTGTCAGGATACTGATGGATTTTCCAAGACTTGGGTTGATTCCGAGTGGGTTGGCTCCTGGCCGGACCTCCGGGCCTGTGTGACCGTTGCAATGTCATCGATCCACAGAGTGGTTGCGTCCAAAACAGGGCTGTATTGAGAACGCCTCGTTATTAAATGAACAATGCTGGCCAGTGTCCATACGAGCCAGAATCGCCACGCAAAAGTACTCGTAATACGGGAACACCACCACTGATACATGGCTCCAGCTGTGACGCCGCTGTCTTGAACCTCTGCGGGGCCGAAAACCCTCGTGCTGTCTGAGTCAGTTGGAGATCGAGCACAAATGAGCAAGACATCTCCTGGTTTAGTGGAACAAAGCAACGCGGAAACAAGTGGCCAGTGGAAGAAACGACAAGGATTCCTGCCGTTGATCTTGAAGAGGCCGTGGTGCTTCAACTCCGTCTTAGTCTGTTCTGCTGGCAGTTGGGAGGCACATGCAAGCCGCAACTAGAAAACAGACAAGGGACCATCAAGCCACCAAGGTCGCTGAAAGCTTAATATTCTCAGCCATGCAAGGCCGGTTCAGCATGCTTGATCGTGGACAGGATGATCAGGGTGCTGGAATGCGGTATGTGGGTGCAGCGGAAGCCATTCCGCCAGCGTCTAGGTCGTACAGCGACGCCAAGGAGGTCACGAAAGGACGAAATGTCCGCGGATTTGACGGGCGCTCTATCACGAGATGAGCTGTTGAATGTCGCTTGCCTCGCAAAATGACATTCGCTGGACCGTTGGAAAATGCTCGGAATATTATATCATGAGGCTCTTCATACACTTGGACGAGGCGTATCATCCGAACGACGCCACGTGGGAGTGTTCCGACCACCGTCATTTCCGGCGCCGCGGTGACTGGCATGGGTGGCATGCATTGTCCCAAACGGAATCACACCTATCACATCAGCAAACCTAAAGGACCAGAATGCCGTAACCGGTGGGGAATCGAGTTGCAGGCATGTACGTTTGCTGGTTCAGCTGCCACTGGTAAAGTCACAATCAGTCGTCGACGGCCTGTTTGTTATCGAATCAATCAAGCGCTAGGATGCGAGACGCTGCGTTTGCGGGCTTTAGCAGTCGAGTGAGTGCTCAACGATTAAGGTCTGTGGCTTGACAGGGATCGATAGCAGCCAAACTTTGGCGATCAAGAGATGTAAAACCTGCTGCCTAGTACCCGCTAGCCCACCTGGGGTGGGTTCCCAGAATGAGGCACAAGGTGCACATCGGCCAAAGCTGGGCATGTTCTGCGACGTCGCTCTGTGCTGCGATGCACCGCTGCACCGTGACCGCTCCACGCACCAAAAGCAAAATCACGCAGCCACAGGGTGGCTAACCGCAAACCACTTGCTGCGGAACACCGTTGCCAAGAGGCTCCAGTCGGCGTTCAGCAGCTCACGTCTCGCGTGGCACCTTGCCCTCCTTGCCTTGGCCCTGACGGCAGGGTACGGTGGACGCGTACGGCTTGCTGCACGGCACCGAAAAAGCAAGCATAATGAGGAGCTTGTCACGAGCAAGCCAATCAATCCAGTATGCGAAACGAGTGCAAATGCCCAAAAGCAAATCTCGCCGCATGGCTCAAGCCCATCTGCAAGGCTATGCTACAGAACAAAACACTCCTGAGCCACCGCACGTGTCCCTGGGTGCGTAAACCTTGTCCGGTTGCGCCGATCTGCTGGATGGTGTCGTGTTAATATGTACATCATGGCCTGGTGTCTGGATATCCTCTGATACATCAGTTCGGAGCGTTGTGTGGACAGCCTCCGAGCGGTGGCTTGCATTTGTTCCGGGCATTCATTTTCAGCGCCGACGAGCACAAAAGACAAAGTGCAATGCCTGTGCCTGCAAACCTCGGTTGGTTACGAGTAGTCGCAGCAGTTCAGCTGCGTCTTTGCACCGAGAAGCCTAGGTGAGAACCGCCCCTCCACATGTCTCGGCCTAGGTGGCATTTACAGCGATATTGTAAGCTGAATCGGCGGTACTATCGTAATTGTTGTATATCCCTTCCGCTATATTGTTTCTCGCTCGCACAATGTCGGTTTTATTCTCGTAGTGTCTTCAACACGACTCGCGCACGATGCGCCGAGGCAAGTACAATGGAAGCGCCGTTGCGTCCCACCGTGGTGACATTGCCACGGCACGGATATCATAGCTTAATTAGTAACAGCAACAGGGCTATTATTACCTACCACGCCCCGTTGCACGACGCCTATATTGGCGCCCATTGACGCCTATTGACGCCTGGCAAATTGAAAGGAGTGGTGGCGCTCGACAGACTGGCCAGCGTCAAGCCTCCGTCGGGACGAGATGTTGCCGGGTCCAGAGGATGCCCGCATCGCCTGCAGTTTGGCCGTTGCGAGTGGTCGATGGACGGTCCCAGACGCACCGCACTGGGGACGGCGAGCGCCAACGTGGGAGCAGTGGAGCCAGGCCGTCGCGTAAACGCAGCCGCTGTCAAGCACCCAACCACAACCACAGCCAGCCAGTCCTGTACCTGCTTTGTGCGGTCCTTCGTGGAGCCCTCGTAAGTCGTAATGCTCCAGGACAGCGGGGTTGTAGCCGTGGGTGGTGCATTCTGGTAAAGCCTCGTGGGACCACCGATTCATCGACGTGCGGCCCTTTGAGTCCACTGTACGAGCAACGGCGTGCCCGGAGTGTGCAGCGAGGCAGGCCGAGTCGACGGGAGGTTCTGGCAAATGAGGTCAGCAAATTGCCACGTTTTCAAGGAGAGAAGCAGGCCTGCAGAGCGCTGTAAGACGAGCAGATCCCTCCGCAGCGTGAGCGAGTTGCAAATGCCGCCATCTGCACACACTACCCTGCCCCAGGCCGCAGGATGCAGCAACCATGCACAGCCTGCAGCGCCCATCGTTCCCAAGACTAAGGTCCTGCCGCTGCATGGTCTGGACTGATGGGGGCCACAAGGAACGTGGCCCTCGCTGGCAAAGTTGAACCGCAGAGGAGGAGGGGGTGTGTGCACAGCGTCGTCGACGAGCTTCTCCCCGCCCGCTATCAGCGATCCCACTGGCTAGTGCACTTGCTGGCAGGCACGTATGCAAGTGACGGGGACCGCTTGCCCGGAGCTGGGAGATCCGAGCAGCCGTTGGGCCAGCGCAGCCTCACCTTGCCGGGCTGGTTATGACGGGAGTTGTGCGCAAGCATAAAATTTAATGCCGAGCCCAAGCTTACAGCATCTTAGCGCGGCCCTTAGCGGCGACTTTGAAGTGCCTGCCGGGAGGGTCCAGCAAAGAGTACGAGCAACAACGAATTATACATAGTACAATAGCGCTAAAGACCAGCCGACTTGATGGACCGTCTCCGCAATGAGCCTGTTCCTTTTGTCGTCTTCTGGCCCGTCTGCATTGTCTCGGCGGGAGGCGCATGTTTCGGGAAGAGCCTCTTGTTGCTTTTGACAACGTGGAAATGAACTCTGCATGGCAAATGAGCGGCGTGCTTGATAGTCAAATGTATGAATGAGCAGTCAGAACTACGCTCGTTGTACATCACCTGTGGTTGACGGCATATGCCGATGGCAACCATGACAGTACATAGCTGTCATGATATCTGCCGTGGAAAAGGCCGCATGCGATCTGGGCGATGCAGCGTCTCACAGAGCTGCAAATGAGGCTAGTGCATCGGCAAGGTTATTTGTCCGTCTGTTGCTCCGCAAAGTCTTCCGAGCTTACGAGTACTTCCCATACCCAGTAACTGTAGATCGGGGACCCGCGGACGGTGGCTGCCAAGAACTCTGGAAGCACACCGAAATGTTTCTCGTTTGTTGGGCATTGTTAAACAATGAGCCGCTGTGCTACGTGGTCGTTTGACGGAAGACATATCCAAAAACAGCCAAAATAATACTACTCGTAAACACACCGATGTGGCGGCAGCCTGTACGGAAGACTCCGAGCCTTCGGAGTTGAACAAAATAAGAATTTGATGGCGTATTTGGCAGTGCAACGTGCCACGGTGCCACCCCAGACGGGATTGGCCAAGACAAACGCCTCCAGAACAAAGATCCCCAGGGTACGCAAGGACCATCTTGCCATCGCTTTTCAGAGTTTGGACGGCAAGGATGAGGACCAGTGGTGTTGGGCAAGACTCTTTTCTGCGGCCTGATACCTAATTAGAGACCGACAGAAGGTAATCCGGGGTGCAAATAGAAACAGTATGCATCGCAATATGCGAACATCTCCATGTCGTTGCTTTTTGCCGTTTCAATAGTGGCCGTGTGTCACGTATCAACATCAAGCCTTTATTTCGTCCTGTTCGTCAGGACCGTTTGATCAATTCACACCAGTCCGGGGTGAGCCCCCGCAGCGGCGCCGCAAACGTATCAGGTAGGTGATATTACGGGACATTATTGATTGACGGTTTATGTTTTTGCTTTTGATGCCGCCTTTTTAGAGCAGTTGGTTGACTGGTGGCTGGCTTTGCCCCTGGCAGCCTGCATTGCACATCACAAAAATACACTCTCCAACCAGCCATGGCAAAGCAGGCGCATTTTGCGGAGGATGTACGGAATGCACCGCAAATATGCTGTATTGGTCGTGACGGCTGTGTAATTGCGTCTGCTCCTACTCGAAATCCACCGAACATGACCCTGCTGGGGCTGGACCGGGACGGGAGGCGGAGCAGTGGCGGCACTGATGGACGAATGTAAGGTGCCCAGCGCCTGAGCTTATTAGTGCTCCCCGCCAGGCTGAACTCTGGACCTTTTGCTAGGAGCCCATGCCGGAAACAGAGGCTGGGTCTCGGGAGTATTGCGGGCACTTGCAGCGCCAACCGCGCTGCCACGGAGCCAAACCCACACAACGACAGGGCATGCCTGTCTGGTGCTTCTTCTGGCGATGGCCAATGCAGCTGTAGAAGTTCGCTGTCCGGGGATGATGGTCGTCTGGCGTCTTTGGCACTAGTCAGAAACCGTATAGTAGGGGTACGAGTATGTTGTGCGTTACCACAAGCTATGAGCATCATAGTACCTGACCTTTGTTCTGACAGATTAGCGGATGCCTCCGTAGTTGGTCAATAATTACCATGTAATTATCCCAGCAGCTTCCCCGACATGTGCAACGACCGAGCGTTCTGCAGGTCAACTATTTCCTCCACCAGTAGCACGGGACGGAGCCATTCCGCGCCCAACCATTGTCTGGACTGTGTTGGATTGTGGCACGGCGGACGACACCAACCGTGGCACAATCTGGCTGTACCCATGGCGGCTGCTAGGCTTGTCGCGGTTGCCCTCTCTCGTTTCTTTGTCTTTTGTTTCTCAGGCGCCATTCCGTCAAATCCGTCCATCGAACCACCTCTCAGCTGCGTAAATGAGGCGATGATCGATACGGCGGCTGCGGCATTGCATGCGAGCCTTTCAGCTGCCGCGTGGCCGCCACAGGGCACAACCACCATTCCACGGGCCAAAAAGCGAAACCCATTATGCCCTCCCAATGTCTCTGCCAAATTGCACCGATGCCAGTACGGGCTATTAGTGGCGCCGCGGCCGCGCCCCAAGGGACAAGCTTTCGTTACGAGGAGGGGATCGCCAAAGACGGTGGTCGCGCGGGTGTGCGGCCATGGGCGTGTCTCCTGGAGGGGGCGTGGGTGGACGTGAGCGTGGGCGTGGGCGTGGACTCGCATGGTGAGCAGGGACCAGAGAGCCAAACCCACCACAGCCAGCGCTACGGAGTCAAAAGCAGCACACAGACACGCCACATGCAGCAGACCTGGGGCGTCGCTCAGCGCCGCATACCACGCTGCCCAGCATAAAGAACCGCCTAGCCAGCCCTCTGCCAGCCAGGCCCCCGCTCGCCTCGTGGTGCTAGTGGCCGGCGTGCTGCGTGTAGCGCCTCTCCCGTAATCCGCACATCGTGGCAGAACTGGGGCGCCCAGCGCTTTGGTGTGCTCTGGTGTGCTGCGAGGTGCTTCTGCAGCGGCCACGCTCGCTGTTGCTGGCCGCTGTTATGTACCGCCGGCGGCCAAACAATGTACCAGGTACCAACGGCCCCGACCATTTTCGGCGCAGCCTTTCCAGGGCTCTGCGTCGCTTTGGGACCTGCCAAACACGGTGAACACGTTCAATTCCATGGCGTGCTCATCTCTGGGCATAGGCGGCCCTGTTTGAGATGGATTTGCCTCGACTCGCAACGTATTTGTCACTGACGCCATGTGTGTCTGTCGGTCGTCCCTCTCTACCTTAGTATCCCGTATGACGAGATGAAATAAGCGAGATATGCCCTAGTGGGAGGCGAGGTAAGCAGTAAATCCAGGTTGCCGGTTCACTGCGCCCAGGTGGTGTCGAAAGTACTGTGTACCATGTACCTTTGGGCTTGTTGGACTTCGTTCCGCTGCCACGCTACGTCGGGCGGGCATAGGCTCGCACCCACGCAGGCAGGACCAGGACGGGACGAGAAACGGTACCTGTTCCCCCACCACAACAGCGTGTCGAGCGCCGTACCTCCTCTACCATCCACAAGGTTCCCGCTAGGTACCCACTGTACACGGTACCGAAGATGCACCACTGCCAGGACCCCAGCACCCCCAGCACCTGGCCTTGCGCTTGCCATGTGCTGGGCAGCTATTCTTGCCGCCTGGTGCACCGCTACCATGCAGTGGCACTCGCTGCCTTTACCCGCTGCACACCCTTCCACGCCCGGCACCCACCCACACCTTTGTTGCACACGCCCACACCTACCCAGCCAACCTCCCTCCCCGGGCATCCCAGATCTCTCTTTTCGCTCGGCTTACTCGCTCACTGCTGCTGCTCCATGGACTACTCCTACTAGCACCTACGCACGCACGCTCGACCTATTTGCTCCTCGTTTCTCTTTATTACTTACACACTACCACCCTCCCCACGAACGCTCGCCCGTCCAACCTCACTTCGCCTCGACTTCCAAACCAGCAGTGTATACGTCGTTTGTCTCCGTCGACCTCTCGCCGTCTACGACTCGATCCCCTCGTTTGTCCATGGCCCTGGCCCGCGACCTGTGATATTGCGCCGCCGCCCTCGATTTCCGCCCCTCGTTTCCGCTGTCCGCCGCTCGGTGCTCAAGGTTGGCCTGCGATTCACCGTCGTTGCGCGACTTGACTCGAATTTGACTCGACACGAAACGGAACCGTGACTGCGACTGCGTTTCTATACTCGCCGTCCTTGACGACCGCCCTCGACTTTCACCATGGAGACTCAAACCCACCGACCGGCCAATGCAGCCCTCACCAACATCCTCAACAAGGAGGAACCCCCCTCCAAAAGTGCGCCGCCTCTTCAGTTGCGAGACTCTGGCTTTTATTCCACCGCAGAGGCGTCCAGCAAGCGTCCGTCCCCGCCTCTGCCGCGTTGAACTTGAAGACGGCTGCTAACCTATCCTTAGATACCTCGTCTGCTTCCTTCAACACCAATGGCCTGAGCCCGCCTCCCTCTGCCTATCAGTCGTCTGCCGCCGAAAAGACACCCTCGCCCATTGCCACGAACATGGTGCCCCAGGTGGTCTCCCCGTCTGGCAGCAACATGAGCGTCGCCGCCATGGTGTCTCCCACTTCGCCTGGCGGCAACGAGCACCGACGCTTTGAGCGCCCCAACTCCAATGAAATGTCGGCCCAGTCCGGTGCCACTCTCGGCGAGAGCCTCAATGCCGCCCCCGGTCGCCGGGAGAGTGTCGACAGCCGAATCAACCAGGGCTTTAGCGACATGCGCCTCAATGGCTCGCCATACACCAGCAACCACCCGTCCACCACCTCGATCCAGAACCAGCTGCACTCTCAGCGCAACCCTCGCCCGGGTCTGGACTCGCTCTCCGTCCACAGAATATCAAACGGCTACCAGCCCAGCGCGGAGCGCAACCCCGAAACCAAAAACGTTCGAACGGCACCCGCCATTACCGGACCTGCCACCAGTCACATTGCCAGGGCCGCCGAGCCCACAAAGGGTCAAGCCTGGGCTTTCCCTGAAGAGGAAATTAAGCGTGTCGGGCCCCAAGGCCCTGGATATGACGACTCGAGAAGAAGCAGCGTCACCGATTCCATTGCCAGCAGTCAATTCACCACCGAATCCCGCCTCCCAGCCGGCCAGCGTAGGCTCGAGGACAGCGGCGAATATGCCCGCATGCAGGACCCTGCCGGTGACTATCCTTCGGTCCACCACCACTCGATGCAGCATAAACAGCTCAGCGACCTCCAGGCCGAAGAAATCAATGGCCTTGCCGGATCTCAGCCGTACAGCAGAACCCCAGAGCTGCGTGTCAGCCACAAGCTTGCCGAGCGCAAGAGGCGCACGGAAATGAAGGAGCTGTTTGACCAGCTTCGCGATTTGATGCCCCAGGAGCGCGGTACCAAGGCATCCAAGTGGGAAATTCTCTCAAGAGGTAAGCATTTCCGCGTCCATGTTGAAATGCCATACTGACCAATTAGCCATTGCTGAGCACGCTCGCCTCAACGACCATCTTCGCATTATCCAGTCCCATTACAATACTGCAGCTGCCGATAACGAGATGCTCCGCCGCGAGATTCATGGTCTGCGGATGGAGCTCGCCCAAGCTCGTGGCGAAGCACCCCCTGGACAGCACTCTGCCCCGGCACCGGCACAGACACAAAGCCAGCCCTCACAAAGCGCCTCTTACCCCGAGCGCTACCCTCAGGCATCATCAGGCGCCGACCTGCCGCCTCTACGATCCATTAACAACGGCGCTCCCAACCCTGATTCTATGACTGGTGTTCAATACGAGGCGCCACGAACCAACGGATACCGGCCTGAGCGATATTAACCCGGCTAGCGATATTATCCGCCGAGTGATTCAGCAATGGCACGACAGCTAGTGCCTTGCTTGTATGCGAGTGATACCACGAATATGATTATACGACGCATGGTCCGATTGGACCGGGAGAATACCCACCAAAATATACATACTATCGGAACCAGTGGTTCCCGTGTGTTATTAGAGCCCACGAGGCAACATTTGCACGTCTGCAATTTTCTTTGTTTTGGCTCCACGATGCCTTTGGGATCATCTATTGGAAGCCAGTGTACAACTCGGTGATGCCGCCAGCAAGGGTGGTATCCAGTCCATCCCTTGAGCGAGTCTCTTGTTTGTCCTATTTCTCGTTATATATTGTTTGGGACGGGCGAATCTTGGGTGATTTTTACAACGGGAAGAGAATTATTCCTGTTTTCGTTTACAAAAGGGGATCTGTGGGAGGAGATGACATCGGGTGAAGATGTATATACCCAGTTGTTTGGAGACGCGAGCATGTGTTTGGGATGGATGCATGGTTAGGAATGGAGTTTGATTGAACTTGACAGTATGCTTGTGCGATGAGTGATTGACGAGTGAGTGATGATGTGTGCTGATGTGACTGATGTTGTGAGTGAAGATGTGAGTGACGACATGAGCCGTGGTGTTTACGTGTTGGTGAGCTTCAGAAAACCACAGTGACTGAGAAGCTGTAGGCGGACAGCGCCTTGTCAGATGTGTCTACCCTGGATGGATTAATGTGACTGGTACTACGTAGATAAAGAGGCACTGTAGCATGCGCTTTTCAATTCCCATCCCAGCATGGAAAAGTACAACATGGCATTCGGAGTCTCACAGCGTGAATCCCGACCCAAATGCTCGCTTACTCAGCGGCTCCGCCCACCGCAGCCTGCGGAGTTGCGGACTTTGCGGACTCTCTGCTGACTACTGGACTTAACGGTCCAGCTCCGGCGCTCTGTCAGCGACTGCAATAGTGGGGAGAGCCCGATAGGCAGCGTATTACTCGTACTCGTACGCGTATGGGAAGGCTGACGGGCCGGGTTTAGACTTTATGATCCAATGTTGGTAATCCAGCTTGACGTGGCTTGCGGACATTGACTGTTATTAATCCTATACGCGGCCCTGTTTCTTCCCCTGTCATCTATTATTCCTGCTTGTTACATGTGCCAATGCTGCATCTCTCGTATCGGACTGCCGCCATCGACAACTACACGCTATCCCGGTGTTAGCGCATCGGACCACCCGATCTGAGCCTCACTTCCGCTCCGACGACAGGCCTGTGACAGTCTGCTGGCGGACAAACGCAGCCAAAACCAGTCCGCGGACTTCTCTTAATATACATACATACATCTACTTCGTCTCACCGCCAACATGGACACGACGTTTCACAACCCCAGCATGCCCAAGATTGACTCGCAATCGTCGCTCAACTCGCGCCAAAAGAGCTGCAACGCCTGCGTCCGCGGCAAGCGCCGCTGCGACAAGCGCTCGCCCCGGTGCACGCGCTGCGCGACAAAGGGCCTCGACTGCGTCTACCACAAGATGCCGCCGTTCCAGCAGGAGCACCACCCGTCCGCCGACTCGTCCATGACGGGCGGCAGCACCACGCCCGAGATGACGGACGTGCCAGAGTTTGATATCAACTTTGAGATGGAGAGCCTGGGCACCGAGACGAGCCCCGAGTCGCATTGCCAGCAGTCCATGCCGCCGCCGCAGCATCATCAGCAACAGCAACACCACCAGCACCATGCCGGCGTCGACCTGGCCGGCCTGGACTTTGACATTGGCGACTTCATGAACAGCAACACCGGCCCCGGCGGCCTCTTCAACATGGGCGGCGTATTTGGCGAAGGCAAGCTCGACATCCCGCCGCTGCCCGTCGCGCCCGTCGCGCCGCCGCAAGACGAGCCCAAGCCCATCCGCGACGTCTCCCTCCTGCGCAGCAAGGAGAGCATGTGCCTCAGCATCGACCCGCTCGACATCCACGACAAGCGCAGCTGGATGGCGCACACGCTCGAGCATATTACCAACTTCCACAAGGCCTTTGCCAAGACGCGCGCGCTCCCCTTTATGCACGAGCGCCTCTGGGCCACGCGCCTGCCCAAGACCATCCTGACCGTCTTCTCCGCGGCCACCGCCTACGCCAACCGCAGCGGCGACAACAAGGGCTGGGTCATGAAGCTGCTCACCGACACCGCCATGGCCCTGCACCGCGATGGCGAAAGCGCCACCTCCAACCTCGACAAGCTCGCCCGCGTCCAGGCCCTCCTCATCCTCGACTCCATCCGCATCTTTGACGGCGACATTGCCCTGCGCGCCGCCGCCGAGCGCGAGGCCCCCGCCCTCGTCAAGTGGTTCCAGGAGCTGCACCTCGTCCGCAACGAGCTCGAGGCCGAAGCTGCCCAGTATGTTGGCGGCGGCTCCGTCCGTTCCCGCGACAAGCCCCCCAGGGACTGGGACTCGTGGGTCGTCCTCGAGAGCACGCGCCGCACACAGTCTATTACGTGCGCCTTTATGTGCATGACCGAGTTGCTGAAGAGTAAAGAGCGTATGTTTTCCCCGACTCTCGATAGGAGTACTTTACTGACAAGTCGCAGCGACTGGCGAAATGATTGCCGATCTGTCGTTTACGGCGTCTCGGCATCTCTGGGAGGCGCAGTCGTCGTTGGACTTCTTCCGCGCGTGGCGTGAAAAGCCGCAGTACCACATCGACAACTTTGACTTTACGACGTTTTGGATGTATGCTCGTGCGGATGACGCCGACGAATTTACCAGGCTGATGCTGATACCGTATGTTCTTGTGTGATTGTTTTATAAACTGTTCCTAACATTGTACAGGCGAGTTGGTCTCGACGCGGCAGAGCATTTCATGAGCGGGGAAACGCAGATTCCTGCGCCGCCGGCGTGATGACAGTATTCACAGTGTATTATAATATGGCCCATGATGGCGTTTTGGGAAGGGATACGGCGTATACAGAACACTCCAGGTTATGGATTACGATACATTTGTAAGAAGTTAGACGCATCACCTGCATTGCCAGAGTGATAGAGAATCTCAACGATGCATTCACAACTATGCTAAACTCAGACAAGCTAGTCTTACACGAACAGGTTCCTCCAGCCGCTGCCGAATCAGCTCGCTAACACTATCGGAATTCTCGTACCACATTTAGATATTTGAGGCCAGGGTTTCTGTCCTGCCAATTTGCTATGCAAGTGAATGGAAGCACTGCGGTGTGGAAGAACGAAGCTACAGTATCTCCGACCGGAGCTAGAACACGATTGATTTCAGCAGAGACAATAACGGCACGCTTCTCGTTCTCGTAAGGCCCGAGCGCTTGATTAACCGGCCACATGTCAAGCGTAGAAATGTCCAAACCCCCTCCATGCTCAGTCGTGGGGTCCTCCACAGTAATATGTAGCTGCCTCCCTAGCATCGTCGACCTGATGTGCAAAATGCGGTACATCCATGCGTCCGTCATGGCTTGTTGAATCAGACGGCAGTCGTCGCTCGACAGGGATAACACCTGTGCATCTGCCTGCTGAGCTCCCAATAAGCACTCAAGCCATTCCACATGAGCTGCAATCACCCTGGCGGCAGCGGCCGCGACGGAAACGGCGGGTGTTTCCGACACATTGACAGAGGCAACATCGTTTGTGAAGCCATTTGAGATGCGGAATGAAGCTTCGTAAATGGCCAAGCACATCCAAACATTGCCCTGAAGAAGCATCCTTCTCGGCATGCTGACGTATTCCGCGATTCCTTCGCATAAGCGAGCTAATTGTAGTTCAGCATCTGGTGTAAACATATTCAATTCAAATTGAGACAGTATGCGACCTGGAAGAAATTCCATTGCAGCAATTCTAATCATGGCGCGCGTAGCCGCGGGAGTAACGCCATGCAAAGCCAGGCCCACGGCGAGGAACCATGCGGGAAAGATCTTGTATTCCATAGCAGGCAATAATTGCAAGAGACGTCTGCCCTTGTGTGTCGCGTTTAAGCGGTAAGCATTGCCATCGGTGGACCGACGGTCAACTTGAATGCAGCCCATGACGCAGAGCTGTTTGAACGCCGCATTCAGCACAATGGGGTTCGTCACAAAGCACCCAAGGAGCGCTGTGCAGTCCACGGCCCTGTAGTTGGAGATTCCCTCGACAATCAGGCCCCAGATTTGTTCACCGTCAACTCTGCGGCGAGGAAAGTGTCGGCGGAAGGTATCGTCCGCAGGTACCAATATTTCGACCTCCTGCGCAGGAGTGGTTGTTTCGATCGCGCTGTCCAGCAGCTCCCGTATCTCATGCTGCGATACGTTTTGTGCCACCTTCACGAGCCTTCCGCCCTGCCAGATTGTAGCGTTACAGAAGCTGCTGACGATGACAGCTTTCAATCGAGGTACCTTGATTGGAAATCGTGTGGCTTTTGGTAGAAATATTGCCATACCGGTGTTTACTTCGACTTCGAGCAATGATTTGATGTAGCCGCCGATGTGTTCTGCACTCGTACGCCCAAGATTCATTGACGGCACCGAATCGAGCAGAGGTCTGATTTTATCCTCTTCTTCGGAATGACACATTACAATTGAGCATTGGCCATTTGCCGAAGCTGCTTGGATCAGTCGCGCAGCTTCAACGATAAAGCTGTTCCCGTCCTCCGTATGCGCAGGTACGAGTTGTGGTAGGTAGGCTGCACGGTGATCATTGTCAAGCTGAACCACCACCGCTCTGGCTATGTTTGGACAGACGAGGCTCTGCAGTCGTACCAGGGAGACGTCTACATCATCATAAATTGAAGTCGTCAGTACACGGAGCTTGGTGCCTCTCGGTTCTCGTGCATAGAACGTCAGTTCTATGAGACTCAGCGCAAACTCGGCTGAGAATTCGTAGTCAAACTCAATCACAAACGTAACGCAGTCTTGACTTTGTATGTCTGTTTGGTTACGCAGGATCTCTATAAGGGCATTGTAGTTGATAATGATCGATCTCTGCGACGTTTGCTCGCTGTTGGCGGTCCGGTCGATGTCCGACAGCTCCCATAACAACAGTTGCGCCGTCTCGAAGCCGGGAACAGCGTAGTAGAAGGTGTATTTGCCTTCTCCAGCTAGTTTCTCTAACGCAAGGAGTGCGTTGTGGACGCGGTACACCATGCGGTCAGTGGTGCGTTTGCAGTGACCGAACGCGGTCTCTGAGTGCTGGTTGAACCACGCAGGCAAGTCGACTGATGGCGCAGATGCCATGCTTTGATGTCTTTTAATTATTGTTTGAAACTTAAGAAAAGAATGTTTTCCGAATAAAGCGGTTGGTGGAGCGCGAAGGGCGTGAAAAGGTTGTAATTCAGTCAAGTTTACGCTTCTGCCGTCACGTAGCTATGTGCTTGTTTACAAGGCAAACGCTTTGAAATGGTCAGTTAAGCCCTTGTGCGGCGCAGACTTTTGAAACGACGGGATGTGAGAGCTTCGCATTTGATTCCCTTTCCGGAATAAGCACACCTTTGACGTGGGAAGCTGCACAAACGGATGACTATTCGCTTTGACCAATAACTCACAGCTTTTACCACTCATAAAATGACATTATTCTCTGCTATATTTTACACGTTCGATAATCATATGGTATTTACAACTCAACATGCTCTGGCACCCTGCCACTCTCCCTCACCGCCGTCAAGCGGTCCAACAGGTCCTTACTCCAGTGTCCCTTGCTCGCCTTGCTCGCCTTGGCGATGCGCGCAACATTGTAGTCCCAGCATCCCTCTGCCGTGCGCCACTCTTCGCGCTTGCACATTTCGTCTGTAATCTTGGGTCCAGTGGGCCACTGGCCCAGCACAGCCCCCATGTCCTCGTCCAAGAAATTGTCCAGTACCAGCTGGCCAACCTTGCGCTGGGCGCCGGCCCATTCCTTGCCCTCGGGGATGAGCACGCGCAGGAGATCCCGCATCGCGTCTCGACGGAGGAACTCGGCGCGGATGGACGGGTCCTTGATCAGGCCGTTGATGGCGGCCACCTGAGCCTTGACGCGGGCGGTCACCTCGGCCTCTCTGCCGCTTTCTGTGGGCGGCGTGACGCTGGAGAACAGGTGCTCCCCCAGGACCTTGCCGCTCTTTGGGCATTTGTGCTCGATGATGCTGCTCCACGCCTTGACGACCTCAGTGAGTGCCGTCGGGTTGTTTTGTAGGCTGCCGGCAAGAATGGCGGCGGCTTGCTGGTCTCGCGGGACGCTGCCCTCGGTGGCGGGCTTCTCGAGTCCGGCCATGTGGCAACACAGCGACTTCAATACTGCCGGGTCCTCGGCGACCTTGAGGCCATAGTACACGTCATGCGCCAGTTCTTCCAGCCCGTCCAGTGCCTCGTCAAACGCCGCTTCGTCGTCAATCTTTCCCGTCGACAGCATCTTCATGGCGTCGACAAATGACTGCGCCTCACGCTGTGGTCCTTTAATCTTGCCCACATTCTCATATTGCGGCGCACCGCCGGGGATATAAGGTTCATCGCGGGCTTCTTGTTCCACGGCCACCATGCCCTGGTCGACGGGGAGCCCCTCGAGTGACGGGTCCATCTCATCGGGGACGTTGATTTTGGCTTCTTTCAGACCCGTCTCCATGTTGAGGCGGACGTGGAGCCCGTTGGGAATTTCCTGGTCATCGTGGAGGACCTGAAACTCGTCTGTAGGCTCAAATACTCGTGGGTAGCAGTCTTGCGGGTTGCTGGTGTGACATATCAAGTCCGGCTTGACGTCTGTGTCTGATGCTGCGGGTGAAATGAAAAGGAGTGCTATGCCGAGGAAAATGGCAATGAGTGGCCATTTTCGTGAAGGCATCTTGAGACCTCCACGTACAGGATGTAAAACGGGTGCGAAAGGAAAGGCTCGAATGAATTGAATGAGTCTAATGAGAGATGATGATAGGAGAGATGAGATTAAAATATATCGAACAAAATCTGAGTCACGACGCTGAAGAGGACACTTGTAAGTGGATGATGTGTCTCTAGAAGTTTTTCGAAGCCGTCGCCGTGGAGCAGTGGTGGCCACTGTAGCTGCAAGGTACAGTGGCACTTACAGCGGGACCAGCACCTGGCGCTTTCTGATTGGCTGGCGGGCTTAGTAACACGAGATGGCTTCAGATGACGGAACCTTCAACGTAATGGACAATTCTTTTTTCAACGCTCTGCTATTTCAGCTAATTTTATGTGACTTGTGGCTCATGCGACTATACCAAGTGCGTCTTTCGCTTTGTCGTTTCGGCTTCCTAGCATAAGCCCCGTTCTGGTGCAACATGCGCCCCTGCCTCAACTACCGCAACTACCTCACTTCTCTTGACAATTCACAGTATAGATCTATACAGCCTCTGTACGGATTCGGTGGCAGTCTAAGCATGACCGACAAGGCCAGCCTTGGGCGCATTGTCAGGGTTGATGTCCGCACCAGCAAAGCCCAGCACAGCGTTCCAATCCTCCGCGACTCCCGCATTCTTCGCGCCAGAAGAGACGACATGTGCCATGGCAGCAGCCACAGCGTCCTTGGCAGCGCTGTTGGCACCGCACACATTCGTCATTTGGTCCTTGATTCGGTTGGCAATGATGGCCGGGTTGAGAGCCTCCTGCTGACCCTTGTTGACAAGGGGGTCTGTGGCCTGAAAGGTAAGCTCGGTGTCAGGGCGCCCGTTGAGCGCCGGCTCGAACTTCATCGTAGGCACGCAGAGGCCAAAGTCGAGACCCTGGATGGTGGATGTCTGGAACCCGGCAAAGTTTCCGGCCACGGCATCTTGTACCGCACCGTCTCCATTGGCGGGTGATGAACAGGCCAGGGTGTTGCCGCTGCCGGTGCAAGAGCCTGCTCTCGCTCCAGAGGATACAGCTGGGGCCTGGCCTTGCGTCATTGTCACATAGACGGTAGATACCTGTGGGCACTGCGTGGGAGCAGTTGGTTCACTCTGGACGGTCGTCTGCAAGGTGCCGTCGTTGGCGCCGTTGTCATTATTGTCGCCGTTACCGTTGCCGTTGCCGTTATTATTACCATTCCCGTTATTGCCATTGGCGGGGGCCGTTCCATCCGCTGCCACGGCCGTAAAGTTGGAGAAGCCATTAGCCGCCATCACTTGTGCAACACTGAGACCATCCGCATCAAATGGCGATGTCTTTGACGTCTCGGCGTTGCTATTCTCAACATCAGACCCAACAACGGCGGGATCCACGAGCGGAACAACGCCTCGTAGCTGCGCAGTCTGTGGCAGTGTCGGGTCTGAGCAGATGGATGGCACACTGGCCGTAAAGGGATTGAAGTTTTGCTCCGCCGCGACCAATCCACGGGCTGCCGCAATCACGGCATCGTCCGTTCCAAGCTGAGAGACGATTTGGTCGGCTTGCTTGAGCTTGTTACAGGGATTGGCGCCTCCCAGAAGAAATTGAATCGACGACCCGGCGAGCGTGGCGGCTTGCCCTGACTGGCCAAAGTTGGTCAGCGCGGCAATGGCATCGATTGCACCATTGCCCTGCTCTTGGCCAAAGCGAGCATAAGCACGTCCGGCAAGAAGGAGTGCGGTAAGGTAAAGCATTGTAATCTCGTGATTTATGTAAGAAAAGAAGTAAAAGAAAGTGCGCCGCGTTTCCAGAACAACGGCAAAAGAACGAAGAGAAGTAAAGTAAGAAGGACTGTAGACGCCGAGTAACTGGAAATCATTACCAGCTACAGCTCTTTATACGTGTGCCGTAGTATCTTGCGAAGCCATCGTCTACACTCAATAAACCTCGGTTGATATGCCTCCGTGTAATAAACATCATACAGTTTCAGACGCGCGCCTAGCGAAACGAGACGCATCTTGGCCGCTGCTGCTTCTATTAACCGCACCAATCGGCAGTTATGACGATCCAAGGCTGCTGTACGAAACGCTTGGAGAAGATTATCTGGCCATCCGGTAATTTTTATGCCGGTTAATGTGGAGGATCATGCACGGCCCGGGCCATGGTACGGCGGTACAGGCTCTTACACACCTGGGTGAACATTTATCAAGTCACATATCCTCACTGTTACTAAATTCGCCCAACTTCGCAATTTACTGGTTATCCGCAGTTTCGGCGTTCTATGGATCATAGACGGATACGGAAGTTTGTCCGCCGAGGCAAAACACGCCACCGTCTGAGGTGGCCCCGTGGGCTGCTGGAGGGGCAGATGCCCACCGTTCATCCGGACAAAATCCGTGATATAGCATCATAATCCTATAATTTCCAACAGCCACTCATCAGACCTGCGACTCTCAGGTCTTGGCCTGCGTTGTTGAGCTTGCGTCATGACCAGCGCGTGTCATTACCAGCCGCTTCACCACCATCCCCCGGCGTGGCTGCACTTACATATCTTGCAGGAGCTGGAGGCGATAAAACGAGTCATAGAAGTAGCCCCCGGCCCCTGGAATAAATTTAGCCATGCGAAATCCTTTTTTTAGTTTCCTTTTCCGGAGAATTTGCCATGCAATTACCACCATCGCGCGGTGCTAGGCTCATTGTTAGGCGGGGCTGGGACGGCACAAAGGCGCTGCACCACCAACATTCCAGTTGACGCCGCAGCCTCTAGAACACCAGCCGCAGCAGTTTTCCATCGTCATGTACTGTAAAAGGCTGGTTCTTGTAATTAATTCAAGCAGATGAAAAAAGTATAAAGTTGTCGTCTTTTCCGAAATATCCTCGACTTCATCAACAAACTATTCTTACAACAACAACAACTATTTTACATCTACTGCCGCAAGCCAAATGTGAGCCAGGTCTTGGACTTGACTCCTCCCGCCCTCGACTCGCCTACCTTCTCTTGCTAGGCTAAACAAGGAGATATCCTTCACTTTTTTTTCTTCTCTTTGCTGGCCCAAAGATGACGCTTCTGTCATATTTGTCCCATCTTTTTATTCTGGCACTGGCCGTAGCTGGTATACAAGCCGTGCCGTCCTCTCATTCACACCACCGCAGTCACATTGCGATGCACAACATCAAGCGCGCAGCCGCAGGGCACCACAGTTCTTTACATGAGAATAGAGAGGTGGAGCATGCTGGTCATGGCCATCGCAACATCCCGACGACTTTTAGAGCGTGAGCTCACGATATTCGTTACGACAGAGCTGGTCTCGACACTATAATCACCCTGGCTGGCCTGGGTTCTTCTTCAATTCATTCACTTGATGGGTCCAACAGTACCATCTTCTCTTGGGCAATGCCTCAACATTCTTTATCAACATTCTTTATCAATTCACTTCTTTCACTCGTTCAACAAGCACGCACGGCCAACACTCCTTGCCTTGCGCTTTGGAACACTTGCGCCTGACACACTGGCGCCTGCACACACTTGAACGCCTTTCGGACATTACTTGCACTCATTGATTGGGGCCAACTAGTACACTCCTTGCCTTAGATAGAGCGGACTCTGTCCAACCTTACTATCCTTAACCAGTTGTACAATAGAGACATTCTTTATGCATAACTTGCCAAATGAGTGTGATATTAACATGCCTTTTCGCCATTAACCATTACTAAATACAATCAGAGAGCGGGTATTTTATACTCCCATATGCTGCTGGGAAACCAAACCAAGTACTCCAAAAATCAAGTCGTGTGAACATAATGAGCGTCGTGAAAATCAATCAATGGTGGCAATGACGCATCTCAGTTTAGTTCGTGATTCTTGGCCTTGGCTTCGCGCTCAGCATCGTATGCGCGCTTCGTCCTGGAAGCAACCATGAGGAGTGGGATGAGCTGGATCACGCTGCAGATCGGTTAGCAACATTCACAGAGGCGAAACAGAGGAGGATGCTCGCAGCGGTTCTGACGTGCGAATCGATCGTCAAACATGGGCATGGGGGCGAAAGCCACGTACCAAGACACGAGGAACAGGACACCAGCGGCAATGCGCCTGTCGTAGCCACCATACTTTTTGCGATAGTCGTCCGTGAAGGTGGGTCCCAGGCCGCGAAAGGCAAAGACGCCCGCGACAATCAGCAACGCGGCCAGAAGCAGGTCAATGAAGATGGTGATGGCGGAGGCGATGAGGTTGAAGCTGTGAACGGGCGGGGCCATGAAGAAGGACCAGAGAGCCTTGCAGACGAGGCCAAAGTCGAGTAGCAGCGAGAGGCCGCCCTGGCGTGAACTGTTAGCATGAGCAGTCAATGCGGACGGTACTACGTACAAAGATAAAGGCAATGGCATAGCCGCCGGGGTAGTTGCTGGTCGCGGCGACAATGACGGCGACAAAGCACGGCCCCAGGACGCAAATGCGATGAATCAGCTCGATGATTCGAGTCGTCCTGGACACTTGAGCGTCGCCCATGGTTGCGGCTGTGGTGCGAAGGTGTAACCGAGGGGAGGTGATGTTGACAAGGGAGGATTTGCCCTTCAAAGCCGCGACTCCAACGGAACAGGAGCGGTAGGATGAGGATGGGAGGTTGAGGATGAGATGAAGAAGGTGAACAATGGAGGAAGAAACGACTCAATGAGCGATCGACACCGGAGCACACCTGGGCTGGGGAACTGGAGTAAAACCTCTTTTGGTGCGGTCTCCTCTTTGCAATACCTCGGCCGCTGGTCGCTGGCGGCACTGCTCCGGCGACGTCTTGCCGAGCGAGAAGGCGGAGGCGGGCGGTTTAGCGCCACCGCTGGGGCGGGGCGGCCGGCAACAGGCAGTCTGTGCAGGTGAGAGCCGCCCAGTAAACGCACGAGTTGCCTCTGAGGCCCACTGTTTCGTTTCCCCGCGCCATGATCGGCCAGTTGGATGACGTTCTGTCGGCTGGGCGCTTGCATGTGTTAACAGTCACTTCAAGTCATCCGATGTGACTATTTATGCTATTGTGTCGCTAAATAATGAGTTGAGCACACTGGTTTATGAGTCGAAGGACACTTGTTACTCACTACGCACGACATCAAGGTAGAGGCAGGTCCTCGCACCTCACCGATGTCGATCTTCATGTGAGTCCGACAGCGAACCACCGGCTTCTCTCGTCGTGATATGTAAGCAATGAGAGTCGTGCGATTCTGGCTTATGTCACTTGATAATTATATGTCCGTCTCCATTATCATAAAGCTGCAGATCTGCCCTCATGTAAGTTGCTTCTTGAATGCTGCTCTTGCTGGGACTGTTGCGCAACCATAACCACATATGAGTAACATTAGATAATACTACAATGGCATTTATCAAATCCTCTCATTGACTCTTCTGAAATGCTTGTCGTCTATCTCTGATCCCGCCATTCAGTGATGTGCTCACACAACCCTTGTCGCGAAGGGAGCAGTTAAACTGTGGGTCCTGCGGCTCAAGCGTACAGTAAGCCGGTTCTCCTTTTGACAGTCGCCACGCGACGCAGCTACAAGCTAGCAGTCATTCCGCATTCAGCGCATCTGGATTAATCTTGCCAGCATTTAATCTCATCAAGCGTCACATAATTTGCGGCCTTACTTCGATTACATCTGCCTCTGTTCTGTTGTTTCGCGTTTACAGTCACGTCCCTTGAATCCGCGATCCTCGACCCTCGACCCTCCCTTTGACGTCACAGCCATCACAATGCCTTCTGCGCGACGAATACGCCTCCTCACGTTGGCCGTCATCGTTACCGTCGTGTTTGTGCTCTTCTACAGCTCTGGCTTCGGAAACGGCGATGGCAGACCCGCCGACTTTTACCACAAGACGATGGACGCGATGCACGGACACGTCCCTGGACAGGCGATAGTCGACAGCGGCACGGGCAAGCGAGCAGGTCACATCCCAGCCGACCGCGACGGCGATGGTGACGTCGACGAAGATGACAAAAAGGCAGGTGAGGACCTGCAGCAGCGCATGGGTCAGGTCGCGCAAGAGGCCAGGCAAAAGGCCAACGACAAGGCGCCCAACAAGCCCGATATCCCCAGCCGGCTGGTCGGCGTAGGCAGCGCGGCAGATGGGCAAAAGAAGGTGGCAGATGTCGTTGGCAAGGATGCGCCCAGAAAGGAGCAAGAGGCTGCATCGACGGCCGAGGTGAAACTCAACAGCATACTGAAAAGGGCGCCAGGTACGTCTCCGCCTACAGCCAAAGCTACGCAAAGCTAACACGTGCAGTCATCATCTTTTCCAAGTCGTACTGCCCGCACTCGAAGCGCGCCAAGGGCATCCTCCTCGAAAAATACAACATTGAGCCGAAGCCGTTTGTCGTCGAGCTGGACGAGGAGTCGCTGGGCTCAGAGCTGCAGGATCTGTTGGAGGTCAAGACGGCCCGCCGCACTGTGCCCAATGTCCTGGTCAACGGCGTCAGCATCGGCGGCGCCGACCTCATCGTCGACCTTGACAATACGGACAAGCTGACGAGCAAGATTCAGGACCTCGGCCAGAGGCGCGTGCAGGTCTCGCTACGGTTTGACGCGGAGGCGGCGCAGGGTCCGGCGGCGCATTAATGGCAGGGCAGGGTTTTGCTGGCGTCTGGCGTTTATGTACTATACTGGGAGGTAGTCACTACTATTGAATGGACCAAAGTTGCGATTGCACTGTACTTTTTCAGAGGATAACTAATACTCGACTCGATGGCAGCAAACCTACGCGCGTGACAAATCGGCATGGCTGTCTGCGAAGATTTGTTTGTATGGCGCGTTACAGCGCCAAGCATGTTCAGAGTAAGTAAAGTTGTTTCTGTTGAAGCTGTTGAAGTTTTGATGCCGCTATCGATGCTGGGAAGGCTCTGGTTTGCCACCAGCGCCATGTTGTCAATGCTGTCGATAGTGGCCCTGTGATTGTTTCGATCGAGCCGTCCGCAGGCTGCATCACGATGCTTCTTGATTGTCGGCTTTGCACTGAGAATTGTCGGTCTTTTCGACCATGTTGAATTGTTTAAAGATTGTTGCTGTCAGGCTTGTTAGTACAGTAACCACTGCCGTTGAATCGACGCCGTCGAACGTACCGTACAGTGCTGATGCTGGTTGCATGGAGATGGAGATGCAGAGGAAACCTGGCAATTCACATTCCGTTTGTAGTATTACGCGTCATTTCTCAGCTACTCGGAACACGTACCAGGCCAGGACCAAGAAGCGGGGTTTAAGTCAAAGAGAAGTCAAGTCTTGGTCCATTCCCGTAGGCCCTAGATGCAAGGCACGGGCTACTCGGTACCATACCAATTCTCAACAACAGCAGGCAGATTCCCACATTCACGAGTCACACGTTACTAGCAGAGAAGATAAGAAGAAAAACCAGAATCACATTGATGCCTATTTATTCCCAAGCTCCTCCCAGAGCCATGCCAGACAGTGACAGCCGCTCTGCGTGAAAGCCGCCCAACTTGCCTGAAGCGGAATGGCGCCGTTCGCGCTTCACTGTCTTTAAAGCTTCCAGGTAGACGGCGGCCTGCTGACGGGCTGTGGGCGGTAATCACCTCCGTGGCCATTCTGCCATAAAGGTAGCAGGCCCTGTTCCTTCGTAGATGAATTGCTGCAAAGCCTCCACGAGGGGAAGGTCACGTTCCTCGTCGAGGAGCCGTGTCACCCACTTCACCACGGCATACCAACAGAACCATACGTCCACCTCGTTTGAAACGTTCTTGGCGTGGTCTGGCTTCATGCGCACGACTACCTTTCGGCAGCCGTTGCCAATTACTTGCCAGTCGAGTATGGCTGGCTCGCGCAGGTAAATGGAGCATTCTTCCTGGTCGCCAACGCAAGCATCCCAATCTCGCTGAGGCGGAAAAGGGATATCAAAGACACCGCATTGCTCATGCGGGAACCCTGGCAGCTTTGGCCACGTCGGAAGGAGGTAGTCTTGTGGCACATACTTTTCCCAGATCCTTTCCATGTCCAACCCGCTCGACTCAGCCAAGGTGGCCGCATTTACAGCAGCCTCGGCGGCAGGTTCGACAGCGCGCGCCTTGGCTGGCGCTGCAGCAGGCACCGAGGCGTGCTCTGAAGTGGCCTTGTTTTGGACCAAGGCCGCGCCGTGTGCAGAGAGAGAGGCAGAACGAACCTCCACCTGGGCTGGTGTGAAAGCCGCTGCTGTCCGGGCGGTCCCTTTTGTCGCAGAATATGCAGTCGTTGGCGGAAGTTGGCCCTTTGGCGCCGAACGGGGCCTCTTGATGCGCTTGAAGCCAGAGCCTGCCTTGGCTGTGACTGTAGCAGGAGCCGGCGGAGGGGGAGGAGATTGGGCGGAAGCCGCCTGGCTCCTTTTGGCCATGATTTTGGCCATTTGAGCGGCCACCTGCTCCATCTCGGCCTCATGGGCCGCCGTCTTCTTCGCGTCTTCTGCCCACCAAAGCGTACTGTACGCCAAGTCTCCTGGTTCGTGCCGCTCTTGAGGAGCGGCCTTTTTGGCGTCGGGAAACTCGACACCAAGGGCTTCGCAGGCCCGGCGGTGCGCTTGCCACTGGACAAACGGAATGCCCAGCACCTGGGTCAACGCCTTCAGCTTTTCCTCGTAAAGCTGAAGTCGAAACTCGTGGACCTTTGCGTCCACGTCCGCCAGCATGAAGCCAGGCTTGGCACGCCGAATGGCCCTGAGGACCCTCGCTCGCATGCCCGGGTCGGCAATATCAGCCTCCGCCCACGGGACAACGCGAACGGGACAGGCCTTCGCCTGCAAGAGAGTAGCAGCCGCATCAAGAGTTGACATTGTTGCTGCTGCTGTTGTTGTTGCTGCTGCTGTTGATGCTGCTGCTGCTGCTGCTGCTCGTAGTACTTCTGCTGCTGGTATATTTTCAACTTTTAAACAGTGAGAAGAAGTTGTGTTCGTCTGGATTAGAGTGCCAGTCACAATGTGAAAGTGAACTGGCACGCGTTTGCACCGTGTGCAAGTGCTGCCGTTTGCCACAACCATACAGTACTGCATGCGCACTTCATATCCTGACATTACCCATAAGCACAGCAGACAAATCTACACTGCCAAAAGAAATTTCCAAAATGACACACGTTCTTGGCTTAAATACCGTCAGGAAGCAAGAAGAAGAAGTGACACGGCTTTTTAGGAAGATTGAGCAGCGCGCTGAAACTGACCTTGCCGTCCAGGCTGGCTACGATGAAAAGTCAGCCAAGGAATTGCAAGAGCTGGTTGATGCAGAGCAAGCTCTCAATTCCAAGTTTGGGTACATGGAAAAGCAACTGAAGCGCTGCACGAACATGGAGCAGATGATGACTGATACGCTCAGTCGGCCGAACCTAAGCTCGCTCTCTTCCGACATTGACAACCTCCACGAGCGAGTCGGCATGCAAGCTTTCTCCATCATTCTCAGTAACCCGGGCTTTTCACGCGGTCTGTTGCGCTTTTGGGGCCCTGAATGGGAAAAGATTCTCCACGATGCTCTCGACCGCGATAACGGAACGGACGAAAGACTCGACGCGGAAGAAGAGATTGGCTCTCAGAGAGTCGAGTTTGACAAACTTCGGCAACAACTTGGCGATGAGCGCGAAAAGCGTTCTGAGATTGAGATAGAGTTGGTGGCCAAATTGTCGCTTCTAGATCGTCAGGCACAGCAGATAAAGGGTCTCGAGTCTGAGCTGGAAGTTTGCCAGGCCCGGCTGAAGGCGGCCAAGGTTACAGAAGACAGGCTCAACTCCACCATTGAAGAATGCCGTCGAGACCGAGGACGCGTGATGGAGCAAGCAAAGCGGTTCATGAATCGCATGCTACCGCTTCTGGGCTCCGTTGCTGATATCAAGGGCCTGTGCGAAGAGGACTCGACGTCCTTGATCGCGGAATTTGGCACAGGCACCCTCATGCAAACCGTCACCGATGGCACCGACTGTTGGACCTGGCCGGGCTCGGGAGACGGGCACGCCGGGAATGTGCATGTCGCTTGCCTCCAACTTTACTTTTCTCTAGGCACCTTCCAGCTCCTGCCTTCCCTTTTGCAGCGCGTCGCGCTTCAGCTCGCCACCGCCACCGAGCTTCACCATGGGCTCTGCCGGGCACTGGCTGTCAAGATTGCAGACCTGGTTAACTTGATAGCAACAGATGACGAACTGTCCATAGATCAGTTGCTTCCGCTTTGTAACATTGTCGACACCATTCACAAACGGTGTCCAACTGCTGTCGACGGCACGACGAGCCGTAGGGTCCTACGCCGCGCCGTAAATTCTCTTGTTGGAGCCGAAAATGAGCCGCTGAAAGCCGTTGTATGCGGCTGGAAGGGGGCCATGTGGGAAGCCGTTCCTCTTTGTGGCCCTGTGGTTGTGGAGGGTAGCGATCAGCCTCCAGCGGTGGCTCTGGTTGAGTCTTTGGGCAGGTTTCTATTTGTCGATCAGACTACGAAGCAGCTCTTATGGCTCTCGATGGACTGTATCGACTGGGAAACCAGTGGAATCACAGAGCTGCGATTTGATCACAAGGACTCAGGCTGAGAGACTTCAATTAGCGTGAGCTTAGAGCATAGCGCACTGTTGATGGTGGCAGTCGTCGGGTTGCGGTCAGCATGCGCACAACAGGCGTAGCTCCAACCACGGTGTTAGGGCTGTGTCCCACCTAGCTATAGAATCAGATTATTTCTTCTCAAAACAAAAGGTTTTCTCTGCCGTTGCTGTCGCCAACAAACGCAAGCCCGCAGCCACTGTCACTTCGACGGGCACGGCCAAGTCGTCATCCACGTCAGATGGGCAGCATCTACGCGTCTTTATGTCGTCTTTTTGAGAAAAGAGTTTTCAAGGGATCCACGACCGGAGATAAACCACGCTGCAAAGTTGTGGCGCTTGTTCGACCTTTGTTGGAGGAATGGAAATCTGAATGTTTGTGAGCTCCACGCAGCATCCAGATTTATCATCAGCGTAGCATGCCCGAAAGACTTTCGACATGATATTAAGGCACATTGTACTTCACAAGGAGAAACATATTTTTATTACACTTTCCATTTTTGAATGAGCTATTGACAAGCTACCGCCCATGGTACCATCTTCAATTGGCCGCTTCCCAACCGCTATACACCGTAGAAAAGTAGCCCAAGTGAGGCATGGCTAGCGTTGATCTCGCCTTCTCTGACTGCGCTGACCCTTCCTGCTACCACCCTTGGATAAATGTTTCCCTTGTTGCAATAGTCAAAGTTTGTGTGCCCGGCGTAATAAGGCTCTCTGCCGCCAGCGACTCGGTTATCCTCACGTCGCCCTTGGCTATTGTGGGTGTCGTACAAGGCGCCCATTTCACAGGTCTCACTAGCTGTGCTGGTACAACGGCAGCGCCTGCTGGAGCCGGTAACTCCCCGTGGCGTTGTTCGCAGGGCAGGGACAGTCCTGACATGTCTTGGTCAGCTTCGTCAGTGCGACCAAGCCCTGGCGACTGTCGCTCAACGCCGCTCTCACAGTCCGCAGTGTAGTCATGTCGTCAGATTCGGCCAAGCACATGTCACCACCCTCGCCTACCCAACCAGGTAAAGCACTCGTCGGCTCCTCAACCGGTTTAGTCATGGAGCGGTCATCGTCTTCGTCAAGGAGGGTTTCGATAAGGCTGTGACGTCGAGTCGCAGACGCAGCCTGGGAGACGGATCGGGGGCGACTCTCAGAATCGGACGGACCTGTTTCTGGTATGCTTATGTAGCGAATGCGGCGGCGAGTGCGTACTCGTACTGGCAAGCTCTCAGAGTCAGAATCAACCTGCTCCCTCCCAAGCGCGCTACCTTGGGGCACCGGACGCTCCTCAGCCACCACCGGAACATAAGAACGAGCAGCCCTACTGGCGCCAGGTGGGCGGTATCCGCTGCCTTCAATCGTCCCGCAACCAGAACGAAGAATTGTCTGCTCGCCATGATTGCCGCCATGCGATTCCACACGGCGAAGAAGGTTGACGGGGGTCGTGACCGGAATCACTCTCACTCGCGTCATCGCGCATATTCAGAATAAGTCGACGCTTCTCTTCAATCAGGGCAAGTTCGTGGAACCTGTCCAAGTCCGCCTCAGTGCCTGGCTGCCGCGACGCGCTGGTGCGAGAGGCCAAGACAATCTGATTCGACAGGCTCACAGGTAGCAGCACTGGAATACCTGTCTGAGGGTCCGACAAGACATCTAACGCCTTTGCCAGGTGCGTCAGGTCAGTCGTTTTCACAAGGTAAACACCGTCGTCGGAGATGGTGCCCTCTCCTCCGGCTGCGGTGTGCTCTGGCACAATCTTGTCCAGCGAGTCAAACACGCGCCAGAGCGGCGAACATGTCATGTTTGCTTTATCGCATGCCTTTGTAACATGCTTTCTGGTCGTTTTGTAAGAGAACGGGTGTGCCATGGCAATGGCCTTTTCCAGTTCAATGAAACGTAAGTCATTGAAATAAGAGGTATGCCATGGCCGCCGGTCATCAGTACGCAGAATAGCAGCGTATTGAATCGCGGCAGCAATGTGACGTGCCCTTGTTTCACCGCATAGTGACCAAACAGGATGTGCGACGATGTCTGTTAGACTTTTGCAGAAGCCTACAGACCACATGGGCAGCAGCTGGTCACCGTGGTCAAACCTGAGATTGGTGGCGACGCCAACGATATCCCAAGGCGTGCAACCTGCAACGTCTAAGCACAATCGCCATAGGCACTTGTAAGGTGGGCGGCTTCCACTTGGTACCTTCCAAAGGGCCTTCTCAGTCACCCACTCCGCTTGAACCTGATCCTCGTCTGCTACGCTCCATTGTCTGCTGAACACACACTCTGGCAGGGAAGGAGCCGTCGCCCGGTAATCAGATTCACGTCGGATTTGGGCGAGATCGAGTATCTTCTTCTCAAGGTCTCGGAGCTCTGCTATGAGGGCCTTTCGTGGTGCCACTTCGTGCGCTTGTGCAGCAGCGTCTGCGTAAAGTGCATCGACGTCGAGCTCCGCCGGTCTTCTCTTCGTTCTCGGCATCGTTGTGTTGCGCGTAAGGGAGTTCGAAGAGTTTTGTAGATGTATCACGTAAGTTTACGACGACAATGCAAGATTTGAATGCCTGCTATGGTAGTAAGTATGGAAGAAGCCCGGATGCAAACGCGCCCCTGGCAGTGACTGCTGGCAACGTATCGGGGTCACACACCTCAGCTCCATGTCAAACGCAGTAGACACGCTGTTTTGCGCGTTTGCAGAACCTGATTTCTCACTTTCTGGCAACCTTACACATTCAGAATCTCAAGAAAAGACATCCACGAAAACACGAAAAGCGATGCCACACAAAACACCAGCACCCACTGTGGAGTTGAACAGCTGGTTCACGGAGCCAGCGAAAGCGATGTTTGGCCATTATCAATTTGCCAGAGGTCGCATGGTCAACCGCGCCCAGAACATTCTCCTCGCGTTGCAGGGGCTTGCTGGGCAAGGTCACTATTCCTGCCACTACGTGGTTCCCAACGAGAAGACCGCGACGCTCCTGCAGTTGGAACTTCAAGCCACAGAGGGGGCCAACAGCAGCCCAGAACGGCAACCAATTCTCGACTACTGCCGGCTTCTCGCCCTCGTCCGCTCGCAAAACTGGCATCAAGGAGATTGTGTCACCTTTGTGATTGAGGTTGATTACGACTTTTCTGCCGAGTTTGTCTTGAGCCTTATAGAGCTCATGTTCTATGCGCGAGAACCAACTGGGGCCAGCATACGTGTTCTCACGGCTTCAAAATACAATGAAGTTGACAGGTCGCTGTTCCAGGCACGTTACATCATCTGCCCAATGATTCCAGTGTGGGCTGTGGTTAATCTGCCGAGCAATGGCAACACGAACACCGAGCCGCTGCTTTTGCCTAGGCCTGCCCAGTGTAAAGACTCAGTCATCGATGAATCCCAGGCTCTGATCGAGTCATGTCGCGCTATGAAGCGCAGTGTTCTAGTAATGTGCCACGATGCGGAGGTGGCCTCTTTGATTCCATGGGCAGTTGAGCGTACTCTGTCATATACCCACTGCACACCTGACCTCATTGCTGCGACCATGAGACAGGCGCATGAAGATGATGAAGACGGAGGCCTGGTAATTTTCATGTCGCGGGCGTGTCGTCTACCTATCAAGGTTCCGAAATTAAAAGCGATAATCGTCACTGGAGCACACCGTACTCCCCGGTGGAGGCAAGGACGCATTGTTCATGCCATTGCAAACATGTCACAACATGAAGTAGATGAGGCTATTGACAACGCCTTTGAAACATTCAACCCAGAATACCAGATTGACGTCCTACTTCCACCGGCCATGTCGCGGGAGCAGTGCCCTCGCCGTCGCATCGACAACGACCAGATGTGGGGTTTGGTCATGGAAGTCATTGCCAGATACACCAACGTCCATGCTGGCATCCTGCTCTCGTGTTTTGTTACTGACAGCCTTGTCCTCGACATAACACTTTCTCAGCTATGTACCTTGAGCTGCCTACGCATCAAACTTGACGCTGAGCCTGGTCGCTCGTATGAGCCCGGCAGCCAGGAAGGATGCGGGCATCTTTTGCAGCTGCTGCCAATATTCAAGTTTAATTTCTTCTCTGCATGGCTCATCTCGGTCGCATTGCTCCATCCGGACTTCAGTCTGATGGCAAAGCGCGCCTTGATCAGGATTGCGGCAATCGACTCCATGGGAACCAGCATCCTAAACGCCGAAAAGTGGCGCGGACGAGAGAATGTCGAATCGTTGGCAGACCGACTGACGACCATCGTCTTCAATCATGTTCGGTTACCATTGGAAATGTTTAGCCAAGGCCACTTGTGGATTGCCTTGGCCGCATACGAGGCTGCGTTCCGCATGCCCGATGGATTCGGCCAAAACTACCGCGATGTCGACGTGATGGAAAACCCGCTGTTGTCCATACGAAGGAGTCCTGCGGCAACCGTTGCAAAAGTTGTCTCTTGCGTCGAGGCGGCGCTGAACATACAGCCAATCGGACATGAGGTCTTGCATCTGCACAACGCCGACTGCCGCTTGATCCAGCAGGCCATGACAAATGCTTGGATGCATCGCGCAGTGTTGATCCGATCCGACACAGACGCGCATGGCCTACAAACCACTCTTCACGATTTAGTAAAGGGTGATTGCATGGTGAATGGTTCCGAAAAGGACATGATGCCGATTGACGAAGCGCTCGGCCCCAATTCAGAAGAGCTTCGAGGCGTCGTTATCGCCCCCGAGCTCGAAGAACAATTCGCAGATGAGCCTTCAGCAACACGGTACTACAACTCCATAGTGCTACCGTTTGAATGCATTGCTGAGTGGGAAGATTCCAACTCCAGCTGCAAGTACCACAAAGCGATTTTGTGTACAGTCCCCGAGCACAACATGCTATGAATCGCTGGCGGGTGTTGAGAGGGACGACGCTTGGAGCAATTTCGTGTCGCTTCTGCTGAACCGGTTGAAGCAGCGGCGTTTATGCTGCAGCAAACGGGGCCCGCGTTGAAAGAGGCCAAATAGTGTGCAATAGGTAGACGCATATGGCACCGATGGTATGAATCACAAGTTACATAGAGTTAGTAATGCAAATCCGATTGATGATGTGCTTGGATTTTTGAAATTGTTCGCCTGCGTTCTGGCCCGCACACCAGAGCCGGGTCGCCTCGGTCCGTGTCCGTCTCCGTGCCCGAACCCCGGTCCCTCAGCCTTGTCTTCTGGTATTATTAAAACTACAGATGACGTCGGTGCTGATAAATTTCCGATGTACAAATATATATTTATACATGAAATAATACCTTTGGGAATCCTGTCAATTGAAACTCATCAAACGTACAATCTTTCACTTATTGCTACTCCGATACCTTCACACATTCACCATGTCTCTTCCTACAACACAACAATCCGTTGCCCTCGCAGGCAAACGCAAGCCGCTAATTACGACAACCTCGCCTGTTCACCCTCCTCAAGCTGGTCAGGTCGTTATTCGTGTTCAATGGACAGCCTCCACACCACTTGACCTCCACCGCGCTGATGGCGGTTTGCTGATCCAAGACTACCCGTTCCTCTCCGGCAGTGGCGGTGCAGCAGGCGTCATTGCAGGTGTCAGCCCTGATGGGGACACAAAGGGGTTGCAAATAGGCGACAAAGTCATGAGCTTTGCCTTTTACGGAAACGAGCAGGCAAATCACCAGGAATACATGACCGTTCCTGCCTACCTGGTATCCAAGGTCCCAAGCGGCATTCCCCTACAGGCTGCCGTGACGGTGCCAGTCAATCTAGTCACCGTCTTTCACGCCGTTACTAAAGACTTGGGGCTGGAGCTACCGTGGCCCCGGGACCCCAAATGGACACCGAAGCAGTCAGACGAGCCGGTTCTCATTTGGGGTGCAAGCAGCAGCGTCGGCATCTTCGCCATTCAGGTCCTCCGACACTGGGACTACAAAAACATCCTCGCCGTGGCGAGTGGCCGCCATCACGAGTACTTGCGTGAACTTGGTGCGACGGCTTGCTTTGACTACACCAGGCCGTCCGTCGTGGCCGAGGTGAATGCCTACTTAGCTGAGAAGCACGGCGAGCTGCATTATATCTTGGACTGCATTGGCTCAACGCAAGGAACTTTGAAACCGCTTACGCAGATTGCAAAGAGCGGATCAATTGTAGCACCAATGTTGCCCATCATTGAAAAGGACGCTACCGTGGACGAGGAGCCAGAGTACGAAATGGATGCTTCGAAAGTGTTGCTTGGCCATTGGGAAGAGGGGGTCCAAGTGCGCGGTGTTCGCACGCATTTCTACCTAGAAGTAAGTTTCTCAGGGCCAGTTGACGTGGTATACCGCTAACATTTGCCAGGATGATCTGTTCAGAGAAAAGTTGCAACCGGAAATTGTTCCGGCGCTGATCGCGGAAGGGGTTGTCCAGCCGAATAAGCAACGCGTGGTTGAAGGCAAAACGGTGCTGGAGAGAGCGCAGATTGCGATTGACTTGCTGAGGGACAGGGCCGTCAGCGGTGAAAGGCTGGTATGGAAAGTATCAGAGTAATATAATAGTACATACGGGACAGTGAAGTAAGAGCAGTGGTATAAGAGCCATCCAATACATTCCATTTTCAGAATACGTTTTGCCTGGTTCCCATTTGGCTTGCGACTGCAGCACCACATCTCTCACAGCGCGGTTTGCGAAAACTGACAAACGGAGAGCTAGCCCGGACTGGACTGAGAGTAATAAGACGATGGTCTTTCCACCGTTGAATACCACTTGATTACACCGCCGCAGCAGCCGAGAACTTAGAATGCCATATGTTCAACAAGTGCCGTGCCAATCTTCTTGCGACAGTGGTCAGAATGAACAGAAGCATTGAGGATGAATTAAATCGGTATCACTACCACAGCCATTGCTCGAGGCCCAAAAACGAAAAATGTGGGATTCCCAGCAATGATAGTTGATGAGTACATCGCAGTGAATAGGGTCATTGAATCATGCAAACGCAGTCTCGAGCACTTCTTGGAGTGAGCTGGTGGGAAGGTGGATCTAAATCTGCACCCACCAACTCGACGACCGCATCTCAACCGCATCACCGCAACTCAACCACAATGTCTATAGCAACGCGCCAGCATCGCACAAAAGGTCGCGCCTTGCACGCCACGAAACCCTTCAAGGCCGGCCAAGTCATTGCCACCTTTACACCACTCCTACTCCTCCCGACACTCTCCCACATCACCAGCGTCTGCACGTACTGCCTCAGAGCAAGCTCGCCGCGACCCTGCTCCCGCTGCCGCGCCGCATACTACTGCGACGCAAAATGCCAGGCCGCCGCGTGGTCGGCAGGCCACGACAGAGAGTGCGCCGCGCTGGTGGCCAATGTGCCACAGTCAAAACGCCGGCGGCAGATTCCCACGCCTGTGCGGGCCCTCATTCAAACCCTGCTCGCGGGGCAGGATCTGGCGGCGTCGGTGGACGGGCTCGAGGGCCACGCGGCGCAGAGGCGAAAAACAAAAGGATGGGCGGACCTGGAGATGATGGCCATGGGGGCGTGTGCGTTTTCGGGGTCTGGATCGAGCGAGGACGTGGTTCGGCGGGCGGTTGATGTACTATGCAAGGTATGATCACAGACCAGCACAGAGGACGACGCTGACGGTGTAGATACAAACGAATGCATTTCACAGATATGATGCCGACTTAGGGCAGGTGGGCATCTTTTTGGAGCCGACGCTGGCCATGGCGAATCACTCGTGTATCCCGAATGCCATGGTGCAGTTTGTGGGCAGGAAGGCGATTCTGAGAGCAGAGAGGGACATGAAGCAAGACGACGAGATTGAAATCTCCTACACAGGTACGTACACTGGTGGTTTGCAAGACATTGCTAACTGGTTAGACTACACGGATCCCCTTCTTTCGAGGCAGCAGTCTCTGTCGCCGTACAACTTTGAGTGCAGCTGTCGCCGCTGCCAGGACGACCTGACAGTATACCAAGTATGCGCCTCGTCCAACGTGGAGCTAAATCAGTACAGCCTCGCAGCAGATACGCAAAAGCTGCGCATCGACGCATCAATACCGAGTGAAAAGATTGCCACCGCACGCTCCCAGTGCACAGCGATGCCGGACCTGCCCCAAGACTTGCATCAGCGCAAAGCCATGCTACAAACTCAGCTATCTGCCTGCCAAAGCCTCATAGCACAAGATCTCTGGGCCGTATCGCCTCTTCCGCAGACGCTGACAGAGACGTCCATTTACTTCGCCGAAGAGGGTGACTACGCATCGGCCCTGGCGGTGGCGAGCCTGGTCGCCTCGCGGTGTGACCCATTTCGCTTCGTCGCACCGTTTCACCCAGTCAGAGCAAAGAACCTATTTATGATTGTCAAGCTGCTCTCCAACACGGCCGCCGAGACGTCTGCCAATACGGCTGTGCAGAGCAAAACGAGCCTGGCGCAACGGCTTCAGTCAGCGCTGCGGGAGATTGACCAGGTGTCGCTGTCGCAGATGCTGCTGTACATGGTCCTCGACTCGGCGCCGGCCGCGTATGCAAAGGAGTGGGATCTTGCCGTCCTGGCGCAGGAAATCATGGACGGTATCGACGGGTTGCAGGGGAGAGAGCAGGAGCTGTCGCTTATACGGGCGTGGAGGGGGAAGCCGGCAGAGGACAAGAACAAGGCATTTTTCGAGTATGCAGTGGTGCAGCAGGTGGAAGTACTAGCAGAACTAGGGAAAAGCGTCATTGCCGAATTTTCTACATAATTAAAATTACAATGCTAATAAGAACAATCTATCATCCGTATCGTGAGCGCCACCAGATCAGAGCCGCCCAAAGTGGGGCATCTCCAACAACCGACATTTTCACCTCGACCTCAACCACGACCTCGACCTCAACCCACCAACCGCAGCACCGCGGAAGCCACCTCTCGTACACCATACGGCTCGCGCGCAGTGCCAATGGTAACATTTCTCAAGGACAAGCTGCACCGAGCCAAGACGATTGCGCGCACGCTGCTCGGGCTATCGACCGAAGCCAACGACACCGACACCGCCAACGCCAACATGGCGGCCGAGAATGATGGCGCCGCCCTCGAGCAGGTTGAATCCGCCAACGGCAGCGGAAGCGTCAGCGCCAACGGCAGCGGAAGCGTCAGCGCCAGCGCCAGCGCAAGCCTCAAGCGCGCCAGCCCACACGACGGCCACGAAGACGACGAAACCACTACCAAAAAGACCAAAGACACAGACGGCAACGGCGACGACGGGCCATGGACCGTGGTGACACGCCCGACAAAGAAGCACAAAAAGGTGCCCCGGCCAGGTAAAAACTACCCAGCCATAAACTTTTCGCACAATGCGCGCCTACAGTCGAAAATCGGCATCCACAACCTGCGCGACCTCGTCACCTACATCTTTGCCGACGGCGCAGGCCCGCAATGGGTTGCCGTCTCGCACCGGCCTGCGTTTCGCAAGATTGTGGCGCTCATGATCCCCGGGCTGGAGGAGGACATGTTTAAGGCTGGTGTGGATTTTACGAGCTACAACGACGAACGCGACTCCCGGGGGTCTGCGCCGGCCAGCGGCTCACCAGACGAGTACTACCCGCAGCCGCTCAGCAAGGAGAACCTCCCCGAGGCGCTTCAGCCTTTCGCCGACATGTTTCCGCACCTGTGGCCGGTTCGCACGCCGGGAGACGATAGACACGGCAAGATGCATTCCCCCCTGGCAGCGTTTCTCACGGCGCCGGCGCCCAAGAAGCAGCCGCCGCCGCAAACGCAACCTCAAAGCGGCGTCAAGCCCGCGCGCGAGCCGCAAGGGTGGAAGAATGAGCGCACGCCCATTACCGAGTTCATCGCCACGGCCGCCGAGCTGGCAGAGAATGGCTTCCTCGTGCACCCGGCGCAGCTGGCCGAGGGCGTCGCGCGGGACAGCTTCACGCTGCCAGAAGGCTGGGTGACGACGCACGTCTCCGACACGCAAGACGGCACCGTGCCCGACGCCGACATCCAAAAGGGCAGCATCACCGCGGGGCGTACCATCCTCGCGCTCGACTGCGAAATGGTGCTCACGGGCGAAAACGAATTCTCCCTCGCTCGCATCAGCATCGTCGACTGGTCCGGCGAGGTGGTGCTCGACGAGCTGGTCAAGCCCACGAAGCCCATCACCGACTACCTCACGCGCTTCTCGGGCATCACGGAAGAGCTCCTCGCGCCCGTGACCACGACCCTCGCCGACATCCAGACCCGCCTCCTCACGCTCCTCACGCCGCACACGATCCTGCTGGGCCACTCGCTCGAGTCCGACACCAAGGCGCTGCAGCTCTCCCACCCCTTCATCATCGACACGTCGCTCCTCTTCCCACACCCGCGGGGTCCACCGCTCAAGTCCTCCCTCAAGTACCTAGCGCAAAAGTACCTCTCCCGAGAAATTCAAAAGGGCGGCGGCACCACCCAAGGCCACAACAGCATCGAAGACGCCAAGACGTGCCTGGACCTCGTCAAGCAAAAGTGCGAGCGCGGCAAAGGCTGGGGCACGTCGGACGCGCACGGCGAGAACCTGTTTCGCCGCCTCGCGCGCGCCGGCACGACGTACAAGGCGCAAGGCGGCGACGAGGCCCTCGGCGGGCTGGAGGTGGGCAAGACCAGCGCGGCCGTCGACTGGGGCGAGCCCGCGAGGGGTTACGGCGGCGGCGCGACGTATGCTCTTGGCTGTGCCAACGATGAAGACGTGACGGCCAATGTGCTGCGTGCTGTCAATGGCGATCCGGACGGGCGCGAGGTCCGCGGCGGCGGCGTCGACTTTACCTGGGCGCGGTTCCGGGAGCTCGAGGCGAGGCAAGGGTGGTGGAACTCGAACCGGGCGGAAAACAGCAACAGCGACGGCGGGCCGCCCCAGGAGACGGGGGAAGACGGCAGCCTCGACGCGGCGGTCAGGCGGTTGACGGCCCGCGTGGAGCGCATCTACGCCGCCCTGCCGCCGTGCACCGCGCTCATCATCTACACTGGCTCCGGCGACCCGCGGCGCATGGCGCAGCTGCAGGCCATGCACGGGCAGTGGCGAAAAGAGTACAACACGCCCGGCCGGAAGTGGGATGAGCTGAACGTCAAATGGACAGACGTGGAGGACCAGGAGCTGAAGAAGGCGGTGCAGAGAGCCAGGTCTGGCATTGGGTTCATAACTGTAAAGTAAAAGACACGAGTAAATGAAATAATGGCCATTGCCAAGCCAAATATTGCTGTCCAGAGGCGCCCGTTGTGAGTAAATGATTGTCATTAATGGCTATAGCCAGTACTAAATATCCAATGCTGTCCGATGACGCTCATCCTTGAATGAATTGTCGCGTACTAAATATCAAACCAGAACGCTATCCAACAGAAATGAAGCAACTCCATTCTGTAATCCGTCCCATATATAAATATTCTTGACCAAGTGTCAATCTATAGGCATAGCTTTTGTATACCCTGCATTTTGTTCCTGCTCACGGAGCGATTCTATCATTGTACATTAACTAAAAAAGAAGTGCAGTCGTTTATGGCTGCTTTGGTACGCCATCCTCGTCCACGAGCTCGGCCTGGCTGCCACCGAGCAGCTCGCGGCTAGGTCGTGGGTCGATGCGGCTGATGGGGTGCTGACGGACGACGCCAAAGCTAGCAGGACGGTCGTTGCGTCGTGCCTCGAGGTCCACGTCGGTAAAGTCGCCGGCCATGTCCATGGATGACTTGGACGAGAGCCGCTTCTGCGATTTGGTACGCTCAAACGGTAGGTTGGGCAGGCGGGGGATTGCCGAGAGAGAGTGGCTCGGTCGGTGACCACGCAGCGACGAGCTTTCCTGGGACTCGACGAGGCTGAGCGTCGGCATGTGGCGGCTGCTAATCTGGCCCGAGTCTCTCTTGGAGCTCTTGCGTGGGATATGCGGCGCGTCGTCGTCGTCGCTGACGCCGTCTCGGTCGTCGTGCTGGCTAACGGGGCTGACTGGTTCGTCATCGTCAGAGTCCTGGGGGTCTCCCTCGTGGGTCAGGAGCGGCTGCTGCTTCTTGGCCGTCTTGGGAGACCTCTTTAGCTGCGGCTCATCCTCGTCATCCGAATCAATGGGGCCGTTTCGCAGCACGCCCATGGCAACGGGGATACCTTCAGGAGGTGTCTCGTCGCCAAAGCCAGCGTTTCGAGCCATGGCGGGTGGCATTCGGGAGCTGCGGACAACCTCAAAGCCCTTGGCCTTGTCCTTGCCCTTGCCGCCAAACATGTTGCGGAACCAGCCCGTAGCCGTGGCAATTGGTCCTGTGGGGTCAGCCGGTCCGGTGCCGAGCTTGCGGCCAGGAAACTCAGAGTTGAGGGCCGGGCCACGGACGCCATAGTAAAAGTCGACTTCTCTCGTAGAGTAGTCGGGTCGGTTGGCCGGAGAGCCGAGGGCCACGTTGCTGCCGCCGGGTCCGGGTGTGGCTCCTGGCGGTGCAGGCGTAGCACCACGAGAAATGTCTGCGCCGCTGTCCAGATTCTCGCCTGGGGGTGGCGGGGGCTGGAGACCACCCTGCTCGATGCCGAGGGCACCCGGTGCGGTTGCTGCCAGCGGGCTCGTTTCGAGTGGCGAGTTGTCACCGCCGAGGGTGTCGCGGCGTCTTCTCGGTGGGCGATAGTAGGGGTCTGCCGCCTCGAGGGCCGCGAGCGTGGTGCCGTGGCCGGGTCGGGCGGTGTTGGGCGACGCGATAAAGGAAAACGTGCTTGCCTCGCCAGGCGTTCCGGGAATGTACGAGGTCGGACTGTCGAGAGTGCGCTGCGCGTTGGAGTAAACGTCGATGCTGTCGAGCGCAGAGCTGTTTCGGGTCCGGTTGCCGGCCATGAAGCCGCCTAGGCTGGCGCCAGAGGCGCTTCGCATTCGGCCGTTGGCCGCAGAATAACCAGCCCTGCTTGCCTTTTCGGTGTCAATCATGGCCGAGGTCGACAGCTGGCTTGCGCGCGAAGGACCTGGGCGCTGGGGCTCACGCCTGTTGAGCTGGCGCATGCCGAAAATCTTGCTGAGACCACCGCGAGTCTGGCCAGTGCCCTCGTCGACACCAGCCCCGAGCATGCGAGCAACGACCTCGACAATGGTCTGAACGGCGCTCAAGAAGAAGCCAAAGACGAGGACGCAGCCGTGCACGAGAAGAATGGCGTAGCCGATCCAGCTCTTGGCGCCTTCGTTGACCCCGAGCGAGGGGACAAAGGCCACCATGAGCAGGATGCTGGCCAGACGCAGGCACGAGAATCCGGTGTGGTAGGCATTCATGGACGTGGGCGAATGGAACGGCTTGACGGCGTGCAGAGTAAAGACCTGGACGACTTCGCAAATGGCGAGCACCACGACCTGGGCGACGCCGCTGGGCTGGATGGCGCCAATGGCCAGGCCTCGAGTGATTTGCAGCAGGACCGGGATCAGCGCAAAGGTGGCGGCATCGTCGGAAAAGGTGTTGTAGAGCGGGCCGTATCGCAGCACAATGGGGAGGTCGTCAAACAGGACCGACTTGGGGCGAGTGGTGACAATCAGATACAGCAGGTAGACGGCAAAGCCAATGAGCACCACCAGGGTAATGGTGGCCAGGGCAATCGTGTACGACGGAGCACGCGCGGCAATGACGAGCTGGTAGGCGGATAGGGCGACAATGGGCAGCAGCATGTAGTTGAAGACGATGCGAATAACGTTGCCAATGGAAAAGGGAATGTTCTTGGCGCGCAGGTCCTCCTCTGGCGTGTTGGTCGCCTTTCGATATACCCACTGGGCAAAGAAGCCAATCTGGACAGCGACAAAGGTGGCCGCAATAATGACGCAAAGCCAAACCATCATGCCGGCCCAGATATCCTGGTCATCCTCCATGCCGACGAGCTGGCCCAGCGTGCCGAGACCGTACCTGGAATCAGTCACGTACAGGCCGTCGACAACAGCCTGGTATCCGGGCTTGTCGGTGACGAGACTCTCGTTGAACATGATGCTGGACCAGCCGGCCTGGCTGACGACGGGCTGGTAGAACCCGGGATAGCTAATGGTGAGGCCGCCGGTCAGGACAACAAACTGCAGATACTGCAGACAATCGCCAAAGCCGGGGGTGACGAGTCGCAGCTGATCAGCGTCGCGGCCATAGTTGGAGGACCACTGGAAAATGTCGCTCGAGCCCCAGGGGCTAAAGTTGCCGGCAAAGACGACGGCGAAGCCGACGAGGATGAGAATGGCGAGGGGCACAAACTTGACGACGCTGGCAATGGAGCCGAGGGCGGGCGTGAGGACCGAGTTGATGCAGCCAATGTTGGTGGCCTGGATATCGCCGTTGATGAGGAGGAGGGTGGTCGAGAACGAGGCAAAGGCGTAGGACGAGTTGAAGATTTGAGAGAGGTTCATCGACGGGTACATGGAGAGGTTCTGAGGGATGGCACTGCAGGGGTCAGACAGACGTTTACTCGGTTCTGGCCTGGGGAACTTACATGGGAGTCGTGTTAAATAGAGGGGGTAGAGGACATGTGCCATTGGTCAAGGCATCCTCGCAAAAGTCGACGGGCTGGTTGACAGGCTGGAAAGTAGCTACATCGACGCGGCGGAACAAGGTGGCGGCCAGCTTGCCGTCCGAGTCGGAGCGAGGAATCTTGCCATTCGTCTGCTCAATGTCTGCCCAGTAGGAGTTGTTGGGGTTGTTTGGGGGGAACTGTTGGAGTAGATCCTTGTAGTTGCCTCGCTGCGCGCCGGTGACGTCTCCCCAGACGGTGTAGAGGAGATGATGCTGGTCGCCGTCGGCGATGTAGGAGGCGTCGGCCCATATAGGTACCCATTGCAGGCGCAGAGGTTCATCCTCTTGGGTCGATTCAGACAGGCAGTTTGTCAGCGGCACACGCACGGCGGCAGCAGGTGTGACGAGGGCGGCGATGAGTGCGACGGCCAGCATTGTCGACAGGGCGAGCAGCTTGTCCAAGCTCGGTATGCGTCGTGATCGGGCGGGACGGCGCTGGGGATGTGAAGGGTGCGGCTGGCGGCCGTGAGGCACCATTGTCGTCGAGGGCTCGGCCATGGCGACGGACGAGGGGGCAGGAGTTAGAGGTTGCGAGCAATGAGCATATCTCTGCCGACAGAGTCGAGGCGAGCTCGTTTGTCGTGTGTTTTGGGGGGCAGCCTGCAGGCCCATGTCGGATGGCAAATGATGACTGGATAAAAGCTATTCGCAGGTCGAAATCGGAGACGAGGGCGCAGCCGTCTCAGAAGCTGGACATGATTGGGAGTGCGACGCCGTGCCTGATTAAGATGAGAGGGCGAGACAAAGGGACGAAAAGGAAGAGGCGACGGCAGCCCGAGCGGCGTAAGGACGCAATCGAAACTTCGACGAGGGGAGAAACGAAGCGAAAAGGAAAATAGGGGATTAACGAAAGTCGGAAAACACAGAAGCAGCCCGTGTCGGTCGAAAGGCGGCCCCGGAATTTAGGAGGGAAGTGAAGTATTAGGAAGAGGAACGGGAGGAGTGAGGAGAGGAGTCTACGGCACGAAGGATCTGGGGAGGAGGCAGAGCAAGACAGTCAGGCCCAGGCAGGCAGTGCGGCCAAGGCTCGGCGAGGTAAAGGCAAGCTAGCAGGAAAATTCACACCCATTCCCGCCGCCGGGCCAGGGCCAAAAAAAAAAAAAAGTTGGCGCAGTGGGCACACGAGGAGGGGGGGAAGGGACAGCACAGGAGCTAAGCTAACGGAGCAAGCGTTAGCGCCTTGTCCGGCGGGCAGGGTGCCCCAAGACACTGCACCTGTAGTGGAGCCACGGCGCGAAACATCGGCACCACGGGCGAGACACGAAGGGCTTGCTGGCGGGAGGGTTGGGTTGAATTCACGATGAGATTATTTTTGCAGAAATGGTATAACCACGGATGAGGTCTTGGACTGCTTTGATTAAGGAAATTCATCGGGAGCACGCTGGTACTGCTGTCAATTCGCTCGTATCTGGTTGAGCCGTCAGCGCGAAATGGCGTTGGGCCGTTGCTAATAATACCCAAACTCTACGCGCAAAGCAGCCAATGACGTCGCCGGTGCCGTCAGCAATTCGGCACCCGCTGGGCTTTGATAAACCGTAAACCAGTAAACGGCAACTTAAAATGCAACAGTTTTATCGTCTACAAAAGTATATACTCATACACGCTAAAATCGAAAAGGCACACTGTAAACAAAACTTACCCCTGAATTCAACCATTCACTAAAACTGTCTCGCCGCCATCCCGAGCAAAAAAGAGAGGCTGTGCACCCGAAATCTGCACCCGCCGCACTGCCTACCTGGCACGCCCCCGTCTGCCTGCCTCCCACCACGTCCTCCTAGCGCGGAGCCTAGCCTGCCCTGAAACCGGGTCTGCGCCACACTGCGCGCGATATCGCGCGACGAAACGACACCACTCTCGTACGAGCCGCCTTGCGTTGGGTTGCATGTACCGTGTACAGCACATCGGTGCTTCAGATGCAGTGTGCATCAATGGAGCTGCCGCGTCTGGTAGCAGTACTCGTAGATTGTCGTCTTTCAGCCTCATTTGCTGAGTCACTGCCCTCGGTATTACTCACCCTACTTACAAGGCTGCGACTCCATCTCATATATCGGACTGTCACGATGACCGATTCCGATCCATCTGGTGGTGACTGTTTCGCAGTCTCGTAGCCGAATAAATGCGTGCTTTCCATTCTGTAAAAGCCAATATAGCATTAAAATGTAGAAAATCATCAACCCTTTACAACGAATCTACATCTACGTCACCGCCGTCGCACACCTATCCCCATGCACGCACTGAGACCAGGCTGACAGGCTGATACTACCGCGCCACGTCACCAACAGACGCCAAAAAATAAAAATAAAATATATTACAACATAAGCCCTTCCAAATCGTTCATTTTATGTCCAGTTGCCACTATACATGTCAAGGCACGCATCCATCCTACTAGCCGCCCACCGCCACGCCACGCCGGCCAGAAAAACTTGGCCCGCCCACCCACAGCAATACGAGAAATCGGAATCGGCTGCATGAGCTAGCCATGTGCTAGTACCCTCCTTTCCTGCTGGTTTCTTGGTCTTGTGCTTACGAGTAAACCTCACGCTACAAATGCACGCGGTATTTCTGACAGGTTTTGTGCCTGTGTTAGTGCCACTCTGCCCTAGCCGTGTTTCACTTGCACGATAACTTGCATGATAATAGCAGTATAAAGCAAGAAGCTACTAGAAGACGCAGCCAATATAGCAAGACATCACGATACATCTACATGTCAATCCTTGAACATAAAGCATTCAACCGTATCTCGACATCTCGTGCCGCGCCTGTGTCAAGCGGAAACGTAAATACCAACTTCCCCCAAGCAACATATGGCTCCTAGCTCATATACATGTGTACCTGCCTCTGGACTTCCGCTACGCTACATCTCCTCGTACTCGCTACATCAAAGGTCTGTTTCCCAAATGGCGTCTTTTCAAGTGGCAGCAGTGACAAGCTGGTTCTGGAACGACTGCGGCTTCTCGTTCTGTGGCGGTTGCTCTCTTTTGGGGTATCTCGTTTGTGATCATTAAAAGTGAAGCTGTCATCTGCTCGGGTTGAGCCTACAGCACTTCGTGGCGGCGACTGCATCAACATGACTTGGGCGAAATGGCTATACTCTACAGGATCCATGGCCATGGCCTCTGTATCCGACTCTGAATCCCTCAGTGTAGTGAATTGTCTCCACAGGTCTTCGTGTTCGGTCGGTAAGCCGCTATCGTCAGGTACTCCCGCGTGGCGGTGCTCGGTAGCATCGCGTACCCGTGTGGCTCTCGCTGCCGTTCCAAGTCGTGCCATTCTTCCACTAGCTTCTGTCCTCCGTATGACTTGACTACCAGGAGTTCTTGCCGACTGCGGAGTACGCCTAGGGGGTAGTCCACGCAATGGGGTAAACGACGGGGCTAGTCGAGGAATAAGACCTTCTTGGGACACGGCAAATCTTCCTTCATTTCGTGCATCCGATGAGGGCGGTGTATGCAATACAGCAGGCCGTGCCGTGTTCATGGTGGCCCCTGACCTCTGACCTCGTATTAGTGGACTCGATGGTGGCGATGGGCTACCCAAGGTTTGCCAGGTTTGTGCTAGCGGAGGTCCCATTGGCAAAGGATGCCTTCTGTTGGAACTGGACTGATGCCGTGCGTTATTCTCGGGACTACCAATATCCCCAGATTCCACATGGTTTGCCATGATGTTGATTGCAGATGCGGATAGAGGTTCCAAGGGACGGCGTACAGCGGCTTCAATACGACTCGTTACTGGAGAACTCTCCGTTAGTCTTTCAGGGGTGGCTGTGGCGTCCATGGCAATATCAAATTCGGCTATGGGTGGAAAGTATCGCTCAATGCCACGCGGCTTTGGCTGCTCGGGCTCCATTTCTTCAGGTTGCTTCTCCGGGATGAAAACGTTAATCATTGTGTCATCCTCGTCCGTGGCACTGTCTGTCCGACCCATGTTGACTTTGACGACTGTTCTCATTTTGGCAGCTACTTTTGGCGTGACAATAACTGGTGCAGCTGTCACTGGGCTTTCATCGTGATGTTGGATTCGAGCCTCCGCCTCATTTGTCACCATATCCTGATCTGGGTTCGTCGATGGCCTGTCGCTGGCGTAGGCTGTCCGGCACAGTTTCTCAAAGCACTCAAGTAGTGCCCTTTCATCCGCAAACAAAACATCATCCTTCATCCTCGCAACATTAGCGTCGTAAAGTGCAGGCGAGCACCTAATCCTGACAAGGAAAAACGGTTTCTGCGGCGTACTCCCATTACCGCCTCGCGCCTCCTTGAACTCTGTCTTGAATCGCGACCCAAATCTTTTGCCAAACCCGTAGGCAGACGAAATCGGCCGTCCATTGACAGAAATAAAAGGTCCCTTCCCACGAATGGCATCCACAGCAGAGCCGGCCTTTGGTAGCATCGCCTCAAGTACAAACGGCGACGACCCGTCTCGGAAACTGTGACTATCGCAACTATCCGCCAATTCCTTGCCAAATATCTCCATAGCCCTATGCTTCACATCACTAGATCCAGGCCGTCCACATTTCCAAGAGTGTCTGTCGTCACCAATAATCTTGAAAACGATTCGCAACGCAGGGTTCGCCATCGCGTACGCAGTTAGCATCTCCCTCATCTTGACCATGGACTTTTTGCATTCTTTTAGTAGCAGTTGCCTCCTCGGTGGCATATTTTCAAACAGCCTGCTAGCTCGTACCGCCGTCCCAACAGCGCCAGGGACAGGGGGATATCGTTCAGCCACGCCTCCACCATCCGCAAGCCGCACTCGCGTAGCCACGGGGTCCTTTGCCGTCTTCGTCGTAACATGTACTGTGGCCACCATATTAGTGCTGGCGAGCGCCTGTCCTCGAAATCCGAGCGTATGGACGCCATTGGTCGTCAACTGGACAAACGTCTGCAGCTTGCTGGTATGCGCTGGCTTGCCGAGAGACCCCAAGTCGCCAGTGCTGATACCATGCCCATTGTCTCGTACACGAATCTCGTCGAGGGTGTTTGGAGAAGTCCAAATCTCGATTAAATCTGCTTGTGCATCAATGGCATTGTCGACGAGTTCTTTTACCAAGTCCACTGGGGAGGTGATATTCACGGAAGAGGCCAGTTGCTGTGCCGTGGCATTGTCAAGCTTCGCAATAGGCATATTGCCTACAATAAAGGTGATATTTCAGAGGAAAGTGAATATTTCAGCGATAAGTCATGCAGTAAACTGTCCTTGTTGATGGTTTGAAGAAATGTATCTCAACGCTGCAATCACCTCCTGCTCCTGCCAACTTACACGCCGCCAGCTGCCACCAGCTGCCATGCCGCCCACCGAGGTAACGTCCGCCCCACCCCACCCACGCAAGACCCCTCCATTCCCCATCCGCAGTCGCAAGCATCACAAGCTTCCAATCCAAACACGTACGCAACCACAAATCAACCAGAAAACCGCACAACAAATCCCCCCTCGCAATGTCTCTCAAGGGCCCAACCACGCAGCAACACGACGGCTCCAGCCTCCGCATCGGCATTGTCCACGCACGCTGGAACTCGACGGTGATTGAGCCCCTCGTGGCCGGCGCAAAGGCCAAGCTCCTCGAGTGCGGCGTCAAGGAGTCCAACATTACGGTGCAATCGTGCCCAGGCTCATGGGAGCTGCCGATTGCCGTGCAGCGGTAACATCGCCCCCTCCTCCTCCTCCTCCTCCTCCTGTTAAACATCACTAACACCCCCGCAGCCTCTACTCGGCGTCGCAAATCCAATCGACCTCGACCGGCGGCCCTTCCGCAGGCGACCTCCTCGCCTCCTCGACCGGCGACCTGAGCGCCTCCGCCTCGGCCAGCCAGGGCGCCTTTGACGCCATCATTGCCGTCGGCGTCCTCATCAAGGGCGAGACGATGCACTTTGAGTACATTGCCGACTCGGTCTCGCACGGCCTGATGCGCGTCCAGCTCGACACGGGCGTCCCCGTCATCTTTGGCGTGCTGACGGTGCTCAGCGACGAGCAGGCGCTTGCGCGCGCCGGCGTCGACGGCAAGGGCCACAACCACGGCGAGGACTGGGGCCTTGCGGCTGTCGAGATGGGTGTCAAGAGGAACGAGTGGGCGAGCGGCAAGATTGAGGGTTAAATGCTAGCTACAGTAGGATAGAGCACAAAAGATAAATCTACAGGGTCTGCGGTTCTCGGCACAACAGTCATGCGCATGTGTACGTCATTGTAGTTGTCAATTATCCAATTACAGTATATCTCGCCAAATCTATCATCAACATAAACGATGCTACTGCATCGCATCGACAAACTCGCCTAACGAAGCATGGCCGAACGAGGCCAGCCTCCATATTCAAAGTCAAAAGCTTGTAAAAGAAACCCCAATCCACGCAATACACCAAATGTGCAGAATGACATAAATCCAACATGACATGGAATAAATAAAAATTACTCTTGGTTGGTGACCAGGATATCATGCAATGATGCTGTGCAGAAATAAACAAACATAGAAAATGGAGGCTGAGACCTCCAGTGACTTAGGCAGCATCCGACAGGGTCATCAGATTGCTACCAAGTCCTTCTTTCTCCTCCACATATGGCGCTTCTTCTCTCGTCTTGCCTTCATTGCTTCCCAGCCCTCCTCGTCATCGTCATCGTCAGAGCCACCGGGCGACTTTTTCGAAACGTTCAGCGACGAGCGGCTCTTGGATCCTTCCGATCCGTCCAGGGCACCAGACATGGCACTCAATCGCTCGCTGTGGCTGGGTCGTGGAGACGGCGTGGCCTGGGACACGGGCCTATAGCGTCCGGGTAGGCCGACGTTGCTGCGCTCGGATGGAGCAATCGATGGTGTGTATCCCGGCGCGACTGAGCCTCGCATGGAGCCTGCATATCCTGGGTTGCCCATTGGCATCATGGGCATAGACGGCGGCTGCATCATACTCATTGTTCGCGCGCTGCGGTCAAGGTAAGGCTCCGTCGGCTCACCGCCCATCATCGACTGGCGAGACGAAGTCAAGTCGTTCATCGACTGCGAGGCGGGGATGCCGCCCTGGCCTTGGTTCGGGTAAGGTCCTTGTCCGTTTTGGTTCATGGCCATCATCTGCATAAACTGCATCTGCATTTGCATAAACTGCTGCATTTGCTGGTTCATCTGAGCCTGGCCATTGTCAGGGTACATTGGCTGTTGCGGCATGCCCTGCATATGAGGCTGCATGCCTTGAGGCATTCCCTGAGGCATTCCCTGGGGCATCCCCTGCTGCATGCCTCCTTGATACATCATATGAGCCGGGATACCGGCAACCGGATCATACCCTTGGTTGGGCAAGTTGTGGCTACTGGCATTGTTGCCCGTAAAACGGCCCGCATCCGTGTTGGGGCTGCCACGTCGCATGGCCCTCGATCTTTCTTCTGTGGCAATGACGCCAACGAGGCCACCCGGAGGCAGCGGCCCGTTCTGTTGCTGATGTTCGTGAAACGACATGCTCTCTCGCAAGGCTGGCTTCGAAACCGAAGCACCGACAAAGGGATCCTGTGGCAGGCTGCGGGCAAAGGCAGGCAATGCCGATGCTCGTCGGTTAGGAGCGTCGCCGGCGTTGGACTGTCCAGAGGACATGCCACGGGCTCCGGGCTGCGAGGACGGGGTGAGGTTGGTGGTGGACGCTCCCAGGCTGGCACGACTGGGACCTCTGTTCTTGTGTGGGAACCCATGTGCCTGCAGGATAGCGAGCGGTACCTCCTCGTCTTCGTCCTCGTCTGACGGTGCTTTGGGGGAGGGCGCCTTTGTGGTCGACAGGAGGGGCGCGCTTTGCGAGGAGGGCATGCCAGGGCGCTGAGTCGGGGCCAACGACGGGTTGGCATGCTCACCAGTCACCTTCATCATCTGCTGCCGATATACTGCCATGTGAGCCTCTTGCTTGCGTCGCTGCTTGGCCTGCTGGCGGCTCTTCTCAGCCTCGTCTTCCTCGTCATCGTAGTTGATTTCGTCCTCTTCCTCTTCCTCTTGCTGCTTGGCTGCGGCTGGAGGTACGCGGCCGGTAGTCTTTTGCGCCATGCCCTGCTTTTCCTTGTCCTGCTTGTAGCGTTCAAACTGCGCGGGCGTCATGACCTTGTTGCGAGGGGCGTACGTGGTGCGGGGGATGTAGCGGTGGCTGTTTCTCGAGTATCGTGACACGCTGCCTTCAAACATGTTTTCTTCCTTTTCAAAATTGGCTGCGATGGATGTCGACGCGATGGGCTTTCGTACTAAAGGCTCATCATCTCGTCGGTATCGGCTACCATAAAAGGACTCGGTGGCCGTTTCCGAGGGGTCCGAGTCGAGAAACTTGAGGGCACCATACGATTCGCGTAGCAGCTTGGCGTCTTCATCTTCAACGGGCGAAGGAGTCGACTTTTTGTACTCGGAAATCTGTCTTTGAACGGATAGTCCTGCGCCATCGGACTGCAGGCTTAGGGATCGATCAGCGTAGCCTCCGTTGGGGCTCACCGGTGACAACGGGGTGCCTCTGCCGCCAGTTAGCGAGCGAGGGACAGCGCCTCCCTCCCGGACGGTAGCGAGGCTCTCGCGCTTATCTATGCCCGAAAACATGGCGCCAAAGTCGCCGCCCATGTCAAAGGCCGTCTTGTCCGAGTTTGTGCCGCTGTCGGGGCTGGTCGTTTGCCTGTGCTTTGGAGGCACCGGGGCTCCGCCGGTCTGAAGCGTCAAAACGGGCGGCAGGTCTGGGACGGCCGGTTCTTCCTTCGGGGGCGGCACAGACTGCTTCTTCTGGCCACCAAACGACCATGTTCGCGGGGCCTTGAACAGCGATGCGCTGACAGATTTTGTTGACGGGCCGCGGTCGGGACCGTTTTGCGGCTCGTTTGCTGGAGTTTTGCTAGCAGTTCGTGCTTCTACCGGGGAGCTACCGGTAGCCATGTCAGCGGACGACGGGGCGGTCGAGGCGTTGCTATGCCTTGAAGAGTTGTCGGCAGATGTGGCATGGGTTGTGTTTGAGATGCCGCTTCCCCTGAGGAACATTTAACCGTGTTAGTGCGGAGCTTGGGGCTTGGGGAGGACACGCTTATAGAACTCACCGGCTGGTTTTGAAATCGGCAAAGATGTTGTCGTCGGGCGTGTCGAGCGGGGTGGGACGCAGGCGGGAGTTGGTCGTGGCCGACTTTGCCATGGCCATGCGCGCACCACCGGAAAAGGCGTTGCCGTTGGGCTGATCCCGCTCGAGAACTCTAAAGGACGACTGCGGCGGCGCGGCGGCGTTCAGGTCGACATTATCGAACTCGTTGGCGGTGGATTTCCGCTTGGAAAACGCAACGGAGAATCTAGGCATGGGCACGCCTGTGTCGAGCAAATGTGAAGAGAGAAATTAACAGCCCATGCAACGCAATCAAGCTCCGGGCGATAAACAAGGACGTTTCAGGAAAATTGGCGTCCTGGGACTGCAGCCAACGCGCGGTTCGTATGTGACGCCGTGGCAATGGGGACAATACGAGGTCCCACTGGAGAGAGCTGACGACAAAGGTCGGAGCAGGCAGCGCGCAGGAGCTTGCAGGTGCAGGGGCGCACGGCGGAGGAAAACGTCACTGGGCGACAGAAAATCGTGTACGACGACGACGATGTAATGGCGAGCTGGAAAAAGGCGGCGAGAATATCAGCACCAGGTGGCTCGTCGTGGAAAAATCATGGCGCGAGGTTGGACGTCGACTCCCGCCTTGTGTCTTGCGCAAGGCGCCAGGCGTGGAGTCTAGTCGACAATGTCTGAGGCGGGCTGAGACAGCGACAGGTGGCTCACCCGACGTGGCCGGTATGAGGGTGGGGGATGCGAGTGAAACTTACATTAATCGCAAAAGGAAGGAGGAGCGACTAAATTGGCAAGCCTTCCTTGGTTTCTTCTGCCACAAGATTGGTTTTGGCTAGGTCCTCGTAGTGAGCGTGCGGATAGCAGGAGGCGGTGGTGAGGTGAATCGAGGGCGGCTGGTGGTGTCGAGCTTGCGTGTACGTCGCACCGGGTAGGGTATTTGTTTCAAAGAGCAAGGAGGCCAGAACCAGAAAAAACGGACGGCGATCGAGCGGAACCAGGAGCAAGAGCGAGATTGTTGAAGGCAAAAGCCAAAGACGTCGTCTTGTAACAAACAGGGGGCGAGGGGAGGCGAGAAAAAAAATGTCCGCCGCACGCTGGAGCAACCGAGGTGGTTGTGGTGCAGTGCAGGTGCAAATGCAGGTGGCAGTTGATAGAGCACAGCGTCCTCCGTCGTTGTGCGTCTCGGGGCCGAACAAGGGGAATTAAAAAATAAAATCAAAAGAAGGTGATAAGGGACAGACTTGGGATGAATCTAGCGAACGTGGAGCACTCAAGGCGTTTCCGAGGGAGTAAAGTAGCAGGTAAAAAGGACGGATATTGCCCACTGGCGAGACTTTTGGGCGGGCTGCCGTTGCAAGGAGGCGGCGTGGCGGTTAAGGGGGACCACGCACGGTTGACAAGTACTGGGGCGGGCCACTCTTCGTCCAGGCACTATTCAGGTATAGTAGGCTGTCCTCTGATTGTGACGGACAGTATGAACGAGGCCAGAGGGATGAAAAATAGGCAATCCCCCATGCAGTGTTCAGCTTAGCGCCGGTACCTTGGTGCCTGGCTCCTTTGTTCGATAACCTCCATCAAGGAGTTAGCTGCCGTCACCGGCGGGCTGGGAAGCCGCCTGTTAGTGTCACCGTAAACCGTAAACCCCCGTCCACGCACACCACCAGCCGTGGCACAATGGCGAGTCGGATGCGAGTAACTGACGGCACCAGCCTTTAGACTGCCGGTGGTGGCGGCTATGCCATGCATCCACGCACACTCACGCCCGTGCTGCCCAACCACCCACCGATAAACCTCGTATCTCTACGGAGTACGGAGCACGTTTCCAATAATAGGTGCTGCTGCGCCTTAGCCAGGCCCGGTCCAAATTCATGCAGTGGTCGTAGAGAAGCTTAAACCGACGATGCAACACCAAACCTTCAAAGTAGCTGCTCGATCATCCGGACGTACTCCGTACCCGTAGAGCCAGCATCATCCATGCTCGTCCAGCGAACGCCCAGCGAAAAGAAACGAGTCTGGTCCAGCCACGGCGAGCCACTCCGCCTCCGTCCTGGCCGTGGATTGGATTGGCTAGTCCCGGCCGCCGGGAGGAGCCTTTTGTCACAGGTGTGGTGGGCGGGCTGGGTGAGGCTGGCTTTTGGTGGCTCTGGTGGCCGCCCGGTCGCCGCTTGCTGGTCGTCTCCTTGTCCGCCTGGGCCCTATATCCACTCATTTCAGCGCAATGCACGCAACGCAGCCCAGTATGCCCCAGGCCGGTCCACCCAAGGTCCCTTTGTGCTGCTCCTGCTGCGATCTGTACCTCGCAAGCGACCCGAGGCACCAATTTTTCTGCTCTAATTCTCAGGGACCATGTCCACTCTGGCGGTCTTGGCTACGCCAGACCCCAGATTGTGCCCGCTCAGCAATCATGCGCCAGTCGAAATAGAGGGTTAGAGTTGAGCTGTCCTTGGAGCACACTGCACCGGAGGGAATGTCGAGCGTCGACGGAACAAGTCTTTGGTTCTGTGGGCCGTGTTTGGTGCGTAGAGCCGCAGACCGCGTTTCATCAACTATTGCCAGAAGCGAGGATCTCGGGGTGAACGTCTCCCGTTCAGCGTCTTGGCACTACCTAGGGCCGCTAGCATGCCTGCCCGTGGCCTCTCTGTGCCGCCTTCAAAACGGAGCCGGCGCGCCATTCAGGGGTGGCGTACCAGCATTCGCGGAGCGGTGGTGGGCACGCCGAAATTGTCCAACCCCCACCACCGCCGCGCTGGCCTGAGTTCGCCATCTTGGTGCTTCAAGGCATATTGACTGTTTCACTTTTCTCCGGAGCAGTCACTTCGACCAGTTGTGCCCTGGCGTCTGGTGCCCAGGGAGGCTTGCAAAGTGACGGCCCGTCAGATCATCAAGTCAATGACGAATTGATGCGCCGGGGATCGCTGGCAGGAGAGCCGCGTTTCGCGGATAACCGCCCACGTGCTGCCCATGTCGTCATACCGTGGGAGCTACTCTGGTGCCTCGCAGTCTGTGCCGCGTTTCCGCCGATCACAGTCAATAAAATAGACTGAAATGACCTCGTAACGAAGCACACCAACCTCGAATAATGGACACGATGCGGACTATACATGATCAACATCTTACAGACGCTTACGAGTACACCGTATGATGTCGCTGTGCTGCGGAATCGCCGACAGGCCTGTGCTCGATTTCGGAGGCTTCGGCACCATTGCCCCTGGCCAGTCCACGCAAATACCCGCATGGACAGCTCATTTCTTCATGGGCCGTGGTTCGTCGCTACTCCATGCAAAGCGAATGCTGCGGTGACCGTAATCACCAAGCGTGCCTGGCTGTCTCATCGCCTAAATCAGTAATACTGTAATTACGGCAAGGCTGTGTGTAACCTGACTGGTGGCGGAGGTCATCCAGGCACAAACGTCAGTGGCAATCTGGCGCCTTGAAGAGGTTGCACACTCATCGTGCATTGCTGGACCGGGGTCCAGGTGGCGTAACAGGGCCATCTCGGTGACGAGTGGTCGTGTAGTTTGTCACTTGGTCAGTAAAATGCACGGTAAACGCCGAGGAATATACAAGGTTCGAGTAGTTGCATTAGCGAGCATTGCTAATCATGGCCGGCACGGAGTAGTCCGCGTTGTCGACAAAGGTACGGAGTAATTACACTTGTCATTAGCATAATGTCTGCGTAGGATACTGTACAGGGCGTAGCGTCTTTCAAGGGCCAGCCTTAGAGCACCAGCGGCGGCCTAATGTAGCATTAGCCCGGCGCTACGCGCTTCTTTTGCAATTTGCTGTAATAAGCTAGCTGCTTCGCTTGTCAGTGCCTCCAGCCCATGTTGGCCAACGCAATCAGCTGATTGGTGTTTGACAAACCTCTCCTCGCCAAGCTCTGCAGAAATGAGTCGACATCAAGCAGATAGGGCCAGCGGATGGGGAAAGAATTGGGACAGTGCACGCTGGACTTGACTAGGCCAAATAGATTGGACAGCGTACCTCGCAGAGTGGCCTATGTGAAGCCAGACCCCTGTCAAGAGGCGCCAAGCCGCTGTGGAGGCGGGAGGATGCGAGGCGAAAGCTTAATGCCTGCAATGCAAGGCCGCGAGGACTTGGTCGGTGAAGGGCCTGTTGACCAGAGTAATTTGCTGAGCAAGAATTGGGGACGGAAGAGAGCTGCGTTGACGGCATGTTGGTGTGCAGAGACTGAGATTCTCTAGTCTGTGGCTTACACAGGCATCGTGGCATCCCCGCGTGACGATCGTAATACCACAACAGTTGCTCATCGCGCGATCGGATGCGATTATCAAGCTATTGGTACGGAGTACTCCGTACCATGGCAGGCACTCGCTAATTCTCGCAGCGGCCATTCCCCACTGCTAAGCAGCACACTCTGGCTGTCAATGCACATTCAACGGCAGATCTATCGTATAGGGTAGAGAACGTAGAAATAGCGAACCATAAACGGCGGTCTTGTCAATGGTACGAAATGCGGGAATAGCCTGGCAGTATTGAAATTCTATACCGCATTTTCTAGACAGACATGACTCAGATAGTCTCGTCTTTGGCAATCGACTCAGATTGTTCGACCATGTCTGGGATCACCGACCCGACCCGGAAGCTGGGGACTGTAATAGTCAACAAGGCGACGCCACCATTTCGTCACGAAGCGGTCAGCGGTCGGGTAACAATCCTGGTAAGAGAGCTCCCCTAATGCATTGGATTCAGATCGGAGTGTTTATTCTTGGTTACGTGGCGATGCAGACGCAGACCGCCGCACAGGCCTGGGACCAAATGTGTCTAAATTTGGCTAGCGTGTATTCATGTTTGAAAGGTTGCAATGCACGTTTGGTTACTCACCCTTTAGAGCTCACCATGAGAACAGACGTATTCCCTCAATTCGGGCGCTTGCCCCCCGAAATTCGCCATCTCATCTGGTTCCACTGCCTTCCTCGCCGCATCGTCGAAGAAGATATTCCCTTCACGCTGCTCGACGGAAAGCGTTGTCGCCAAGCCTGTTGGCCCGTCCGGACAACCTACCAAAATGCGCGTATACCGGTAATTGCCTCCGTCTGCGGCGAAGCGCGCCGGACCGCGTTCAAATGGGGCCAGCACCAAGAGTCACAGGACAGCACGAGCCTGAACACGAACTGGCTCCAGCCCACCATTGACACGGCGCTTCATCTCAACTGGACGCGCAGGAGGAACCGCGCGTATTACTTGGTCAACGATTCGTATACCCTCAGCTATAATGAGACTCCGTTGGCAATGTTCATATACAGAGCGCGCTGGGATCATGGCATGCGCATATCCCTCGTTGCAGATGTCCTCTATCCGTTTGATGTGGCTGCGTTGATGACGGATATCGCTTCCAGCACTGATGAGCCCTCGCCTGCCTCCGGCCCTGTGACAGATGCCGCTCCAGAGATGATTATTTTGGACGTCAAGGATGAAAAGGAATTGGATGTATCCGACATTACAACATTAGCCGACGGCCAGACGTTGTATTTGACAGTGGTAGCCATCTCGCTGCATATTGACAAAACAGCTGCTCTAGCATCCGGTCTTTTTGGTATGCTGGGTGATGCACCGGTGCAGACTGTCGACTTTGACGATTTGAATCGCCTGCACCGCTTCTACGAGCTGTACGACGCAGACGCCAACGCTAAAGCCACTGAGCCTCATGTTGCAAAGCTCTTCAACGCCCTTTTCAGCCCAGAATTCCGCCGTGCTGTCTTCTCATGGCAGAGGAAGGCAAGTTGGATGCTGCAAGTTGCCGTATGGAAGAATATGCAAAGCAGCCATCCTGAAAGCTTCGCGGGCACGGAGCCCAGCCTAGTGTGGAAACCTCCTGTGCCACAGGGGCAGCCCTATATGCGGATGGAGGAAGCCATGCCCGACAAAGAGCTTTCTTGGTGGACAGAGCATGCGGAAGGGCAGACGCCCAAGATAAAGCTACAGATCATGATACGGTTGTGCGATAATCAGTGCTACAGGGAGGATAGACGGCCTGAGTCGTTTGGGGATGTAAGCTTCGGAAGACGAGTCCAAGTAGAGATCGAAACCGAATAGGACCAGCTACAGACGCATTAGCAAATGCCATCTACTCGTATATAGTACTCGAACACAGCCATAGCGTGTGCAAGTCTGGTTGATGGCGGGCGATGTAAACAAAGTTTCCGTGTCAGCCACCGTCAACCGTTTTAGAAACGGCCCCTGTTGATTATTTACGGGATATGGCGTCACCGACAGTTGGCCTTGGAGACATGAGTCGGCACAGTGTCGCAGAGCTGCAGGGCACAGAGAGGCGAGTCGCAGCCGTTGTCGTGAACCCCATTCTCAATGTCACGTCAACGCTCCTGGACGCGTGCGGCGTCGGTCTCCAGTCGCTGCACGTGCTGGCAGCTGCCACAGCTCGCCTGCGGTCTGCCGAGTAGCGATGCCACTAGGCCTGAAACGGCAACCGCAATGCACGCCGGCGTTTGGTGCAGATGCAGGAGGTCCATCAGGGTGCACCCTGCAGCACTCCAAAGTGGTGCTTCTCGCAACATGAACGAGCTGCTCTTTGGCCGACGACAGGGCATTGGCCCTTCCAGAAACACAACTAGACAATTTCAAACAATCAGAAAGATTGATTATCGGTCCTCGGGTGGGGGTTGCATCAACTCCACAAAGAAAGCTGCTCCCGGCTCCACGTCCCCTGTCTGGGCGCCAATGCTGGAGGGAGCCCGCCAGTGAGCCGCGCTGGTGCCAACTCTAAAAAAAAAAAAGCTCGCGCGAGTCAACCGCCAACCGAATCCGATGCTACCTGATAAAACCGGCCCAGGTTCCAACCGCTCCTTGTTGCTCCCTTTTCTCCATGGGCGCATCGTAGAGCAGATCCCGCCGTCCTCTGTTCATTCTTAACAAGCACGGCAGCGGTTGTTCTCCCCATTGCTCACCTCGCCTCGGCACCTTCAGCCTCACTCCTCGGTCAGCCTGAGTGCTACGGGGTACCTATCTAGCGTCACCTCGACCAAGCAGTACTTTCGCGTCTGCTGCCCGTTTTACGCGGCCACTGTCTCAAAGCAGCATCGACGCACTCACCGCAGACGATACGCTAGCGTTGGAATAGCAAACGCGTGCAATGAGCTCACCGAGCCCGCGGCCGCCAAACGTGCGCCGGCCGTCCCTGGTGGCTCAGGATGACGGCCACTTTCATTCAACCCTGCCTACGCGTACCGGCACGCTGACCTCAATGATGCGAAGCCGCTCGCAACAGAGCCTCAACACGTCGTGGCATGGCGGTCACGGTGTGCGCCACTCACACGGCTTCTCCTCTGATGACGAAGAATCCGGTCGCGGACGCGCCAGGGCCCGCCCGGGAGATGACGATGATATCGAGCGGCTCTTGCGTGACGAGACCCGTCTGAGCCAGATTCTCGGAGGGCCTCAGAACCGAAGCATGAATCTCATTGGCAAGAGTAACCCGCGATATCGTTGGGAGCGCTATTGGAAGTCGGAGGATGAGCTCCTCAACATGAAGAAGCCCATGTAAGACACACACCCTGTTCTTGTCGCACAGTCTCATTACGCAGCACCTGACTGACATTGCCAAAGACGGAAATACTATGAGCGTACAAACGACCTCATTCAGCAGTACATGTACATTGACTGCCTTCTCGACTCGTCCATCCCCCACGACCTGCTCAACGAGTACCACGCGGAGCTGGAAGCCTCGGCATTCAAGCCCGTCGACGTCCCCGCCACCATTGCGGAAGAAGACTCGTCGTCGCTGTCGAATTCTCTTGCCGACCGCTTCGTTGGACCGACATCGTACGGCTCCACCACCGTGACGACACCTACCAGCGGCCCGGCCAAGACACCGCCACTGCCGCCCAAGCGCACGCCCAAGGACATTTTCAAGTCGTCGGAGCATCTGCCCTCGCTGACCCTCACTCAGGCAGACACTGACGATGAGGATGACCACGATACCGAGATCCGCCCCGGCGAGAGGCGACCCTTGCTCCCTGTCCGCGACGAAGACCCGGAAAACGGACCCCGGCCGTTGCTACCATGGCTGGAGGACGCAGAGATTGACAGCGATGATCCCGTTGTTAGGCTGGCCATCTACATCAACTTGATAGCCAACGTGGTCCTGCTGGCTGGTAAGATTGCCGTCATCATCTCGGTGCCGTCCATGTCCGTGCTGGCGTCGCTCGTCGATGCCGTCCTCGACTTTCTCAGTACCGCCATTGTCTGGACTACGACCCGCCTCATCTCCTCCAGCCAGTCTGACTACCGCTATCCTGTTGGACGTCGACGGTAAGCCACTTGCCCCTATTCCTAGCCAGTGTCTGTCTCACCTCACTGGGCCACCGCCACCGCTGGCCCGAGCACAGACATTTCACCCGAAACCCTGCTAACGAGACTGCAGATTGGAACCCCTGGGCGTGCTCGTCTTTTCCGTCATCATGGTGACCTCCTTTGTCCAAGTGGGTCTGCAGTGTATCCAACGGCTTGCCGGCCCAGAGCACGAAATGATTCAGCTCGGCGTGCCTGCGATTGTCATCATGGTGGGCACGATTGTCATCAAGGGCGCCTGTTGGCTGTGGTGCAGGATGGTGAAGAACTCGAGTGTTCGAGCCTTGTAAGTCTGCTCTCCCTTGACACAGTGACTGCTGCTAACGTCCCTAGGGCCGATGACGCCAAGACAGACGTCATTTTCAACATTGGCTCCATCCTCTTCCCCATCGGTAAGAAACCACCGCCCATTGCGCATCTACATACTAACCGCAGCAGTCGGCTTCTACGGCAGAGTCTGGTGGCTCGACGCAACCGGCGGTCTCCTCCTCTCCCTCATTGTCATCGCCACCTGGAGCCAGACGTCTGCACACCATGTCCGCAACCTCACCGGTTTCTCCGCCGACCAGGACGAACGCAACCTGCTCCTCTACCTCACCATGCGTTTCGCCACCGCCATTCGCCAGATCCAGAACCTGCGCGCCTACCACGCGGGCGACAAGCTGTTTGTCGAGGTCGATATTGTCCTGTCGCCCATCACGCCGCTCAAGGACTCGCACGACCTGAGTGAGGTGCTGACGTACTTTCTCGAGTCGGTCCCGATTGTGGACCGCGCGTTTGTGCACGTCGATTATACCAGCTACAATGCGCCGACACATATGCTCAAGCAGAGTTCTACCTGATGTGCTGGCTGGTTACTAGCGTCTGCTTATATCACTGCTCTGGCGTCTTGGATAATTTTGAAAGCGATTTGGATTAAAACTGCTTCCCTGCGTAAGTATATACGTAGGATAGAAATACTACTTAAAAATAAAGGCTGTCGAAGCGAAACAATAAACGTGTACAAAATGAAATACGCCACAAACTTAGTACGGAATGCCGTTGGTCAAGAGCTGGAACTGGTCGTAAATGCCCGTGCTGTAGCTCGAGTGGCTGGTCTTGACCAGGCCGCGAATAAAGTCCGCCGCCTCGCGGTCCGACTTCTCCAGAACGAAGCGCTCCTTGAAGTGCTTGACGCTCTCAGGCTTGAAGCAAGGCAGGCCCGAGTCCATCATGAGCTGGACAATCTGGCTGAGCTTCTCGCAGTACTGCCTGGAAGCGAGGAAGGCCTTGATGCACAGCTCCTCGAACCACTTGAAGGACTGGTGGTCGGTGGAGCCGCCCATGACGGCGACCATTTCCGAGGTGAGCTTAAAGGGGGCGCGCTCAAACTTGATGCCGCCGGGGGCAATGTCAAAGCAGAAGCCAAAGTCAATGTGCAGGATGTGGCCGGCGTCGTCAATCATGATGTTGCCGTTGTGGCGGTCCTTGAACTGCAGCAGGAAGGAAATGATGGAGTAGGCGGCCATGGACTTGACAAAGTTGCTGCGGGCCTGCTGGAAGCGCAGCGAGTCCTCGTTGCCGTACTTGGACACAAAGTAGTCGTACAGCCCGTTGACGGCCTCGCGGCCCACCATGTCGCGCGAGATGGAGTTGGGGAGCACGTCAATGACGCCGCAGCCGGGGCCCGTGGCCGTCACGCGGTAGGGGAATACGTAGACGTCGAGGCCGACGTTGTGGAAGATGCCACGGAACGCGGAAATCATCTGCAGCGCGAGCACGTCCTGGCGGCAGTCGTCGCCGACCTTGAAAATGGCCGACTGCCAGACCTCGATGGTATTTTCGATGGTATTTTCGGGCGGCACGTCATTGGCCTGCAGTTGCTGCTTCTGCGCGGCCGTGTCCTCGTCGGTGTCCGTGTCGGCGTCTGTCCTATTCTTTCTGATGCGGAACGTGGCCATGTACGGCGCCTTGGCGTGGCTCTGCAGCGGCTTGCCCGACTTACGGTCGATGCCAATGACGACGCCGTCGGGGTTGCTGGGCAGGTAGACGCCGACCTCGACCTTGATCTTGCGCAGCTCCTCTTCAATCTTTTGCTTCTTCTCCGGCTTGGGCCTCTTGATGAGCGGCTTGAGCTTGCCCGAGATACCGGTGACTTCGTCGAAAAAGGCAAATTCGCGCTCGTAAAAGTCGCGGTCTGCAGGCAGGAAGCCGTCCACCATCTTGGTCATGACGTGGTCTAGTGTCGGCTTGATGTCATCGGGCACTTGCGCGTCGTCGTCCTTGTACGAGTTGGCCTTCATGTTCCAGATAATCTGGTGGGCAAACAGCTGCGAGAACTGCGCCGTCTCGAGAATGTAGCGTTCCACGTAGCCGAGAACGTCGTAGCGCAGGGACTGCACAATCTGGGGCACGTAGAAAAAGGTAATGTCGACAGAGTGGCTCTCGAGCGAGCGCATGGCGTACTGGATGAGGAACGGGTGGTCCTTGTAGGCTGGCAGGAAAAAGGTGACGGCCGTGATGGGAATAATGGGCTCCCACAGCAAGAGATACTGACAGAGTTAGTATGGGAAATAAAGTTGTGTCCCAGGGACTTACCTTGAGCTGCGTGTTGACATCGTCGGGAAGATGGCCGCCAAACATGAGGGGAATGGCCTCTGGCTCGTTGACCACCTTTTCAGGCGCGCCGAGGATCAAATGCCGGACATCCTTTTGCAGGCGAGGGAACTGGAAGCGAGTCGCCAGCTCAATCGCAATGGAAGGATCCTGGTACCAGGCGGTGCGCACCAGAGGGATCAGAGAGGCCTCGGTGGCATTCTTGGAGCTGTGCTGAGCGGGCATGTGAGAACCGGGCAAGTTGCGAGGGTTGGCCCAGACTGTCAGTCTAGACTGCTCATTCTCCAGCAAAACTGTCAAGAGCTGCTCCTTGTTCTGCAACGACTTGACGTTTCCGACGGTATGCGCTCCGATAAAGGACACGAGCTTCAGGGCAGAGAGAATGTCCGAAATGAGGCGGACTTCCGTCTTGAGCTGCAGCAGGTTGCTGCCAAACGACCATCTGGGCGAGTGGCGGAACCAGCTGAGGCCGGCAGACAGAATCTTTTCCTTGAGCCTCCATTGGGCCGTGGCACCAATGGCCGTGCTGGAGCGCAGTACCTTGAGGCCAAAGTGGATAATTTGGAATCGAAGGTCGCGTGTCATGGGGTGTGAGCCGCAGTCCTTCATGGCTTCCAGAGTGAGGTCCAGCAGGCGGAGGAACACGCGCTGGATGTCTGGGCTGCCAAGTCTGGTGGAGTTGAAGTGGCTGTTAAAGAATTGCAACAGACGGGTGTGCGGCACCAGCAAGTCGTGAACATGTTGCTTCTTCTTGGTAAGCAGCTCCTGCTCAGACGGCGCAAACTCTTCCTTGAGCAGAAACGGGTCGGGGTGCGCCAGCGAAGGATCAAACAGGCCGACACGACGGGCAATGGTAAACTCCCACTGCTGGGCAATGGTGTTGAGCAGCTTGGACTCGAGACGAGGATTCTCGTTGATGACGCCGAGCCACAGCGAAACACCCAGCTTGAGAGACTGCTTGCTAAACTGCGCAAAAGGGATGCTCACGAGGTAGCGAGCGACGGCAGACTCGTCCTGTCTGGCGCGGCAAAGCAGCGCGGCAGCTCGTCGCAGGATATCCCGCACCTCGGCGAAAGGCGTCGCCTTTTTGCTAAGAATGCGAGCCTCGACGTGTGCCAGGGCAGTAGCAGCGTTTGCGCTCTCCAATACGGACGATTGTGAAAAGGAGCCATGTTCTGCACTCAGCATGCTCTGCAGCTCGACGCCTCGCTCTGGGAGAATTTCGCCATATCTGTATTCTTGACGCGTCGTGTACTGGGCAATGAGGTCGGATCCCGTGTTGATGCTGCAGTCGCCGACTCTTTCGAGCGATTGCAGACGGTTATCAGTGGACGGAATGGTCGAGCCAAGCTCCAGCGCAAAGGACCGTCCAAGGGAAATGTGTCCATAGGCACCCTCGTCGTCAAATTCGGAGAGGTAGGTCTGGAGGAGACCCTTGACGTCAAGCGGCGCGAGGTTGACGGCGGCGTGGACCCAAATCTTGGCCTTGCGGTTCAATATATCCAGCGTCCAGCGGCGGAAGTCGTAGTCGTCAGACAGCTCGACGGTGACGTTGCCACGCTCCGAAGTGAATGTAGATCGCGGCGAGTACATGTCAGTCTCTGCCTCGAGGCAGCTGGACCACATGAGAGACAAAAGTTCTAGGAGGGCAAAGAGCGAAATCTTGTTGCAGAGAGCCGACGGGACATCCCTGACGATTCGGTCCGCGGCGGTAAAGGCCGCCTGCTGGACTCTCTCGATGCGGTGGCAACAGCTGCAAAAGATGGCTGCAAGCTGCTTGGCGGTATACTGCGCGGAAAAGGCGGGATCGGTGCCACTGAGCGTCTTGCGCAGATACTTTTCAATGACTGCCCCAGCAATGCCGTCCATGACACTTCGCACCTCGCCCCTTCGCATAATGGGCTCGAGGAAGTAGGATAGAACCTTTGTGCAGTCCCCGGCGTCGGCGCGAAGGCTCTCCACCAGGTAGGCAGAGTGCAGGAAGATGACTTTTCGGTAGCTCAGACCCTTTATGTCGGCAGCCTTGGATGGGATGAGCTCGCTCAATAGCTTCTTCTGCATGGATTCGCGCTCGCTACTGTTGCCGCGGCGGAGGACAGTGTTGAGCTCAATATCACTTTCAACCTGCTCACTGCGCTGCTCAGCAACCAGCGGTGGCGAGTGGATGGCAATCATTCGCAGCTCATTCAAGTACTTTTTGCCGCGCGCAGTACTGCTGGTGATGCCGTGCACCACAATATTGAACCAGGCGTCGCGAAGGAGCGAGTAGGAATCATCGCTCGACAGAGGAATGGCCGCGAAATCGTTGCTCGACATGAGAACGGCCAGAGGGTACAGGAGCTCGCCGATTTCCTGGGCAGCCAGCTCGACATCAGACTCCTTGGTGTGGCCCTGAGAGTAAGCGTCGCCCAGCGCAATGATGCTGTCAAGCAAATGCTCCCAGTAAATGTCGAAAAGCGGCGAGTCTCGGTGCACGTTTGCAGAGATGTGATTGCGTCCTTTTGCGACAGCAGCCAGGAGAAATTCCTTCTTGTCCACGACTCCAATGTGGCAAATGCGGTTGTACATCTTTAGCAGTGAGCGGAACTCCAGTTGGCCTCCGCTTAGGGCCAACATGGCAGCGCCGGAAATGACGTGCACGTCCACCGTGGAGTTGACCTTGTCAAGCTTCTGGAGCAGCATAGACTGGGCAAGAGCGGTAATCTTTTCATCTTCGCAGGCGGATGCTATGCCGCAGATGGCTTGGACAACGTTGGCGTACACAATGGACGTCTCCTCTTCGCCATTCATCTGCACCGAGATGGAGCTGTCGTTAGAGCGCCTGTGCTGGTACACGGGATTAGGGACGTGATCGCTCTCCGACGTTCCATTTATGTGGCCGTTGGTAATCGTGCCCTCGGTCTCGGGGCTAATAACGTTGCCGAGAGAGTAGAGAGTGCTGATGACGGCATCCTTGGAGAGCTTCTTGAGGACAAAAGCAAGGCTCTTGGAAGCGACACTGCCAATGTTGCCCTGCGGAACAGCCTGGACGAGGAATCGCGGCAGGGCGCGGATGACGGTCGGCGAAAACGAAGGCGAAATGTGGCACAGCAGGGCAAGGCAGCGGACCGTGGTGCTGGCAAGAACGGGGTCGGCCATCTGCAGCGGATCATCGAGAGTCTCCTGGAGCCAGTTGATGAGCACTTCCGGGTCGGCAGCATCATCGTTGAGGACGGCGCAGCTCATGTACGAGATCATGGCGGCAGACTTGACGGCAAAGGTGAGCTTCAGCTGCGACGGAGAGCCGAGGCGAGCAAAGTCGGCACCGGCCTCGATCTGGTTCATCTGTTCGGCTGCCAGGTTGGCGTGCATCTCCACGGCCTGGAGCTCGGCATCAGCCGCATGGCCGTTGACAAGGGACGCGCCGCTCTTGTCCATGAGCAGGTCTAGGATGTGCGCCTGCTTGAGCTGGGGGCCGTCGGCAATCATGAGCGACGTGCTGGAGAGGACGAGCCACATGAAGCTTCGCTGGAGGAGCATGGCGCCAAACGGGCGGCCAGCGGCAATGTACAGCTTCAGGTGGCGCTTCCATTCCTTGACCTCGCGATCGTCGCTGTGGGAGTTTCGAATGGTGGACAAGGACGTCTCAATGGCAATGAGGAACGGCTCAGACAGAAGCTGCTTAAGCTTCTGGATAAGGCCCAAGCGGCCGCTGGCCCTCCAAAAGTCGGACTGCGCAGAGGCAGCGTCGAGGAAGCCGAGGATGGCAACGGCAATGTTGAGGGTTCGGACGGCCTCGTCGAGGTTGAGGTTATCGGGGTCGCCGGTGCGCGGGGACAGCACGCTCTCGGTTGCGCGGCTGCAGGCATTGGTGAATGCCCAGATGCCATCCGTCACCGTCTCCTTGAGCTCGTTGTAGTTGATGCCGAGGGCCAGGAGGGCGGCGGTAACGTGAAAGGCGAGCGACTCGGTCGGGCACGGGTTGCACTTGCGGAAAAAGGGCGACGGGACAAACGTCTGAGAGTGCGCTTCGAGGATATAGGGGATCAGCTGGTACGACAGCTTCTGCGCAGACTGGCTGGATTTGATGTTGGGCGCCGTCTTGCAGAGAGCGAGGAGGACGTCGAACTCGCGGATAGACTATCGTCACGTCAGCTTGGGAGCCCACGCCGGGTCGCGCGGCAAGGGACAGGGACAGCAGCTTACCATGGGGATGCGGCCCAAGGAGCCCATCTGCTTGGAATTGTAGGCGCCATGGTTGTATTCCCTGTTTCTACCACCAGTGTGGCATGCGCGGCATAGCCTATCGAGGTCGGACCGGTCAAACGACGTGTCTGTCGACGCCGCCGACAGCGAAGCTATCTTTTCGAGCGCTTTCGCGCGTATGTCTCGCGTCATTGTCACTGCTGCGATGCCTGGACCATGAGATGATGACAGGAGCAGCAAAGGCACAGTGGCCGAGAAGGAGTTCGTCGAAAGACTGCAGGACAAGGAATTATTGGCAGCCGAGGCCACTTTCGTCTGCATCAATAGCCTGATCCTCGTGGCTGACTGCCCAGGGGTTCTAGGGGGAATTGCGGGTGGCCTGGCCACTGGTCTGGCCAATTGCAGGTGCTGGGGTAGACGCCTCTGCCCCACTATACTTCTACACGCCGAGCCGTCGCGCATATGGCGGGGAGCTCATTTCTTCATGTGCATCCGAGGCCACATGTCGGAGGAAGACTGTTGGAGAGGCTGATGCTCAAGGGGACAGTCGCAAAGTCCTACAGTTTTGTCTGTCTACGGAGTATTGTTGTCCTGAATACCCGCGTAACGCAGCACCGCGCCGCAAGTCAACGTTTGTCGGCCACAACATTGCGGCACTGCTCAGTCTTGTCTTTAACAAGGACAATTCAGTAGCAAAGACACATGATAGGACGAAGAAGTACTCCTCATCCCCTCATTAGTTGGCCAGGAAGGCTACGATTTGGCGGTATGTCAGTTGCGCCGACTCCTCGGCCTCCCCCTAGCGCGAGAGTGTGGGGTAACGCCGTTGGGCGACTCTGCTATCCCCGGCTTACAAAGGAATAAGACGATGACAATGTACGAGTAATGAGAATGCGGCTCTGGGATTGTACATGGTCCTACTGGTAAGTTGTTTCATAAACTGAGCGCCTGAGCGGCAACGGTACGGCAACGGTACCTTGCCGTGTTTGATGTTGATCCGTACGTACGCGCCAGCAGAATACAATTTTCAGTGAATTCAAGGACCAAATAATCCTGAACCCATACCAGCAAGTCAAATTAGTTGCACTTTACTATTCTTTACAATATTGTCTTCCGAGTGTTGTTACGCTGCAAGTACGAGTATAGGATCGTAGACGTGTTCCTATTGGTCAAGAAAGTGGGGCTTAGTCATCAGAGCTGCCTCATCAAGGCTACAGCTGTACGCGTGCTCTTTGGCCTCAGCCAGGAGCTATAGCATCGGCCACGACATCCATTTCCATCAACCACGCACCTCGTCGAATCCCGAAAAGCAAGCGTCTACTTCCTCAAGCTCCGTTGTAGCAACACACTAGCCACAATGGCAGCCATGTTCAGCCAAAACCCGCTCATGAACGGGCCCAACTACTCCTTCTCCGACGTCCCCAAGTCGGCCGGAGAGCCGCGCGAGCATCGCTTCAACCCGTAAGAATGCAAAAGTGCCATCGTCGCGAGCGAATACTTACAGGCTGCAACAGATATACTGACAATGGCGGTTCGACCCTCGGTATCGCCGGCGCCGACTTCACCATCATGGCCGGCGACACTCGTCACACCAGCGGATACAGCATCAACTCGCGCATGGTGCCCAAAGTCTTCAAGATTGGCGGCACGACGGCTGCGCAAGACGACGCGACAATAGTCCTGTCCGTCTGTGGCTTTGCCGCCGACGGCGATGCCCTGCGCGACCGCCTCGACACCATCTGCAAAATCTACCGCTACCGCCACAACAAGCCCATGACCCTCAACGCCTGCGCCAAGCGCCTCTCTACGATTCTCTACCAGAAGCGATTCTTCCCATACTATACGCACGCCATGCTTGGCGGCCTCGACGAGGAGGGCAAGGGCGCCGTCTACTCGTACGACCCCGTGGGCAGCTACGAGCGCGAGCAGTGCAGAGCTGGTGGTGCCGCCGCCAGTCTCATCATGCCCTTCCTCGACAACCAGGTCAACTTCCGCAACCAGTACGTCCCTGGCAGCGGTGTCGGCCACAACTTGCAGGAGAGAGAGCGCCGCCCTCTTGAGCGGCCCCAGGTGGAAACCATTATCAAGGACGCGTTTGATGGTGCTGCTGAGCGACACATTGAGGTTGGTGACTCGCTGCAGATGCTGGTCATTACCAAGGACGGCGTTGAGGAGATTTTCGTACCATTGAAGAAGGACTAGAGGGTTAATTGATGCATGTGTACAATATTTGTTAGATGGATTAGAGAAGACATTGCCATGATATCAGCTGTGCCTGGATTTCAATAACTTGAATGCTCTGTAAGATTGGAGGAGCTTTTGCAATGGAGGCAATCTGCTTCAATGCGAGCAGACTCCCGATGGCCTTGCAAATGTGGCCATCCCAGTATCAAGGGATAACTCATCACTCAGTTACAATCAAGCAGTGTTGGGTTAGGTAGCTGTTCAACATATCTCGGCGCTACGTTACCTGGTTGACTAGCTAGTCATTGGCTAGTTTGATAGTTTGATAATCCAAACAGACATTCATTCAGTCAGTTGTCAATCGTGGTCCTTACCATACTACCCATTGTTAATCAGTATAAGGGTGAATTCGTTTAAGCACTGTCAACTGCGGTCACGCAGGCTCTGCCAGAGTTGCCGAGCTCGCCCTGATCGTACCTATTTCGGATTGCCGTGTGCCGAGAAAGAACCATCACGAGGCTGCACGACCGCAGTTAACACAGCCCGCACCCGCCATTCCATGGATTCCCGCGGGTCAACAGAGCCTTTGCCAAGAAATGGCTTTATTCGGCAACGTTTACATCGGAACTTTCGGCTGCAGCCCCTGGTAAACCAATTGATCGATAATTACAGTGAGTATGTAGATGCTTGCGAGAGAAAGCCACGCACGGGAGGTTCGGAGCGCCGGTGCTGCGCGGGGCGGAGGCTGGGCGGAGGCGCTTTATTGTGGCTACCCTAGATGCATCTAGATCATACGCGGAGCGGCAGGGTGTTTTCGACACGAACGACTTGGAAAAGGCAGATTTGTAGGAATTCTTTATTTCCATAGATCTTAAGTCCATTATTGCCGGGTTTTGCAGTCAGAGGTGCTCTATGAGTTTGGTGACAAATACCTCTCTTGGATGGAGATCTAGTGTAGATCTGGTTATTCAAGTGAAGTGTACTCCAAGATGCATCTACTACAGAGTCGTGAAATGCTAAACTTGGATTACAAAGCAACACGGAAGCAACAGCATATTCCTCCGGAGGCAGAGCCAGCCGAGGAGATGGTTTCGTCAGCCTTGCTCGGCGAGGTGAATGAGGTTGAGTCACTGTAATTGGCCAACGCCTAGCACTAAGCGCGGAGCGGGAGCTAACCAGGGGTGAGGATATAGAGGGCAAAGGCAACATAGGCCCACGGAGACACTCGCACGAGAGAATCGGCTCAGAAGAGTGTCAATTGGGCGTGCACGGCGCAGGATACAGAGAACAGGACTCCGAACCACCGGCCGTGGAGATGGGATTACGTGGCCCACCGTGTCTTGGCACAGGTCATTAATGAAAGGTCTCCAGCGGGGGAAGAGTTTGTACTATTGTAGCAAAAATTGAGTCGGTCAATACCCAAGCAATTGAGGTGCCCGTTAATCGTCGGCAAAAGCATGTTTTTGCCACTTGGGAAAAGAGTTCAAAGTGGGCGGAACCACCAGAGCAGCCACAGGCGGACTCCAGCGGGACTCCAGGCCGCGGCGGACTCGGACGAGAGTGGGGCCGGGCTCAGATGGGCTTTTCTTGCGCCGACAACCAGAACCCTTGCCCACTGTAATGTATCCAGCTATGGCGCATGTGCGTTCTGTCTGTGACTCCCCGTACGTGTCTTGGCGTTTGTGACCAGGCCAGAAGGAGTAAATGCTTTGCACGGAGGGGCCGGGAAGCCAGCGGTAAGAATCCTAGAGAAGGAGACGCGGATAGGCGGTTACAGGAAACGTCTTTGTTCTTGGCAGGGCGTCGACTTAGTAAAGTACTTGAGGCTGCGAGTGCATTCTCTGTGGCAGTACGACTGTGGCTGGTGACGCGGATGGGGACAGGGACAGGGCCAGGGCCAGGATGTCTGAAGATCGAATCTGTATTAGGACGAGCAGGTACTACGAGCACAAAGAGACCAAGGGAGTCGAGATGATGAGCCCGTGACGGGGTGTCCGTGACGGGGGCCGCGTCATATTTACCAGTACGAGCAAGCTGGGCATCATCCAGCGAATACGTGAGTACATGCTGTACGCGGTAATCTTGTACTCATAGAAACATATACGGAGTATGTAGCAGCGTCGCATTTCACCAAGGCTTTGGCGCAAGTGGGTATCCCTGCCCATCAGAACGGAATGGTAGGCTACCGTCCATAACGGAGCGAGCGCCGCCCGGCAATGTCGTCATAACCACGTCCTTGACACGGCAGCGGGGCGGCGGGATGCGGGCGGAAACACGCTGTGCATTGCAGCATATCGGAGTAGCAGTACGAATACACGCCGCAATACCTGGGCATTATTCTTGGGCTTCTCAGGCCTGCCTGGCACTGCCGACAAGTACAGCTGAATAAGTGCTGGCCCGGCTATATGACCAGGTCAATCATTCCCTAGCTAGAAACGGTCAGTGTCAACGTTATTCACAGTGGGCTGAGCAAACACAAAAAGCAAAAAGTCTAGGCCCTCAAGGCCTGGCGTCGCTGCGGAGCATTGCTTCCGCTCCAACATGCGCGGTTCCAAGGCAGCGTCAAGCCACCGCCACAGTTGTCTGAGCAGGATGGGGCGCAGAACCATATCCGCTGGGGCTGGGCGGGCCCCTTTACGGAGCCCAGAACGGCGCGAATGAGTGCCTGGACGACGTGTGTACTCAGGTAGCGATAGGGGTCTTGCAGCGTACGTGGTCCCCTGTGAGCACGGTACGGATACCCCCTGCAGGCGTCTAGGCGTTCAAGGATGTGCCAAGCACGGCTGCGTGGCAGCCTTTTGTGTGCCGTCAGGAAGCAATCTATTGGGCGGATTGGCAAAGGGCGGCACCTGTAACGACAACCCAACCATCACCATGAGATCATAATGGACGTAATTATGCCAACATGGCAGAATGAGTCCCCCATTTGCCGTGTTATCGGGAAACTGGTCCAGTTTGCCATGTTTGAGGCTTTGCGGTTTCGTTCTACGCGTATAGTTGCCGTTCTCTCACCTGCCAGCCTGCATGTCAGCCCAGCCAGGCCAGGCTAGGCCACCCAAAGTTAATGGCTTCGGGAACGGCGGACGGGGCTTGGCACCGGTTTGTACGTTGTTTTCCCGGGATGTTTTTGTCATGCGGGCAGTCCGACGTACACATTGCCGTTTCCTTGGGACAGGCCATTTAGCCGGCGGCATAGACATACGTAGTACACTTTGAAGCAGACAACACAGACCAAGACGTTCTTTGCACCTCACAGGCGCAAAAGGAAAATCAAACGAAAAAGGAAGAAATTATTCGAAAGCAGTCACGGTGACGTTGCTTGTCGTGGCCCGGGAAGACGATGCACACCGGGCCTCCGAAATCAAACAGGGCAATTATGCCTGCCGATCCAGGGTCCACGGACCATATAGCCGTACGGGACGCACTCTTACGTCACTGACTAAACGCAAATCCACACCCAACCAATGGAAACCACCAATGCCTTTGACTGTACTTCCACTGCCACCCCGTCCATGGAAAAACTGAAATCTTTCCAGTCGTTTCGTAAGCAACGTACGCCCCTACCCGTACCGTTTTGCATAATGACATGCCGGCCTGTGACTGGGCCCCGATTAAGAACAGAGTACACACACCCCTCCTCCATCCAGGGTCCTCGTCAGGCCGTGTACAGCAGAGAGAGTATACGTACCTCGTAGTAGTAACACACCTCTCCCACCCTTAGATCTGCAGACCACTATTGTGGCAGGGCCGGACTCGCCTCGCGTATCGTACACCTACTATAGCTCGTGTGGCAAAAATTCCTTCTTGTACTTGGCAGGCCTGGGCATGCCCCGGGGACCAAACTCGTCGTACCGTGGTCCCGTGTTGGGCGGTCCGGACGAGCCTCTCATCTTACACCTTGACAATCTGGGTGCTTTCTGCGCACATCAGGTGAAATCTAGCGTTTCGCACCACGCATCAAGAACCGCTGCACAGGACAGGTCAGCGTTGAATCCAACCCTGCCAAAACCTACCGCGCGTGCCCTGCCACCGCCCTGCTCAGCATCCCTGTTCCTGATCCTCAAGGGTCCAGAGCGCCTTGTAACGGCCCACGACAGAATATCATTGCCCGTGAGGCCTTGGCCTGCCACTCTCAGAGGCGGACAGGCCAATCGGATCTATACGAATTGTCTCTCGCCCGGCAAAGGTATACCCAAGAAAAGGACCGCCTGGATCCCTGGTGGTGCGGCCCAGGTGGAACCGTTTCCCCATTGACTCCATCACTCCATCTGCCTTGGAGACGTTCCTGAGCCAGTGGCAAAATACTGTGCGCTTGGTAGCCCTTTTTGCCCAAGGAGAAGGGTATCCTCTGCAGAGGCCATTCCCTGTGACACGCTGCCGCCGGCGCCGACAGCGGGTGTACTAGTATTTTTGGAATACTGTACTTGCTGAGCCACAGGGTCCGCCGCGCTCCTGCTCCTGCTCCTTCCCACTCTTATTTCCAACTCCCCAGAGGCATAACCCTCTAACAAGACACTTCCCGTTTACCTTGCGCTCTCCCGGCTTCCGATCTTTACTCTAATTATCAGTTCTCTTTTTCCCGTTTCGGTCACCCACACCCCCTCGTCTCACAAGGCATCCTACCTGCAGACGCCCCCCTCCCCTGGCAGCCGGGGGCGTGTTATAAGTACAATCTAGCAAGAACAACCCACCACGACGCCACGTCGGTCTGGTCTCTAAGCCCGCTCAGCGTCTTCGCTTGCGCGGCTACTCTTTTTACTCAAGCATATCACACCTTGGAAAGCAATTGAGACGCTGTGGCGAAAGCGTCGCAAGTGCCTGGCAACCCAATCCACAGCAGTACTACCTACCGCCTACCCAGCCCACTGGACGCCGAAAATCCATTCCCGCTTTGCTGCATTGTAAGCGCGCCGTCGAGCAAGCTTCCATAGCGCACGCGATTGTTGGGCGGCGTTTGGACCCGTTGGGCTGGTGCTAAGCGCAATATTGCCTTCTAGTCCGGACGCGGCAGACCACCGCGCGAGGCTACCCATTACTACCTCCACAGAAGACTCGCCTTTGATACCGGCTTCTCTTGGCTGTCGTTCCATTCATTCCGAACGTTATATCGAGCCGGGCGGCACCGAAGAGCTCCCGGGGCAAACGTCCTCTTCACATTATCCACTCGGAGCCCGGCCGTGTAAGGTGGTCCCTTACCCTTGGCCACCTCTTCAACAACCACACAATTGTCATTTGCCTCCCAATTACTCCACAGCACTGGGGGAGTGCACACATTGATCGCAAGCCTTTTATAGCGCCTGCCCCGTATCCTAGCCTCGAAGGGCACTTTCACCATTGGACTAGTGCCTGCGGCCACTGGGCTCCTTACCTGCATCCTCCCCTAAAACCATAGCAGAGCATTCCTCTTTTGCATTGCCGAGCGCTATTACACCTCTACATAATCATCTCTTCTCCCTCAGCATACATTGCGACTATACTGCCTCTCAGCAGTGTAAACGACGAAATCAATCGGACCATCAGCCGCTTTCTCCTTTGGCAAACGATCAGCCTTGTGCATTGCATCATTGCAGCATCAGCGCTCATTGATATAATCCACAGGGCCTCGACCGATACCAATCGTCTAAAATCTACTATACATATTCCGCGACTAAGCCTGGGCCACGGACCCTGACCTGACCTGGAGAATCGGCACTCGATTGCCCCGGGATTAATTACCTATTGTGGTGACTAGACACAATTTAGTGTCCCTGTCATTTCTAAAATTCTTTTGGTCAGCTTTATTAACGCGTTGCGCCCTCGACCATTGTACGAGCTGGTCGCCGCAGCCACAAACTTCTCCAGTTGGCCCTTTTAGCGCTTGATGCGAGGTCGCCCCTTGTCATTGTTTTGCGAAACTAACTAGACATGGGCGACATTCCGAACCCGAAGTCTCCTTCCCCCGACATGGAGCAGTCTCTTGCGGGAAAATTGAAGCAATGGCAGCAACCAGGCGTGACCGCCTCGACCCAAACGCCACAACCCGAACCACAACAGCGGCCAATCCCTCCGCGAAATGACAGCGGAGCCGCTGCGCAGAACGCATTCTCAACTCAGTTCGACATGACGCAGCCATCGGGACCAACAGGGCGGCCTGGGCCATTCCACATGGCACCAATGGCCAATGCTCTCCCGTACAATCAATATCGACCAAACCAGTTTCACGGCCACCCACAACGATATGGCCAACACGCTTCGCCGCCGATGATGGCGCAAATGGGACACGCCTCTCAGTTCATGGGCTCGCCACAGGAGCCGATGCCGCAGGGGTACTATGTCCCTCAGCAGCAAATACCTCAATACTACGCCGTCGACAATTCCGTCAACCACCAGCATATGCAGGCCCGTCAAAACATGGCCTACTACGCACCGCAGGTCATCATGGGGCAGCCACAGCACACTCCATATTACGTACAGGTATCGCCGTATCCCGAGCAACACCAGCAGAATATGCAGCAACATCAAACGATGCTACCCCCGATGATGACGGCGCCGTACGCGCCGGGACATCAACCCGGCACGGCACGAAAGCCGTCTCAGCGATCGACTCGACGCAACAGACACAACAACGATGCGCATCCCGCAACTGGTGAGTTTATTTTCTTGTACTGGCACCAAACGCAGAATTAACAAGCTTGGTAAAGGGGATAACAAGACGCAAAACATTGTCCGCGGGCCACCCAGAAAACCCCGTCAAAGCGGTAAGTCAACCAATCCCTAACATATTGGAAACAGGACTAATTAAATAGGACATGCGATATGGGTCGGAAACCTCCCTCCCCATACGGAACTAATGAGTTTGGTTCACCACGTGTGTAAAGAGACGGCCGGCTTGCAGTCCCTCTTTTTAATTTCCAAGAGCAACTGTGCCTTTGCCAACTTCAAGGACGAGGCCGCATGCCTGGAGGCACAGAAGACTCTGCACGACTCAAAGTTTCAATCTGTGAGACTGGTGTGCCGACTACGTATGAGTAGTGTGGAAGACACTTCGGCGGCGCCTACCGGTCCATCGGAAAGCACACCCACTTCTCCAGTCCCCGACGAAACCGTGGCCAACGAGTCTAGCTCTGGAGACAACGAGCTGCCTAGCCAGGTTGTACAGAGACGATTGTCAAAGAGCAAAGGATCAGATAATAGGCTAGGACATCGCGATCGATTCTTTATCCTCAAGAGCCTGACGTTGGAAGACTTGGAGCTTAGTGTTCGCACTGGTGTATGGGCTACACAGTCTCACAATGAGGAGTCTTTGAACGAGGCATTCAAGGTATTTACATTGCGGCAACTCGTTTGTTTCTCCACTAACCCAGTCTCTTAGACGTCTGATAATGTTTACCTGGTTTTCTCAGCAAACAAGTCTGGCGAGTACTTTGGATACGCTCGGATGACTTCTGAAATCAACCAAGACCCCGATGCAGCAATACAATTCGCCCCCAAGACCCACGATGCGGACGAATCCCAATCGGCCAAGGAGCTGCCCACCGAAGCGAACGAGAATACACCAAAGGGGCGCATTGTGGACGATTCCGCACGGGGCACTGTATTTTGGGAAGTCGATATTGACGAGGACGAAGGCGAGTCGGATGATGAAGAAATCGAAGTTGCCAGCCGGAAAACGTCTGACCTCGACGAGGACATGCAAACATCGGGCAAGCCGTTCAATCTCACCTGGCTGGCTACGAATCGGTTGCCGTTTTACCGCACTAGAGGTCTACGGAACCCATGGAACTCGAACCGTGAAGTAAAAATTGCAAGAGATGGGACCGAGTTGGAACCGACGACAGGCCGCAAATTGGTTGGATTATTCCACCATAATGCTAATAACGGGCCAGGACAGGCCCAACGAGCCATTGTCGCCGGATACACAACCATGGGATGCTACGGAACTGGATGAATGCGCAACTTGCGACTTTGCGGCCTAGTATATACACGGCTCAGGCACCACGGCTTAGGCACCACGGCTTGATTGATTTTGGGGCGGAAAGCATTGCACAGGCGAACGGATAGTTGTGGCGTTGGGAATAGAGGTGACCTGAGCTATACTGGCCATTGTGTTATTGGATCCATTGCGTACTGTTACTGTCATATTGCTAATATACGTTATCTACCAAGTGCCGGCTCGCGACGATGCAATTCATGTGGTGACCCGTGACGAGCGACACAAGACGGCGAGGACGACGAGAATTGGCCATGGAGGTGGCAAGGGGCCACACCACCATCAAACGGCCTCGTCAGCGCTCACAGTAGCATTGCCTTGGCTATTTCGTCAAGACCGAAGCGAAAACCTGTATTGGATATCTGGTGGAACTGGGCGTGCGACGTTGAAGCTAGTGTGGCTTGACAAGTGGCGAAGGGGCCTCGGCGGCTCGAGTGGTCCTGGGTCGAGGCCTGGCCACTTCTACCGGTGGTATTCGGCCAGAGGGGTGTGGCTCTGGCGGAACTTTGATGTGGATTGGCCGACAATGGTTTCTCTGAAATAATTAGTCAGGCCTCCGTCCAAAACTGAGTTCTAGCCCGTCAACGGGGTGCCGACGACGCCAAGGCGCAGGTTTCCTGCTTGGGTGCCGTGTATCACATGTCGGCGCTTCATGGCATGGTAGTAGCGTTTCCAAGGTTCGAGAATTGCTAATAGCAGTGGCCTAGACTCTACGATGGACAGGCGTGTAAGAATAAACCAGTTTCATCAAAAAGCTTCCGTTCGGTTGGGACCCTGGATTTGCGACATGACGTCACCAGCCACACCCTGGACGGTTACAAATTAGGTTTAGCGCAATTGACTTTGCTGAGAGCGCGGTTCCTTGATTGGGGGCTGGATCGCCGATTCTGTAGACTGAATTACGGAGTAGAGTCGGATGAATCATGACAAATGTTGTCTTGAGAATTATTGCCCTGGATTTAAATTTTCAGTTTGAATTTTTTTTTATTTATCTTTTCCCCTGACAATGCCTTTGCGGCGGTGGCTCTGTTGGCGGTGTTGGCGGTGTTGGCGTACTGTACTGCCTGGCGCTATATCGGTGGCGTTTGACCGATCTTGGTGGAACCTTCTAGCACCCTCCAGCGCATTCTAGCAGTGGCCGGCAGCTGCCAACAGCTGTGTAGATGATTCGAAATGCAGCCACAACGCGCGTTTGTAAGATGTTGCCAGCAGATTCATCCATATTCTAGAAATGACACGCAATCTAGGCTTCAGCCTGTTGGTAGATTCTTTTCATCTAGATTCAAACTATAAAGTAGCTCGTTAATTCCCTTGAAATCAAAATCCATTCTTCATCACAACACACTCTTACAGCACAAGAAACCACTTACAAACGCCTCTTCCTTCAACAAACACCTTCCATCTTTTTTTATAAAGACTTTCTGAATCCTTCAAAAAACCATTACCACTACTACCAAAAACACCACCAACAACAACAAATCACACACAATGGCCTTCTTCCCTCGCACTCTCTACAACACCGAGGCTTCCTTCACGCCTCTCTTCCGCCTCCTCGAGGACTTTGAGAGCTACTCGCGCCAAGGCAGCCAGTGCAGCCCCAGCAACAGCACTTCCACCACTGCTGCCGCCTCGCGCCGCCCGGCCGCCATGTCGCACTGGCAGCCCAAGTTTGACGTCCGCGAGACGGGCGAGAACTACGAGCTCCACGGCGAGCTGCCCGGCCTGAGCAAGGAAGACATCAACATTGAGTTTACCGAGCCCCAGACCCTCGTCGTCCGCGGCAAGGTCGAGCGCTCCTACACCGCTGGCACGCACCCGTCTGCCGCCCCCGTCGAGCCCGCCGCAGCCAAGCCGGCCGTCGAAGAAGGCGAAGCAGCCAAGGCGCACTCCCGCCAGGCCTCGGTGGCCGACGAGGAGGAGAATGACGCCCAGGAGAGCGGCTTTGAGGTGGTCGAGGAGCCCAAGCAGCCCGCCGACCAGGCCAAGTACTGGCTCTCGGAGAGGAGCATTGGCGAGTTCTCTCGCAGCTTCAGCTTCCCGTCCCGCGTTGAGCAGGATGAGGTCACTGCCGGCTTCAAGGATGGTGTTCTGAGCATCACTGTCCCCAAGGCTAAGAAGCACGAGTCTCGACGCATCGCTGTCCTGTAAAGGGGTGGAAATAAAACCTTTACTTATGAGGTGGCTTTGCTACCAACTTTTGCTTGCATTTGCATCATGGCGTTTGCTTTTGCTTTTCACCAACTATAACGCATCGCAATAATGGAAGGAATGGGTTTCTTTTAGTGGATTCGGCTGTATAATAGCTCTAAATAAAAACAACTTTGCTGACAATTACTATTACCATATCGTGAAATGTATCCAATAAACAAATCATCAAGTGAAAATTGTAATCAAGTGAAAATTGTTAGCTTACAGAATAAGTCAGGAAAGCACTGTCGGAGCCACCAGATCCGGCGGGTCTGCCGCCACCTTTGGCGGGTTCGACAGTGAGGGGCCAGGTGGCACGGCAGGTATACAGTACCTGGGCTGACGTACCTGCAGGGACCTGAAAGTTACCCCTACCTACAGGCACCTGACCTAGCCACGTCGTTTTAGTTTGCTACTCTCTAAGATCTAGGCCTTTATCTGCCTTAATCCTATTAACTATACCTATTTTTAATAGTATTGGTGTGCTCTTATGTACTTAAAAATAATAGTCTTTTTTAAGATTCTAAAATTAGGCTTTCTATCTATCCTTATCACCTTACTTGTTAGAGACTGGTTGGTCTCTCCGGTTGTGACTGGCTGACTGCCGAAGTTAACCGGGAGCGTGCTGAAGTTAGAAGCATAGGTTGCTTCAGCACACCTCTGCTATAGCTAATAGACATTAGCAGCAGGGCTGTAGATATAACCAAGCACGTTGCAGGTATATGCACAGTGATTATTGTTGTAGGTCTTATCTTCCAATCTATGGACCTATGTGTGCTGTCTATTTATGCGGCTAGATGTGGCTGACTCAGCGTCACTATTGACCCTGAGCCCGCATGTAACAACCCGCCACAGTTCGGCCGGGTGCTACTGTAAAGGAGGTTAATCATGCCTAACAGTTTGCTTAAAGTATATTAAGCTATAGTATTATATAATACTGCTAGCTATCGCTATTAAGCTAATAAATATACAGAAATGTAGTTAATCTTCGCTTTAAAGTTCAAGTATATGTCAACATGCTGCCCAGTAGACAATCATAATTTAGCTACTATTAGAGTACTTACGCCCCAGTAAGGCCACCAAGTAAGCCACCAAGTAAATCGTCTAATAAATTGCCAAGGCCGAGAATGTCGCTAGACTTGCCAGGTACGCCTTTAAGAGAGTTTTCAAGCTCACCAAGAAGGCCCTCATAGGTAGGTTGATCTTGCTCGTTTTGTGCGACGGGAGCGGCTAAAGCCATAGTGGCTAAGGCAAACGAAAGAGCTGCAGAGTATTTCATTGTCCAAGTATATTTGACAAGCGGGTAAGGAGAGATAATGAAAATGTTTAGATATGCCAAAGATATTTGCATAGGCTTCTCTCGAAGGGTTTAAATAGAGGCCTGTTTTGAACAGATAATACTAGAGGTATGCATTAGCTTGTCAGTTTCATTCCATTATTATATTTGTTTAAGACAGGTGTTCAACTGGCAAGCCTACTAAAGCACATACAAACAGGGACAATATAGATATAGCCGACAAATCATATATCTGCCGAGGTGTAACAAGGATCGATCCCGTTTATTGTGGAATGTGGAGCGCCGCCTACGAGTACGCCACCTTAGCGTAGATCAGCCACGAGAACTAAGGCACCTCCCGGCCATGGCTTAATCATTAACGGTCACATCTGTATCAAATTTACTTGATATGACGCTTTGTAACTCGTTTAGCGTGATATTCTCAGCGCCTGGCGATGACCACTGGCACAGTCCCCGCTACTATTGGCGCTCTGTATTTTGTGCGGTACAAGTCCTGCGTGCAAGCTCGGGAGACAATCCTCTACGGGCAAACAGTGCATCCCGACTTACGTTGGCAAACACCAGTGGCATATCTGCTGAAGTACGGGTCAGGTAGCCAACTGAAGCAGTGATTAGCTAACTGACCCGCGATTACTGCGGTGGCTACTTTAATTTCGACGTTTGCACACCAAGGAGTGAATTCAAGCTCAAAGCACAGACAGCCTAAGATTTCAACTTATTTCCAATACATGCTTTGCTTGTCGCAAGCTCCAACTGGGCGCTTTCACGACGACGATACTTCGACTGATCAGCGTGTCACCAGATGCACAATAAACTTCTAGATGATGCAACAATACCGATAGGTCGCGCCTAGGTAATTATAATAATTCATAATGGCCCGCAGTAGTATTTCTTCCCTGCAAATTCCGTACGTTGAGCCAAGGTGACCGTGAATTATTGTTTACATATAAGTGCACGTGATCTGGCGTCGGGTTCACGGTGCGGCTGCCTGCCCCAGTCGCGCTCCGACGCGCCAACCCACAACACACCTCACGCTCACTAATCTACCAAGCTCGCCTCCAATTGCCACTGAAAAATCGGCATTTCCCCTTCACTTTCAAGCGGTGATTTAACGTCAAAATGACTGAAGAGTACGATGAGGCCCAGACGGGCGATGACGGCGGCATGGGTGGCCCTGGTGCGCCCACGCCGTTGACTGCGCTGGAAGTAAGCACAACCGCCGCCTGTTTACCGGCAATCACCGTGAATATCGTTAACATGAGGCACTGCAGGGCATTTCTGGCTTGACCAAGCGTGATATTCAACTCGTCATTGATGGAGGCTTCAATACTGTGGAATCCGTGGCCTATACGCCTCGCCGAACCCTCGAGACAATCAAGGGCATTTCGGAAGTCAAGGCTGCCAAAATCTTGGGCGAAGGTAGGTACTCTGCGTGAATTTGCGAGATTCCGTACTGACTCTTTTGGAAGCTTCCAAGCTCGTCCCCATGGGCTTTACGACGGCAACGGAAATGCATCAGCGCCGAAGCGAGCTCATATCCATCACGACCGGCTCCAAGAACTTGGATACACTGCTGGCCGGTGGTATCGAGACCGGCTCAGTTACCGAGCTATTTGGTGAATTTCGTACCGGAAAGAGTCAATTATGCCATACGCTAGCTGTGACGTGCCAGCTGCCCTTTGACATGGGTGGCGGCGAGGGCAAATGCCTCTATATCGATACCGAAGGAACTTTCCGTCCCGTGCGAATGCTTGCAGTGGCGAACCGCTTCGGACTCTCGGGTGAAGAGGTGCTCGACAATGTCGCATATGCGCGCGCCTACAACTCGGACCATCAGCTTCAGCTGCTCAACCAGGCGGCTGCCATGATGTGCGAGACGCGCTTCTCTCTTCTTATTGTTGACAGCGCAACTGGCCTGTACCGCACCGACTTTTGCGGCCGTGGCGAGCTTTCCAACCGCCAGACACATCTTGCCAAGTTTATGCGTACCCTGCAACGCCTGGCGGACGAGTTTGGCGTGGCCGTGGTGATAACCAACCAAGTCGTTGCCCAGGTAGATGGTGGACCCAGTGCCATGTTCAACCCGGATCCAAAGAAGCCCATCGGCGGAAATATTATTGCGCATGCCAGCACGACGAGAATCAGCCTCAAAAAGGGTCGCGGCGAGACCCGAATTGCAAAGATATACGACAGCCCTTGCTTGCCTGAGAGCGATACCTTGTTTGCGATTAATGAGGATGGCATTGGCGATCCAGCACCAAAGGACATGGAAAAGGATTAACTGCCTTATGGCTGAGCTGACACATACGATAAGCGGTTGATTTGCATGATTTTGGCGTTATGTATTCTACGGGTATATTATTGCTATGAGTGACGTTTAGATTCAGATGTTGGTATTCTTAGATTAATGACAATTAAAACGTGCAAGGTCGAGCTCGCAGTGAACCGTTGGGGGTGCGTGTACAGTAGCGACCTTCAGCGCCACAACTCGCTCAACAGACTATATTGCGCTTTTATCTGATAAATAGAGCTCGAATTAATTCAATTACACCAGGCAATTTTTACTATAATTTTTATGCGCTCGCAGAGAGCTATCTGTAGGTATCTGACTGGGTGCTTCACCATTGGTGGAGGTACGTACCGAGCTGAGCTCCACCTCGCGTTAGCGCCGTGAAATTCTGCCCTGCAACAAACAACACCTAGCTTCGACCTCGACAAGAGCTTGCGCCAACAGCTCACTGCGATTCACCCCTGGCAACCGTCGTCGCATCTCAACCTGGACCACGATACGTGCGTCCACAAGGAGGCGAGATGGATTCAGGCGATGCGCAGTATCTCTACAAGGAGACCCGCTTGAACCTCGAGCCTCCCGGGCCAGGCTCCGTCATCACAATCCGGGTGCCCTCCGTCTCGGGCGGCGACAATTTGTGGAAGACCAAGACTGCGGACGATGCATCGGCCGAAGACGAAACCAACTTTCGGCGAAAGAACCTGTCCTCTGCGTCCAACATCTACAACCGACAATGGCACGATACGCCGCGCGGCTTTCTCTGGCGCGTCCTCGACGACGGCACGCTGCTGAGCCTCCGCTCGACGGACATTTGCCAAAACGGCCAGGCCGACGACGCGTTGCTCATAATCAATTTCCAGTTCACCGTGCCGATTCAGCCCAACTGCGTCGCGCTGTCTGACCCCAAGGAGCATGATGTGCTGTGCGTCTTTGTGCTCGATTCGACGGGGAACCTATACACCTTTACCCTGCGACCGGAGCAGTTTAGGAGGAGGAACGCCGTGGACGCGGGACTGGCCGAGCTGGCCAAGGTGCAGGCGCCGGCTGGCTTGGGATTCAAGCACCCGCATCGCATGGTGGCCGTGTCTGCGAATACGCTACTCCTGACTGTCAACGACGGAGGCATGATTCGACTCGACAGGAATCACGGCGACGACTCGTCGGGCAGCAGCTGGAAGGAGACTTTTTTCAATGTGCAGGGCTGGAAGCAGAACCTCCGCAGCATGCTTCCCTTCCAGGGCCATCACACAATTCGCTACGGCAAGGTCAATATGGAGTACAGCGCTGCCGCCGCGGTCCAGGTAACCTCGTTTGGCCTCGACAACTGCCTGTTTGCAATCACCGTCTGTCTCGACCATCGAATCCGGATCTGGAATATCCAGGACGGGCAGATTCTCTTCACCGGAGACATGCTCGGCGCCGATCGAACCCCGCAAGAAGTAGGCAAATGGGCGCTGGACCCCTCGCAGTCCAACTTGATACAGCTCGTCGGCGGCAGCAAAGGCCAGAGAATCTGTGCCACCTACTCGCCCATTGGACCTGGAGAGTTTAAGTTTTGGAAAATTGTTGCCAAGGGACCACACATGATTTCGGTCGAGGACGTATTTCCAAAGTTGACCCTCACTCCCGGAACGCCTTCGTCGTCGGATATTTGGACGCTGGCCGACTTTGTGCTGGCATCGCCCGAGCCCGGTTCCATCATTCTATGGACCCTGTGGAAGAATAACATGACATACCGAGTGCAGCGTCTGGAAATGGACAGGCAAAACATGGAACAGACGTGGCGGGACAGCTGGGACGGTGTTTACTCGGAAACAGGACTGGTTACGGCCGAGACGTCTGGGCCATGGAACTCGACCGACGTTACCGAAAAGTGGCTGCAGCTAATCCTCAAGCCTGGGAAATTTACCAAAGCGACACTAGAGACGGCATTGGCCATTTACGAAAAGGGTCTGGGCAAGTCGAGAGAAGGCCACAAAGGACGCGGACTCGCCGATTCCATTTGCTCCGTCCTTGGTGCCACCGCGACTCTTGACCGAGGCTCGTCCGGTGCCATGGATTACGAGCAATTCAGATCTTCTAGCGAGAGCCAATGGCGCCGGTTCTACCGATTGCTGATTGAGCTGGACAAACAGAGAGGCGAAGCGATTAGCCTTGCCCTCGATGGAGACTCTGGCATGGCTTGGGTCGTATGCGCAGACATTGTCTCGGTCATTCGAGAATGCAACGACCTCGAGAGGATATATCACAACCTAAACACCCCCGAGGCCGACGACGGCCAAAAGGCAGCACTCATCAACTCTGCCCTGTCGTTTGTCGACGGCTTCTCCGACAACTATATTCAACTCTGCGAGGCGGCCCTGCGACCGGAAATGTTTGAAGAGTCCCACAAGAGCGACCTGGAGCGAATTCAATACTTTTCGGACAAGGCCGGGTTCTGGCGTGGCATTACCGACGACGACTGTGCCCAGATTGTCGAAGCCCTTGGTCCAAACTTTGGTGCCGTGACCGATGAACTCTATGCTGATATCATGGCCCTTATTTCCTCGCCAGGGGAGTCGAAGCATCACGACTTGAAGCACTCCCTTACGCAGTTTGGCCGCAAGATTGCTCTGGCGGCTTCCCAAGACTTTCTTTCGATGCAGTGGAAGGTCTGCTTCAGCCAGCTGATTCTGCTCGTTCACATGGAGTTTGAGTTTGACAATGAAGAAGATGCCCTGCACCACCGTGTCGACATTGGCCCCGTCTATTGCCAACTGATCACCGCGCTGAAGCGTCTCTCTTTGCTGAGATGGCTGTCGACTGCACAAGTCACGATCCCCATCTTCAAGCCCATCCACTTACACAGGCGAAGTCATGACGATATTCAGAACGTGACGGTGCTGGAAACGACCGTCGGGCACCTGCTAGGATTTCCCGACGCAGAGAGGGAACCTCTACGTCAAGGCCTTGCTGGTCTCGTGGCCAACCTCTGTGCGCCCGACAGCGACATTGAAGTATCACCACCCATTGTTCAGTGCTCCCTGATCCGAAGGGAACGAGCGGACCTAGCCCGCGAACTGACGGCGTTTTGCGACGAGAGCCCGTTTGCAGTGTACATTCAGGGCCGTGTCAGCCTGGCGCTCAAGGAGTTTAGCGCTGCTTCGATTTGCTTTAGACGAGCAGCAGTAGGCATGAGTAAGTATTTCACCGAAAACTCAGTCATGTCGATACTAATGTCTTAGGTGCCGAAACCCTACAAATAGACAGACACAGCGGTGGTCTCCTAGACGATACGGAAATTTCCATGCTCAACAGCGGCCTCGCCAAGTACTACGCACACATTGTCGCCCTGTATGACACCCTGAAAGCGCACTCCCACGTCGCCGAATATGCCCGCCTGGCGATCCAATTCGCCGCCGACGGCCCAGACAGCGCCGCCATCAAAGCAGAGATGTACACCCGTCTATTCAACGCCACACTGGCAACGTCACAATTTGAACTCGCCCACACCACCCTACTCTCCATCAAAGACCAGGCTCTGCGGCGCTCGAGCCTACGCCAGCTCGTCGACAAGATGTGCGAGTCGCGCCACAACATGGAGCTCGTCGCCCTGCCGTTCCCCGGAATGCAGCAAGAAGTCGACGACTTTTTAACAAAGCGCTGCAAGAGCGCCATGGACGTGGTCAACGGCGCGAAATACCACCAGGTGCTGTACGCGTGGAGGACGAAGCGACTCAACTACCGCGGCGCCGCGTGGGTGCTCATGGACCGCATCCAGAAGCTGAAGCTCGCCGGCGAGGGCGACAGGATTGCCGGAGACGACCTCCTCGACACGCCGGTGACGAGGCAGTATCTGCTCCTTATCAATGCGCTCAGCTGCGTCGACCCCAAGCAAGCGTGGATATTCGACGAGGGCGTGTCGGCCGAGGGCGAGGAGGAAGGCAAGCGCAATGTGGTCTCGCTGGCGGACATTAGAAAACAATACCAGGATGAACTAGATAGGATTGCGGCGATCCAAAACAACCAGTTTGGGTTCGACCCGGAAGATATCATGGAGCTTGCGTAGGCAAGGGCTTTGTAGGAATAGGCGTCATTTCTTTCTATTTGTTCCGGTTTTTTGTTGATATAGGACTTCTCGAGGGATTCAGGGTTGGAATGCCTCACAAAATGAATGTGCAGCGGAAATCTAAGTTCTTTTATGTCAACTTTATCACTTTCACTTGTCGTGAATGTCTCATCGTTTTACATTGTATATCTAGGATATGGCTATTGCTATAAGAGGTGGTGACCCTCTCTCCAGAACCCAAACGCCGGAACATATGCTAAAGGAGCAGCAAGGACAGAAACAAGAAGCTAGCAGAAGTAATTATCGTGTGGTCCGGCATGCCTATGCCTGAGCGAGAGTGGTCTGGTTCTCCGGTGGCGGCGCAGCCAGGGCGTTGGCGACGGGGTCGTCGATTTGCTGGTCGGGAGCTTGTCGGTATAGGATAATTTCAGACTGCTTAAAGTAGCGGCGGGCATCTGCATTTCTATTAGTAGTGCAAAAGGGGCAGGCAGAGTGACGAGTAGCATACCCTCGTCAATGAGAACCAGGCTGAGGTAGTATCTCGTAGAAAACTTTTTATTCACGTCCCGGAACGTAGGCGTAAGATCGAACCCGCCGAGGAACAGGCGAATGGGAATCGTCTCTCCACGCGAAGGTGAGCCGTCCATAATCTCGAAGCGCACGAGGGTCTCGCTCTCGTTGTACTGGTTGGGTGCGGCGCCGGTGGTCTCGCGGCGGATAATGGACAGCTCCATGTGCTTAATCTTGAGGCGGACGAGGAGGAAGTAGATGCGGCCGACAATGACGTCCTTGAGGTGGTACTTGCTCTTGCTGTACTCAAACTCAATGTGCAGGCAGTCCTCGATGCCAACGTCCATCTTGATGCTGCTGTTCATCTCGGGCGGGATGCGGTAGCTGTAGACCCAAATGTCCTTTTCGCGGATGACGTCGGCCATGCGGCGCGAGACGGTGACGCGGACAAAGTAGCGCAGCTTGACGTTGATGCCATTGTACGACTCGTATTGCTTCTCGACGTTTTTGAAGTTGAAGTCGAATGTTTGCGGGTGCTGGAGCTCGCCGGGGGCGGCGAGTTCTTGGTTCAGGGAGAGGAATTCGTAGTGGTTGCCGCGGTCAAAGAACATTTCTAGACATGTGTTAGTTACGAGTCGTCGTCACATATCCTGCCAGCAACAGTCTCCCGAGGCTAGGGGTCATGTGTCATCGCGATGAGGGGTTGTTGTTGCGCCGTACCTATCGTGCCGATAAACTGCACCTTGATGCCGGTGTGCTCGAGTCGCTTGCCATCCTTTGGTCGGACAGTCACGGCTCCCTTTACGGATTCGCCGTCCATAAACAGCGGCGCCTTTTCGCGGCGGTTCTTGTCGAGCTTGACATCGACCATGGACCGGTCGTCGGTGTCCTCGAGGACAATGTCAATGTCGACGGGGGTGGAGAAGAAGTACGACATGGTGACGGGCTGCTATCGTGGGTATCCTGTTGGTGGTCTGCCGTTCTCTTGCTGGGGTGCCGTCGCCGTAGACAGCTTGCGCAAGGAGAGTGCAATGGGTTGTCCGGTATGTCGTCAAGCGGACGTTGCGGCGGGCTGGTGCTGTTGTGGAGCTGCTAGCTGGAGCTGACGTATCGCGGGCCGGCTGGTACGTACTGCCTGTTGTACGGCTAAACACCATCACAGGAGCGTGAGAGTATCTTGTCAACAACACCTGATGTGCAACATGCTGGCTCTTTTAAATTTGCTAAATTCTTAGAATTTGCTATACTTCAAGATGTAACATTATTAAACAATCGTGGTCTCATCCTATGGCGCTGAGCTGTTGAACAGTGAGCCAGCCGCGAGTACGGAGTACAGGGCCGGTATTCTCAGTTGTGCTTACCATTTATACATATCACGAATTACATACACTATTCTGTACGAGTACATCAGGACAATACTCCGTACCTAATCAACCGCATTTGACCGCGGACTCAGACTGAGTGAAGATACCAACAGAGCCAGTCACGTGCCGGATCACGCCCCACTTACACCAGTTTCTGCTCCCAGCCCGCGCAGGTGGGCCGGCGGCTCAATTTCGGGTCTGCACTTTTCCCCTCACGTGCACCGAGCCCTAGAACTTTTCCAACCCACAGGTTTCGCTAAACAATTCGTGTGGCCGCCGAAGATCCAAGATACCGTCAACTCTCGCCAACCCCCATCAAATACCGGCAGGATGAAGTACATTCATTCCCAGGAGCTCTTGGAGATCCCCGAGGGTGGTACGTGAATATAATTATCCCCCAGGAAGCAAAGCGAACGAACCGAAAAATTTATTCTCCCGCCTGGCCCCGACTTTCATGTTCGATATCGATGTCGAATCTGTCCCCCGAAGACAAAATCTTTTGCGATGAGGGGCCTAGGAGCACGTCAACGCTCGCCAGTGCCGACGAGATACTGCAACGAAGAGGGCCGGGAGAATCGATCGGACGCTTTTGCCATTGGGTATTCGTTTTTGGGCGGTTATACTGACATTTTGCGCTACAGTCAAGATCGCCATCAAGACCCGAATTGTCACCGTCGAGGGACCCCGAGGTACGACAGACCATCCCCCTTATCGTTGACGAAACTACGATGAAAAACTTTTTTACGTGCGCTTGGAACTGGAAATTCTGACTTGATTGAACTATAGGCAAGCTCGTCAAGGACCTCGGTCACTTGGCTGTCAACTTCGGCCACCCCAAGAAGAATGTCATCTCCATTGAGATTCACCACGGTAACCGCAAGGGTGTCGCCGCTCTCCGCACCGTCCGCTCCATCATCCAGAACATGGTAACCGGCGTTACCAAGGGCTTCAAGTACAAGATGCGCTACGTCTACGCCCATTTTCCCATCAACGTGAACCTGGACCAGGACAAGGAGACCGGCCTGTGGGAGGTTGAGATCCGCAACTTCATTGGCGAGAAGATTGTCCGCCGTGTCGCCATGGCCGACGGTGTCGATGTCGCCATCTCGACGACGCAGAAGGACGAGCTTGTCCTGACTGGCAACGACCTGGAGAAGGTCTCTCAAAGTGCCGCAGACATCCAGCAGGTCTGCAAGGTCCGCAACAAGGATATCCGAAAGGTACGATTACAGTCCCCGGCGAATAAACTCTGCTGCTACGCACGTTTGCGGGTGGAGACGTTTTACGTGGAAAAGATTTTTGTTACTAACTACTGCTATAGTTCTTGGACGGTCTGTACGTTTCCGAGAAGGGCAACGTTGTTGAGGAGTAAAAAAACGCGCGGGACTTGGGTCTTGTTTCTTTTTGCGTTTTTGGGTCTTCTGGAGTGGCGAAGGTTTAAACTTGCATGTCATGTAGCATATGGCGCTACGACAAAAATACAAACAAAAGCAAAGAATCTGGTCCCCTATGCACTGTGTTGTGTACTAACGATCCACGAACGACGAATCGAAAAGCCTACAAAAAACCGACAGTACACGAAATTTAAACAGCAAACGTGGGTATATATATTTTGTCGAGTGTTAACATTAAGTACAAGCGTTTCCGATCGAGCCATTGGCAAGTCGAAATCAACATCTATGCGTTCCAATATCGTATCCAGCAAATCATCTCCCGCCTAAAGGCATCCCTGGCCAACTTCATTCTCGGCCACTTCCATGTCATGCTAATTCGTATCAATTCTTACCGTTCTCGTGAGGAAAATTCAAATGCAATGTAAACGCCGGGGCTGCGCTCCGCGAGCCACTTTCATCTATACAACGGGACTGTTGGGCATCATGTACAAGATGTACTCAGGGCCACCAGACCGGCAAGACTATGGCCGGCGGCTGGACCGCGTGTACGCCGATCTTGGTCCCCGGGTTGTACGGCTGTCTCTGGTGCGCGAGGTGCGGCCGGTGCGGCCAGTGCGGGCTGTTCTGCCGCCAGAGCTTGAGCTGCCTATTAATTTGTTAGTAAAGCGGTTGCCAGTTGAGATTGACATAGGTACTTACTGGGACTTGTGTAGTCAGAGTAGCTGTAGTAGGAGTCGGTGTACCGCGAAGGAGCCTTGCGCTCGGAACGCTTGTCCTTGCGAAAGTTGAGCAGAGCCAGCAGCGTAGCCGCACCGCCGGCGATGCCAAGCCACTTCTTGCCGTCCGACTTCTTCTCTCGGCGGTCGCTGACGGAAGACGGACGGCCGCCGAACCAGCCCGAGTGATGATCTCGGCGTGATGGAACGCGGCCGCTGTGCTGCGAGTACTCGTCGTAGACGCTGACGTGCTCCTTTTCCTTCCTCTTGCCAAAGATGGCGTGCCAGATGCCGCGGGCGATGCAGCAGAAGCAGAGGAAGATGAGCAGGCCGACGGCGACGAGGACACCAATGACGATGCCGGCAATGGCGCCGCCGCTGAGCTTGTTGTTGGCGGTGCTGCCACCGGTGCCGGCTCCCTCTTCGTCGCTCGTGGCCGTCGCCTGGTCTGCCGTCCCCGTCCTGGTGCTGGTCACGGTACCGGCGTCCGTGCTCTTGATGCCGGTGTTGACGACGGTGGTGGTGCCGGTGACGCGGTACGGCGCCGAGTACTGCGTGGTGACGACGCCGTTGCTGGTGACGACGACGGTGGTGCCCTCGCCGTAGCCGGGCTTGGCCGAGCACTGGCCCTTGTAGGCGCACGTCTGCCAGCCGGCGCAGCAGATGGAACCGCAGGCTTCCCACTCCTCCTTTTGCGGGATGCAGTCGACGCCCTCGGTGGGCGCGGGCGGGGGCGCAAAGTAGGTCATGATGGTGCTCGTGTAAGTGTGCGTCTCGGTCCAGGTGGTGGTGTACTGCGGGTAAGAGCCGCCGCCGGCGCCGACGCAGGTCGCGACATTTCCGCTCAGCGTCGTGCACTGCTGGTTGGCGTTGCAGCAGTATTGGCCGTCGGCGCCGCAGGGGTTGTTGCAGGCAGCGCGGTTGAGGAGGTATGCGTAGCCCAGGTCGCGGAGGTCATCGCGCGGGTACGGCGTAGCGGCTGTAAGACTGGCGGCGGCGGCGGTGAGGAGGAGCAGCCGTGAGGGCCGGCGCCACGAGGGCGATGACGAGGCCGAGGCCGTTGAAGGCATTATGGAAACCGCTTCGATTGTGTCTTGGCCCAGTGCCTATTTGTGGTATGAGGAGCGCCCGCGGCGTGGTCGACTGGAATGCGGGAATCGCAGCAAGGTCGGCGCAGAGTGAGTCGCGATCACACCCGCGGGAGGAATCTCACTGAGACGACCCAAGTAGAGATGAGTGGAGGCTGGCTTGCGCGAGGCGATGAGGGAAGAAGAAATTCGCACAAATTCACAGCGTATTCCACGACACGGCTTCAGCAGTAAAGGGCAACAAGAAATGCGTAGGAAGGGAAAATGGGTGCAACGCTGCGACACCGGGCGCCTGCATGATGACTTTATGAGGGTTGGCAGGTGGTGTGGTGCGGCCATCCCCAACCTCCCACTAACAGACCAGCCCCTCCATTTCACCCAAGACCAGGCGACACACGGTCTAAACAAGGATACGAGGGCAGCTAATTTTTTTTTCACTGTCAATCATGCATTCTAGCGTTATTGAACCCTGCGCTAATTTGACAAGGGTCTATTTTTCGTTTCAGGAACAGGTTTGGCTCGCCGTTCTGGATCGTTTTGTTGATCTGGCGTCATGTCTTGTCGCTACCCGGGAGACGGTGTTCAGACTTCCTGTACTCCGTACTCCGTAGCGTCTGCCAACTCAGAGGTCGCTGACGGCTAGCCTAGATGGTACTAGCCTGGAAACGGCGTAATGCACCCGAGGAACGACATGATGGCTCGGCTTGAGCCTGCATTTTGATGCATAAAGCGTAATATAAACATCTCGCCATTGGGCATGACGGTGATGGGGCGCAAACCGAGGTGCCACGAGCCATGTAGTCGCGCCTTGTATCGAAACTTAGTATTCCGCCCTGGCACTGCACACGAGTAGCCTACCCATGTCCACTGGGCCTATAGTGGCCCTTGGGAGCCTTCTTTTCTGGTGGCTGGGTTGGGCGCTACCCATAGGACGGGACGGTTTGTGCGGTTCGTGCGCCATTGTGTGGTGCTCTCGGAGAAAGCGTGGCGTCGAGCCTTGTCACTGCCTGCAACTGTGGCTCATGCTGTGGTGCAGCTTCATGGTGGGGCGGGGTGTGGCTTGACCTCTCCACGAGGCCCAGTTGCGGTGCTCATCACTGGCACGCTGGTCTGGCTGGCTGCATCATCACCAGAACGGCGCCCATTCGCTCCTTCGACTTGCTCTCATCGCCAATTCGCCTTTGCCGCCGAACCCGCTTGCCGCCTACCCCGACATTGTCCCCTGCTGCTGCGACTCTGGCCATCATGTCGCTCGATCCCCCGACGTACCTGGCCTCGCTGCAGAGCAACATCCGGCAGCGGCCCATTCCCTGGGAGGGAGCTGTCCGCGCTGGCACCCTCACCGAGGACCAGCACACCAAGATCCGCGCCGTCGACAAGGCCAAGAACCCCGAGCAGAAGAAGCAAATCGTCGAAGGCGAACTTGATGGATACAGACTGCTGCTGGTCGGGGGCGATGGCAAGCCCAGCGTCCTCGAGACGGCCAGCAAGCAGCCCAACGTCATCCAGTATATCCTGGTCTTGCTTGCCGACTTGCTCGAAGGTACGCTTTCCTTTTCCGCGCAGAATGACGGATGCGCTGCGGAAAGATTAGCAGCCAGCGGTGGCTTCCTATCATGACATCTTGCGCCGCAGCGCTTCCTCGTCCATCTGTGATGACGCCCGCTAACGTTGACGTGAATCCCTAGCCGTTCCCTCCCTAGCCAAGGCTCTCTTCAAGAACCCCGAACCATATACGCATTTCCTACCGCTTCTGCACTCCACCACCACCGAAGACCATATCCCACTGCTCACCTCGCACGCATTGACGACGCTGATGGCGCTGGCTCGCGATGAGTCAAAGCCCACCCTCCAGGCGCTTCCCATTCTCTTCACATACCTTGCCGGCCTAGCCAAGAGCACCGACGCTGGCCTGCAAGATATTGCCGTGCAGGAATACTCGACCCTGCTGTTTGGCAAAGCCGCCCGCGAGCAGTTTTGGAACCAGCGCAGCGAGACCATTGAGCCGCTGGTCAAGATTCTCAATACGGCTGCTGGCATCGGCAACGGTGGCAGCTCCTCAGCCAGCCTGTGGAGCGGAAATACCAATGGCCGCAACACTGGCTTCGAAGGCTCCCTGAGCGGAGGCGTTGGCCTGCAGCTGCTGTACCACGTTTTGCTGGTCATGTGGCAGATGAGCTTCGAATCCGAGGAGATTGGCGACGACCTGAACGAGTGAGTGATGCATGACTGATACAACGACGTAAACTAACATCATATAGCGAGTACGACATTATCCTGCTCTACACGCATCTTCTTCGACTGTCGCCCAAGGAAAAGACCAGCCGACTGATCCTATCTACGCTCTACAACTTGCTCGAAAAGAACCAACGGTCGCTTTTGCCGACAGCCGTCCTCGCGCGTCTACCGAGCTTACTGGAGACGATTGCGGGCCGCCACCTGACCGATGCTGACCTGCTCCAAGACCTCGATAGTCTCAAGGAGATGCTGGTCGAGTACACCAAGACAAAGACGACGTTTGACGAATATGTTGCCGAGGTCAACTCGGGCCATCTACGCTGGTCACCACCGCACAGGAGCCAGGTGTTTTGGGCGGAGAACGCGAGAAAGATTCTCGACTACCAAAACGGAGAAATCCCTCGCCAGCTGGCCGAGATTATGAAGAAGCCCTGGGACAATGACAAGCAAGTGCTGGCAATTGCCTGTAATGATATTGGTTACATTGTCAAGGAGGTCCCGGAGAGGAGGTATCAGCTGGAAAAGGTTGGCCTCAAGACGAGAATCATGGAGCTGATGCAGTCCGAGGACGAGAATGTGCGCTGGGAGAGCCTGCGCGCCCTAGGCGGGTGGCTCAAGTACAGCTTTGAGCAGACAGCATAGAGGCACTAGAGATGCGAGCGATTTCGTTTGGCCCAGGTAGATGCGGGCTTGGGCCGTGTTTATTGTTTTTCGTTAGAGTACATTGTCTGTATTGGTAGTTGCACGTGTCGGGCTACAGCTAAAGGATAGCAGAGCATACAGTCGAATACAACCGGCATCAACGAGGTGCATTAATCAAGTGAGGTGTAACAGATGAACAGTCAAGGCTACCTTGTTATGTGAGCGAGTCATTTTTCCATTCTGGGCGCTTGGAAATCTTATTCTTGCGAAAGTCAAGTATGCTTTGGTGCCGCCACGGTGCACCCGAAAGTTAGTACTGAGCCATGCTGCGAGATTGGGTTCTTCATTTAAGGTAGGCAAGTGACTCCCACTTCTTCACAGCCTCTACAACTCCAGCCTCTATAATCAACAGCTTCTCGCCATGTATAGGACTTCTTTTTTACGGCGCCCTATACTCCGCGGACTAATCCGATCGAAGAGCATTTTGGGGTACTCAAGACAATCTCAATATCCAAGCGCAAGGAGCAAGAAGGTCTTAGAAAGAGGACCTTTGAGCAGTACGTCAAAGCTTGTGTTAACACGTTGAGAAACCGAAGTGATATTGCAGAAGTGCATTTCTGTAATACAGGATTTTATGTAAAGCAGCAGCCTAAATAATCTTTTAGTAAGACATTATCGCAGGGCTGTCTAATTATCGATTTTGGCGTGTGTACTCCGTAGAATTAATTTGCTCTCATACAGCATAGCAGTGGCTATTGTGACTAGTTCAGGGAGAGCAGATAGGGGAGAGCGGATACATATGTCCCGCGCTGCCAATCACAGAACTGCCGATATAAAACAACCGGCCGCAGTACCCTACGGTGAGACACAGCAACAGTATAATAGTATAAGCTCTGTCGGAAAGATGAGCCAGTTTGCGAGCAGTTAAGCCTATCACTGATAATGCCCATCCCTGCGATTTGCATATATAAATAGGCATTGCAATACAGTAAACCAAGCCCTTTCCTACATCTTCTTTAGCGTAAATAGAAGGCAGCTTTACTCAAAGTTTCGAGCTCCCTCCACAGTGACTCAAACATGTCTTATCGTAGAGATGGATCGTCAATATTTGCTTTTCTTCTGCTACACAATATCAGCCGATCAGGAGCAAGAGACTATAAATGCATGCCATTCTCGCCTTTTCCTTCTGCAACTTACAACAACTCTTCCTAGCATACCTTCCAGCCGCTGCCATGGTTCAACTATCGCTCACACATCTTCTTCTGGTTTCCGCTGCCGCAGTTAATGTCGCTCAGGCAGCAGGCTGTTCTGGTGTCAACCAGGCAACACTGAATCTAATTGAAGGGTTTGAAGGATTCGTACCTAGCCCTAGTAGGTACCATGCTCCAATTCACGTATTAGATACTAAACTCTATTCCTAGGGCCTGATCCGATTGGCCTGCCGACTGTTGGGTATGGTCACTTGTGTAAAAGTAGGGGCTGCTCGGAAGTGTCTTATACGTTTCCTTTGACCAAGGCAAACGCCGAGGCTTTACTGAACCAAGACTTAGGGGTGAGTTATATCTGAAAGCATATATTGCCTATCACTAAATCTTTTTTGCATATAGAGTTTCACCGGTTGCTTAGATAGCTCTGTGAACAATGCTGTGAGACTTACTGATAACCAGTGGGGAGCTTTAGCGAGCTGGGCATTTAACGTTGGATGTGGGAATGTTCGCACGTCATCGCTTGTCAGACGTCTCAATGCTGGACAGAATCCCAACACTGTCGCTGCACAGGAGCTCCCGCAGTGGAATAAGGGTGGTGGCAAGGTGCTCCCAGGTCTCGTTAGACGCCGAGCAGCGGAGGTGAAGCTCTTTCAAACCCCAAGCTCGCGAGAAGCCCACCCATCTTGCCAATAGGGCACTAAATTACACTTAGTCGGGCGTCGCTGTAGGCATAATACCATGGTAGTTACAGGCCTCCTACACGATGGCTAATGCTGTGAGCGCCTACGCCGTGTCCAAGGCGTTCTTCACTCCTGATTGTGGCGAGCCCTTCAATTACAGCCCTGAAACGAGCGACCCTGAGAATCTAGGCCTGTACTTGTTCCAGAAAGCTCAGCAACATTACGTGGCAAGCTTCGGGATCCAAGGTAGTCTAGTCTCTTGCCTGGCTGCTTTCTTACGTGGTACTGACAGCCCATAGCGCTCGAGGAGTTCCCCGAGTCGGCTTGGCACCTCCTCCAAGTCCTTCAGCCAATCCTCCACCCCCTGTATTTAGATCGTCTCGAGAAAGAGTGTGAATCATTCAACTTGCTGGTCGGAGGGAGGATCTCCAGCGCGGAGGATCCCGGTTTGACGTCTGATGCTATCGTAGCTAGCATGACGAATGGAGATTGGCTCGAAGATATCTGTCTTGCCATTTCAAACGCATGCTTCAAAGAAGTTGCTCCGAATGTCGGACAGGCTCCCGTCTCACCGCACCAGCCTCGACTGATACCCCAGTTCGACGGACCCTCTGATAGTGATGTGAGAGCAGGAAGGCAGATGATAGGGCCAATTGCGCAGGTCACAATCGTCGGCCCCAGTCTCAAGGAAGCTTGGGCTCGTTGCTCCTACACAAGAAACTTGGAACGCTATGCCCCCCAGGAGCCTTCGTGGAATCAAAACCAGCCGGGCGGCATGTACGTGTACCATGGCACCGCCGCATACCTCGGCAGCAGCAGAGCATTGGTTGATCTCACTTCCCATCCCTTTGCTGGCTTGGAAGGTAGATGCACGCGAAACCAGATTACCCAGGACGGGAGCGGTTTGCCTGTCGCCTGGACCGCATTCAGCCCATTTCGAGCTTTCCTGTGGGCGGTTTTCGGCGCCGAGGTTTCAGAACTCGGCCAGCTTGGCTCTCCATCAACACCGCAGTTCTGCGTGGCTGACCCACGGAAACTCGTACGCCGGCGTCCTCATCTCCAAATTTGCCAGCAGCCAGCCCAGCCCGCCGGGTTGCACGGCCTACACCATTCTGCCAGAAGCGCCGTGGACATCTTCTCGGCACAATCTGGGCCCTGCGCTGAGGACAGATTCAGCGGCAACACTCTGGTCTCGATTTCGGGACTTCCATCGGCAGCCCGTCGGCACGAACTGGCCTGAGCTGGTGCATGGACTGCAGCCGTGCACGAAGCAATACTGGCGAACGGCTTGGACTGGGTTTGGCATTCAAGCCTTGAACAGCCGCCACGAAGAGACAATCGCGATTCGTTACATGCTGAGACCGGATGGCGATTGCTAGTAGTTTGTTGAGAAAATATCTTGGATTAGGCATGATAACAAAGTCGGGAGGCAAGGTCATAGCTGAAATAATGTATGACCATAGGTTCTGCGTCCCTTATTTTTGATACATAGTTTCCGTCTACACCTGGCGATGCAAGCTTTAATGGTCACTACAATCGCATAAAACAGCGATAATATCGACAGCAGCGACGACAGTGACAACAGCGACGACAGCGGCAACAGCGACGACAGCGACGACAGTGACGATAACTGCGACAGCCACGACATCAACAACAGTAACGATAGTAGCACCAGCGACAACAGCGAAAACATAAAAGCATATCTACATAGGTAGTACGAGCACGCTCAGAGGCTGTGGCCAATCAGGAGCACTTTTCCGTGGATGAATCAGGTAATAACGGTTGGGTAAACAGTTGGGTAATACCATCATCTGCCGCTAGTACAATGTCGCCCGCAGTGGGCTGGTGCGGCGCGGGTACCACTGTCAGTGGCCAGTCGGAGGTCAGCCAGGGTCTGCCAGTGGCCTGCCCCAGGGCTCACAGTCGTTCGCCGGGGTCCGTCCTTCGACATCGGAGGCAGCAGCGCAGCGTCCGGGGATACCCGAGCCCCACCAGAGCTTGCGCTGTTACGTACCAACAACTCAATCCAAACCATCTCCAACTCTTTTTCCGACACCGCGCGGCAAGACTTTTCCTGACCACCAGTGATCTCGTTCCTCTTTTCCTCTCTTTCATCTGCACTCTCATCAATTGATTCATCGTCATCATCGCCGCGCTCTCGACTGGCGATTCGCGAATCAGCAGACGACTTCAATTGACCCAAACTACAGTCTCCTCTCACCACCACCACCAAGATGAAGAGCTTTGGCGTCGCCGCGCGGGCTCGTCCCCAGCTCCAGGCCGCCCTCAGGGCTGGTCGCACCGGTCGCGCCAGCGCTGCCCTCGGTGCCATCCGCCACGGCTCCGACGCCGCCTCGTCCAAGGACCTCAAGAAGACGCCGCTGTACGACTACCACGTCGCCCACGGCGGCAAGCTGGTGCCGTTCGCCGGTTTCAGCATGCCCGTGCAGTACTCTGCGCAGTCGCTGGCCGACTCGCACCACTTTACCCGCAACCACGCGTCGCTCTTTGACGTCAGCCACATGGTGCAGCACATCTTCAAGGGCCCCAACGCCGCCGCCTTTCTCGAGAAGATTACCCCCTCCGACTGGGCCAACCAGGGCCTCATGCAGAGCAAGCTGACCACCCTCCTGTGGCCCGGCACCGGTGGCATCGTCGACGACACCGTCATCACCCGCCTCGGCGAGGACGAGTACTACGTCGTCACCAACGGCGCCTGCCTCGACAAGGACACCAAGTACATTGACGAGCAGCTCGGCCAGTTTGGCGCCGGCGTCGAGTGGACCCGCCTCGACAACTCGGGCCTCTTTGCCCTCCAGGGCCCCCAGGCCGCCGAGATCCTCAACGAGGTCCTCGCCACCGAGCTCGACCTCAAGAAGCTCTACTTTGGCAACGCCGCCTGGGCCGAGCTCAAGCTCGCCGACGGCAGCAAGACCCACCCCGTCCTCATCAGCCGCGGTGGCTACACCGGCGAGGACGGCTTCGAAATCTCCTTCAACGGCAAGCTGTACCCTGCCTTTGACACCACCACCCCCGCCGTCGAGGCCCTCATGAAGAAGGCCGGCCCTGAGCGTCTCCAGCTCGCTGGTCTCGGTGCCCGTGACTCGCTCCGTCTCGAGGCCGGCATGTGCCTTTACGGCCACGACCTGAATGACTCCATCACCCCCGTCGAGGCCGGCCTCAGCTGGGTCATCCCCAAGTCGCGCCGCGCTGCCGGTGGCTTCCACGGTGCCGACGTCATTATCCCTCAGCTGACCCCCAAGTCCAAGGGCGGCGCCGGCGTCGAGAAGCGCCGTGTCGGTTTCTTCGTCGAGGGCGCTCCCGCCCGTGAGGGCGCCGAGGTCCAGAAGGACGGCGAGGTCATTGGTACCATTACCAGCGGTGTTCCCAGCCCGACCCTGGGCAAGAACATTGCCATGGGCTACGTCAAGGACGGCCTGCACAAGTCGGGCACCGAGCTCGACATTGTCGTCCGCGGCCGCAAGAGGAAGGGCGTTGTCGCCAAGATGCCCTTCATCCAGACCCAATACTGGAAGGGCGATGCGTAAAAATAAAAAATGGGAAAACGATGAAAATTCGAGAAACAAAAAATGTATTGGTGCATTTCTTTTTTAATTGACGAAATTTGAAATCATCTTTGCATGTCGAGTGTGCAGTGGAACGCTTTCATTCATCTTAACGAGACAAAACATAGGTATAGCTTTAACATGTATGCCCGGGCGGCGTTTTTGGTTGTCTACGAAATTGCTATTTGGGTTTGACAGCGGGCGTTTAATTTCTTTGACGGGTATGCTTTGATGGGAACCGGTACAGGGTTATAGGTAGTCGCGTTAGTGGCGGGTATGCCATCATCTTTCTTCTTTTTGGGCTGCGCTTGCGTGCTGCCAGTGACATGATGCTGTCGTAGAATGCTGTAGAGTGCTACGTCATTATCGTAGAAATATATTCAAGACTTTTGCGCAAGAATCAAGTTTCGTCCGAGTTGCCAAATGAGATGGGCTGGCTGACGCCATTGGACGTACCGTTCTCGTATCTGGGCTGTAGCGCATGGTGGCGCTTGCACCTGGTGTTTGCTATTTATGGAATGGGGCGTTTGTGCCTACGACACCAGACGGCCAACATTGGCTGCATAGTTAAAGACGCATCGCCTTACTATACTCTCATCATTGTATTAGCGACGTGACGCAGCACGTACAAAGCACGGATATCGGAGCAAGCAATAGGCTCACGGGGGGCCAGGCACGATGACGTCCCTCACGCAATTCAGCCGCTTCCAAGAGCTTCCAACAGAGATTCGCATAGCGATATGGGACCTGATACCGTTTCCTACGCGCACCATCGGATTGGTTCCCAACCCCGCGGACTGGTCCGACCACATGGAACGCGGAGCAATCCCAGCGACACGATCTGTCCTGGCGAGCATGGGCATCTTGCCAGACACCGAGCCGCAAGACACCTACCAGCAGCCATACCAATTTCGCTACGCTGTCCAACCGCAGAACCTACCCATTTTCCCCCTCCTTCACGTAAATCATGAGGCGCGGTCTCTATGGCTGTCGCGGCTGGAGCGCGTGCCGCAGCGACGACGGCAGGTCAGCGGCGACGTGCCGGGCACAACGCAGACGCTGCAGTGCACGATTCAGTTCGACACGCCCTTTATACACTACGAAACAGACATCATCTCTGCGTTTGCCGACTGGCCGACGCTCCGGGTGCAGCTCACGCCTGCTTTTGCGGGAACAGATGCGCCCGATATGGCTGCTCTCATGGATCCCCTTTTTGGACTAGATCGCACGCGCATACAGCACCTCGGCCTCGGCGAGACACCGTTTGAAGCAGAAAGCTTAATCCGACGACTGGACTTTTCGCAGCTTCCCGCGCTGCGCAGCGTGACCATCATTACGCTCGGTCCGCGCGTGTTAGGTCAGCGGACGCCAGCAGAGGATAAAAGAATAGTTGACAAGCCGCCCTCGCCGTGGCGCGAGCTGCACGCCGCCGATATAAGCGACGTCGACTGCGTCCTCCGCGACCTGCCAGCCGCCAACGTGGCGACGCACCCGCTGGTGAACGGCAGGCGCCTGCTGCATACGGTACAGATTACGCCGACTATACGGCCGCTGCCGCGCTACACGGCGTTTGTCAAGGCGTGGATATGGCATTCCGCGCGCTGGCTCGCGCAGCCGGAGATTACGCCTGCGCAGGTGCGGGAGGCGTGGTGGCCGTTTGGCGACTACTTGTTTGAGGACCCGAGGGATGATGCCGCCTGCCCGCTACCGTTTGCCGGGTGTGGCGATGGGGGTCATGGTAAGAGGGAGATGATGGACTGGACGCCGCCGTTTGAAATGTGCCACAAGATGCTGTGTCCTGTGGTGTGGATAGAGGCCCTGGACAAGTTTGGCCTGTTTGATGAGGACTATGTGCCTGGGTCGGACGGCATTGACGAGATACCAAATCCTGGGATACCAGGTTTGTTTTAAGAAATGTTGCCGGGGATGTATGGGAAGTATCTGGAAATGAATAACCTCATCATGGGGCCATAATATGTTGATTCTCACCTGGCCTACGTTTAGGAAGCCTGGGCTCGTTAACTCTACTGTCGTTGACGCCATGCTTATAGGCACTACTCATTCGTTCACGATGTGTCTCAAACTAAGCACTGATGACAGGACGAGAAGGAACCAATCGGAGAAAAGTCGTTCACTAAAGATGTCGGTGGTGGGTGGATAGATCTATATGTTTGGAGCAATAGGAAAAGTAATGGCGTCTAAAGCGGCGGCAATATACTCAGTTGTTGCACGCTTGCTCAGTATTTAGTAGCCATACAGGCTATACTTTTGTCCGTATCACAAGCGCGATAAATCTCTGCGACCGGCGAGCAAGAGGCAAGGTAGTAGTCTTCAGGTACGTTGCATATATCAATAGTTTGCCCGACACCCCGGCTGCGCCGTGCTCTTAGCCGGGATACTACCCTTCACCGGGCCGGTTATACAGGCAACATGGCTTACCGGCCGGGCCATGGCGGCCGGTTGAACACCCAAAAGGGAAACGACGCTAGCGCTGGCTTAACGTCTCCCTCCCCGCGCCGCCCAGCCCCAGATGTAGGGAGGGTTGGGGGAATGCCTCGGCTTCCATGGCCTCGGCAAGGCGCTAGTCGAGAATCAGCGGCGGGGGTCCTGACACTAGCCTCCTCTCGCGCCTCGTGGTTGCCTCGATATGCGCCAAATGGCTTTTTTGAGGACAAGCCATTGCCCAGGATGAACGGTAGCGCAGCAACTTAAATGGACAGCAGACGTTATTTGCTGTCTAGCCTGACATGTGCTGGCTCTTGCGAGGCGCGCTAGCCAATATTGTGCGCGGGGTTCGCCATGTGAGGCTCTAGAGATGCTGGAGGTGCGCTGCCTGCCCGTTACTTTCGGCCGGGGTGACCTTGGAGCTAGTACGATTAATGTGGGCTGGTGATGCGCCGCAATGCATTTTCGACGTCGGCCAGAAAACACTTATATTATGTAGCTAGCTCGCTCCTCCTGCCCCCTAGCCGGGCTGGCTGACCCTGTTATCCTTTTGTTGGTTTGGTATAGCTGGGCGTTTGGCCTTCATATATCAACCTGGTTCGATACGCCCATAATCAGCCATCACCATGTACGACCACGCCAAGGCAATGGCCTATACGGCCGAGCTGGCAGAGCCGCCGCCGCCGGGCACACCGCATGCCGTGCCCATCCCGGGCTCGGAACGGCCTGGCCGTACTCCAGTCTATAGGCACTGGAACTTTCGCGACAAGCCGCTCGTCACCACGCTCGACCCGGCGGTGCGAACCATGCACGACCTCTTTGAGTCGTCGGTGCAGGCCTACCCCAGCCTGCCTTGCCTCGGCACCCGTGCGTGGCAGCCGGAGACGCAGACGTGGGCGGCCAAGTATGAGTTTATGACGTACAAGGAGGTGGGCGAGCGACGCAAGAACTTTGGCGCCGGCCTCGTCGAGATTCACAAGGCGATTGGATACCAAGCGGACAAGTATGGTGTTGGCATCTGGTCGCAGAACCGCCCCGAGTGGCAGGTGGCCGGTACGTGGCTCACTGACTCGACTGCAGCAGCGTAACCGCGTGGCTAACGTTCTCATAGATCTTGGTTGCATGTCTCAAAGCCTCTTTAGCGTCTCTCTTTATGAAACCCTCGGGCCGGACGCTACCGAATTCATCCTCAACCATGCCGAACTCACCTGCGTCGTCGCCTCTCTGCCACACATCCCGACGCTGCTCAAGATTTCCTCGCGCGTGCCCAAGCTTAAAATCATAGTCTCCATGGACCCCCTCGACCAGGGAGAGCAACAGGGCTGCACAAAGCAGGCAGTCCTCGCCGACATCTGTGCCCAGCACGGCATCACGCTCTACTCCATGGACCAGGTTGAAAAGATGGGCGCGGCCTCCGGAAGGGCCATGCGTCCAGCGCTGCCCGAGGACATTTACACCATCAACTACACATCCGGCACGACCGGCGTCCCCAAGGGTGTTGTCCTCACGCACGCGTGCACCCTGGCAGGAAACTGCGCCACCCGTATTAGCAACCCAGGAGACAAAAGCGACGTCGGACTATCATACCTGCCTCTTGCTCATTTGATGGAGCGGTTGGTCGAGCACGGCGGGTTTGCCGTTGGTGCGCGCTTCGGCTTCTTCCGCGGCGACCTGAACGGTCTCCTCGACGACATCAAGGCGTTGCAGCCTACCGGGTTCGCGTCCGTGCCGCGCCTGTTCAACCGGTTCAACACGGCCATCCGTGCGGCCACCGTGGAGGCAGACGGTTTCAAGGGCTCGCTGTCGCGGCGCGTCATTGACACCAAAATGGCGTCGATGAAACTGCCCGAGGGCCAGGCCACCAACAAGCACTGGCTGTACGACCGCTTCTGGACACCCAAGGTCAAGGCGGGCCTCGGGTTCAACAGGGTCAACATGATGGCGAGCGGCAGCGCGCCGCTGGACCCCAAGGTGCAGGAGTTCCTGAGCGCCGCGTTTGGCGTGCGCTTCGGCCAGGGCTACGGCATGACCGAGAGCTCGGGCGTGGCCACGTTCCAGCTGCGCGACGACTTCTCGACCGGCAACGTCGGCCCGCCCAGCCCCTGCGTCGAGCTGTGCCTCGAGTCGCTGCCGGAGCTCGAGTACTCTGTCGACGACAAGCCGTACCCGCGCGGCGAGCTGCTGATGCGCGGCCCGACCATCTTTTCGGGCTACTTCAAGAATGACGAGGAGAACAAAAAGACGATTGAGGCCGACGGCTGGTTCCACACGGGCGACATTGCGCTGTTTGACGAAAAGGGCCGCGTCAAGATTATCGACCGCAAGAAGAATATCCTCAAGCTCGCGCAGGGCGAGTACGTGGCGCCCGAGCGCCTCGAAAACGTCTACGCTGCCAACTGTGGCCTGCTGGCCAATGCTTTCGTCCACGGCGACGGCCAAAAGTCCACCCTCGTCGGCATCATTGGCGTCAACCCGGAGACGTTTGCGCCGTTTGCCAGCAAGATTTTGGGTCAGACCATTAAGCAGGAAGACGTCGATATGCTCAACAAGGCTGCGGCTGATAAGCGGGTCACGCGCGAGTTTCTCAAGATCCTGGATAATATCGGCATCAAGAATAAGTTTAACGGTTATGAGCGTGTCAAGAATATTCTGCTGGCTGTTGAGCCGTTTACGGTTGAAAATGACCTGCTCACCCCGACGTAAGTGGCCCCCACGACATGAGATGCTTTATCGTGCTAACCCTCTTCCAGGCTCAAGTTGAAGCGCCAGCAGGCTGCCAAGGCTTACAGGGCCGATATTGACCGCATGTATGCGGAGATTGAAGCCAATGGATCATCCAAGACGAAGCTGTAGCTTGATTATATAGACTATATAAATGTGGTGCTAGGGTTGTAGGTTTTTGGTGTTGTACAAATATACTCTTTGTCGAAACACGTGCTATTCGCGGCGGTGCGCCGTAAGCCAAGTACGGATGTGCTCTGACGTTGATCTTCGAGTAAATTGCAAACGAATATTGTTCATGCAAAGAATTCATTATTTATCATGTGTTTATCTATACAACGCCAGCCTCTACCACAGAAAATAGATCCTGTTCCGAGTCCAACACAGCCGTGGCATCAAATGGCAGCGTCACCATAGGCGTGGTATGGCCAATGTCTACATTCATCAATATGGGAAACGTCTTGCTCGCCATTTCTCCTTCACAAAACAGCTCCGTGAGCATCTTTACATATTCCTCCTGCTGTTGTGCGGAATCATATCCAAACGGCCGACCCACAACGAGGCCCTCTGCCTCGTCAAACACACCACTGGCAATCAAGTCTGCAAACGCCGCCTGGATGCGCACCAGGGCAACCCCCGAGGCATCGTCGTCCGCCAATGCCTGTTCAGCAAATACAATCTTGCCCTTCCAGTCGGGTCGGAGAGCGGGAACCCCTTGCAGGCGCGGCATGGCTGTGAGCAGCCCTCCAAAGAGCTTGCCCTGGCCCTTTCCAGAGCGAATCCAGCGCCATTTCGGAGACGGCGCCAGAGCTGGCGGGGTGGTAGTCGTGGGGTTGGTGAAGCACTCTGCCGCCCGAGGCGCATACGTTGTAGACCGGGGGATGACGCCGAGCGGCTCAGAAGAGGCAATCGCTCGCGTCAGGTTCTCAACGCAAAACGCCAGCGGTGTGTCCTTGTCCTTGTGCGAGTTGGGCTCGCCGAGCTCGGGAAACGGAGCAGGGCCGTAAAATGTGCGCAGACCGGTCATTCCGTACAGGAACCAATGGAAGCCGGTAATGTCAGAGTATCCCCAAAACACCTTTGGATTGGCGCGAATGGTTGCATGCAGCTCCGTGTCCCTCAGCAGGGCGGGCAAGAGCTCGGTAAACGTCGTCCCGCCTATCGTGCAGCAAACGCCGGCAATGGAGGGATCGGAAAACGCGGCGCGAATCTCGGACAGACGATTGCTGATGGAGGACTGGATGCCCGTGTCTGTGTTGAAAAAGACGCGCACTTTGAAGCCCAGGTCTGTGAGGACGCCAGTGGCTCGGGCCAGGACGTCGAGCATGTCATTGTTGATCCTGGCAGAGGGGGAGATGAAGGCGATGGTGTCGCCTGGTTGTAGGGCTTTGGCGCGAATGGGTGCAGGCATTGTGAGGGAGTGTTTGGTTTAATCCGAGTATGGTTCAGAGCTGAATATCATGATGCCAAGAGATGAGATCTATATAGAATTGTCTGCGCCCTTCCGATGCAACGCTGTGGGTCCAGATCTGTCGATGGCGAGGCTGCGTTTTGATTCCACATCACGAACAGGCTGTGGGATTGCTGCAAATTAGTAAGAGAAATCGAATTAATAATTCACCGTAATTAGTAATTATACGTGACAGAATTTCCTTACAGAATTTCCTCTTGCAGGAATTATCGAGTTCAGAAATTCACTGAAGCTACTTTAGAACTCTAGTCAAGGCCACCAGGGATCCACCGTCTTGTGAGTAATTGATTGATGAAATGTTCGTCATGTGTAATACTTTTGAAGCTATTTACGTATCATTTACAGCTTGCTTCCCATGTTGATATGAACAGCCTTGACCTGGGAATAAGCTTCCAGACCAGCCTCGCCGAGCTCTCGGCCAATACCGCTCTGCTTCACGCCGCCAAAGGGAACGCGTGGGTCGCAGTCCTGGCTGCTATTCACCCAAACCATTCCCGCCTCAATTTCCGCGGCAACACGGTGAGCGCGCTCCAAGTCCTTGGTGAATACGGCCGCACCGAGACCATAGGTAGTGTCGTTGGCCAGATCAATGGCCTGCTGCTCGTCCGAGAAGCGGCCAATGGCAACCACGGGGCCAAAGATTTCTTCCTGGTAGACCCGCATCGTGGGCTTGACGTCGACAAAGACGGTGGGCTCAATAAAGTAGCCCTTGCCGCCAGCGCTGACCTGAGCCGGCTGGCCGCCCGTGGCGATTTTGGCGCCTTCTTGCTTGCCAATGTTGATGTACTCCAGCACGCGCTCGTACTGCACCTTGGACACCTGCGGTCCCTGATATGTGTTCTTGTCCCACTGGTTGCCGACCTTGCTGGTAGCCTTGAGGGTCTCGATGAAGCGGCTGACGAAATCGTCGTAGACGCTGTCCTCGACGAGGATGCGCGACGTGGCGGTGCAAATCTGGCCCTGGTTGGACATGATGCCGAAATGCGACCACTTGACGGCCTGGTCCATGTCGGCGTCGCCAAAGACCAGCAGGGGCGACTTGCCGCCGGACTCGAGGGTAATGTTCTTGAGCGTCTTGGCCGCCATGGTCATAATCTGCGAGGCCGTGGCGGTGGAGCCGGTAAAGGCCACCTTGTCGACGAGCGGGTGCTGGACCAGCGCGGCGCCGGCGACCCTGCCGAGGCCGTTGATGACGTTGACGACGCCGGGAGGGAAGCCGGCCTCCTTGATGAGCTCGCCGAGGATGAGGATGCTGAGCGGCGTCTGCTCGGCGGCCTTGATGACGACCGTGTTGCCGCAGGCCAGGGCGGGGCCGAGCTTCCAGGTGGCCATGGCCAGAGGGTAGTTCCACGGGATGATTTGGCCCACGACGCCCACGGGCTGGCGCAGCGTGTAGGCAAACTTTTCCGGCGTCGTGTTGATGGTCTGGCCAAACGTCTTGTCGGCCCAGCCAGAGTAGTAGCGGATCACGCCGACGGCCTCTGCGAGGTCGGATTCGTATGCCTCTGCGTATGTTTTGCCTGGGGGGCAGTTAGCTTCCGTATACTCTCAGTAAGCTCCAAAGTCGCTATCCTACCATTGTCCCAAGCATCAATCGTGGCAAAGAGCTCGCGCTTCGACTCCATCAAGTCGGCCAGCTTGGCCATGAGGATGCCTCTGTCCGTGGCCGAGAGGCGCTTCCATGACGGGTCCTTGAGCGCCTTGCGCGCGGCCTTGACCGCGGCGTCGACGTCGGATGCACCAGCAGCCTGCACAGTAGCAATTGGCTCTTCTGTTCTATAGCGAGGGGATCCCAAAGGGGAAAGTCAGCACGCGGCCATTTCTCAAGCAGGCTACGTATGCGGTCACGTACGCTGGGTCGATCGAGGTCAGTGTCTCACCGCTGGTGGCTGTGACAAACTCGTTGTTGATGAACAGGCCTGTGGGCTGAGACCACTTGACGCCATTGGGCGCCTGGAGCTGGACTGGGGCGGCCATGATGCAGGTAATGTGGTGTATATTGTACGGTATCCTCTGCAAAACTCAATGCTCGTAAATGACACCAAGAATGTAAGAATTGGGGCGCAAAACGACGAGAGAAGATGAGAGCTGTTCCGTATAAATGGGTTCCCTTTTAGGCGGAGACCCCAGCCGGGGAAACCTGCAGTATGCGAAGCCGCCTGGGGTCCCCTGACACTATGACAGCCGCCCGGAGTTTTGGCCAAGTAGCGGGCAAGATCTTGTTAAAGGTTCCGACAGGGACCAATCGCATCGTGCCCTGGTGCTTATGGGGGACCTGACGCCGGCGCCGGAGACTCCACCAGGGCGTGTCCGGCGCCCGAGGCACCCGTTCAGGGCCGCGCTTATTGCCTTTACCACTGTCAGAAATGGATAGGCGGGTTACGTGAGCCATGATGACATTGGGGCTTTACAAGTACATAGTATGAGAACATGGGGATTAGTGGGAAATGGAGGCAAGTGATGGAATCACCACTACCATTCGCATCTGCCATCCATATTGACGGGAATAAATTCCCCGGCGTTCCGTAGCGCCAAGCGTAGGCTTTTTACTCGTTGATTCAGACGCCGATCGCCCGTTGCCTCCTAGGAGCCGGCATGTCGCCTCCCACCCCGTGCATGCCAGTCGTCGGCTCCGTCTGATGGTCGCTGGCCATTGGGTTCCTGGCTGCGAATTGCGCGGCTAAATAACCCGGGGAGGCCAAGGATCGACACGATCGACCGCTGAGATGTGATTCGGAAGAGGCCCAGCCCGGGCGAAGAGTATTGAGTTTCTGGTGGCTTTATGCTATCCGCTAGGTTCAGGCCATGTAACCCGCCATTTGTGTTTCGTTTGTCAGTGGCTTATACAGTATGTCATGCTTCTTATTGGAACGTTTGGAAGAATGTTTCAGGACGGACTATGATGTCATGGCTGCGGGTTTTGGGTTACGGCTCTAAAGCGCTGCTTGTATGCAGCCAACGGCAGCGTGACCTAGACATCCCAGCTCACGATTGTCAATTCTCTTGCATTATTTTCTTCGGCGAAATGTATATTACAACTTCATTCACATTCAATACGCACCGGTGCGCATTCGCGGAGCAAGCATCCGGTGTGCCGGCCGACCGGACACAGCCTGCTGTGGAAAATTGGTTGACTGCTCCCTCAAACCGCAATGTCTCGCCAACGGAATGCGCAGCGTAGGCGCTAACACCAGCAATGACTTCACCAATCCACCACACAAAGGCGGTGCCAAAACGCACACAAGGGCAAGAGGCATACCCGTGCCCACTTATCCTCGAAACTGGAACGACGTTGAGAAATGGATCGACATCAAGAGTCAAAAGCCAAGTTTTAGCCTGCAACAGCCGACCAAAACCTACAAGCCGACATCCGTCCCCAAGCAGCGACAGGCCGGATAGTCAAAGGCAGGGACGTCGCAACCTTCTCCACCTCCCTTTTTCTGAGGTGGACAGCATTCCAGCATGTGTATACCGGCTTCGTCATCACTTTACCGTTAGTATTCCTGCCACGGTGGTCGTTTTCTCACCGGCCGGTATGCGCTCGCTGGGCCGACGGAGGATTTTCTATCTTTAGGTTTATCCCATTGAAACGTGGATTCTTAGGCTCTGCAGCAGATGGATTCCTCGACATGGCGACGGAATGAACCTGTCGATCTGCTCTCAATGTAGCGGTTATCCAGCCAAAAGTAGACGTAGGAGGGTACCTTTCTGGTAGTAAAATGCTTCATGCTGTACACGACGAGACAATGCTGGATTTCAATTATAAAAGGACTTTAACATCCCCCCAACATCAGCTCTTTTTTTCATCATCAATCCATTCAATCACAATACAACAAACACTTTCAAACACTTTCCACACAAACCACACAACCGCAAACATGAAGTTCGCCGCTGTCATCGTCGCTGCTTTCGCTACCACCGTTCTCGGTGCCTCTGCCGCCCCCAAGGCCTCTGGTGCTGCTATGCAGGGTGGTGATGCCGCCGGCATGGGTGGTATGGGCGCCGCTGGCCTCGCTGATGTAAGTTGCACCACCTGAAATTTCATCTGTTGAACATCATCTAACAGTCTTTACAGCTGAAGAAGTGCGCCACCAAGTGCACCAAGGAGGCCGGCACCGACCTCGGCAAGGTCCAGGCCTGCCTCATGAAGGAGTGCAAGTCCCAGGTCGACGCCCTCGGTGGTGACGGTGCCATGAGCATGGCCAGCGCTGCCAGCATGGCCGGTGGTGCTCCCACCCCTGCCGCCGGCATGTAAAGATATAAACTAGGTCAATTCGCAAACCGGGGTTTATAAAACGATCCACAGCAAGGATGTGAAATGAGGATGCGAGGACGCTGGTAGTCTTCGACATGGCTCAGGGACTATCGTTATCAAGCATAGGCCGCGCTCAGAATTATAGCATAGCAAAATAAAGCTCTTGGTTCGCGAAAGTTGTTTCCATGAATTGTGACTGTCACTTACTATTAAAATGATGCTAATAGCAGCTAAATTACAACTTACTCACCTCGGTAATAGCGGCGGGTATACTTGCCACTTACTATTACCATGATGCTAATAGCAGCTAAATTACAACTTGCTCACCTCCTCGTTAATAGCGGCGGGTATGGTTGCTTCCAACGTCTCTTCTCGCGGCACCCATTTCAAAAGCTCTCTGGCGCGACGGGCACGACCTCTTGCATTTGTCCCCAGCAAGACCCATCCGTGATCCATGACCTTGTCGGCGCCCTCTTTCGACAACTCTTCGACAGCCCCGTCGGAAATGTGACCTTGTTCCACCGCAACTCTCGCAATCTTTTGCGCAAGCTCACCAAACGCCTGGAATTACTGATTAGCCAAAGCCTAGAACAGTTTGCTTGGTACTTACAGTCTCGCCAACGCCGGTAAAGTAGATGCCGTTGGCACCCCAGATGTCCTCCGAGGTGTTTTTCTGCACAGCCTGATCCACCAGAGCACCAAAGAGACGCCCGAGATCGCGAATGTGCACATTACCCCATCGATTCAAGCCCTTGCCAACCTGGGCGACCCTTCCATTTTTCAGGGCATAGCGGATGAGCCCGGGCACCTGAATACTGCACTGGTTTACGGGACCCTCGCCGGTGCCGTAGATGACTGGCGGCAGAACCACAGCGGTCTTGATGTTTGGTGTCTCTTGTGTGATGTTGAGCATGTAATTGTCGTTTGCGCGGAATGCATGCTGCTGGATGTGAGAGCGGTAGCTTTTAATGTCTTCTACGTCGTCAAAGAGCTCTGGGGACGGAGTGCCGACTTCAAAGGTCTTGGAGATGAGTTCAGCAGCAGCGAGAGCAGTTGCGCCAGATATTTGAATCCAATAGACTACAAAGGTTAGCGCCAGCGGTGTATGGGGCCGTGAGTCTTACCCGGTCCGTTTGTCGTGGTCCTTTTTAGACCGCGGTGGATCGCTTCCATGGCACCAATGTGCTTGGATGCAGCCAAGTCTACACAACGTTAGCCAAAGTCGTATATCTATGGTTTAACATACTTAGAACGACATGTGCTTTAGACGCCTCCTCCTCGAGCAGCTCAGCGCTATCGAGGTCCCCAACGGGAGTCTTTACTGAAGGGTACGCCTTGACGATGCGGTCCGCCTTGACCTGGTCACGCACAAGAACGGTGACGGCAAAGTCGGGATGGCTGCGCACTATCTCATGCAGCACTTGGCCGCCGATGTAGCCCGAGGCACCTGTTCTGCAGCACGGTGTTAGTTGCAGACAAACGGAGATGTGGGTGTAGCTGTATGAGGCAACTTACAGAAATATTTGCGTCATGATACTGTCTTACAGAAAGCTAACGAGAAACGCTCGAGTACTGGATGAAAAAGAAAAAGAGGCAAGCGATGAGATGATGAAAACGTGAGAGTAATGACATAAAACAAGGCACGGGCAAGATGCCCTGCCACGGATGACAAATGGAGGGGTGGCCGGCAAAACCTACCCATTTGGACGCTGTGGGGCGGATTCGCCGAGCACTGTGCCTGCGAGACTACATGTACATGGCATATTTACTTTAAGGAGCTCTAACCGTGATGAAAGACAATGGCAATATATTTGTGAAATCGGCAAGGTTATATATTACGTGGCATCAGGATTTCTAAACGGGAATGTCCATGCGTTCATTATTAACGGGCCTATGTAGCCCATTGACTTCGTACTTGTGTACTTTGCCTGTACTTAAACTATATCAAATATTCGCTATTGTAATTGTTACTTATTTTTTCATAATGGACTCGAGAATCTCCAGGAGAATGTCGGCTGCAAAGGATGTTAGCAATTGTTACAAGTTGACTCTAGGGTGAATGTCTTACCATGCTGCTCCTCAAAGATGAGCATAGGTCGAAGGCGCACAGCCCTCTCGCCACTGGCACCAATGTTCAGGCCCTTGGCCTTGGCCTGCTTCAGCACCTCGTCGCGGCGGGGGCTGTCCCAAGCGATAAAGGTGCCGCGGTCCTTGCCGCGGAGGTTGAGCATCTCACCGGGGTACTTGGCGGCAAGCTTGTCAAGCTTCTCGTACAGGTAGTTTCCGACCTGGGCGGTCCTCTCGACCAGGTTCAGTCTCGTCACCTCGTCAAAGATGCCGCGGAAGAGCAAGGCGCGGACGGGGTCGCCCATCCAGGTGTTGAACTGGCGGTAGGGCTTGTCGGGTCGCAGGGCGTCGTCACTGTAGTAGAAGCCGGCGGCCTGAGCCTTCTTGGAAAAGGTCACCATGTCGGGAGGAGTCTCGAGACCCCAGTGCTCATGGGCCCAGAACTTGCCAGTGGCGCCGACGCCGGTCTGCACCTCGTCGACAATCATCAGGACGTCCTTCTTCTTGGTAATCTCGCGCAGGCGGCGGAAGAATTCGGGCGAGGCATGGTTGTCACCACCCTCCGACTGGATGGGCTCAACAACAATGGCAGCGACGGGGTTGTGCCAGGTGGAAATCAGACGCTCCGTCTCCTGGAGGCAGCGCTCCTCCTCGGCGGCATTCTCAGCGGCGTGCTCCTCGAGGGGGTAATTGAGCTGGGGGAACGGGGCAGCAGGCCAGTCAAACGCGGGGATGTCCATCTTGTGGATGGCCTTGCTGCGGGTGGTGGACAGACTGCCAAACGTGCGACCGTGGAAGCCATGGTGGAAGGAGAGGATGGAGTAGTTGGGCGAACCGGGCTTTTGGTTCAGCATGACGGAAGACAGCTCCTCGGGGGTGAACTCCGCACCACCGCGCTCCTTGGTGCGGCGCCACAGGAAGGCCGCCTTGTAGGCCGTCTCGTTGGCATCGGAGCCGGTCATGGAGGTAAAGACCTGGCTGAAGCCCTTGGGGGCGGCCTTGAGCAGACCGGACTCGAGGATGTCGGCCCAGTCGTTGGAGGGGAAGGCACCGAGGGCGGGACGGTTGATGATGGCGCTCATCATCTCGGGGGTCTGGGAGATTTCGAGGAGGCGGGGGTTGTTGTAGCCCAGGGGAATGGAGGCAATTTGGGAGAATCTAGTTGTCAAGTTAGCAATGGTCAGAGAATTGAAGCAGACCGTGTCAACGTACGCATCGAGCATGGTGTTGCCGTCATGATCGACGATGCTGCCGTGGTTGGTTAGCAGTTGCCTTGAGAAGAGCCAGACACGACTACGCACTAGTTGCCATTGCACTTTGTATAATCGACGAGCATGTTCATGCTTCGCGTGTCAAACACCTTGTCGAGCTTCCTAATAGCCGTCTGCGAGCGCGGGCCCGGCAGGCTGGTATTGACGGAGGGCTTGGAGGGCTCGTTGGGGAAGACCTGGGCCGAGGCCGAGGCAAACGCGCGGACGAGCGGCAGACGCGCGCTGCGCTGGGCGAGGCGGGCGCCCGAGCGTGCAGAAGCCAGCATCGTGACGGTTGAGCGTGGTGTTTTGTTTCTGGGGGTCGAGTAGCCGGCGGGTGAGGTCAAATGGTTCCGGCCGGTATCGGGTGTGGTGTTGATCGTCCGTTTGCACAGCAAGCTGTAGATGTCAGGCCAACCTCGTGAGAGTCACACCAGAAGATTAATCAATTCTGCCTCGAAGCAACAGCTCCATCTTCCTTCCCCGCGTCGCTTATATATGGCAGAACAGCTCCCCGGTCACCAAAAAATCCACAATGACTCGAGACCGCCGTGGGTATCAAGCTCCGTTGGGTGGGAGGCTGGCGCTCCAATCGCGGGCTGGAGCGCCGAATACGCCATCCACTTTGTGGACAGGGCGCCACTGTCATGGCGGAGCTTGGGGCAGCCTGACCACGAGGGGTCCGATTTAGGCTGTCTGGCAGAGACAACTCCCCCCGCGGCGCCTTCCCCCACGCTGGGCGCGGCTGCGGTACAGTGGAGCGGATACCGCGGCGGCCGGCAACGCCTTCCCTGGTTGTTGTAGGGCGCAGGCTGGCAATCCGAACGGCGTATTGGGGTAGTTATCACGAGAACCACTGGTAGACGAAGACTTACGAGTATATCAATATCTATCTATTTCTGTCTACAGCGATGTGTTTTGGTAAGAGTTGGGTATGACAAGTTCAACATGTGCCCGTGCCGAAATTGTACTGGTCTGAGAACTCACATGTACATGTCTCGGAACGGCGTCGGCCTCAATGGGCACCAAGCACCCAAAATGACCTAGGCCCAGACACAGCTCAATCGTCACTAGAAATAGTTAGCGGAAACGGTATCTCCTATTTATTTGCAGAGATGCCTTTAAAGAAATAAGGCTGTGACCTGCCCGACTCTGGCCCAGGGCCATGCCAATTGCGCGGGGTTCCAGGGGACCCAGCTATGATGTGTTCAAGATCGGCATCTCGGCCTGTCAAAACTAGAGCATCTATTAGCCCAGTCATAATAGTACTGAAAATTTGCTGTGAAACTTAGCAGCAACGTCTGGGAGGTAGCGCGACCCTAAATATGGCACCAACGATCTGCGTAGGAGTGTATTCATAGAATGGGCTCAAATATACGAAATGTGACTGTTTAGTTCATTAGCCTTGAATATAAACAATTGTTGCTGATTTTCATGCTCCTTTCACTACGAAGATTACTATAAAAGCATACAATACTCGTTCTAAAGAGGAATCATTCAAGTAAGAGAGAACAGTCTGGTCCAACAAAATACTGACAGACCGACGGCGCCATTCTTTGACATCATTGTGTTTTCTGCGCTTAAAAACAACATGGTGTAAGCGGTCTTAATATATCCAGGAAAGACGACGGAGAATGAAGCCAAGACTAAGACGATGCTGTATGTTTTCTCACATGCTTTCTTTTAAACGACGGCTCGCTTGGCGGGTGTTTAAGGCGTTTCCTTCATTGTACTCCTTGCGAAATAGAAATCAACTAAATTGAAAGAATACAACGAGAACATGTGCATAAATGAACCATCACAAGACAGCCTCATGGCGTTGGTGAGTGCCGCTCCGGTGAGTAGTCCCGCCTAATTTTACTGCTGTGGAGCTGCTCGAGTTGGTTTCCAGGGCACTTGGTGTAGAATCCAGCAGCGGAAACGGGACGGAGATGCAGTGGCCATTGGATAACTGCGCTAGCGTCAGCCTTACCCTTTCTGCGCTTCAATAGCTTGAAATTGAATGACTAGTTGTGGCTTGGTCCTAACATTGGTTGCGCGGGGGAGATCCATTTTCATTTTGTTTGCTGGTGACCGAATCCTCCTGAAAACTCGGACACCTGCACGCCATAGCAAAGAGCCCAAAAGCTTCGCTGGCAGAAACTGTGCTGGAAATGGATAGTGCCGCGCGAATAAAATCTTCATCCTCCATGGCTACATATACGTCCAGCTCTTGGTTGATCCGCGCCGCCTGCCTCGCCTTGCTCATAAGAGGCGCCGCGGCCGATCCCATCACCGTATACTCCGCACCGAACCTTCAGTACGACAGCGACACAACCAAAGACTGCACCGCCTTTTACGACAACGCCAATGGGCTCACGTGTCATCAAATCCGCGATGATGTCTTTCACATTTCGCCAGAAGATTTTACTCGTTGGAACCCGGCAGTGACTCTGGACTGCGACAACTGGAAGTTTGTCTCGTACTGCGTCTCGGTCACGAGCGAAATAACTGCCACCTCGGGCTCCGCCTCAGAGTCTCCGTACTGGCAGCGCGTGGGTTGTTACAAGGATGTCGATACAAATAACCGGACGCTGAAAAACCTGGCGTTTGTTGGCGAGACCAACCTGACCATTGAAGCCTGCCAGGCGGCGTGCGGCACGTTTCTCTGGGCAGGCGTCGAGAATGGCAAGGAATGCCGGTGCGGTGACGAAATTCAGTCACCAGACGTCAACACGAATGATACCGCAGATTGTGATTTTCGTTGTTCAGGAAACGATTCCCAGGACTGTGGCGGGCGCGAAGATATCTACCTATACACGAGCGCGGCCGATGCCGCCGATCGGTGGCAAAGTCTCGGCTGCTATATCGTTGAAGACTCTCATGTCCTGCGCCAACAGATGGATATTAGCATACCAAACTCGCACATTGCATGCAAGAACGCGTGCAACAACGCCAAATACAACTATGCTGGCGTCCAAAATGGCTCCGAGTGTTGGTGCGACGATATGGTTGCAGTAGGATCGGACAAGTTGACATCAAAATCGGAATGGTAAGTGTTCACCTCACAGACCCCTCAAACTGGCTTCAAAGTGCCTGCTAACTCTCATATAGCGACAAACCCTGCTCGGGGTCGGCGGACGAGACATGTGGCGGAGAGTCTCGTTTGGAAGTTTTCGTAAAAGTCGTCTTGGACCCTTATTCATCATTTAATTCGTCAAATACGTCTGGATCCTCTACCACATCATCTTCCGATGCTTCTGCGACTAGTAAAGGAAGCAGCGAGGACGCGGATGAGGACAGCGGGGCCGCGTCGTTGTTTGCGGATGTAAAGCGACCGCAATGGGGCGCATTTATTGGACTGGCAATACTGGCGCTACAACATGTACATATTTAGCGGCTGATTACAAAGAAATGAAAACAGCTTCTGTCTCGATATATGAACAGAAGGTCAAGTTTGCAGTCGAACCATCTCTTGTGGTTTGGCAGCTGAGCTGTCTCCCTGCACAGGCGAAGTACCAGCCATCCACCTCCACACATTTTGTCCTGTGCACTTTGTAAGTTCCTTACCTGTTGAATCGTTATTGTCTTCAAGTCTTTGGACACCCCTTCAATCACCAATGTCAGTAGGTGGATGTATCTGTGCGGGCAAAAGGCTCAACCGCGGGTGGCGGTAGTACGCCGCCTTACGAGACTTAATGAATGAATATTGGATTGGGAAGCATTGGGACTAATAGCCTATCTGAAAATGGTGCTGGGATCGGGTATCTGGCATAGAGGCTGATGTCGCGCGATCCAATAGCGTCATGCGGGGAAGCAGGCAGTTCGACGTCGACGCACGCACCCACCCTCCATGACAATGCGAGCCACGACAGTACGACACTAGAAAGCGCTTGGCAACGGCGAGCTAACTATATTCGAATAAGAACGTCCAGAACATCCAATCTAAGAATTTGTTGGCAGCCACATCAACCAGGTCCGCAGTAGATGCTACCTTGAAGACTCAGCACACAGTTAGTCGCCTGCCTTTTACGTCTACTCCTCCCCGCAGACCTCGGCATGTTATAGCATAAAGGAACTTTCTGGTGCCGATCGAGATTTCCCCGTGGAAGGCTCTCTAACGTCTTAGCAGCCGTAGTCGGTAGTTAGTTTTCTATAAATACCGTGTACTATCATATCTGCCACAATCGCTTTGTGTAATCTGCTCCAGCCCAAACAGGAGATTTTCCTTGCTAGTAAGGCATTGTCTATGGTGCTCTGTGTTCAACACACCCATAACTATGTGGTTTACCAAAGTCACTGTCGGCTGCCTTCTTGGCCTGACCTCACTTGCTCTCGCAACTCCCGTTGAGCCAAAGAATGAACGTCGTTTTGCAAAGGTGACAGTTGCGTATCCTGAAGGAACCGTCGTCGGGCGGTCCTTGCTAGGTACAGAGACCTTTGCATCTATTCCGTTTGCCGAGCCACCTGTCGGCGATCTGAGGCTTCGACCACCTGTTCGCTTCAGTGGCACGCTTAAGGACCACGACGGTACCGGAATATCCCCAGCTTGCCCACAGCAATATGTTGATACCGACGCCAAGGACCTGATTAGCAAAGTCGGTTCGATCGCGTTACAGATCCCGCTCCTCCAACAGCTGACTGGCCAGGAAGATTGCCTGAAAATAACTGTACAGCGACCAGCTGGCACTAAAGCGGGCGACAACTTGCCAGTCTTGTTTTGGATATATGGCGGTGGTTTCGTACTGGGAGCTACAAACACATATGACGCAACCCAGTTCCTCGAAACTGCGGTTGCGCAGGGCCAGCCCTTTGTCTTTGTGGCAGTCAACTACCGCCTCAATGGTTTTGGCTTCCTCGCTGGCAAGGAAATTCTTGACGCTGGCAGTGCAAACCTTGGCCTACTTGACCAGCGCATGGGCATGGAATGGGTTGCAGACAACATTGAGTCCTTTGGCGGGGATCCGGACAAGGTCACCATTTGGGGAGAGTCTGCCGGCTCTATATCTGTTTTTGACCAGCTGCTTCTCTACGGAGGAAATGCAACTTATAATGGCCGACCTCTCTTCCGCGGCGCCATTATGAACTCTGGTAGTATTATACCAGCCGACTCGACAGACTCGTTTCCAGCACAAGAAGTATATGATGGTGTCGTGGAAAAGGCAGGCTGTTCAGGAGCAGCCGATTCGCTCAATTGCTTGCGCCAGGTCCCTTACGATACCTTTTACGACGCGGCAACGTCTGCACCTGGGATTGTCGCTCTGAATAAATTAACGCTCACCTTTGTACCCCGGCCTGACGGCAGGGTGCTCGTCGACAGCCCTGACGCCATGGCGAAGCAGGGCCAGTTCTACCAAACACCAATCATCATTGGCAATCAAGAAGATGAAGGCACCGTCTTTTCCATAGTTCTTCCCAAGCTGCGCACTACGGAGCGCATCGTGAATTTCGTGTCTGAAAATGTCCTGCGGTCGGCTCCAAAAGATTTGATTCGCCAGTTTGTTGACCTGTACCCAACATCGATTTTCGCGGGCAGTCCTTTCCGCACAGGAATTTTTAACGAGCTGTTTCCCGGATTCAAGCGCCTTTCCGCATTCTTGGGAGATGCCGTGCTCACTCTGAGTCGACGCGTTGCCCTGCGATACATGCACGCAGCGAAGCCAGACATGAAATGCTGGTCTTATCTTGCATCATACTATTACGGAACACCGGTGCTGGGGACATTCCACGGCTCAGATGTACTGCAAATCTTTTACGGTACTTCAGCCAGCCACGCAACCCGGAGCATTCGGACGTATTACCTCAACTTTATCCACAACGTGGACCCAAACAAAGGCGTGGAAAAATATGCGACGTGGCCGCTTTGGGGCGAGGGTAACAAGCTTATGTGGTTCAAGACAATGTTTGAAAACGACTTGTTGGAGGATGACTTTAGGCAGGAGAGCGCGGATTTCCTTGAGCAGAATGCTGAGTCGTTCTTGTTTTAGCGCGTTGAGCGGCGCGAGGCTGCAAGAAGAAAATGGAAATATATGATCCGTAGCTGTTCGATAACCAGAGTGCGACACGTGCCCGAAATTGAAATTTATATTCTCATTAATTGGAAAGGTGAATAGGCCCTGTGAAGAGGTAGTGCCATTTCCGTCGATTCCGCCGAATCGTACGCCACTCATGCATCCCAATTACCCGATTAGGCAGCAGGCTGTGAACCCTGGACGCAGCACACATGCCGATTGGTTACCAGCGCACTCTCACACAACGTGTTGTAAGACATAGAAACCTTGAGTAAACCCTAATTACGTCCTTCCGTTTCATTACAATTAACGTGACAAAGTGCTTTCCCGGGGTCAATGGCAGCAAACGGCTCTGCCCCTGCCCGTTGTCGCAGCCCTACCAAACGCCACCCTGAAAAATTCTCCGAGTCCACCGCAGTGCAGCATTGACAAACCCAACGCAGCCTCCAAACCTAATAAGCCGAACAAGCCTTTCCCATCGCAATCCACGCTGCCGGACATCACAAGAGGCACATTGCGGTATAGCAAATAAGGTGTATCACGTGATGCTATGGATCTGAGATCGACTGGAACTCGGCCCGCTCAGGCACCTTCTGCGACACGATTTGGCGGCGGAAGAGTTCAGAGTCAGCGCCAAGGAAAAAATTTACATCCAGCGAGCCAGATGAGCGCGACTGCAGACACAAACAATATTTCTCAACCCCCGCAAGCCATAAAATAGAGACCCAAACGGCCATGAAGAAATCCGCGGGCGAAGGACCCGTCCAGGCGGAGGAGACGGCCGTCTCGGGGAACCTCAGCGATGAAGAGACCAAGGCCGGTCAACGACCGGCACCGGAACACGCCACCTCGACGCATCGCGGCCTCAAGTCGCGGCACGCGCAGATGATTGCCCTCGGAGGCTCGATTGGCACGGGCCTGTTTGTCGGCTCGGGCCAAGGCCTGAAGATTGGCGGACCGGCCTTCCTGCTGGCGGGATACACCATCATCACTTTGCTGCTCTACGGCGTCGCCACCGGCATCGGCGAGATGGGTACCTACCTCCCTGTCCGCGGGTCGGGCATGGCCTACTACGGAAACAGATTCGTCTCGCGCAGTCTGGGATTCACCCTTGGCTGGCTGTACTGGTACATCTTTGCGCTGGGCATGCCGACCGAGATTACCATAACGACCATTGTCATCCAGTACTGGGAGACGCCGGTGCCGACCGGTGTGTGGTACACGATTATCGGGCTCGTCATCATTGCCTGCAACTTCTTCCCGGTGTCGGTGTACGGTGAGGCCGAGTTTTGGTTCGCGTCGACAAAGGTGCTTGCCATTGTCGGACTGCTTATCCTCACGGTCGTGCTCTTCTTTGGCGGCGGGCCGTCGGGACAGCCGCTGTACTTTTCCAACTGGTCGAACCCAAGCGCGGTGAATACGTTTCTCGTCGACGGTAATGTGGGCCGGCTATGTGCCTTTGTTGCTGTTCTTACATTTAGCGTCTACGCCTTCATCTTTGCCCCGGAGATGCTCGTCGCCACGGCTGGTGAGATGCAGTCGCCGAGGCGCAACATGCCCAAGGCCACGAAGCGCTACTTTTACCGACTCGTCATATTTTATCTCCTAGGCGTCCTGGCCATTGGTATTATCGTGCCCAGCAGCCACAAGGACCTCCTTTCGCCTGGTTCGACGGCATCTGCGTCGCCGTGGGCCATTGGTATCCGCGAAGCCGGCATTCCAGCCCTCGACTCGGTCATCAACGCCATTATTGTCCTCTCGGCCTGGTCGGCGGGCAACTCATTTTTATACATTGCCAGTCGAGCACTGTACTCGCTGGCTTTATCTGGAAATGCGCCGGCCATATTTGCACGCTGCACAAAATCCGGCATTCCATACTACGCCGTGGGAGCCAGCTCTGTGCTCAGTGTGCTATCATATATGAACCTCGGCAGCACCGGCTCCGTCGTGTTCAACTGGCTGGTAAATATTGTCAACACGGGTGCCTTTCAGAGTTGGATCTGCTGCTGCATAATCTACATTCGCTTCCGCAAGGCCGTCGAGGTGCAGGGTGTCAGGGTGACGTACCGCTCCCGTTTCCAACCTTGGGCGTCGTGGGTGAGCGGCATCACATTCACGTTCCTGCTGCTCCTCAACGGCTTCAAAGTCTTTGTCAAGGGCCACTGGGACACGGCCACGTTCATCACATCGTACATTGGCATTGTCGTTTTTGCACTATTATATTTGGGGCACAAGTTCACCATTGGCCGAAACGATCCGTGGGCGATACCGCTTGACAAGGTCGACTTGCACTCGGGACTGGAAGATGTCTTGGCCGCCGAGCTTCCACCAGAGCCGAGGCGGAAGTGGTACGACGCATGGCGCATTTTGTTTGAGTAAAGTCGATTTAAAGATTCATTGTTGTGCGAGCGAGTTTGACGCATGTCTGCTGCATTTCCGGGCTGGGCCTTGGACATTGGATACGATATATAGAAGCATATACGCTCTTTTGAATACTCCTCACTGAAGTGCAAAGCATCCCGAGACTAGGCGTGCCAGAAATGCTAATTGTGCACTGAATGTAGCCACGAAAAAACCATAGGGGACCATCACACAAAAGCGTACGGTCCCCCTCAAACGAGCGGCATGGTGTTTGGTCTTGCAACTGTGAAAGGCCCGAAACAGGAGTGACGTTTTCTATGAGGGAGAAAGGCCGGTCGCGAATATCGCGCGGGCTTTCGACGTTGCGTGATGAAGAAAGAAGAGACGCGGAGAGAAAATTTGGCGGAGGATATGGCGGAGAGTGGGGCTTTGCTAATTTCTGGTTGGTTGGGGGATGTCGCGAACCACCCTTAGACGAGGCACGTCGCAGGGACATGGGCTCTAATCCATATATTGTCCTTGTGTTAGTATAAATATTGGTGCTCATTCTCAACATGTCAATAGCGAAATGACATGCGGCTCTCGCCCTGCAGAAACTTGTCAAACAAACAATATTTGCAATGATGAGTACTCATAATTCACGAACCAAAAAACTGATAGACTTGAATGAAATCTCAAGTTCATGTCGATATATCCCTACATAAATAGCCGCTCCTCGCAGTTGTAGCGTTGGGAATACAAGGCTGAGCCTAAACTGTGGAACAAGAGGAACACCCGCCCAGACACGGCTGACAATCTAACTGTTTCGTGTCTTGTCGCTTGGCACTGACAGTTGTCGCAGAAGTTAGACATGACGAATCAGTAGTATATAAATATACAATACGATCACGATAATAAACCTTTTCCCCAATTGACCGAGTTGAGCAAGGCGCTTACTGCTGTAGTGTTTCTTCCAAACTATAACCTCGGATCAGCTGCTGTCATTGACGTCATATATTGACAGCCGCAGTGAAGCCTTTTTTTGGTGCAGCAGAAGCGATCAGCGCAATTTGTCTCGTACCAGGTGCGGCTGCTGATCTGTTCCCATCGGAGAGCATTCATTAATCTCGAAGCCGGAAATAACGGACGTTTCTTTATTTGTCCAGCCGTTGCTAGGTGCCCGGCTGAGCCTCCTCGCCGTGACCATGGAATCTTGGCTAGACAGCGTGATGTGATCCACACCACGTGCAAAACATGGACACCCCGCAACAACCTACCTCATTCATATCACCTACAGATCTCTCATCTCATATACCTGTGACAATTTTCCTCCCTAACGCAAATCCTTACTTTGCTTGCCCCGAAATGTCCAGCTCAGCTCGCTTTGGGCTGCTGCTGCTTGTCAGCTTTACGTTTGTCAACAGTGCCGCCGCATTCGGTGCCGGCTCCCTGCCCGACGACAGCATCTTCAAGGAGTTTGTCTGGCGCCATGGCGACATTTCCGAAGTCCTGCGCTTCCTGCCGTCGAGCCTAATCACGGGTGTCGCGTTTACACGGCTTCAGCGCCGGCAGATTTACTTTGGCAATTGGCTGCGAGACTTTTCGCAGGTGATTGACACCGCGTGTCTCGAGAGAATCCCCGAGCCTGTCCTCCGGGCTGTCGTCTGTGTCATGGCGATGCTGGAGTTTGGCTTTGCAACAGACGAGTTTGACGTTACGCGCGAGAGGCTGGGCTGCTATACCCACGTTGAACATATTGATAACCCGTGTGGCTACGATACAAACGCCAAGGAGATTGACGACCGCCTCCGAGGCCCGGTTGACCCAAAAGAGCTTGAGATTGATCCCAAAACGGGCATGAAAAACTACATTGCTAACTCTGGAAACGGATGGGACACTGCAGCGGATTACATTCGCCGCCAGCTGCTGGAGTGCATCGAGCTGGGCCGTAAAGGCAAGGCAGGCGACGAGGGCGCAGAGAAGGAGTCCTTTATCCACCTCGGGGCTGCCCTCCATACCCTAGAAGACTTTTCGGCGCACAGTAACTACATTGAACTCTGCCTGCACGAAATGGGCGAAGAGGATGTGTTTTTGTTTGTAGGCGACAAGTGCAGGATATCCGTACCATTTTATAGCGACTCGGACCGCAAAGTCGCGCCGCTCATTACTGGCACGTTTGGCATGCTCGATATTTTTCACAGCTTGCTCGGAGAAGCCGATGACATGGCGATTCTCCAGTCCAAGGGATCGCTTGACCAGATTGAAAACACGGAAGGATACGGCCGGGCTGCATTTGAGCAATTGTTCAACGCCATCAAGGCCGCGATGAGCGCGCTTCCGGGCTCTCCTGACAAAGACAACGATGAGGACAGTGTCATGGAGCGGCTTGAATCAGTACATAAAATCTTCAATGACTGGAAGCCAGTTTCTGAAACCAACTCCAACGAGGCGGCCGACGACGAGGGCGGCAACGCGACAGATGGAGAGGGGGAGGAGAGTGGCGGCATCGACCCGACGCTTCTCTGGCAGGCCCTTGAACCGGTTCTTGCGTTTCACGATAAAATGAAGAAGTGGCTCCAAGAAGGCTCGGAATATGACGACTCGAAGCCTTCGCTGGACGGCAGCTCGCAAATGGACGAGCTTACAGACCAGATTGTTTTCCAAGTTGTGCGCACCGTCATCAAGTCCTCCGTCAGGGAGCTCCGAGATACGCTGCGGGCCGCAAAATCCAAAGTCGATGAAGAGGCTGCGTCGGCAAACTCGGCGGCAGTTTATGAGCCAGGTTCCGACGCATCCGACCCGAGCCACTCAGACCTGTCAAAGGACCATTTCAGCAACCTGCTAAATCGACCGGCTGGGATGCTGGCCACTGTGACTTCAAACTGGACGACGCAGCAGATTGTCAAGTGCTGGGACGACCCGAGTCTGAACGCAGACGACGTCATCTCGGATATCCTGAAAATCCTTCACCATCCCGCGTTCGTCCATGACAAGACGGAAATCCAGGGCTTCATGTACGCCGTCGTTGGAAAGTGGTGGAACGAGCTGCCAGAGGACGAAACTGCTCTGCTGAGGAAGAAGTTGACCATGGAGCAAGTCAAGGTGCGCGAGCATGAAGACCACGAGCTCGAGGTGAAGCCAAAGGGGAGACGCGGACCTGGCGAATTTCCTGGCTCAAGAATAGTGGTAGTGAAGCCAAAGAAGCCTTCCCCGGTGGAACGGGCAAAAGATCAGCTTGCTTCCAATACCAAGTGGGCATGTGACGCGATAGTCAACATTTTGATGCTTCCAGTGAGGATTGTTGCTTCGGTGCTACGGGGAATAAAAAACGCATTCACTGGACTATTTAGAGGGCGGAGAAGACATCCGGCGTAGAAGCCGACCGGCAAGTATAAGTTAGATGAGCATTACTGGAGAGACATTTCTTTAGCCTTCTGTCGATAACGTCCTTATTCTGTCAAATATCTATACCTAAATTACCGTTTGTTCAAAATATTTGCCGATCGGCGGATGACCTGTATAGAAATTCCACTTGTTTCCATACGCGATAAGACTCTCAGGGGTTGCCACTCTTTGGCTACTCGTAGCCCCAATTGCCTTCCCCAATGTTCGTAAAGCCTGGATGGTCCAAGCTTTGCCAGTAGCATTTACATCTCTGTGGGGGGCGCTCGTCTAGTCGATCATGTTCCTACCCGACATCGCAATGACCTTTTGCAGTGATATGCTCAATGTTAGACAAGCGTATTAAAACTGATAGATTATCAATGTATTAATTCTCAACACTAGCCAAGCTTGTGCCCGTGGGGTTGACCTTCAACCCCATGGGCCAAACATTCCGGGCTGGCGTGTTAGGCGCTATCGTGAGTAATGCAGTGGATCGGGGCGGCAGTGCGGCACTGGTTGCCGAAGGCAAACATTACCAGATTCGTCAAAGGGCTCAAATTTGTGGCGCCTCCACCTCGCTTTCGCAGACACATGATGCATGGAGTGGCCACACCCTTAGGAAAAGGTGGGTGCGTCATGCATTGTTTTATCAACTCTGGGGCTCCCGGAGCTAGGATCGACTCTATGCACGTTCGTTCGATTCTTTTTCATTTCTAGTCCATCTCCCGCATGCCCCGGAGTGGACGCTGCCTGTCCTCCAATGCTCAAGCAACATTGCTGCACCATGCTGTAGTGCCCTTGTACACTTACAACTACACACACCGCAGCCATGGACCACCTTCGCCATCGTGATCGGGGCAGCGAGAGCCAACAGCGCCAGGCCAGCACGGTTGACGATGCGGCTGGTCTGGAGCGTCTCGGCCACAAGCAGGAACTGAAGCGAAACTTTAGCATGATTTCCATGCTGGGGTTGGCTTTTGCCATTCTGAATACGTGGACTGCCCTCGCCGCCTCCATCACCATTGCCCTCCCCTCTGGCGGCTCCAGCTCTGTGATATGGGGGCTTATCGTCGCAGGCATCTGCAACTTGTGCCTGTCTGCATCACTAGCCGAGTTCTTGTCTGCGTTTCCGACCGCGGGCGGCCAGTACCATTGGGCTGCCATTATCGCTTGGCCCAAGGCGAGCCGTGCCCTCAGCTACATCACAGGATGGATCAATGTCTGCGGCTGGGTTGCCTTGAGCGCAACTGGTCCGCTCCTCGGCAGCACGTTTGTCGTCAACATCATAAGCTTGTTCCACCCAGACTACAAATCCCAGGCGTGGCATCAGTTCCTCATCTATATCGGCTTCGCCACCATAGCGCTCCTCATCAACGCCTTCCTCACACGGCTGCTGCCGATGTTTACACAGGCTGCATTTTTCTGGAGCATCACGGGCTTCGTCCTCATCGTCATTACCGTCCTAGCCTGCAACGCACCGGATTTTCAGACGGGCGAATTTGTCTATGGTGACTTTATCAACGATGTCGGCTGGCCGGATGGCCTTGCCTGGCTGCTTGGCCTACTTCAAGGAGCTTTTGCGTTGACTGGTGAGTACAGCGATTGGTGACACCACGATGCCTCCACTGACTGGCTGCAGGGTTCGACGCCACGGCCCATATGATTGAAGAGATCCCCGACCCGCAGCGCCAAGGCCCTAAAATCATGCTCTACTGCATCGGCATCGGCATGTTTACAGGCTTCATCTTCCTCAGCGCCCTTTTATTCTGCGTCGATGACATTGACAAGGTCATCAACGCCGGCGCTGGGCCCATTTTGCAGATTTTCGTGGATGCCACTGGTAACAAGGCCGGCAGCACCTGTCTTGTGATTTTCCCGCTCATCTGCATGGTCTTTACCTCGACCACCCTCGTTTGCACGAGTACCCGCATGAGCTTTGCGTTTGCACGCGATCGGGGTATGCCGTTTAGCAGCTTCTTTGCTCGCGTGCACCCGACTCTTGAAGTGCCTCTATACGCCCTTTTCTGGACCTATGCTTGGGTCGTTGTGTTTGGCTGCATCTTCCTAGGCTCATCGAGCACCTTTAACGCCATCACGTCGGCGTCCGTAGTCGCCTTGGGCGTCACGTATGCTATCCCGCCCGCGATTAATGTCCTTCGCGGCCGCAGGATGCTGCCTGACAACCGAGCCTTTCGAATCCCTGAGCCATGGGGCTGGATCCTCAATATTGTATGTCAAATACACCAGTGCGTTTTCGAACCATGCTAACTAACACTCCTTAGGTCGGCATCCTCTGGTCTATTTTAACCACGGTATTGTTTGTCTTCCCTCCCGAGATTCCGACCACGCCCAGTAATATGAACTACTGTATTGTTGCGTTTGGCATTATGCTGCTTATTGCTGGTGGTACTTGGGTCTTTGATGGGCGTAGACACTACACCGGCCCGCAGCTGAATGTCCAGGAATTGATAGATGGAAATGTTGAGGGGATGGAGCCCGTCAAGGGTGAAGAGTCGGGCATCCATAGGGAGATGGCTGATGAACCGGAAGAGACAAAAACTGTTACCAGTTAAGCTGAATAGTAATGTTGAATCTGCCAGGAAGCAGTAGTATATTTGAGATTTAACACCATAGCCGCAATACAAATCAGTCCTTTTATACTGGCATTTCCGGTATTATAGGTCCCTCTGTGTTGTACTCTATTCCATTGTGAGCCCTACCTAGCTCAAGGCTCATGGCGGACGACAAGCCAATGCTGAAGTCTCAGAAGCCGTTCCCTGATTACGGAGGAGAGTTGCGCTGATTATAGTGAACCTCGTTAATGTGGCTTATTATGCGATCTTGAATAGTCTCATTTCAGATACTAAATTGCAGTTTACCTGTGACATTAACTGCTTAGTACCTCACCTGCAGAACTGTTCAGCAGGTATATGTTAATACATTTCTATCCGAGGTATGGCTTGAGTTCGATATCGGTCGGAGCTCTAACATATGCCAAGTTGAACGGATGTCTCATATACTTTGTGCAAGTCTTGTTTCTGCAAGCCTGGGTACCGCTCCTTTCGAAACGCTGATCCATCCACATCAGCCATTCCGATGCGCCCGCCGACAGGCTGGGGCGATGTCCCTGACTTGGGAAGATTCTCAAATGCACCTCGTTACCCGCTTTGCAGCTATTCTCCCAAGCTGAAACGGTCGTCTCCCAATTTACAGCCGTATCATTCTGGCCTTGGATGATGAGGATCGGCGCCGGAGACAGGTCTCCCTGCGCTGGAGTAACCATGTCTTGCCATTTTTGCAGTATTGGAAGGTCTTTTATTGCACCCTCCACTGAGAGCAGTTCTTTAGCGCCCAGGTCGAGGCTTACCCCGAGTACGGCTTCAAGGCACCACTGCGCCTCCGTCGCCAGCTGCATGCGGCTTCGCAAAACGGGAGACAGGATCGTCTCGTTGTATGATGGGATGACGCGCCTGGCAGACTCGGGAAAGAGGGCAAAAAAGCCCGCGCCTCCCGACTTGGTGGCGTTGGGCGAAGATGCCGACTTCGTAATCTCCTTCTTGACTTGCGTGATGAAGTAAGTGGACGGCGCTATGGCTACTGTGCCCAGGTATGAAGGGTCATCGCGAACGAGCTTGCTTTCTGCAAGCTTCCACACTGCCCCTCCGCCCTGCGAGTGCCCAAAGCTCACCCACTCGTCGGTGAGGGAGCTGCCAAAGAGTTTACGGGCGGCCAGCACAGAGTAATACACGTCGTTGGCCTGTGCTGGGGCGGACAGGTACTTGTGGGTGGTAAAGTTGTTGCCCAGGCCGGCATAGTCGGTAGCGACAATGGCATAGCCCCTCTTCAGCGCGGGCTGCCAGGTGCCATAGTCGTACAGCAAGGGCCCGTTGGACGGCGCGCAGCCTGCAAATATGCCAATTGTGCCGTGCGCAAACGCCGCGAGCCTGTAGCGGTCGCTGTTCTCCGTTTCGGGAGACGCGTGCGGCGTAAAGGGAAACGCGATGAAGCCCGTCACGGGCACCACCGACCCGTCAAAGTCCACAGAGGTATACTGGAAGCGAAAAGCAGTGGCGCCTCCGTCAATGTCCAGCGACTTGGGGTCTATCGGCTGCAGCTTCAGCACTTGACCCGGCTCAGCCGTTTCCTGGGAGAAGTTGCTGGCCGTGGCGAAGAAGTCGACGTCAAAGTCGAGGCCAATGACCTCGACATCAGCAGGGATGGTGAGGTTCAGTCGCCTTTGGCACTCAGTGCCACAGTCATGAGCTTCGGCCTGCGCGCGTGTGGCGTTGAAATTGGCAACCTGTGTAGCTTTCACGCAGCAGAGCCATGCGCAGGCGAGGAGGAGACCCCGGCCGAGGTTCGTTTGCATGATGCGGGGGCTGGGGTTCACAGCTGTTACCGGCCTGGTCGCGCTTTTGCTCTCGGGTGCTTTATCCCGATTGGATGTAATCAATGTCGCTACAAGTCAACACGGCAACCGATTGCTTTGCGTTTGCAAGATTGTCTTGTGTTTGCAAAATTGTTATGATTTTTACTCATCCAGGCACGCGGGCCGCTTCTTATACTCCATCTCCGGACCCAAGGCTTCCCCGCATCTTGGCCGGCCCCGTTCCCCGGGTACCCGGCAAACAAGCTTCCAGTGATATCATGACAATGAGATAATGGGACGAGTTGAAAAGGCCGACGGCAACATCAAGTGTGGGCCTCGAAGGACTCCGGTGTTGATCCCGGCAATTGCCAGGCCTTGGAGCGACTTCGTCATTCAGAACCGATCTGCGCAAACGGAGGCGCAGAGATTACCAAGCAGAAGCGTCACAGCACCAATCGCTCCTATATCATAAGCACAGGAACCAACGACATTGAAATCGGCTTGTTTCACCATTTTGTCTCTGAAATGCGTTTGATCTACTCCGTACACACCATGGTCGGCTTCGTGGCGCAACCCCGCGGACTTATTCTGCCACATTACACCAGAGGGCGTCGGTGAGAGGGGGCGTCCATACAGCGGCTTCCAGTCACGCCACTACTATTCGTAGCTTGCAATTAGGTGACGAACCCAAAGGAGTTGAGGCAGATGCACGACACGACATCCGCTGTCGCGTTCGGATTCACTTCTACAGTGTCGACAAGATGCATCATGTGGCTCAAATTGCAGACTGAAGGGGTCAGAGCATGGCCACAGAGCCGCTCATCATTCGTCACTTCAGACGGCTGAACAGCTGAACGTGGTGCATATACGGCTCCCCCTTTGTTCGACTCTCTGGCTGCAACCGAGGAATGTGACTCTGGAAAAGGGCAGAAGAATGCCGGGCGAAAAAGTTGGGAGCTGCGATATCCGCGAAATCGCCAACTAAGAGATGAGTTGCGGGCCCCATGAGATTTTACGAGCCGGCTTTCGTCCTACAGCAAGAAGCTCCGCAAGAAAATTGCCAATTAATGCGCCCGCGGACAACACGATGAGGTGTAACGTAAGCATTGCGGGCTCACCCGCCACATTACAGAATAAGGCTGACCGGCGACTTTTCACACGAGATTGCCTATTCGAGGAGATCTCTCCACAGGGCTGCCTTGGCCGGCAGTGTGCCGGTGTGCTCTGCCGACAGCTACTATTCTAATCATGAAAGTGAATAATTATAGGCATGCATCACATGTTGCATTCAATTCATCACTTTTTATTTTTAGTCGCTGCACTTTCATCCTTCAGGACGCAGCCTACCGGCTCCACCGCTCCGCCCGACAAGGCGAAACGAGGCTCTGCCGCGCGTTCTGCCATGCTGGAAACTGCGCCGTGATTGGCCCCGGTGGGGATCCGGGCGAGTGAGATGCGGCCCTTGACATCAGCACCCCTTTTTTGATCAACGTTTTTCAACGGCCAATTTTAGTCCTCAAAAATGTACAGAATTTTCTTGTTCCTTCATTTCGAATGATATAGCAGGAAGTATACGCGAGCCATTTGTTTTTATCCGGGCCCGGAATTGGAGATTCGCGAGAGAGGAGAGACTAGAGGTCACACAGCAGACACCTGCAGAGACATTGTCTGTGTCAATGCGCTGCTGGATGCGATGCTGAAGCCGTTTGGCAATTCCATGTGCCCCAGCGCGGCACGCCTGGCTTTGGGCGCTGCTGCTCTCATGGTTATTATCTTGCTTCACCTGACCGGTTTAAGCTTCCATCTTCGCCGTACAGAGGCGGATGATGCCATTATCCAGACGGTGACCCACGACGCACCGCGGCCCACGCCTGTCGACACGGAACAGATTGAACTTGACAATGCCGCTCAACCAGAGCTGGCCAGACAGGTCCTCTCGTCTGAGATTCTCAAACGACAACCCGAACAGAGCCAGGATGCGTCTATTCCTAGGATATTTCACCAGAGCTGGAAGAGTCTGGAGCTGCCTGAAAAGTTTCAAACCTGGAGCAGGTCATGTCGCCAAACACACAGAGATTGGGAGTGGGTTGTCTGGACCGACGACGACAACTTGACTCTCATAAAGCAGCACTTTCCCTGGCTGGAAAAAGTGTACAAAGAGCTTCCATCAGAGATTTACCGTGCTGATCTTTCTCGTTGTCTTTACATGTACATCTATGGAGGGTAAGTACCCCGCGGGGCTTTCTCACAATGAACCGCTTATCTCATTTACAAATGCTCAAACTTTTTTTAGTGTATACGCGGACCTAGATACAGAGTGCCTTCTTCCTTCTGAGGCTCTTGAGGATACGTACGGGCCGCTTTTCACTAACCAGTCGACTGGTATCGACACGGCCATCTTTGGCCGAATGGGCGACGACCCAAGCTTCCGTCACTCCATACCCAACGCCTGGATGGCTTCCTCACCAGGGAACCCCATGTTCCTCGTCATGGTTCAGGAGATTATCGAGCGCCACAAGACGAGCCAAAGCAAAATCTTCAAATCAACTTCAGCAGAGGGTCTCACCGGCCCCATTGCACTCCGCAGTGCGATAACCCGCTACGAAAAGGACAAGGTCTTATTTGGCGATGAGCTAGAGCCTGACGTTGCTGCACTCGTCAAAAAGGGACCATTTGCAGACGCAGCGTCCAAGAGGGAGCATCGCGTTATTTTGTTGCCCAGCCAATTCATATACCCTTACAGCTGGGGCAACGATGGAAAACAGTATCGCGGCGTGTGTCATGTGCTCCAAGATGGGTTCAATGCAACCGAGTGCAAGAAGCAGCTGCAGGTTGAAGAGCACGGTAGTATATCCATCACGTACTGGAGCCACTCGCACACTACGTCTGGGCATTCGGACAAGAATATGAAGAAGATTGGCGGTTGACGTGGCGCATAATAGCATATAATAGAGTTAGCATCAGCAAAGACAGCGAGTGATTTGATCAAACGAGTGGCCGTCCGAACGTGACACTCGCCACATGAACCAGGTTCAACACGCAGGCAAACCATAGATACTGTGCATAAAGTGTTATGTTTCATTCTTGCTTCTATACTTTGCTACATGGCCTCATTGTGGCTGCATATGGCGCGGCGATTCAATCTCAACACCCTCCTCCAGTAAATATTTCCGAATCTTTTCATAGTTTCGGCACTTGTGATGCACATTGAAATCCGCGTTGCTGCCCGCCTTTCTGTTTGGTGTAATCTCAACAAGCACCGGGGTAATGTCCGCGTAGCACATGAGGCTCATGCGGATGGTTTCTATGCAGTGGTCAACGTGCATGCGCGCCGCGACTGGTTCCACCAGGTCCTCGGGGTACAAGTCGCCCCAGGACTTGTCAAACATGTTAAGCGGCCAGGTATACTGGCGTACCAGGTTCTGTACAAGTTAGTCTCTGCGAACTGGAAATATAAGCTTGTAGTTTGCACCTACCAGACAGTGAAGTTGATGAGCGGCTTCAATCTGCCCACCATAGGTTGGGTTCTTGGGGTCGCTTCCAATCGTCTGCACATACGTGCCTGGCTCAAGCGACTTGTTCAGCGCCTTCAGACCAGCAGTGTCTACAGAAACTCCATGAACTAGAGGAAAATATTAGCCTTGCAAATTACCGCCTAGGTGGAGGAGTACCAACTCTTCCAGAGTCCGTCCCACGCTTGCTCGCGCTCGAGCATCGGCGGGCCGCGATATATTGACGTGGCATTAAAATAATTGACAAAGTCACCCTCCCAAAACTCTACAACGTCCCATATCGGTGCTAAATAGATTCATCGAGTCAGTTAACCGCAGCCAAGGCAGGCGGCTAGCGTCCCGCATCGCCATCTCAGGACTCACAGTATGGCGACACAACCTTGGAGCATTCAAGCTCCGACGGCGTCCGCCTCAATACAGACAGCGAAAACAGACACAAACATAGCGAGGCAAACAGCATCGCTGAGCTCACCACGAGCAGCAGCTTGTGGCGGCAGTGCTCCTGATGCCGCGGTTCCTGCGACGGTGGCGACTTTTCCGGCAGCCTCCGCAGCGGCACGTCGTCCTTGGAGGAGGCGCTCCCGCTGCCGCCGTCCTCTTGCGAGTGCAGCGCCTCGTACTGGTAGTCTGGTTTGGCCATTGCGATCTCTTTCCACGCTACAGAGTTGCGCGGTTGGCGACGTCGCAGTTCAGATTGGATGCTGGCGTGGAAAAGTCGGGGTTGAGTGACCAGCTCTATCAAGTGTGGGCTTACTAGTGGCTGGTTGCCCCATCTGATCCCCGGCTCCCGCTGGCCACAGACATCTGGTGGAGGTATGGGGTCGTACGGAGGGGGAGGTGCTGGGTTACCGGAATAGCCTTAGTAACAAGTTAGGGCGCTGGGTCACAATAGGCAAGCGCTTTAAGAATCCTCCACGGCCCTCATCGCTACCAGCGTGCTGCTCCCACCAATGCAACATCGCCACGCCCAGTGCTAAAAACACCACTGAATTTTCGTTCATCCCGCACTGCCTTGCAAATTAAGGTTTCAGCCCACCTACTTCCCACGTTCACAATGCTACCCCTAAGCTTCATTCGCGGTGCCGCTTTGCTGGTGCTCGGCCTTGCTGGAGGCGTCGCTTCTCTGCGTAAGCTTGCCCTCGCACACTGACGGCGCTGTTCGTCTTGCTAACTCTTTATAAAGCCGCGTCCTCAGACTTTGCATTAGTTGCCAACAACGGCGGCGATGGACATGCCAACTATGTAGAGGAGATTGAGGCTGCTAATGCTCGCGATGTGCTTGGAGAATCACGCTCTTAGCCACACAGAAGGTCAAGGGCAAGCAGGGAGGTTGCGCAGAGGAAATGAAGCAGTAGTTATGCGCTCATGGGTGAGCTGCAGGTGGTTTTCTGACGGCATTTGCCAGCGCGCGTCGAATTATTTCTGATTAGCGGGTATTTAGTTTACAAATACAAGCTCTCCATTACTTCCATTCCTGCGCAAGCACGTCGAATACAACGAACCATAGGCTTGACGAAAGCGCGAAAACGGAAGGGCAGTCAGTGCTGGGAAGCCGGCCCGACGTGGGGAAAGTCGCTGCCGCAATGGCAATGACCTGCACGCACCAGTGCTGTATTACTCTGGGTGGTAAGCAGTACTATGTGTGGAAACCATCGCCCATTACTATGTGTCATGTACAGTACCACGAGCAACGGCACAGTCAAACCACGCTAAAATGGGTCGTTTCCAAGAGTGCGCCACATGCAGGCGGCGCGGCCTAATTTCTTACCCCGTCTGCACTATGGGGTACGTAGCAATACTTGCATGTTATTGTCTAGAACACAGTTTAGGTGCTAGACACTCTGTGCAAATGGCCATCCACAGCATCGCGTAGCTAAATCCGATCCGTTCATTGCGATTTATCTGTGGTTGAGATGCGGGTAACAGGTCATACGCCCGTTATTTCGGCCCAGAATGCCTATGTAGCTTGCTGTGAGCACTCTACAATGGTTGATGACGAGCGCGTTTTTCTGGCGCAATCCTGCCTGTGGTTGCATTGCATGGCATGGTCACAGCATTATCCGGTAGCGCCACGCAAGCATGGTACCAACTGCTACTGCCCGCTGGGCAGTGTGCTGCATGTAGGACCTTGTTTCTCCAAGGTACTCCATACAGTAGGACTGGAAATGAGGGGTAAGAAAGTCGACGGACCAACAACCTGCCTATTTTGAACAAGCGTCTCAACGAGAGAGTGCCAAGGGCGAGATTTCCGGTGATCATCGCCAGGTGCCCATTTCCATAAAATCGCACCGTTGCCCCAGATCTGTTATGCCAGCTTTGCCTACCCATTGAACCCATATTCTCCTCTTGCAGCCTTAAGAGCAAGTTTCCTGTTCCTGCGAGTCACACGTGTGGCTTCCTTTCTGCACCCGCAGCGGTTGCGAACTCGCACCCAAGGGCCTCTGCCTAAGTGCAATTGTACACAGCAACAATGGAACAAGCTTGGAAACGTGCTGCGCAGGCGCCTGGCGACGACGGCTTCGGGCCGCACTCGCCAGTTTACAGTGATTTCACGCTGCTGTTTGAAGATAGTATCTTCACAATAGGGCCTAGCGCGGTGTTGCTTGGCCTGGCGCCATTCTACATCTGGTATTATGCGCACTTGCCCATAATCACAGCTGGCGAGCCTTTGATACATCTGAAATTGGTAAGTTGGTCCCTGTTCTTCTGTCCACATGCAACAACCTAGTCCATCCAAGTCCTGTGGGCTAAAAAGGGTACCGCACAGGGAGTCAACAGCATTCTCGTTATTCTACATGTTGTCGCCGCTGCATTATACAACGTACCAGATGACCCAACGGGCACCACTGTCGCCTCCTCGGTCATGGCCTGCCTGGCCGCGATTGCCTTGGCGGCCTTTATGTATTTCGAACACCGTCATGCTCCCGAATCTTCTCCGGTTCCAGCAATCTACCTCTTTGTCACTACATTACTTGATATTGCGAAGGCAAGGTCTTATTTTCTCAGGACTGCCTTTGGACTGTATTCTGTGGCCTGTTTATCAGTCGCAGTCGCGGCAACGAAGATGTTGCTTCTGGTTCTGGGCGAACTCCCAAAACGGTACCGGTCGAAAATGGAGAAAATCGGTACTGAACCGTCCTCTGGCTTTTGGGGCCGTACCTTCTTTATTTGGGTCAATTCTACCCTTTTGCTGGGCTTTCGGAACATCCTTTCCATAGATGACCTACCAAGAATGGATGTAAGCTTTGCATCGGCAAGGCTCGCTGCCATCTTTGCACCTATTTGGGAGACGCGTAAGTCCGAGAGTTGGTGAGCTAGATACCAGCCAGCTAATGTATGCTAGGTGACTTATCGTCGCTGGCCCTCATGAAGGCAACGTTCCGAGCTCAACTGTGGCCGTTTCTCGGAGTCATTCCGTCTCGCTTGCTACACATGGGCTTCACCTTTGCTGAACCACTGCTTCTACAGCAAATTCTACGACAAGTCGGAAGAGACGACCAAAACCCAGAGGTTACCCAAGGATTGATTGGTGCTATGGCCTTGGTGCATTCTGGTCTCACCGTAAGATACTTTCATATCGCATTTTAAAGTGGCACTAACTAATGGAACCCAGCTCACTCGGGTGTGGTTTAAACATATGAACAACAGGGTCATAGTAAAGACGAGGGGTATCTTGGTATCGCAAATTCTGCGCAAAAGCTTTTCTCTTGATCTTCATGAAGCGAAACAAGAAGCCGCTTCGACTTTGATGAGCACCGATGTTGATGGCATCGTAAATGGCATACCGATCCTCCACGAGACATGGGCCAGTGTTGTTGAACTGGCTCTAAGCGTCTATCTACTCTCAACTGTTGTTGCAGAATCTGCGTTCCTTACCATGCTCCCTGCAATATGTACGTGCTTCCTATCTCATCTCAGGAGGGCAGTAATTGACAGTTACGCATAGTCGCAGCGATTGTGTCCGTCGAGATTGGAAAAAGAATCGCCCCGGCCGTTCAGACTTGGAATAAAAGCATTCAGAGTCGTGTCTCAATAACTTCCCGAATATTGTTGCAGTTGAGAGGGATCAAGATGATTGCTGCGGAAACAGCCATCGGGAACTACATCCAATCCATTCGTCACACAGAAGTTGAAAACTCCAAAGGCGTCCGTAAATTGAGTACCTGGAGAACAGTTGCATGTAAGTACTATCCACTTGGAAACTTGGGTTAGATCTAATAATCCGTAGTAACTACCAGTTACGCCTCAACTCCAATCGTGGTTCTGGCAAGCGCGCTTTTCTGGAGAGGTTTTGACGGCGGCCTCAATGCTGTCAATGTGTTCACGGCGCTCGCATTCATCTATCTCTCGGCGCGACCAATGGCATCGATTTTACACTCTTGGTCCCGAATCGGCGGCATTACTGCTTGTTTTAGTCGTATCCAGGCTTACCTGTTACTTCCAGAGCACATCGATTGCCGGGAACAGCTTCCATTTTCCAATGAGAAGCAGCCAACCTATGATCTGGAACTTTATCCTATTCAGTTCATAAATGCTTCTATCGCATCGCCAGACGGAAGAATATTATTTACGGTGGACGTTGCGTTCGAATGTGGAACTACTACGATGGTCATTGGGCCAACCGGCGTCGGTAAATCTATCATGTTGAAGTCGGTATTAGGTGAAGCCACTGTCACCAGTGGATCGATCTTTGTGCAGCCACAGCAGATCGGATACTGCGGCCAAGAGGAATGGATACGCAATGTCACAATACGCGAAAACATCATTGGTATGCTTCCGTACGACGAGCAGTGGTATAATACTGTGGTTACGGCTTGTCTCTTGCATGATATGAACGAGTTTGCGCACGGCCATTTCACCTTGGCAGGTACCCGCGGCTCAAACCTAAGTGGCGGCCAAAGACAACGACTAGTAAGTGCTGTGCTCTCTGACAAAGCCTCGACGTACTGACATACGCAGGAACTTGCCCGAGTGGCGTATAGTCGTTCAAAAGTTGTTGTTCTGGACGGAGTTCTCAGCGCGCTAGATCGGCTCGCGGCGACTACAATATTGAAAAACCTACTTGGTGACGGTGGTTTATTACGGAATCTCGGGTCAACCGTAATTATGTCAACGCATTCTGGTGAGCCCATCTCGTTTCCGCTTTCTTGATGCCCTTGCTATGGCACAGAAATTGCGCATCTAACACCATTCAGTTGAGCTCCTCAAGAGCGCCGACCAAGTTCTTGTTCTTCATGCCAATGGCACTGTTTCGACGCAATCTCCTAGTGAGGCGATCAAGGAGTACGAAGGAAAAGGGTTCCTTGACGATTTCTCTGACGATGGAGAGGACATAAGTGACGGGAGCAGCCAAGAAGGCTCTCCTACAAGGCACTACACACCACCGGAGCCCAAGAAGCAGCCTGATACACAACTCCGTCAGGCAGGTGACATGGCGCTCTATAAGTACTACATAAAATCTGTCAGCGCCGTGGTCTTCATTTCATGGGTCGTCATTTTAATCTTACTCACATTAACAGAAAAGGGGCCTGGTACGTTGAACTTTGGCAAGAATGACAGGCAATGACTAATAAGGTGCTTTGCAGATATTTACATTCGGATTTGGGTGGAAAAAGATCCCGACAACAAGTCACTATTCATTGGTTATGCAGTGCTGGGAATTTCCACCGTCTTTATCAATGTTTTATGGTCTTGGTAAGTAGAGGCTCTCATTCATCAAATACCCGGACTTGGCTGACTCTTCAGGCTATATTTCATGTGTTTGGTACCGGAATCTGCTGAGCGCCTCCACCAGACGCTCATCAACTCCGTTGTCAAGTATGTCACCACAAAAAGCTTCTGGATCATCGGGTTTTATGTCTCGAAATTTGCAATGTCTAATCATTATGCAGTGCGACGCTTTCGTTCGTGACTTACACGGATTCAGGGGCGTTGCTGAACCGGTAAAGCCTCACTTTGTCCTGGAGCCATGAATTCCCTGCTAACTTCAAATTAGATTTAGTCAGGATATGTCACTTGTAGTTCAAGATCTTCCGTTGAACTTTTTCTACTTTACCTACTGTTTGTCAACACTGCTCAAATCCCCTTTATCATGCTCTAACCAGCTTCCAAGACATGTTTGGACTATTGGTGACTATTGCAGTCATCGCCTCAGCAGTCCAGTACGCCGCGACCGTAATTCCTGCTCTTTTGGGTATATTGTACGGTATACAGATGTATTACCTCCGAACTTCACGGCAGATGCGACTGTTGGATATTGAGGCCAAGGCCCCGATATACTCCCATCTAACTGAATGTAGCGAAGGATTGCACCATATCCGTGCCTTTCAATGGGAGCAAGGGTATCTAAGCAAAGGCCTAAATGTACTCGATCGGTCCCAAAAACCTTTCTATTATAGGTACTGCCTCCAGCGTTGGCTTGGCTTGGTGCTAGACCTTATCGTCACTGCTTCTGGCGTGATTCTCGTTGCTTTGGCACTCAACATCGGTTCTGCAACACAGGCAGCGGTTGGATTGGGTCTCTTGAAAGTGATGCAAATTGCACCAGACCTCATAAGCTTTGTTGAAAAATGGGTGGACCTGGAAACGTCGTTAGGTGCAGTATCTCGAACTCGGACTTTTGAGAGGGAAACGCCGCAAGAAGAGACTATCACGGTAGAAGCTCCGAATTTACCGGAGAACTGGCCTCACCAGGGAGAAATTCGAGTTGTCAACGTTGACTCAGACCATGTCATCGATGGCCAAGACTACCGAGCACTACACGAATTATCAGTCGAGATTGCCCCAGGATCAAAAGTTGGTATTGTGGGCCGGACAGGGAGCGGGAAGAGCTCGTTTCTCTTGACGCTGCTTAATTTCCTCCAGTTTTCTGGCTCTATAATAATCGATGGAGTAGAAATTACGACAATACCTCGCCGCCTTCTCCGATCGCGCATAACAACTATATCCCAGGAATTTGTCGCCTTGCCAGGTACTATCCGTGATAACCTTGTTCCACAGGAGATAGCAATGGCGAGGGAGGACCGGCATGATAATGGACTGTTGATTGGTGCACTGGCAAAAGTTGGACTTCATAAAGCTATTCAGCGTGCCGGTGGTCTTGATGTTGACCTCGAGGACGCTGGCCTGTCTGCCGGCCAGCAACAGTTGCTTGCTCTCGCAAGAGCCCTGCTCCACCACCGCCAAACTAAAAGCAAAATCATATTTGTTGACGAAGCGACAAGTTACATCGACTATGACTCTGAAGAAAAATTAAAGGAAGTCATGGATGAGGCATTTGGAGATTGCACGGTTCTCACTATTGCACATCGCAACCATTCTCTGCAATCTGCGACGAACTTTTTGGAGCTATCGTCTGGCAGACTGGTATCATACGACTAGAAAAAGAAGAAAAAACGCATAAAGCATGGAGTTATATCAGATATTGACGTCATACGTAATGTTACTCAATGTACAGTACAGCAGTAGCCAATCTTCCAACCCCTTGAAGACTTTGTAATCTACCCATACTCAAAAACAATTCGCCTTGACGCCAGCAATACCAAGCAATTCAGCGCCCAAATTGACAAGAGCTTGGCCACCCGCCTTAAGCTTCTCAGCCTTGGAGGTGGCTCCAAGCATCAGCTCCACAGCCTTTTTCACGCCACCGAGAGCGTTGATATAACTCTTGATGCGGCCGATCTTGGCAATGGGAATAGCAGTTGAGCCAATAGCCCACAGCACGGAGCCGACACACTTTGCAACATCAACAAAGCCGCGGGCATCCAGTACTTCGAGGTCACGCACGCTGAGGGCGGCGTTGTCATCATCTGCCTGCAGTGCGGCCCCAACTTCGCGGTAGTCGTTTTCGACGAACCACTTGTTGGCGGCGTCGGCTCCTTCAGCAAGAACCTCGTCCGGAATGGAGTAAAATGCGTTGAGTGTATGCTCCAGAGCTGGCCGAAACTCCTTTGTAAAGTCAAAGTTGGCAGCAGCAACTTCAAATGCTTGTTGGCTTTGCAACTCGCGGCTGGCGACAGGCGCTACTGCAGCAGCGAGGATGCATGGTACAAGACCAGCGAGAGTGACAAGAGAGAAATGCATATTGTAAAGAGAACCACAGTTGGGGCTGGATTTGTAACAAGTGTGAAGCTTGGGGGCTTATGAAGGTTGTTTGAATGGTTGATCTGTTGAGTTGAAGAATAATTAAGAAATATTGAGGTGGAAGAAATAGGTCTTTTATAGTTTTTAGAATGTCGTTTCCTGAAGAGGGACTTCGCTAAGCATCATTGTGTCTTTAATCTCGTCGCTCTAAAATAACATGAATAGCGTAGTTCATTCAGCTCACTGGGATAAACGATGTCAAACTATAGTATGTGCCAGCAGTTCTCGCCATATCCCGTCTTGACCAAGTAGAGAAATCTTACCGGCGATCACACAGGGACGCACCACCAGATAGGATACTTGTAAAGTCGAAAAAGAGAGATGAGACAAAGGATAGGGAGCCAGCTGTGATTATGTCTTTCGCTCCCTTTTCTCGTTCTGGGGTGGTAACTATTTAAAGAAGTTAAATTCCATAGGGCCTATTAAGGCTGGCCAGGGTGAGACAGCGGGTGTTCACCACGACCACGGATACACCGAGGTGCCTGGGAAGAGTGGAACATTTCGGGATAACGGAAGCCCGCATTACAGGAAGCCTGTCTCAGGGCGAACTTTCGCATTGTGCCTCACGCTGCTGTCAACCTTGTCATGACACTTTATATGCTGGCTTTAAACAACCTGTTCGGCTGTCTTAGAATACCTGCGGAAGGCAGTGGCCAATTACAGCCTAGCCGGAACACTCGCTGGGCGCACTAGTAACGGGTTCAGGGCGGGCTACCCACCTAGTCGGCACTTAGGCATACTGGGCAACCCAGTTTATCAAGGGACGAGGAACTGCCGGGGATTCGAATAGCTGAAAAGTCAGGACGACGTCGCTGTCAAAGTCAAAGGCGATGCTACTGGCGCACTGATACTTACATGCCGACTGCTTACCCGGCACAGGCAGCCGGCATCTGAGCATGTCTCGGGGCGTCTACGGGGGGTATTCAGGCCGTTTCATAGTCTGTAGTTAGCGCTGGTTGTGCGCCTTTTGCTTCGTTGTACTTATAAGTGACAGCGTCAGGTGCCCGACAGCACATTGAACGACTCCGTGCATGACGCGGTGCAAAGTAAATAAGGCTGCATAAAGGCTAGGAATCTCGGAAAATATGCGAAATTATGTTCAATATGTGTGCGTACATAAAACGTAGTAACCAGGCAATGCTAGAAACTAAACAACCCGCTCCTCTGTTTTCCGTATGGGTACACCACCACGGCCGAAATGAATAGCCCTACCGAAACGCCAATCGCCACTTCAATCATACCATAACCAAGGCCTGTCAACGAGTTGTTTGAATTAATTACAGTGCTGTCGTTGATGGTGCCATTTTTGATGTCCCTGGAATATTCCAAGCCTGAAATAATAGCGCCCGTCGCAGCCAAACCTGAAGAAACAATGGTGAATATTCCTGGAATAATTGCCGATGCCGCATGGCCGTGCCATATTCTGCTGTACAGATTTCCCGCAGTACCGAGGGCAAAGGCGCCGACTGTGTTGGCGAGACCGGTAGACGAACCGAGGCGGTTGCTCAAGAAGAAGTTGGGCATGTAGCCTACCAGGCCAAATACGGCCATGATGGGTGTCTGGCGGAATTTGGCTTGGTTGACTAGCGCGGCGAGAATGCAATATACCGCGACAAAAGGAAAGTGCTGTATGTATTTGTTCCCGTAAGGGTGGTAAGGCTCATCGGGAGGGAAATAGCATTTTCTCTCATAGGTCGCGTTGTCGTCGATGAGACCGTAAACGGTTGTGCCAATCGTGACGCCGTATCCGAGAAAGAGCGAGTAGAGAATAGTGTAAACCAGCCGTACGGAGCCGGCAATGATTTGATGCGACTGGAGTTCGAGACTGCTGCATAGAACGGCAAAACCAGGTAGAATCATGCAGATGGACGACTGAGCGATGGACGAGAAGCAGAAAATATACTTTCTGCCTTCGTCATTGGCGAACATGCCCCTGGCCGGAATGGAGCCGAATGCCCTGGCCAAAAACGACGTGATGATGGCCATGGCGACTTCAAACACGTTGGCAAAGAGCACAGAGTAGGGCGCAACAACGTGCTGCATGAAGCCAACAAGAGATCCGAGGAAGAAGATGATGGGCAGATCGATTGGCCTCGCGTCAAACGCCCACGGTCCAATACAGGCAGAGGAAAATCCATAGAGGAGGATGATAAATGGCTTATTGTATCGAGGACTGCGCTTCATGATTCTGTCCAGTTCCTGCGCGGCTTCTTCGGCACTCATCTTGTCGTGGACGACGTTTTTGTAAATATTGTGCGTTTCGGTGAGGCGGCCCAGATCGATGCCTTGCACGGAACGGACGAGCTTTACCTGGGCCGTGTGCGTGGTGGTGTCGTCAAAGGACATGACCATGCAGCCGGGCATGTAGAGAAACTGGGCGCTGACTTCGAGAATGTTGGCCGTCATGACCATGTATTGCTCTAGTCGGTGAGTAGGGGCGCCGTAGGCCATGAATGCCCGGCACAGCTGCATAATGTACCGTTGGCGGGATAATATGGAGGCAACGTGGACCGTCAGCTTGGCCTGCTCCTTTTGTTTCCTCTTTCGACGTCGAGGCTGCGCGGCGTTGACGAGGGCTGATAGCTTTGGCATCGACGAGGAGGCGCTACCTTTTCCGTCGGGCTGCTCGTACCACTTGGCTCTCTTCTCTTGATTCTCATCGTTCAAGTATTCCTTGTTTAGAAAATACTCCTTGTTGACAAGGCCATTTTCAAGCTGGGACATGCGAAGCAGAGTCGACAGCAATCCCGCTCCGGCAGGGCCTGCGGCAGAGTGTCCGAGGCCATTTTCCGAGGTCATGGATACATCCGTAATTGTATCCGGGGTGGTCGCGCCGGTGATGGGCGCCTCTGCGTCTTTTCGCGCCTTGGCAGGCTGTGGACTGCTGTGCAATCCGAAAGCTCGCACAATATCCGCTGCTTCTTGGTCTTGCGCGTCTCTAAGCGTTTCTGGGTTCGCCTTTTCTGCTTCGCTATTATCATTCTCATCTGTGCCAGCCTGTGTTGGCCCCTGCTGGATGTCATCCACGGCACCAAGCTCTTCAGGATGAAACCCGGGGTCGAGGCCATCCTCACCATATTCCGGCCGTCCCATGCTGTTTAGGATGGACTGCAGCTTCGCCGCGGAGATGGCCTGCTTCCAACGATCCATGGTTGCGGCCTGGGGTGAGATCCGCCAAACTTGAATGAAATGCTTGGCTTGACTTTTATTTTTCAAAAATCCCCTATGCGATAAATAAATCAAGTCTGGAGTTATCGAGATTTATGCAACCAAGAGTTTGCTGTTTCGGCCCCCACGAGCGTTTCCGGCGCTAACGGAAGCCGGATGGTTCGGCGTTTTGCCAAGAAGGCGCGTCACTGCGATGCATCAACGGCGCGACGGATGCGTCATATTCCCTGGCCGGTAGCGCATAACCCCACCATCTGGGGATATAATACGGGATATTCGACCAGAAAGCCGTGAAAATGTGGAGAGATGAAACAATTTGTTTGTAAATGGCACCGAAGCACTATGTGACACGTATTACCGTGGGACAATCATCAGAAATCATCAATTAATTAGTTCACACTTGACTGTACGCGTCACGGCAAAGAGCTACTTCGGGTGCTCATGCGATGAGCGGTCAGAAGTTGGTGCAACGTATACACTATGTAAGCTGGAGGGACTCCAGACCAGGCCATAGAGTACTTACAACGGCAGTGTTACTCAAGCCCCGGCTTTCGCCCCCTGAATTCACACAGGCAGTGGCAGGCTTTCTAAACATCCTCCCCCATCTCTTGTGCAACAGTAATCTGGCTTGGTCCTACAGTGTTATTGAGTGCATGCCGATTGCTACGCAACAACTGTCGGATGGCAACTCTTTCGCATTATAGAAGCACATCAGTCATAAAAGGAAATAATCATGTTGAGGATTGGCTCAGCTTCAGCGATGAATTATGGGGTGCCCTGGCTCTAGACTCTAGCACTACGAGTATGCTCCTGTAGATCCTTAGCTTTGCTCTAGCGCCGATACGTACCATAGTATGCTCTGTCACACACCAGGCAGCCGCTTCTGAAACAGTGGCTCTTGTGGCCAATTCTTTGATGTCAACAGTCGTTACTACACATCTTGACTTGCTTATTTGGGTTCCTCCTGCAACATAATGTTTTGTAACCCGATATTGATTTACCCTTCCTCCGTAACCACTGATGTGTTGGGCATCAGACCACCAACGCATGGTTGGTGTCCACAACAGGCTAGCCTCCACTGAAGACAATGGCACTCACGGCACAGTCGCCCGGTTGGTCAGCGTAGGCGTCTAAACGAGCTCGGCAAGGATCGGCGGCATTTCGGTCGGCCATCGCCAAGAGGAGCCTCACTGCCGACAAAGCAACTCCTCTTCCATGCGCCTTGCTAGCATCCTTTGGGCATAAGGTCCTTCTCATCAACGCGCCCTGCGTAGGGAACCCTGCAGCATTCCCGTCAGCATCTGACTGGCGTGCATCGACCACGGCGAGGTCCACGACGGCGCTTACGCTCGCCTAGCCTCAGCTGCAGGGCCAGCAGTTGCAGCGCCACGGATGTGACGTCGCTAGCACCGACGAGCTACGATCGGAGATGACCGGCGACCCAACTTCTACAGTGCTGACGTTGCGGCCCCAGGGCAGCAGAGCCGCCCAGCAGGCCTCTGCCTCCAAGGCACGCGAAAGGCGATGGGCGCCCAAGGTCAAGACGGGCTGCCAGACGTGCCGGTAAGGCTCACCCCCCTGCCTCAGGGCCCATGGTACAAGTGATCTGCTGACACGCCAAAAGGTCCCGTCGTGTCAAGTGTGATGAGGCGAAACCAGAGTGCCAGAGATGCATCACGGGCGGCTTCACCTGCAAAGGCTATCCGCTCATCCAGAAGGCACCGGTGACGACGTTTTGGGCGGGCGTGTCTACCAGTTCGGCGCCAGCAGAGGTGACGCCGACGCCCGGTGCGCTGCAGTTGAGCCATTTTTTCCGAACGCAAGTTGTTTCAACCTGCTACGACGAGTTTAGTCGTGATATGTGGCTGCGGCAATATCCCCAGGCGGCGCAGAGCGTTCCCGCCATCTGGCACGGCTGCAATGCGATTGCGTCTTGCTGGCAGCTGATGGCCATTGACACCACGAATAGTATACTAAAAGGGGCTGCTGAGAAAGTCCGCCAGGATGGCATGCGTCAATACTCACACATGCTGACGGAGCTCGTCAAGGTTGCCCACCAACCCACCCTGACCGCCGCAGACAAGAGCACCATCTTGGCCGTCAACCTCCTCGCCACCATTTACTTGAACGGAACAGGCCAAATAGCCGATCAAAACGTCATCATCGCAAACACGGCCAATTTGTTTCGCCGCTGGCAGCCCTGGCTGAGCGATTCGGCGTCTCCCATACCCAGCACCTTTATTCTACTCATGTTCCTAAAATACGAGCGTTACAAGGAGAATAGCACATTAATCACCTGTCAAAAGCCATGGCTGTGGAATGAAGCCCTGCTATCACTACAAAGCCGGCCACTTCTTACATGCACAGATGCCTCTGCTGAGCTAGAGATGCTGTCAATGGGCCTGCAAAGTACATTCCCTACATTTTTAAACATATGGACGGATGCAAATGCAGTGGCCATGTCTCACGCGACACTCGCAACGTTTCGGCAGATTTTTATTTCTTGGAGTGAACGACTTGATGCCTTCAAAGTGTCAGGCCGCCTGCGCAACGAAGACAGAGGACCGCTCAGCGTCCTGGAAATACGGAGGATAGTCGTTGGGGTGATGCTCCAGGTGGACATTACCCGCCTCGAAACCTGCTGGGATGACTTTGAAGGCGAATTCAACAAAGCATTGCTGCTAGCCGAACGGCTGCTGAGCGACACAACAATGCCAGCATTTACGCCCACGTTATCACAGTTGCTCCATTGGATGGCCAAGACCTGCCGTAACCCGAAGCTACGCCGCAGGATGGTTTCACTTACGGAGGCACAATATAAAAAGTTTCCGGGTCCTCGACACCCATCGGTAAAAATACGAAGATCGCCATTTGCGGTAATAAACGCCATAATATCTACTGAAGAGGTGGCTTGGTCGTACATAAAAGATGGCTATAGCCCAGGCGAATGCGGATGCAGCGAACAGGGGTGCATCGACGGGGAGTACGTATGTAATAGTCACCGCGTTACGCAGGTACACCTCAAGGGCGGAAACCCCTTGGGGGGAGAGCTTACGCTCCAAACTGTTGGGGATATAATGAGGAATCAGGCCGGACAAGTCATGTACGTTAGATCCATGGTTTGGGGCTGACGTCTGTTCAATCCAGTTGATAATCATGGCTGGCCGACACATAGCGACTATTAAATACACTGTAGATAAATTTTATACTCTACATATTGAAGCATACATTTCTCAACTGTCAGCCGCGCGTGACATGCAGCATACTACCAATTCGCATAGTCGCTCACATATTGTTGTGGGAATGAGTTCTTCATGAATCATATTTTCATTTGCATTGCTGAAAACCCTAAGCGTAAAGTCATATTTTCAATGCACCCTAAATGTACCCTATTCGCTCACAGAGCAATCACGGTCATAAAACCTCCATACAAATCCAACCTGGGGCTGCGTCGTCTCCATCTCCCACATTGCCTTGTTAAACAGCCAGCAGTTGTTGTCGCTGTAATCCGTCGTGCCAAACTCAAAAGACTGGCAGCTGCTGTCCTTTTGGCAGGCAGCCTTGCAGGCCTCAACATCGCTGACCTGTGTCTTTGTTGTGGGCTTTGTGAGATAGCTACCTTCCAGTCCACATTGAGTCGTCTCCTCGCAGTCACGATCCCAGAACGACCAGGTGAATCCCTTTTGGGGATCGCCAATCTCCAGGTCCTCCACCGGCTTCTCAAAGAACCAGCAGTTGTTACCGCTGCCGTCGAGCGTGCCATACTCGAATGATTTGCAATTGTCGTCATCCTTGCAAGACGACTTGCAGCTTTCGAGATTGCTGACTTGCAGCTTCTTGGCGGGAGTGGACATGAAACTTCCCTTGTCCTTGCCACAACGCAGCGAGGCTGATGGGGTGCTGCTGGAGCTAGTGGAAGAGGTGGTGGTGGGCACGGTAGAGTTGCTCTCTGTAGAGGTCAGAGGCTCACTGCTTGAGAATGGTATTGTTGTGGAGTGTGGCGTTGAGGAGGATTTCGATGACGTGCTAGGTGTTGGAGTAGAGCTAGTGCTCGGTGTTGGAGTAGAGCTAGTGCTCGGTGTTGGAGTAGAGCTGGTGCTCGGCGTTGGGGTTGGGGTAGAGCTGGAGCTGGGTGTTGGTGTCGGTGTAGAGCTGGAGCTGGGTGTTGGTGTCGGTGTAGAGCTGGAGCTGGGTGTTGGCGTCGGTGTAGAGCTGGTGCTTGGTGTTGGTGTTGGCGTTGAGCTGGTACTGGATGAGGTGGGCTCTGCTTCTGTAGTTGGCTCCGGTTCACTCGTAGTCTCCGGCTCCGGGATACTCAAAGACGAGGTGGTTGTCATGGTCGTGGTGCTATTCGACAATGTTTCCGTGGTTGTAATGGTAGTCCACGACTGTGGAGCAAACTCGCCGTTTCCATCCTGTCGCCTGACGTCCTGCGCAGCGCCAGTAGCGGCGCACTGGAGGAGGGCCAGAGCCCAATACTTGGAATGCATGGTTTCTGGCGTATATCGTGCCGTAGTCGTGAAACCCCAGGATCTGAACAAGAGCACAACAATGGAGGGCGATGGGGCAGGTGAACCACTCTTAAAGGCCTCATTGGCAATGCGGAGGTTCGGTCCGCATTGTGGGCAACTGGTAAACTCGGCGGAGCTGTGCAACATGCTTTTTGCATGTGTTGCTGCCGCGTCATGTCATCGACGGAGAGCCTCCAGTGCGGCGTCGACCAGTCGGCTTGCAGAATGAGCCTGTAATGGATGGAGGCTCCTCTTCGGCTGGGTGGTATTCCTGGAGAACGACTCAAGATCTTCGACGCCACAAAACCTGCACGTACGGTTCTCCAGTTTCCTCCCCACTATCAACATAGCAACGATGCCGACTCATGCGGCGGCCAGAACGAGGCCCTGCCATCCCCGCAAGCTGCAATTATCACCACCTCGCCGTTATTTTGGTTCCTTTCTATTCATCTCAACTGAAGCACAACAGACTCATTCTGGGACTCTGCCGCGCACTGACTTGAACTCTATTCTCGTGGTGGCGCTGGCTTATACTGGCTTCGTCCCCAGGTTTTAGTGGGCCTTCTGCTTGCGGCTCCACGCCGATCACCGAAAGGTGAGGGGTTCTGCCGAGGCAAATTGCAGGACGGGTGAGGAGTCCAGCCAGCACTCGGCTACAAGGGCATCTCTTCCCCGCCAATGCAAGTCAGGCCTCGTATTGCCCGCTCGGTGCAAGGCCCAGCCACCAACTGCGAGGAGCACAGACACGACCAACCCAGATGCCACCCCCGCCATGGTCTGATGGCGGCGCCAAGAGGTGGGTTGAAGACATAAATCCCTCTTGCCCTGAGTTAGGTCACCTACACCATTGATGCAGCGACACAATGCGTAGAGGATGCCGATGACATCTCGTTAGTCTGCCATGCTCAACTCAAGTGGCGCTTTATGATACACTGTGCCGCGGCGTATATTGAAAGTGGTGTCCTCACCAGGCAGCTGCCTGCTGTACTAATGCTGTGTGGCATCAGTAGCCTTGTCCTCGTCATAACGTCCGCGGTGACTGTTAGCATGAAACCGTACGTTACCAAATTAGGCACTCTGCTCCCTCGTGAGCCAATCGTCCCGTTGTCTCTTCGTTGTCTCACCCTGTATTTCGTGCACATACATATGCCATGTACTTGATAACACATCTATTTAAAACCGTCTATGCTAAGGAGCTGGCTATTCCGGAGTAGGAACTCCAAGAGCTTCATATACAGCCCGAACATATGCCTCTGTGCGTCGCGACCCCGTCGTGCCAGGCTCCATTCTGTTCATTGTATAGGACATGGTCATCTTCCTCTCTGTGTCCATGATCGCAATGGAACCTCCCCAGCCGCCCCAATAGCAAATCCGTCCTCCCGGAATCCATTTCTTGTTGCTGTCTGGGTTGGGCAGGCCAAATCCCAGCCCAAAGGTCAGCTCGGATCCCAGAACAAGATCGACTCCCTTGGTCTGCTCGTGGAAAATCAACTCAATCGTCTCCGGAGACAAAATCTTGTGCCCGTCCACGGTTCCTCCCAGCGAAACGGGGGAAAGCGTGCGTACGACAGATCGCGCGTTTGCGAAACCATTGCAGGCTCCCATCTCCGCATCTCGGAAAATGGGAAGCGCCGAGTACTCTGCCTTGAGTGGCGAGCCCATGCCAGCCCGCATGGCAATCGAGTCCTTCCCGCTATCCGACAGCGGCAGCTTCGGGGGAGGAACAATCTCGCCGATGCGCGGGTAGTCGTTCTTTTGCGCGCCAATATGAAAGTCTGCGCCAAGCGGCCCAGTGATTTCCGCCTCGACGTACTCCTTGAGCGACTTGCCGGTAACGCGACGAATCAGCTCGCCAATCAAGTGTCCCTGGTTCACAAGGTGATATCCCGAAGCGGTACCCGGCGTCCACCAGGGCGCCTGCGCAGCCAACTTTTCAGTAGCCTTGGGCACATCGCAGATTTCCTCAAACGTCATCGGAGCATCCCACGAGGGAACACCAGACGAGTGGCTCATGATGTGCCGGACCTCGACGTTTTCCTTGCCATTGGCCGCAAATTCGGGCCAGTACTTGGCCACCTTTTCATTGGGATCTAGGAGACCCTTGTCTATGAGCGTCAAAGCAGCAAGGTTGCTAACATTCTTCGTTGTCGACCATACGACCGACAGCGTGTCTTTTTCCCATTGCTGGGTGCGGTTTACGTCCCGCCAGCCACCCCAAATATCCACAACATTGGTACCGTCAATGTTGACGCAAATGGACGCTCCGAGCTCCTCTTCTGAAGCGACAAAGTCGCGAAGGAGGTCCTTTAGCTTGTTAAACTTTGCGTCACATTCACCTTGAGCTTCGGCCATTTTGCTTAATTCTTGCGTGCTGTGAAGTCGTGGATGCGGAGCGGGGATGCTCCCGGGCGGCGCTATTAGAGCCCACGCAAGCTAGCGACTCCGCCATCCCTGGCGTGCCTACCAGGTTGGTGAGTGGCTAAGTGGTCTACACTATCGGGGATAACAGCCCGGGCCTTCCGGAAACCGTGCATATTTATTTAGGCGAGACTGTATAATCTACGGTCCTTTTAAACGTTGACTGCTGCCGGTATGGCTCATTTTCTTCCAAAACACTGCGTCTACTTTGACGACAGCAAAGCGTAACAGCGGCCATGACCTAACTCTTGCGCGCAACACATTCCGCCACGTCGCGAGGAGCTCTTTATCGTGCGAAACCAGGTCCGGCTGTGCCTTTTGAAAGCACATCATGTAGGAAAACAGGCCAGGGTAACACAGACAATGCCGGGTGTACGCTGGCCAGAATGAGGATACGTACTTTAAGCCCATACCGCGCACAAATACAATTAGTGTCTTCATGAGGTCCCGACTTCCTTGCAGCACCTGTTCAACTGCAAAGAGATCTTCGTGAGGGTTGTCTTGTCGAACGATCGGGCGCATCAGAGCGCGAAAAATGAGTACATGAACGGTAAAGTAAGCAATGTGCAGGGACGCGCAGCTTTCCGGTGCCTCGTCCCCTTCGTCATCGTCTTGGCGGGTGATGCGGAGAGACGCCGGGAGTTCCTCAAGCCAGTGATTCAACTGCAGCCGTGAATCCTTTGCTTGTTCCATGGTCTCTACGACTGTTTGCAATTTGGAAACTGCCCGTAATGTGCTAGGTAGGACTGGAATTAGTCTGTGATTTCTGTATTCACCCAAGGCCACAGAAAACTTACAAAAAGCGTCGGGACACACCGTTGGCGATGGTAGTAAGAGAGCAGAGACTGATGAAATGATCTGCAGCCAAGTCACAGTCCATGTAAAAACTCGGCCCGCATGAAAAGTCGTTTCGGCTAATCGGCGTGACATTGCAGTCGTCGTCGCGCAACATGTTGGCTTTTCCATGTGTGATGGCGCGCCAACTATGCTCGACGACCACCGTCCACCAAAGTCGTCTTCTCAGCTTCGCTTCAGCGAGGGGAATATTCCAGTCGCTCGGGTCGACGTGTAGGCCCAGTGACTGAGCAAGTCCAACCAGAGACGTGGCGAGCGACCAGGCAAAAGGGCTCTCGACGGCCACCGGGTCAAACACTAAAGTGTTGAGCAGCAGGAGACACGTCTGCACCGTAGAAAGGCTGGGTAAATGTAGCTCCTTTTGGAAACATGAATACGATATCTTCCAAAGCTTTTGCGTGTCAGGTTTTGTATACGCACTGCTCAGGCACAGCGCTTCATCCCATGCCGTAAAGGGCAGGGCGAGGATAAACATGCCGGCCAGAACACCGGGCGATGCAGAGTTTAAAAACTCTGTTTCGTGGTCAAGAACGGAAGAAATCGAGACTATTGGGAGATTCTGAAAGACAAATCGCATATATCTGCGGACCATTGGCATTAATTAGCGAGTCGGGCGAGACAGGAAAAGGGCCACTTACAGCCGCAACAGGGCAATACCTGTCTCGACGTCTACCAGCTCTTTGAGAAGCTGGCGTTCATCGTGCAAATCTATGCACTGTACCAGATGCTCTTGGCCTTCTGCCACATATTGTGCTTGACTTTGCAGGAAATGAACTGGCGGCCATCCACTGGCAACGTCGTTCGGTGATGGCCGACGATATCTCACTTTGAAAAAGTCGAGCTCACCGGCTGTATTGTAGGGGTAGTGTTCGAGTAAAAAGGGGTCTGATTCATTGGAGTAGCCGATAAACCACGAAGACATCTTGGGCGTGAGGTTTAGAGACAAGTCTCCGGTTGCCGTCGGCGAGGACGCTGACGGAGCGGTTGAACTTTGCGTTGCTGGGCTGTCCATGTTCCCAGTTGGAGGTTCTATATCTTGCATTGACCATAGATCCGGCATTTGCATCTCTGGCAAGCCGGTGTTGGCGCTCGTCGGCTGTGGAGCGAAGCCGTCTCCGATATGGCTCACGGCATCTTGCCATTGCGCGTCTACAGGTACGCCAGCCCCAGGGTTTGCGAAAATCTGCCCAAGAGACGGTAAAAAGTCACCAGGCGACCCTAGGAACTGGCTGTTTGCAAAGCCTGCAGAGAATTCCTCATTCCCAGGCTCATTCTGCTGAGGGGATGAGAGCCGGCCTGTCTCAGGGCTGACATGCTCGCGAGAAGCGGTGTTTGCCGCCCTTACACGCTGCGCCTTGCCGCTACCGACAGTAGTAAAAGTACAAGGACGAGATGTGCGATCACAGAGTTGGCACGGCTTCGTTGGATCCGGTATGTTGCACAGGACCTTGCGTGATCGGCAGAGATCACACGGGCGTTCGGCTTTGGACCGATATCGTCTTGCGCCGGCAGGGGTGCGATTGCGGTCCTTTATTCGAGCGGGCGCAGGGCTCTCCGAAGTCTCCATCAAAGCTTCTTTAATTTGGTGCTGTCATGATAAAAATGCGGCATTATAGTGATGTCTTGGTTACGTTGGTGCCGGATGACAACAGTCTATGAGCTCCGGTCGGTCGGAGGTGCGCCACCACCAGCTGCGCGAGAACTAGCCGGAGTGGCGTCGGCGGTCACGGGCGGCCGTTTGCGCAACGACATGTTTCATGGAGACGGCATTTCTCACAAGTTACAATATTTTACCCGCTGATTTTAAATAATTCAAACGTTGTGTGTATATTTGCTTACAGCTTACATAACGTATTTAAATTCTAGACTCTGGTCGCCTTCCTTGCCGTTGCTCTCCACGCCTTCGCTGATTAGCTTCTCCTTTTGCTTAGTTCTATATTTGAGGAGTCCATATATGCCAGCGACGGAACCGAGTGCGAGACATTCAAAGCCCAACGACAGCGAATTTCCAACAATGTAGCGCGGCGCATCTGCGATGGGGTAAATTTGTGACGCAGCGAGACCAGCCGCATTGCCAATGGATATCACTATAGCAATCGCTACAGATCGTTTCGAGTCGGGGTGGATATTATTAGAGACCCAGCTGTTTGAAGTTAGTGTTTGTAAAGTATTTTGAAGCATTTTCGAGACGTACGTGAGGACTATAGTGTTGTAAGAGTATACACCAGCGCCGACAAGGAACATGGCAAAGAAGCCAACTGCCTTGTTGCCGGAGCCTACTACAACAGCATATCCAGCAACGACTAAAATCGGCGAGTGGATGAGGCAGACAGCACGACGGCCGATTCGGTCGGAAACAAACGTCGTGATACCGGTGCCTATAGATGCCAAGACATAGACTGGGATACTAAGATAATTTGCCTCGAGAGAGGTATAGCTAGAAACGAGTTAGGTGGGCTGCTTCGGCCGTGCCGATGATACTTACTTCATTCCCTTGAGAAGGGTTGGCAAAAAGGTGCTGAAGCCAAACATGGCGATGGATGATGTAAACAGGGCAATCGACGCCAGCCAGACGAGAGGCTCCTTTAGAGCCAGACTGAATTGTTTCCATGACAACTTCTCTTTGATCTCAAATGGGTGGTCACGCTGCTTTAGTAGCACCATGGTGGCCCTATCCTCCGGGCCCAAGAACCAAGCCGTCTCGGGCAAAGTGGGAAGGCTGACCCAGCAAATGGCACCAATAACTAGTGAAATGGCTCCTTCAATGATGAAGAGCCATCTCCAAGCCTCAAGGCCATGTCGTGCTCCCATCGACTGGATGCCATATGCGATGAGACCACCAAGAGCGCCGGACAGCGCAATGGAGATGTAGAGAACGGCAATGCGCTTTCCCTGTGAGCTGGCAGGATATATTCCAGAAATGACGTATGTCAGTGCAGGAAACAACCCAGCTTCAAAGAAACCCAGAAGGATGCGACAAGCAATGACTTGATTATATGTGTGGACGAAGCCGGTGCCAATGGTGACAGCACTCCAGCAGACAATGGCCACGGCAAGGACGCGACCAGCACCATATCTTCTAACAAATACAACCCATGGTGTTTCAAAGACAATGTATGGTACGTAGAAGAACATGGAAATGTTGTTGAAGTCGGTACCAGTCATGCCAGTGCTCTCTTCAAAGCCAAACACTCTGGCATTTCCTAGGTGGTGTTAGTCATGCAGGCTGCAGCCGGGTAGTGCAGATCATGGTGACATACCGATATTGGTTCGATCCAAATAAGCAAAAAGAACGAGGATTGCCATTTGCGGCATGACAAACCAGTCAAACCTGGACAGCGCGCGACGCTCGGCAGCCGGCTCTATCGCCACCGTCTCACCGGTAGCAGCAGAGGCGGAGCCAGAGTCGCCCATGTCCTCCTTGTCCAACTTTTCCAAGTGAGACATGATGACGATGAAAAAATAATCAGAAAATTTGTGATCAGTGCGATGATTATCAAATACGGTCCGGAGTCTCCAGAAGACTCATTGACATGCATTAGACCGAAACGGGAGTTCGTCCCTTGCCTATATATGCGTTTGACAGCTGCACTCCAGCCCCGGTCCCGGCAGGCATTTCCCCACGTTTTGAACGCCGTCGGCGGATAAGCTTGGCAAGAAACGTACCAATCAGAAATCCGCCATCGTCCGCCGACGGCGGTGGTCAGCCATGTACCCCACAGCGCGGGGTGATGGCCGTCGCTGCAGTTGGCCGACGGCTGACGCTGTCATATCTGCCGTCAGTATTTATTATCGTTGCCGCCTGATTTCGCGCCAAGTACATGGCACCCGGATGACCGAGATACCATAGTAGATAACGTATCTGAATATCTTCCCTTTGATATCCAATATGCCTTCCATCCAAGAGCCTGACACGCCCGCTCTCAAGGCCGACACGGAGAGACTCGCACACGCCCTACACGAGAGCTGCCAGTTTGGTTCATCACACAGATATGGCAAGTAAGTAGACGCAGAATTCCGTGTTTTGGAGTCGTTTTGTAACCGTTCAATAGATTATCAACAGAGACTGGTATGGCGCGGCTCAGCCTCGACGATTCCGACAAGGACGTGCGAGACTGGTTCCTGAAGACGGCAAAAGCACTTGGATGCCGCACCTCTTTTGATAAAATGGGAAATCTTTTTGCCATACGACCTGGAAAAAATAGCACCGCACCACCAGTTATGATGGGCTCGCATCTGGACACCCAGCCCACTGGTGGGCGCTACGACGGAATTCTCGGTGTTCTCGCGGGGCTTGAGGTGCTCAAGGTGCTCAACGACAAGGGTATCGAGACGGAGGGCAATGTTGGAGTAGTCAACTGGACAAAGTAAGCAATATTGTCTCTTAAAGTCACGGGCACGGCTAACAAGCAAAGTGAGGAGGGTGCACGCTTCCCGAAAATGGCCGTCTCATCCGGAGTTTGGGCTGGAGCGGTCCCGCTGGAAGACGCCTGGCAGCTAAAAGAAGTGACACCGCATGAAGGCCCAGCAAAGTCCATGAAGGAAGAGTTGGATAGAATCGGATACTGCGGTGACTCTCCCGCTTCATACGAGTCCAACCCGTTTGCGGCACACTTTGAGCTGCACATCGAGCAAGGTCCGATCCTTGAAGACGAGGAACTCAAGATTGGCGTCGTCAAAGGTACGTTCAATCATCTTTAATGTATTCAGATATCTAACAGAAACCAGGCGTGCAAGCATTCAAATGGTTCAACATCACGGTGCGAGGCAGAGACAGCCACGCCGGAACCACACCACTATACGCGCGAAAGGACACTGTGCTGGCAGCCGCCAAGCTCATTGTTCACACGAATGAGGTGGCAAAGCGTCACAACGGCCTGGCGACGACCGGCATCATAAACGCCGATCCAGGCACGGTCAACACCATGGCTCACACTACAAAATTTACTCTGGACCTTCGCCACGGTAGCGACGACGTGCTAAAGACCATGGTCGCTGAATGCGAAAAGGAGTTCAAGTCGATTGCCGCAGATACCGAAAAGGGCTGCGAGGTAGAGTGGGAGATGCTCGTAGACAGCCCAGCCGTCATCTTTCATGACGACTGTATCGCCGCCGTGGAGGAGAGCGCCGGCGAGGTATGCGCCTCTCTGCCGGGGGCAGAGTCGAAGCAGCTGTGGAAGCACATGATTAGCGGTGCTGGCCACGACAGCTGCTATACCAACCAGCGGTGCCCGACAAGCATGATCTTTACGCCGACGAGGGAAGGCATCAGCCACAACCCGACCGAATACTGCTCTGCAGAAGACTGGTAAGCAAGTTCAACTTCTGATTCTGGTACGTTTGCTAATATCGCTCAGTGCTCTCGGTGCCAGCGTATTGCTTGGCGCGGTGTTGCGATATGATAAGCTTCGAGCGCAAAGAGGAGATTTCACGGCGTAGTGCAGTAGTCTTGACATGACAAATGTAGTTCGTGTATGTAAATTATAAATAAAATGTCAACTTCAAGCCTTGTTTTCTCTTGCCCGTGAATGAAAGCGGAGCCGATCAGATAAGGACTGGGATCACTTCTATAAATACTGCAAAATACAACGGCCGTGTATAACCGACGGGAGTAATACGCTTACCCAAGGGAAATGTGCTGGAGAAAGATGGCCAGCGCCCCTTAGGCACAAATCACGGGCTTGGCATTACTTTAGGCAACAAAGCGAGAGCAAGCTACGTACGCCATGTCACTTCTCGCATCCCATAGCCTGGATTACACGCTGCACAAAAACGCTACCAACCGCATCGGGATAGTACAAGCGTCCATGACCGTGTCGCGTGCGCTGCCTGTCACACAGCGCAGGCGACCCTTACTGGCACACCAGATCTCGCACGTGTGGCTAGCGAGGGCCGCAGATTGGCTCTCTGCAGTTCGCGCTTGTCTCGCTACTGCAGCATAAACGTGACCTAGTCTCCCGCCATTACTTGAGGGGAGAAGGACGGTGACCGAAGGCGAAGGGGGAGATGAGGGGATTAAATGGCTTCTGTTCCCATGTAGACATGTTTTCTTCATTCTTTTGACTTTTTGCTTTCATTTCACATTTTCTGATTTATTCGATATTTACGAAGCCAAGTTCCTTTTCACCACTGTCTTCAGCTCTTCAGCCTCCCGGGCCCGGTCTGCCCCGCTTCGTCACCTGTCACTTTGTCGCGCCGAGCCCGACCGAACCCGTCCCGCCGCCGCCGCCGCAGCACAGCCCGCTGACTGGCCGTAGAGGTCCCCGAACTAGTGACCTCATAGTTTTTCTCGCAGCGCGCGACTTTGCGGCGCAAAACTGAAAAACCTTAACGACATACCATCACTCCATCCGCCATTTTACCCCGTTTTACCGTTTGACGACGACCTGAATTCCATCAATTCGCATGGGGATGGGCTAACCCTGCTGGCCTCGATTTTTTGCATTTTTTATCCTTGGCGGTTCCGTTGATTCGCTGCTGCGCTGAGGCTGACGCGCGCATTTGCCATCATGCATCACGTTGGCGCTGCGAGACTGCAGCTCCTGCTCGCCATCGCTGGCCTTGCCGCTGGCTATCCGGCGGGCGAGGGCGCGCAGCAGGTGCTGTCATCGCCGGTTGATGCAGAGACTGCACCGCGTCGGAAATTGAGTGGCCGATTCCTACACATCACAGGTTTGTTTGCCTCTAGCCTGCGCCCGCTTGCGCGAGGATGATCATTCCGCTAACCCGAGAAACAGATTTCCACCCCGACGAACTATACAAAGCGCATACATCGATAGAAACAGCATGCCACGCCGGCACCGGTCCAGCCGGCGTCTACGGCGCGGAAAAGACGGACTGCGACTCGCCGTTTGCGCTCGTCAACGCCACCTTTGACTGGATCTCGGACAACCTCAAGGACGACATTGACTTTGTCATCTGGACGGGCGACAGCGCGCGGCACGACGGCGACGAGACGCACCCGCGAACGGCAGACGGCGTCATCTCCACGAACCGCATGATGTCGGACAAGTTTGTCGAGACGTTTAGCAACCCGCGCGGCCAGCTGACCATCCCTGTGATCCCGACGTTTGGCAACAACGACTTTTTGCCGCACAACATCATGGAGGCCGGGCCCAACAAGTGGCTGAGCACGTACAGCGACGTCTGGCGCCGCTTCATCCCCGAGGAGCAGCGCCACTCGTTTGAGTTTGGCGGCTGGTTCTACGTCGAGGTCATCCCCAATAAGCTGGCCGTCTTCAGCCTCAACACCATGTTCTTCTTTGATCGCAACGCCGCCGTCGATGGGTGCGCCGCGCCGTCGGAGCCCGGGTACAAGCACATGGAGTGGCTGCGCGTCCAGCTGGAGCTGCTGCGCGAGCGCGGCCTCAAGGCCATCCTGATGGGCCATGTGCCCCCCGCCCGCACAGAGGGCAAACAGAACTGGGACGAGACGTGCTGGCAGCGGTACACGCTGTGGCTGCAGCAGTACCGCGACGTGGTCGTAACTGGCCTGTACGGCCACATGAATATTGATCACTTTATGCTGAGTGACACGAAGGAGATTACGATAGACGCCGCTGAGGAAGATGCGGAAATCGCGACGGTTCGCGAGTCCATGGGTGATGACTTTTCCATCGCATCAAAGGAAGATTACCTCCAGGAGCTGAGAGGCCAGTGGTCCAGCCTGCCTGGCACCGCAGGGCGCATCTCCTCGGCCAGCATAGACGAATTCGAAGACGACGACTTTGAAGAGGAAGATTACGAGGACGACACCGACGAATATAGCCTCGCCGGCAAGAAGAAGAAGGGCAAAAAGAAGAAGAACTTCAAAAAGATTGGCGGTAAATACGCAGAGCGCTATCAACTATCTCTCATCAGCCCCAGCATCGTGCCAAACTACCTGCCCACGCTCCGCGTCTTCGAGTACAACATTACGGGGCTCGAAAATGCAAAGACGTGGGTAGATCTCTACAGCGGGGCCCTCTCCCAGTCAACGACACAGCTTCCGGCAGCCGACGACGCTATCGACCGTCAGGAGCTCAAGCGCGACGCCGAATCGGAGGAGCAAGTCGACGCGGCGGGTAAGAAGAAGAAGGGAAAGAAGGGTAAAAAGGGTAAAAAGGGCAAGAAGAAGAAGCCCAGCGACCCGAACCTGGTGATCCCCAAGCCTCCGCCCAAGCATACCCCGCCGGGACCTGCATACATGTCGCAGCCCCTGTCCCTGAAGTCCTACACGCAGTACTTTGTCAACATTACCCACATCAACAACGAGGGCGACAACAAAGACGACCCCAAGGGCAAGGCATCGTCGCAAGGCGGCAAGAAGAAGCCCAAACACGAAGATGGCAAGCTGCGCAAGTTTGAGTTTGAGGTCGAGTACGACACGCGCGACGACAAGCGCTACAAGCTCCCCGACCTGACGGTGCGGAGCATGTTGAAACTGGCGTACCGTCTGGGCAAAGGTGCCGATGCTTCCACCTCTGACGCGTTGGAATCCGACGCCGAGGCCGCTGGGGAAAAGGGTAAAGGAAAGAAGAAGAAGGGGAAGAAGAAGGCAAACAAGGTGTGGATTGCGTTTGTGAAGCGTGCATTTGTGGGGACGGTGGAGGAGGAGGAACTGGAGAAGATGTGATTGTGCATGGATCGGCTTGCTGCATATATGGCGTTGGACATGATTTACAGGGACTTGCATCGTCGTTTTGGTACCGAGGGGCGGTTATTTTACTAGAGAGAGACATACATGGATATCTAGATTATACCATGAGTTTGAATTATTGCATAAATAGCAATTTCCAGGTTCAAGTACTAATTGAGTTGTTATAATGTAATGTATTGTAAATGCTATTCATCGCTCCCGGTATTAATTACGAGTAATATGTAATGGTAAAAGGACAAGAGCACCGCCATGCCATCTTAAAATTCGTACAAATGTGGGATGCCTATATCCGTGTTACAGGGTGCGTCCCTCTGCCCCTGTCGGCTCTGCCCTCGTCCAAAGTAGAAACAAGAAATGAATTAATGGTGTCAGAGGTTGCTCATGGCAAATATGCAACCACTGGCGGCGAAAATGCGTTTTGAAGAGAGTAAAGAGCCTCCCTTTGCCGTAAGACGTCAATTATCGTTGCACCACGTATTATTGGCCATCAGCGCCAACAACATTGACAGTGGGAATGCCCCGTCCCTGGCTCGAATGCCTCTTTTCGAGACCCGGCCGGGACGCCAGCTTGGCATACCACGGCTTGCTATTGCTATTCGCAGCCTGCTGCGTCGTAGCATCCGCTGTGGGCGCGACGCCGTCGTCGCGGTTGACGTCGTTGGCAACGGCGAGGTACGAGTTGGCGCCAAACAGGGCGACGTCGTCCTCGAGGCCCATCTCGCGAAAGACAGAGGTGCGACCTTTGCGGAGGTTGCTCGCGCGGGCGGCAAATGGCGGGAGGACCAGGCCGGCGCCCTCGCGGAGGCGGTCGGATGTGATGTGCGAGTTGAACTTGGGGCGAACGGGGTGAGGGCCCGTTGAGGCGGAGGGGGCGCCGTGTGGTGGAGGAGGGGCGAGGGTGATTGTCGACATTTTCGTATATATTATGTGTGTATATGTATTATGTTGTACAGGTATTGGTTGATGGTTTGTTCGCTTGTGTATATGGCGGTTAAGCAGGACGCCTTGGTACACGGCAACACGGGCTGATACGCTCGTGCTGTGTGGCCGTTTGGGGGTGCAACGTCGACGTCGATGGAAGTAAGACAAGATGATCAAGTAAATCCCCTCAATACCGTGATTGGAGGACTAAGAGGGCAAAGGTAAGAAGAGTATAAGAGACGAGGAGCAACAGAGCCACAAGACTGAAAACAGCCGAATGAAGCAAAAAAGAAAAAAAAGGTTAAAGGACGAAAAAAGAAGGGGAAGCTCGGCAAGAGGGAAGAGCAAAAAAGAGGGTAAGGCTGTACGAAGTGTGTTTGGTGTGGTGTGCGTATGATGAGCTAGTCTAGCTTGGAAAGGTTTGAGGGTGTGGGACGCTAACTGGGGGAAAAAGTCGTTTAGTGAGAATGGGCACAGAAAAGGTCTTATCCCCGGAATCGCTGGAATCCGAGCAAATCCTACGAGAATATGGGGTAGAGAATCGAAAGGCGAGGCTACACTGAGTCCGCCAGGCTCCTCGGTTCACGATACAAGCCCGAGTTACGACGGTTGACTTATACAACGCAAATTCCGACTTTCTTACTCTCAACTCCTAAAGGCCACTGTAGATATGCACAACAGCAGAGAACCCCCATTGTGACGGTCATCTTTTGCCCCCAGCGAGTGCTGCTTACTCGTAATGCCCTGGTGGGAAACCTAACGCGAGACAAGGGGCCACAACACAGCGCAAGATGGATCGCCCGGCGCGGTGGCGTGCGGAGCCTGGCGTTCTTGGCCGACGCCATTCTTTGCGCCCGTGGGTCTGTTTGCAGAAGGCATGGCCCCAGTCTGTGACGACGATTTTGGATAATGGCACAATTCATCCGTGTGAGCGTCTTCCCTTTTCAAGACGGATGGCTTGTTCGAGTAAGACGGCAGCTAAAATCTGCAAGATGCTGCACCTAGGCTGCATGTGTACTCACCAAGCGGTATTCCATCTCCTTTGGTCCCTCCATCTGTAGAACAGCAATCGCCGATTTAGCAGAGACACTGCATCCACTCTGTAGCCCTGTCGCCTGCCCCGGCTGGTGACCAAGGCTATGACCTCACATGGTCGCTTGGAGGGGAAAAGGGGGCGGCACGGACGCGGCGCAATGCTGGGACGGAACCACGCGACCGGTCATGTTACATGGCTCGATTGTGCTGACGGCGAAGAGCTACATAATTCATCCGTATTTTTTTCTTACTGCGCCGGCAGTTCTTTACGCGTATTAGTCGCTTTTCCACAACAGGTACCTGGCTGACTAGCATCTATAAGTCGAAATGTTCTGTTCTAAATGCCTGAGACAGCACCGTCTCCGTCATTTCCAGTGCATTTCAGCGGCATGAGCCAGTATTCCTCCTACGCCAATGCCCGATGCAGGGCATTCCCCAATCCGGTTCAATGAATACGGGGCAATGCCACACCACACGGCAAGGCACAGGGCATAGCAGCAACTGAGAGCCGCTATCCCTGCAGCCTATGCCTCTGGTGGTGTGCTGACCCCTGTTCGCGCCGCCGAGTATTGGACCGTGGCGCTGGTGCCGCCATGTTTGCGGTGCCCGTTTTTGAAAACGAATTGCCTCGAGAGTCTAACTCCTCCTGCTCCTCCACAGGCAGAGAAAGGATTTGTTCTCAATACAAGTTGTGCAGTTTCTTTAATTTTACTCACAGCTTATATCTGACATGATCTTTTGCAGCTTCCCCGCCCTTGTTGTTAACATCTCGTCGCTCCGCGGACATCACGAAGAAGCTGTCGCGAAATGACGTCACACGTCAACCCCGACAAAGCTTCGTCATGCCCGTCACAGTGCTCGTACTCAACAGTATCAGCGATAGGCAGTGGCAATATTCGTTTCTTCTTCCTCTCGTACTATCCCTCCTCTTTTTCCCTTCCCCAGGAACCCTCCACTCCAGTTCTTGGCAGCTACAATTTTTCCCGAGCACACATGGATGGGAAAAAATAAAAAAAGTCCCTACCCGAGCCAGCAACAAGAATACGAACTCCACGTTGCGCACCCCACAATTCCCGCCAGAGACCCCATCCAAAACCAAGGTTTTGGCAGCTTCGCCGCCGCCCAAAACGCAGAGCTAACGCTGCAAGTAAGAGAACCAGGAAGAAAACGTAGTCGCTTCAGGGGCTATTGGGTGCTTGGCGGACGCCTCGCTGGGGATATGGAGCTCGTTGGTCAGCGCTTGGCTCCTCCTGCCGGCGCCGGCGCCGGCGCCGACCCTTTGTGGTGCCGAGTTGCCGGTCCCTGGATGTGTGCCTGACGCCGTGCTCTTTGTGTCCTGGTATGAGTCGCGCTTCGTTACGCTAACGTAGATTTCGGGCTGACCGATGTTAGCATCTGTCCCCTTTCCATGATTGGGAAGTTCTACTGGCTGTTATAGAGGGCGCTGTACCGTAAACTATCGTGCATGTGGCAGGTAGAGGCCGCCATGCGGATTAACCTTCAGGGTCAAACACGCCAAATATACAAATCCTTTATATGCCGTGACAGTGTTAACTACGAAACAAGGTACAGCGTAGTAGCGTAGAGGGCTCGGCTTCGTTGTGAACCTGAACAGGGGAGTGAGGCTTACGTCGTACTTCTAGGCGGAGAACATTACAAGGATGCGCAGATTCAGCAGGTCTACTTTATGGCAATACAATGCGGGACATCGTGGAGTCATCTTTAGCTATTTAGATTCTTACATATTCCCTCACCTGGGAGGGCCTACGCTTTGTGACGCCAGCGAATTCCGTTGTTTAAGGGCTGGCTAGCACTAAAACATTTATCGTCCCAAACACTGCGCATTATACTCGTGTTTGCCAGTGCAAAACCCACTGTAGCGTCGTTTTATGAATACTCCACCGTTGAAACGCGAATGGCAACGAGGAAGAGCGTGGAAGCCAGGCTTGTCTTTGACGCCCTGACCTTTCTACGCTAGTCCGTTTTAGTTCCCTAAGGGTACGCGCGGTCGCTTAGGGAACTAAAACGGCATAGCGCAAATTAGCGTAGGGCGGAACAAAACATACAGGAACTTCAATACCGATCGCCTATGGCGATATAGAGAACCAATGCTATTATAGTACCTTTCTCATACACATATCTCGATGCCGAGTCCTAAGGCAGATAAGCATTCCCAGGAATGGACCAATCTTGGACATCAGTGCCTTCATATATCCTCTTGACATTCACGCGATAGTTCTAAAATAATCCGTTTTGTCTTTCTCTATAACCATCCTACTATTATTTGCACTATACTGCCGCCTGTCTATGCTACCCACCCCCTTGCCTTGTAATTGGGTCCTTGGTTTGGCGGGTTGAGAAACCGCTGGCTGCCTGATGGCGGGGGCTGTTGCTGACAGAAAGGCGGTAAAGAGTGAGTTTGACTTAATATTAGGGTCTATTTAATTTAACTTTTACTAGAACCTCTGCGATGCTATATCTATAGGGATATTATAAGGTCGGCTAATAGTAGCGAATGAAGAAGGTATGTATTGCTATAGAATGTCTGATATCCCCACTCCTCTCTTGTCAAAGCCCTGTCCCTGCCAAAATAGGAAGTAGAACAACCCCGGCCAGATCTCGACCTTAGTTTAGGACGGCAAATCTCAGGGAGCTCTATTCGCGAATATCCTTTCACACAACAGTTTCTCCGCAAATGAATGTTGTTGTTATGAATAAATAATTTGTAAAAGGGGTATATAGAAGGGTAATTCAGTCCACGGTTTGCAGAATCCTGGCTATCCGCCATTTTGCTTGCAGTAACCAGTTGACTAACTTTCGAAATCACAAAACTTTTTTCTATCGGCAATATGCCAATTCCATATGAGCCTTCCTTGTGCCCATCACACTCTATTCTCCAGAGAAGGGCCTTTTACTTCTTTGTTCCGTTGCCAGATGGTGCTGTAGCTTGGGCAGAGTCGCCATTCGGCGGAGTCAGGCCACGTCCATCTTCAACGTCATCATCCTTAACGGCTTGAGGATACTGCGACGGGGAAGACCGAGAACCCCCATGTTGTGTGGGTGGGCAACCACCCAAACAGTGGACAGTGTCATCGTTCGGTGCACCACTACCGGCTCCGTTGCAGTTTTTGTCGTTCGGCGCTCCGGGCTGTGTCCCAAGCCGGTTGTCAACATTGTCGTGGTACATCTGAAGGTTCTGTTTCCGCTGCTCATCTGTTCTGCCTGGACTGGAAATAAGTCAGTTGAGGTATATACAACAATGCTGAATTTTGCGTACCCGGCGTGCCCATCTCGTGTCTCGCGGGCAGTGTCCGCAGGACTAGTAGTGACAGTCACGACATTTCTGTTAACTTGTTAGCTCCTCTTACACTAAAATGGACAGCGTTTACGCGCCGTTCATGGCCTTCGGGAACAAAACTGTTGTTGAGGCGGCCGTTGCCGTTGCGAGTGGCGTTGGTATCTGCCATGGCGCTGGTGTTGAGGATCTCAGCGAGAACGGAGTCAAAGATAGACGGGTTGGAGCAGTAAAGTAAGGAACAGCGAAGTGAATTGCAACTTGCAAAGTCTTCTTGTGCTGTCATGGCGGACGTGGACGACCTCTTATACTTAGAGTCAGCCACAAGGCGGTGGAAAACGGAAGCTATTTGGCAAATTGACTTCCCAGGTGTGGCTTTAAAATGATCTTTTACGTCGCGCCCTTTAATAAGAGGACAATGCAATCCCCGGGAGAGTAGTGAGGGTTGTGGGAAAATCCCCTTGGGGGACATGCCCATAGGTTTGGGGGAACATCCCTGCGAGATACAGCTCTGCCCAGCGAGGCACGGATGGACCAGCTTTGGGGTAGCTGAGCTTTGCCTTGGTTGAGTAAGGGATCAGAATATGAAACGACGCAAAGCTCGACAATCAATGTACGTCTGGGCGGAGGAGAGACTTGCATATTTTCTGCTGTGCTTTGCCCCCGGTGCCGGGGCTGGACCGAGAACTGGGGACCGGAAGACAGGGAGGCCGCAAGCCACTACCGCAGCGGTGGAACTCCAGGACGGTTTTTCTGAAAAGTGTCTCCAACGCATACATGCCAATAATTTCGGGCTGTAGAGTCGCGCCGTGCCGGAATACCCTTGCAAGGTGCGATGGCGGTGAAGTGTCTCCAGGCAACTGTGCAGGCCACCCAGGATGTTCGGGAGGGCAAAGATTACGTTTAGAGCGACGGACACACCAGGTACGTAAAGGGGACGCTCAAGTAATATCAGGTCAATTCAAGAGTGCCGAGATTGCCGGAGGCGTATAAACTGCTCATGCCAAGTGAGAGCGAAAACGAGTAAGCAGTAGTTGGTTTGGGGCTAAGCAGCTCACTCGTCCTGTCAACCGCCTTTGAAGCTGGAGAGAAAGCGCACAAGGCTCTAATATAGTCTTGTCTAATGTGGCTTATGACACTGGAGGAGGAAAATTTTTAACAACCAAATTTAGAAACAGGTGGCCTAGGAAATTGGCCGCCTTAGGGTCTCTTGTGCGGCCGCCGGTACATGTTCCCACGCCACAATGATTCAGTTTACTCTACATCAGTCGTGGTTCCCATACCCATGGAATAATTGAGATTAGATACTTTCGTGAATGGCATTACGTTGTGTCTTAGATGTCCCTCTGTCGCCGGTCGTACTGCAAGTGTCATCCCAGCGTTGGCCAGACTGATGCACAAAGCAGCCAGGGGGGTGTTAGTACCATGTGCGAAGCTCCTGCCACACCTGGGTCTGTGTTTCGGCGCCACGACTTGGTTTGCATGGAATGGTGCATGCCTTTGTACGACGTTGTGGCCGGAGGTACGGTACGGGTGACATACCTGCCCCTCCAGGTGTGTGGCACAAAATCTGGTGTGAGCCTAGTCCGCGTCGTACGTTCAAAGGCTCTTCTTTCTAGTCCATGCAGCTCTTCCATTTACTTACCCATCCCGTAGTCTCCGAGATTCTTCGCCATATCCCCACACCCTTTGCAAATATGCTGCTGGCGCTGGTCAGTCTTCAGCCATGAACTGGGTGAGGGCAACACACAGAGTGCCCATGCCACCTAGTCTGCACAAGGTTGTGAGCCATGGCCTTACCCAAAGAGATCAACTGCGGGGAAATTTTAGAATTTTCTTGTCTGTTGGAAGTTCTGAGTCTAAATTTGAACATGGCCATGAGCAGTCTGTTGGATCATAGTGTCAAGCTGTGGTGCATGGCGGCCACAATGAGTCGATTGAGGAGCAATAGCATATATCAGGAGCCAGCAACATTAGGCGTGTTCCATCTGTCCATAGCATGTTACCACTATGAAAGGAAATTTTGTAATGGATCGGCCTACATCTCCCGCCCTACGAATGCTAGTCTCGCCGGCTACCCATCAAGTGCGGTGCGAACAACAGGCTGACGGGAGTCTAGTGCAAAGTTCAGTGATGAATGGCTCTGCATTGGCTAATTGACTACCTTGCTATGGGCTCCGTGTATCGTCCTTTTGGTGGCGCATCGTCTCAAAGTTGCACTGGTATATATCGTCGGCAGCAGCGCTAACTTATACTAACAACGGTGCACTGATCTCAGCCGACGAGGACGACGGCGGCCGGGTGTAGATTCAGAAGCAGGTTGGCCGCATGGGGGGTCAACGCCCAAGACAGGGTACTTTTCACGGGAAACCGTTCGTTACTCCAAAAAGACAGGACGAGTCCAGCACCTGTCGGCTTGCTCAAGGAGCAAGGAACCCAGGCCGTCGGGTCCGTATACAGTGGTTACCTTGACCGGAGTGACCTTTTTTTATACTCACACACCCGAGCCCCCAAATGGGTTGTTTCGGGATCATTCGCTGCGGCAGGCGAGTGTTGATGGTGGTGTATTGCCTGCAAGCTCTGCTACGGAGTACTGTCTTCAGCATGCTCATGCTGTAAGCCTCACGCCCCCCATCCCGCCCCATCCCGCCCCTGCGGACGTCCCGCGTGGACACTGTGGGGCTCGTCTTAGGTCCAGCCCTGTCGGTGGGGAGTCCCGTACTGTATTGGGCGGTCGAAGCAGCCAGCCAAATCTATATAGTACGAGTGACGCCGTACCGTCCTGCAATATCCTGTTGGCGGGCACTGCGGACTATTCAGTACAACACCCCCTCGTCGCCAATATCGTCCGTGCGAGAAAGTGTTAGAGTCGCACCTCCCCGTCCCGGGAACAGCCTGCGAAGGCTACGAGTAACCTTCAGCAGCTTGGCGTATATGCACCCTGCCCAGCCAGACCCGCTCACACCATGGTTTCTGCGGCCATGGGCGGCCAGTCGCGTCGCGGCCCAGTGCCATTGCACCGCGCCTGCAGTACCGGATTTGGGTGACTCCTGCAATGGTACTGAACGACGTGGCGGCTTCTTCTCATATCCGTATGGTTGGTTGCGGTATTGCTCCGGCAGCCGCCACACCCGCAACATAATACAACCCTCAATACAGAGACTGCTCTGCTCGTATTACGGATGTCACTCTCCCTACAAAGTGTTCCTGATATGTATTCCTAACCAGAGAGCCGGCAGACGTTGATGTAGACATTCTAGCAAACCATCTCTTCGACGTGTAACGGCCGTGGCGCGAAGTCGTGATAGAATTGCGGCGACAGAGCAGTCAGTACCTTGTAAACAATTCTGTACAGCACTGCGCTGCCGAAGGGCTCCACCCCTTCACTTACATGGACGGCCACTTTGGCTTTGTCATTACAAGAGGCAGGTTGGAGAGTGTGCTCAGTGGTTCCACCATATGAATCGCCCAAAATTGTGCCCGGAGCTCTGAGTTGTACGGAGACTGGGTACGCGTACGAGCATTCCCTGTAGAGACTATTGCCTCCACGATAGATACAACCAGGCTTTGACGCATACAGTACTCATAGTAGCTGAAAATTCAAGCTTATAAGGGTCCACCTCCGCTAATCCACAGCAAACTGCGGCTGGTCATTTGCCGAATATGACAGGCCAACCCTGGCAGGAGATCACGTCAAAGGTGCTGCATTACGACAGGGGGCCTTCTGAGGAGCCGTAGGTTGGATCCCAGTACGGCCTGTACCTACTCGTACACGACAATCCGCGGACCATGTACGAGTAAGCGGAAACCAAAGGACGGTTCGCTTCTTTATACCATACCGGGGATGACAGCGGATGGTGCACCCGACCCCACAAAGCGACACCTTGTTGCTGTCCACGAACCAGCTTTCTGCAACATAAAATATGGCAATAATATTATAAGTTCCTAGACTCCATACGAATGAAGGCATGGCGTTTGCCGAAAGGACAGGCTGTTGTCCTGCAGCTTTGCAACGAAGTCTGCAAACTGTTCGGCTTTGTAGCCCCAGCTTCTGCTCGCCGGTCACATCAAGAAAAGAGGTAGTAGTTGTCTGTCGTCCGCGTTCACACTGGGACGTTAGGCCTTGGCCATCCCAACTTTGACAGATGACATGACCGGGGTCCCATGTGATCATCTCTTATTGGACGGACTCTCCGTTCATCCCGGCACCATTCCGTGATTCGCTAGCAAGACCTATCGCTGACCACCTGCCTGTATTGGCTGGGCTGGCTGGATTGGCGTGCAAGGTAAGTTGGGCGCCAAAAGGTCGTCGCCGGACAAAGGACGGTCACTACAGCCGGGGTGAAAGGACAGCCCTGCACTTCCCGATCCATTCTATAGGAGAAAGCAAGACCCAGCATCAGCGTATCGACCGTCTGCCAATGGGCTAGGGTTGCGGCCTCGTAACAACTACCCACTAACTGTGTGTCATGGCCGATCCAGAACTGTATACTCCCAGGAGTGTCGACGCCTTGCTTTTACGTTGAACTGTACAGATCCAGGGCGAGAGGGGGTGTGAGCCATACAAGCCGATATTGCCAATTCAAAGGATGCATCTTACTTGCCGGGAGTATGGGTTGTGTTACCAAACTCTTGGGTTGGTGAGATTGATGAGATTGACAGGTGCAGAAGTAAACCTCCTACTGGTAGCTTGAGCGGTGTGCAACCACACATTTTGTGGTAGGATGTACCGGGTGTAAACAGGGTGTAGCTTGTGTCAATGTAGAAAATACGGAGTATGTACGGAGTAGAAAGCGTGCCTTTGTGCATGGGGTGCTCAAACGCCACGGCCTTGCACCCCCTCCCTGCTAGCCGCGCGATGGGCTTCACATATCCAAAGCGTACCAGGCTGGCCATCCGGCGCCACAGTGCTCGCTCATTTGCCCCTGCAGCAAAAAATTTCAAAGTCGATCATATCCTGCAAAGCACTCCCCTTGGGTTATCTCAGGGGCGTGGTGTTAGGCAATTGCCCGATCTGGTCTTACGGTACGGACTACAAAAATGTCACAGAGCCCGGAGCAGTACGGCGTACTCGTGTATGGACGGCAATTCAATCCCCTGCTCTGTCCCCTGTGCCGATACATAGTACAATTCCAGCCCAGCTCCGCTGGATTCAAAGCTGGCTGTCTTGGCATTCTCTACCTTTTTTGGGCCTTTTTGGGCCGAGACATATTGAATCTGCTGTTGTCCTTACGAAGGTGCTTCTTTTCTCTTCCATCTGACAAACGGCGCACAAAGCAGCTAAATGAAGAACCCCCGGCAATGACTTCATAATACACGTCTCTTTCTATATTGATACTGTACACCGCTCGGTTGCTGCAAACACCCCTCCTGTCGTTAGTCGAGCCCCAGGTCAAACTCGTTGGACGGCGGAGACACCCACGGCACCCCCAACGGCTCGCCCACATCCCGCGGCGCCAGCATCTCCTGCGGCAAGTCCACCTTGGTCGGCCTCGCGTTGAGCGCCTGCAGCACGCCGACTTCATTGCCGATAAACTGCAGCACCTGCCGCGCCGCCTCTTTATGCTCCGGCCGCGTCGTCGGCACAATGTAAATCGCCGACAGCGGCCAGACGAGCTTGAGTGCGTCAAACAGCACCCTGGGCGACTTGTCCCTGCCCTTGGCAAACGGGCCCATGGCATAGGGGACGTTGTCAATGACGCCGCACGACGCGACGCGGATCGACTGCAGGCAGTACCGGCGGTGCGCAAAGACGTCTTCGATGGGCACGGGACACGCTATGGAGTGCGTCATGAGGTTGACTAGGAGCTGCATGACGTGGTAGCCGGTTATGATGGCCGAGTATTGCAGGTTGCGCATGTACGGGTCAAATTCGTGCTCGAGCGCCGGCTGCGTGTCGATCCAGTCGTTGAGGCAGCGCTCGGCCGTCGTCAGCCTCGTCCACAGGGCCAGGTATTCGCTTGCGGCGGCGGCCAAGTCGCCGGAGCGTAGAATCGTGAGCGTCCGGGTTACAACAACGGCGACTTTGTTGACGAATCGTGCAACCTGAAGAGGCATGCCGTCGCTGCTGTCCGAGTACCGTTCGACGGTATCCAGCCAAAGATTTGACTCTGGTGGGCACTCTTTCTGGGACACGAGCGCTTGTATTTGCTGCAAGAGTTAGAAACATAAAGTGTCAATCCATTGCCGCTAGCCGACTTACCACCATGTTAAAGGCCGGCCAGAACGCTGAGCGGTCGCTTTCCGTCTTCAGCCTTGCGGTGCCCCTTGCTTTTAGAATATGATACAGTCCAAGTGTGTGTAGGTCCCAAGGGCTGACGTCCTGCGATCGCGCATCTCGACTCAGTGAGCCCACCAGAATCTGTGTCGAGTTAGACCACCATCTCCCGAGCCGTTTGTAGGGACAGCAAACCTACCTCGTAGCTGGCAAGGATCCAAACAGTGGCGAGGACATCATCTCGCAACGCACCCCGTGGAGTGCTCAGAGTATGACTGACCGCCTGAAGGGTCCTGCTCATGTAAACGGCAAGCTCCTTGCGTGTCTCGTCGTTGGACTCGCGGCTAACGGCGGTGGGATATCGAAGATTAACGACATATGTGCGGGTAAAGAGATGGGCCGCCCACATCAGCGGCCCGTCGTGTTGCTCTATTTTGTAGATGTTTTGTAGGAATTCAAGCGTCGAGTAGACGTTGAGCAGTATCGGGACGGAATGCGCCGTCCAGTGTTCGGTAAGCGGGCGATGGACATTATTCGCCGCCACCATGGCCATATGCCCCTCCCTTGGTTCCTGCCATGCAACCGGCACCGTGTCGTCTGAATACGAGGAAGAGTGAAGGTGGCCAGCGTTAGGTGCCGGCTCTGGGGCTATAGAGGTCATGAAGGGGCCAAAGCTGCCCGTTGCAGCATCTGGTCTGGCGCGCTGCGCCTGTCGTGGCCGGGAAGGAAACGCATGGCGAAAGACGAGCTCAGACTGGTCTCGGTAGCCCGGGCAGTCCACACCATACTTTTCACATCTTTTGCAGCCGGGACGGCGCAGGTCACACTGCGGTAATGAAGAGATGTGTCAGTCAGCAGCTAAGCCGGCACCGGCACCAGGGACGGACGGGGTAATGGAACAGCATGCGAATCATCACGAACCTTGACACGCCGCCGCCGGCAGAGGTGGCAGTCTAAGCTAGGCCTGCCAGTATTGGGCATTGGTATACTGCATTAGCGTCTGCGCGGATACGTGCAGGACGTTGAATGGACGTCCTCGGCGGTTATCGCCTCGGGTCTCGCAGATCTGGCGTCGCACCAGCTAACGCAGTCAGTGCGGCTTCCACCCAATCCGCGGCTAGAGGCTTTTGTTATGGTTGCCGAAAGAATGCGAGCTAGGGTGTTAGATTGAGCTCGGTGAGTCGTTCGGTGTCAGGCTACGGCGAAAGTGTGAGCGCGAGCGCGGGGCTTTTTTGAGTTGGAGTGTGAAGATTAGGCAACGCATTCGAGGTAGTGCAGGCCAGTGACAGGTCGGGCGCTAAACTGCCTTGGGTGCTTAGCCTCTGCCACACCCGATGTGGCGATCCAGGAACCTGGAGATATAAAAAAAAAATAACAAGTAACGATTTAGATTTTAGATTTACGCGGCGGTTACGGTTTCCGATGAAGCTTTTGAGGAAACAATCTTTCGGTACTCCAATCCAGTCGGACACTTTACAGCAACCGTTGACGTCAGCAGGCTTACTGCGCCGTTGCCCATACTGCGCCTGAGGGATCAGGTGGCGCACCGACTCAGCCCCAACCAGCTACATCGGGTGTTTAGCGTCGTCTTGAAGATGACTTAAAAGAGGTATAAACAATTCATTATAATTCAACTTGAACAAACTCATCTTCGCATGGTGCGATTCAATTGACGATAAAATGTTTTCCTCAGACAAGCCTACCTGGGATAACACGCCTCCCTCGCCAGCAACATCGTCTCCAGCATGCCCGTCTACACTCGCCCCACGGCCATGAACACGATATGACTGCGGCAGGGGCGGCAGCTGCCTGTGTGCTCCAAACTCACTCATGAATACCGTCTTCAAAAAGCGCCCATCTCTCTTGGCAGTATACGTGCGTATACCTCTTCCCGCCTATAGCCACCGCATGGCCAAAAAGTTTCGCTGACATGCGCAGCTTCTCGCGTGGATGGCCATCGTGGCGTTTGCCGTCACGCTCCGCGTCGTAACCGCACCTGGGGAAGGCGACTCGCTGCAATCCGGGATACATAGACAGAGCGCAGGACATTGAAAACTACTGCGTTGCTACCACCGCCCTGTTCGTCACCGACGTCGTTGGCCCACTCGCGGTGGTTACGTTTCCCATATCCATGGCTACTGTCGACCTGTGCATAATGGAAGCTGTGCGTTTATCAGATGTACGTTTCGGTGTTTTTTTTATCGTATATTTGACAGGGCTAATAAAAACAAACAATACGCAGATTGCATGGCGCCGAAGGGAATGGCATAATGCTCTCCGTCTTGGCCATTCTAATAACGCTAGGTGGAGGACTTCAGGCACGCGAAGGCTGGATATGGTACAAATGGTGGTTCCAAAAATGGAAAGCGCACCGAGCGTATGCGTCTCAGCAAGGTGAATCGGAACTAGTAATTAGAAAAGGCGGGAATGGCCAGTTAATCAGCGTTGTGTACTAGTTGCTTCCGCTAGTGCGTTCAACATGATAACGGCGATGTTGTAAATTTCCTATTTGGGAAGTGTAGTGCTTGTCACCTCCGCAGCGTTCCGTTTATGCAACCCTCTCAGTATTCGAGCACATGTAGCAAAGAAAATATACAGAGACTCCATAATGTATAATTTCCCGATCGAATGTCCGCATGCATAGTCTGGTCCAGTGCACAGAACCTCCACCCACAGCCACCGACCTCAGCCGCGCCCTTCTCTCGACAAGCCATCCAGCTCGCTCATCACAACCCGCCTCACTCACCAAGAACAAACTATATCCCTACAACATCAACACCAAACTTACAATGTCATACGCAAAAGAAACCTACCCCCTCCACGGCGCCTGCGCCTGCGGCCAAACAACCTACACCGTCAGCCTCGCGCCGCTCATAGTGCACTGCTGCCACTGCACGAGCTGCCAGCGACAGCTCGGCAGCTCCTACGCCATCAATGCCCTCGTCGAAGCCGAGGCAGTAACTGCAAAGTTTCTCCCGTTGTCCACTTCGTCCGGGATAGACGCGGCATTCGCCCGCCTCACGGCCAGCACAGCGGCTATCTCCCTGGAAGAGAAGAACGAGACGCGGGATGCCGCAGCGACCAAACTGCCCGCAGAGGAGAATAGCAAGACGGACGTCACTGCTGGACGGCATAACCAGCTAGAGCGCACAACAGTGCCGACAGAGTCGCACAGAGGCCAGACAATGGTATCTTGCCCTGCGTGCCATACGGTGCTTTGGAGCCACTACGATGGGTCAGGTCCGCATCTCGCCTTTGTGCGTGTCGGCACGCTGGATGAACCTCACCGGGTGCAGCCGGATGCGCACATCTACACTAGGAGCAAGAGCCCATTCATCACCATGAGCGATGGTAAGCCACAGTTTGAGGGCTATTATGAAGATAGAAAGGCCTTCTACCGCCCTGAAACGCTCGACCGTGTGGCTGCGTTGGAGGTCAAGGTTGCCGAGTACAAGAAACAGCTTCAAGGGTGAGAATAGGATAGCATTGGCAAAGGTGTAACAATGAGCGTATTCTCGCGGGTATTATTTAATAGCAAGATGAAAACACATGAATGTGTATCTCGCCCTATCCAGATGCTAAAATAAAATAGTAAAGAAAATCTCCAAAACGCCATAATTGCAATATGGTATTCCCGGTTTTCCGAGCTCGAAGCGTATAACGCTGATCAAGCTTCCATCCTCGCAAGAGTATTTGATGCAAAACATTACAATAAATGGGGAAAATTTTTCTATCCGCCGAGTTTGCGGAATCCTTCCACAGATAAAAGGGGCACTTCCATATCGCATAGCTGCGAGATGCCTTCGTCCCGGCGACGATCAACAAAACAGTTGTGCTCACTCACTACCTGCGCCCATTCCGCCAGGGATGGACCAGAGTACACAACATTGCGCACAAAGGCACCAGCTGGCTTGGTCGGTTGTGTCGTGTCCTCGAACAGGCATCCGTTTGGTGTCGCCGTCCTGGCCGCGTCGCTCTCGTCGCTTATGCTTGGTGCAGCTTGTTCCGTGCCCTCCTCATCCAATGACGAGTCTGCCGGTACCAACTCTCCAAGCGAAAGTCGACGGATTCTCTCCTCCATGGTAGAGGCGACTGGGGCATTCTTGGCACGCTGTACCAGGCCCGACTGCGATGAGCCAGTTGTAGACCTTAATCCCTCAGAGAGCTGCGGTCGTGGAGCTGCGACATTTGCGCCGCCTACCCTGTCCTGCGCCGCAGCTGGGAGCAGGGGCGTCACCAGGATACGGTCACGACTCGGCTGATGTTGTTGCTGCCAGCTAAGGATAAACTTGAATACGTATTTGGGCGCATCAAAGACAGGCGACGAGGCACGAGATTCGCTATCCGAAGCAGCAGAGCTGCCGCTTGACGGGAACATCTTCGGAGCTTGTCCTGATGCCTGCGAAATCGGACGGGGACGTACGTCGCCATCACGACGGGCCAAGTGCAGAGAGTCTTCAAACGAGTTGTTTCTCGGGAGAGCGGCTTGGTTTGTCGATTCGCCAGCTCCAGATGTCAATGACAACACCTTGCCCAGCAGAGTCCATCGTTTCTTACCGTCTCCCTTGGGCAGAGCTGCACCGTCAAGGTATCCCGAAGACTGCTCACTGCTGGTCGGCGTTCTTGCGAATGTGTCGAAACCCATGAATAGCCCAGGTTGCGGCGCGTTGACCTCCTGTCGAATAATAATGAATCGCTTGCCGACTGTCGGTGTCATCGGGGCAGTCGATGGTGCAACTTTTTCCATAATCTCGGCTTGCTGCTTCTGGTAGAGGTAGTGAGCCCAAACTGTTTTCAGTCGGGCCATAGCTAGTCGATACGTAACCCTGTTGCGCATTAGTTGATAGCTCTTGTCTCATCTCTGATAAACGTACATGTCCGCATCATTACCGTCATAACGGCATATTCTCCAGCAGAGCAATCGATGGTAGTAGGCTCGCACCATTGGACACCAATTGTTGAACAATGTGTTAAAAGTCTCTTCAGTAAGCAGCCAGTTGCTGCATAGTTCCTTTTTCGCCTTGGGGTCCTTGGCCGCTACGTTCCACACTGTAAACAAGAACGAAAGAGTCCTAACTTCGGACATGGTGTTCATGGAGCTCATAACGCGTCGGAAGACCTCGATCCAAAAGGTCCAGTCAATGTAGCAAGATGCGCTTCCGGAGGCGGTAAACTCGTCGTAAATCACAAATACTTCTTCCAAAAAGTCACACAGCGTAAAGCATGCCGCGTTGTTGAACTTTGAAGTGCGCCGCGTCGCAGCCTTTGTCAAAGCCGCAAACGCAGAGGCAAATGTGTCCTTTGCGGTGGGGATTTCAGACATGTCTTCGATGAGAAAGTCCTTGAGCAAGACCACCAATCGGTTCTCCGACATGCCTTTTAACAAGTTTGATGGAGGCAGCTGCATCGCCATGGCTGAGGCATCGGCACCGTGCATGGAGTCTACCAGTGGTGGGTTGTACGCCTCGCCCAGGGCTGCCTGTCGGTGAATCGTAGAATCGAGAAGAGATAAAAGCTGCGCCTGGACCAGAACAAATGCCGGTGAGCGTGCCTGTTCGCTAATGGGCAAACCCGGGGGCATAAACTGGTCTGAGAGGATATAAAAGTATTTGCAAAAGATGAAGAATAGGTCAGTATCACGGCCTTTCCATCTCGCTACCCAAGGGCCAGTCCATGGTATGCGAGCGACGAGGACCGTCATCTTCGGAATCTGCTTCAAATTGTTCCACACTGCACGGGGCGACGTCCAGCCGTACGGTCCGAGTTTGGGTGGGAAAAAGGCAACAATGTCGTCGCTATCGCCATTGTCCTTTCTCGGCAACCCAAACTCGTCTGCTACACGGCGAATCAGCTCCGGGGTCAGGCCCCAAAGTCGCAACAGGATATCAGCCACGCCGGGGGCAAAGAAGAAGGCGTAGGCACATGTCTTTCCGGCAAAGTTTACCAGGGTAAGCGGCGCGTGGCGCAACGACATTTTTTCCACGACAATGGCCATCTGGCGGACCAAGTTTGAGACAAACATGGTACGGACATTGTGCTCAGCAGACTCGGCGAGCAGGATTGACTGGTTGGAGTCAAAGGTAGATTGGGACGAAGTGGTCCACGATCTGGAACGCACTCGCTCGGTGGGTGATCTGTCAGCCAATGGCTGAAAGGAGCTTGTGGCCTGCCTCCATTCGGGTCTCATCATGAGCATTGTGGCGGCCTCGAGCAGAATTGGGCGGTCGACTCCGGGTACAGGCTGCTGGCTCTGGCCGTCAAGCAAGTCCAGAATCGCGTTCCACCACTTGTGGAGAATAGTTGCGCGGCGATCAACATCCTCGGGCAAAAGTACTCGAAGGGAAGAGTGGTTCATGGTACTCCGTAAAAAGGGCAGCAGCAGTGACTGAACCTGGATGATGCGCTGTGCCATCTGCTTGAGGGTGAAGCTTTTGAACTCGAGCTCCAGGGTCTTGAACGACGACCAAAGGGTATCCCGCATTTGAGGCGGCATCTCGTTGGAGGAATCATCGGTAACCGGTGTAGAGTTGCTTTCACTGCTGGTTGACTGGGAAGTGCGGCTATTGATGCTCCTCGGCCCTCCATGGCCGACGCTGGTTGCTGATGAGGCGTCGGAGTCGGCGTAGTCCTGAACGGTAGCAGGTGGTGGCTGGTGGTGCGGCTGCTGCGGCTGTTGGGGCTGCTTGGTCAAGATCTTGGCAAAATAGGTACCTGCACGACCGGGGTTCTTGGAGGGCGCTTTTGGCGTCTCCGAGGAGCCGGAGTCAACTTTGAGCTCTGGTCCAACCTTTTCTTGTTTAGGCTGGAGTTTGCTGAGCTTCGCCTTGGGCTCGGGTTTGGTTTTCGGGTCCACGGGTGACTGCGGTTGGCTTTTTGGTGACGGCGTGCGGGAGATCCAAGAGCGTTTGGCAAAGTTGGCAAAGCTCTCGGTGGGAGAAGGACCGCGTTCCTTGGGTTTGGGTTCGGGAGGATGGAGGTGGAGGCTGCTGTCTGATTGCGATGCTGTCAAGCAGCCCGCGTTTTTGGGTGCATCGTCCTTGCTGGACTTGAAGCCGGCGAGCCACGATTTACGTCGATCGGTGGTCACGGCTGTCTTGGACCGAGGAATAGCGAGCCTCAATTTAGGATTGGGTTGCTTGCCGCCCTTGGCGGGTGGTTCTTCGGAGACAAAGAGGTTGGTGTCGAGCTCAAAGGCATTGTCGAAGGAAGGCACATCAAAGGATGGGATGTGAGGCAGGTCTTTGTCGAGATGTGGCCTGCGGCTGGATTTCGACGACGAACGGCTGCGGGGACTGCCTTTGGACGCGAGCTCGGGAGAGGAGTATGATCGATGGAAGCTGCCGGATGGATCAGTGGTGGCCGGCGTCATGATGACTGGTAGACGGAGTCGTCAGAGGCCAACTGTAGCGGCGGGACTCCACGGCAAAGGTGAGTCGTCTGGCGCATCCGGGCACGGCGGCGGAGGCTCCTGGGTTGGCAATGGCGAAAAGAATTAATGCAACATGGCAGGAAGTATACGTCTTCTCTGGCCAGCAGAGGAGGAGGAGTGATTAGTTGAGGCGGGAGGGCGGGCGTCGAATGGCTCGTTCTCGTTCGCGGTGAAACGATGGTCGACGTCTGTTTGCGGCGTCGCGGTAGCTCTGGGGAGGCTGTATGACGACAGACGCAAGAGGTTGAAGTAGAAGCCGGCGAAAGGAAATACCAGCAGACAATGAAACAAGATGAATAGTAAAAAAGAGAGCAAAAAAAGGGCGGAACGACTGGTAAATAGCAGAGAGACAAAAAAGAAGAGGCAGAGAGAGGATGGTAAAACAAGAAAAGGAGGAGCCGTACGTGATTGAGAGGGAGAGGGACGAAGCTCTGTGCTGCAGGACCTGGACTCCTGGTACTGTAGGTACCTTGGGTACGCCGAGCACCTTAATGGAGCGGCCGGTACGGACGTAGGTACTTTAGTAGGTAGCACTGGGGAGCGTCGAGACAGAGGGGAGGAGCCGAATGGATCCCACCACGGTAGAAGAGTCCCAAAGGAGGCGTAGCGCGGTGGTCCCAGAGAACTAAAAGACGGGAGGCCCAAGATCAGATAGTACTAGGACAAGCGTTGTTTCTCTTTAGGACGGGCGCGCCCCAGATAGCGACCATTGGCATGAACGAGGGAACGTTGGAGGGCCCAGTGTGTCCGGCGGGCTGGGGAAGAGGGTGGGAAGAGAAAGCCAACGGCGGGCGACGGATGGAACTTGTTTTTGCGGGGATTATCTCGTAGTGTCGAGCGATGACAGAATGCCGGCGAGGAAAAGTAAAATAAAAGAAAATATGTTGCAAGGCCAAGGTCAAAATGAAGGCAATGACGTGGATATGGATATGGAGATGGATGACAAGCGGTGCCACTGACATGGACAAAAGTAACGCGAAGCACGGAGCCTCCAGCTGGCAGGTCGTCGTCGGCGGGCCGGAAAAGTACTACAGGTACCCTCCCGGTCAGAGGTACCTCGAGGGCGGCCAGCAAACGGGACGCTGGGACACTGTGGCAGATTACGGTTCCTCTTATTATTACGGAGCTCGGGGCGTCGTGTACGAAGCACCTGCAACAAGTAACACGGACGGCAGAGGTACTTGCTTTTCCATCCCGTCGGCTTTAGCAATTTGGGCTGCCACCTTGGCTTTATTCCCCAGCCGCTTGGCCGCACAAGCTGCAAACGGGCATTCATCATTCGTCACGACAAAGGTCAACAGCTTTCCTAATACGCCTACACAGGCTCCCGAACAAGGAATAAGGTGACGAAAAAGACCCTGCGAACTACCCATCATCTGGCCTATGCACCAAAGCTGAAGCCAGCGGCGGGTCGCCATGCGTTACAGCTCCCCGTCCCAGCTCCAGCTCCAGCTCATGGACGCGGACCCGGCGTCAGTGGCACGAATTGGTTTAATTTAGCACCACACGTCTGCCGGCCAAGCCCGCCTCAGGCCCCTTCCGGCCTAGGTCCCTTACGCCATGCATGAATCCCACCTCGCAGGGCCACCTCAAGGCAGAGCGCATCGCCCTGTTGAGCTCTTGAGGGCGGGTCTGACGGGGGTGTCATGTCGGATGATCAGACCCTTTCCGCCAGAACAGTTTCTTCTTTTCGATGCCCTCTCGCCCGTCGGGGTCCGCCAGGCTGTGCCTGAGCTGTGCGAGTTGCATGCCTGGCACACTGATGAGCTGTGGAATGGCACTGTCGGAGCACCGGAGTGTGCAGGACGCGGCCACGTTCTGGTCGGCGCGTACGCAGATGGGCCCTGCCATGGGCCGCATTTACTGGGTAATTACTCGTACAGGCCTGCCGAGCCTGGCTAATGAATTTACGCGACCATCCTCGCACCAAGACGCCATAACCACTGAGCAAATCCAAGCCCCAACTGCTCGCGAGCTCGGCAGCAAACTGACCCGGTTGGGCTGTCCAACGCCCAGCAGCTCGGAACGGGGCCTAATCTGGACGTGGCGGGAGGCGCAATAGGAGGGGATTGGTTTGAGGATCGAGCTTTTACCTCTCGAACCGCTTTTTAGTCGCTCTGGTGGCTTGCCGCCCTGGTTCTCGTTTCCCCGCTTGGTGACGTGTGGGCGCCACAGCTGTACAATCTGCCCATAAACGGCACTACGCGGGAAGCTACGCCGGTACGCGGACAGCATGGAAAGGCCGGAAGAGCTGAAAAAAAAAAACACGAATACACAAACTGGGAATATCCATTGGGTTACACTGCAGCACTCTGCAGGACGCAATGCTGGCCGGCAGGCGCCAAAAAAAAAATAAAGTCCAGCTGGACAGGCCCATTGCAGTTCTGGGGCTTCGGTCGACTGGCTTACAAGATCCAAAAAGGTCAATGAGTCTATCCAGTCTTCACCAATCTGTACAATCCGCACGAGGCCACTTCTTCTACGGAGCACGCTCGTGGCACTTAGTCTTGACTCGGACAAGTGCTATATCGCCAGTCTTTCTTCTGAAGCAGGCAACTAGCCCAGACGAGTACAGGCACCTCTTCTGGCTAATGTCGTGAAAGGCTCCCTGCAATACGAGTGGATACGAGACAGCCCCAAAAGGCTTCCCTCCTCGTCCTGGCTCGATGGGTTTGGCATGGTCCCATTCCCCGAACTTGAGACCCTTCGCTAGCGTCCCCGTGGCGCTGCCACTGGTGCAGCTGGCCGCGCTAGCCTGGCCACAACCAGCCAGGCCACCACACCACCACCATCTCGCTGAGATTTGGCCCTGTCCATCTGTGGGACCTGGTGTATGCGGTGCATTTGCTGTGGTGGTGCGCTCGTTTACGAGTACACCCTGCCAGCCGTGTGGCAGCGTTCCCGCTGATGTGCCTTTAGCTCCCTTATAGGGTGCTCGTGGTGGCCAACTCCCTCGCAAGCGCTGTAAATCCCAATTAACAAGTGCCAATCCACGGGACACTACAGGCAGCACGCTTGACGCGGAGCAGATATCGACGGCTCTCGGCTGCAACCCATGCCATCATGGCGAACGGGCGGGTCCAGGTGATATGAGCTTCTAATTAAGACAGGGCTCCGGTCATGCCCATCTACGCAGTATAGTGTGAGCACAATGCTATGGTACAGAGCATAGGTGCAATCTCACGCCATCTGGATCTGCTATTCTCTCACCCCAACGCAGGTATCGGTCTCCTTTCCAAGGGGCGAACTGCAAGGCTGTAGATCACCATGGCAGCCTAGTCTGCGTCTGATCCAGGTCAGTCCATCAGCAGCCTCCGGCCGAAAATCGCGTCGATCCAGGTCGAGCAAGTTATTGACCGCACATTGCGATCGGTGACACGACGCGAGCAAGCGAGGCGACGCAGATCTCAGACTCACGGGCCTACCTGTCCACGTATCATGCAAGCCTTCTCCAAACCTAGATTTCTTTACGAGCACGGAGTACTCGTACCAGAGCTGCGAGTTGCAGATCCCCCAACTTCATCATCGTACGAGCGCTGCGGCCCACTGGAGGCCACTCTCCTCTCTAGCGTGAAGTAGAACGGCAAGCGAAGAAACGCAACACCAGTCCCTAGCGCTATATTCATCTCTGGTGCGTCTGTAGCTGACCATGGCAACATATCGCCGCACAGAGCGCCGGAACTTGCCAGCAATCTTGATTTCATTCACATCAGAGACCAAGGCCCTTTCGCTCATACAAACCACCATTGTGTGCTCCGTGCCGTCCCAACCACCCTCTCCGGAGCATCACCGCCGTTCATCTCATCCTTAAAATGCGTGTTTCAGACAACACCTTTCTTGAACCTCCTCCTTTTTTCTCCTGACCGCCTGGCTATTCCTCGTACTTTCGCCACGCGATAATTCATGATGAGCCGCGGCGCAGTGGAAGAGCCCGCTAGTCTTTTCTTTTTCTTTTGTTAATTTCCACAAGGCCAGGAAAGTACCTACCGTTTTTTTCCCTTGCCCTTGACGAAATACATGTTGGTTTCGTCATAAAAGACCCCAACGTTTAACCCTCCCTTGCACCACAATCACAATCCCACGCACGTGCATACACATTCCCCAAAAAAGGGTTTCCTATACAAAAATGTAACCAGTTACCTTTTTCGGTCCCCTCCCATCTACATTCATCGTAGTAGAATGGGGGCCATGTGCTCACTTTGCAAATCCAGGGCGGCTCTGCTCCCTGCCCACGGGTTCCACTGGAATACTCACTTTTTGAGACCTTGGCATGACACTCTGCATGCCGAAAAGGCACATGGGTATTGGTATTAAAAACAGTGGTTACGACGTCGACGCCATGGAACATTTGATGCTTATTCTGTGTCTTCTTTGCTTTTGGGGACCGTCTTTTTAAATTACGGTGATATTTGACGTAATCCTTTTTTTCCCCTTCTTGCGCTCTATTCGGGCCGTATAGAACAAAACTACATCTCATATGAATGAAAACCGGTTTTTGGTCCCCCAGTGCTCAGCACACGGTTCTGTCCTGGCCGAGACAGAGCCTCATTCATAACCTGGCCTCCCCTTGACGCGAAACAAGGTCGGGTAAAAGCGGTCTACCCGCATCGCCAAGTCATGAGTACACGGGCTGAGACTTTCGTCTCGCAAGGTTTTGTAGTTCAGAATGGTTTGCATCCAAGTTACAATGGACAGGTTGTACGGAGTAGAATACTTTGTAAAGGCGTGTAACAAGTACACATAATATGAGCACATCCGACTCAATTCTCAATTCGTCACGCTACCAATTTTTACATCAATTGTTGTCTGTAAAGAACGATAACTTTTTTCGGCGCCACCATCACATTTGGGCGCTTTGCAGTCCGTCTTTTTTTTTTGTCCTTTCTCGGCCTCGTATCGCCTAGGAACCGTATTGCTTCACAATCTGCGCAACCTTGTTGGCCAGCTCGTCCGCCTCGGCGCGGGTCGCCGCCTCGGCATACACGCGGCAAGCATTCTCCGTCCCGCTGGCGCGAGCAAATGAGCGAGCAGTCGTGTACTTCCTAACACACGCATCAATCGCATCCTGCGCGCCTTCGGGCTTGGCCAGGCGACGTTCGGCGTCCGTGGCCTCAAACAGGTCCTTGTTGCCAACCTCGACGCGGACGAGGCGGTTGGGCAGGTCCGTGTAGGTTGTGGACCAGTCCTTGAGGTCCCAGCCCTTGTGTGCCAGAATCACCTCCACCATGAGCATGTCGGAGATGGCGTCGCCCACAGTCTGGTTAATCAGGTCGGCAACGGCCGCCAGCGTCTCCAGGGCGTCCTTTTGCGCGGGCGACTGTGGCTCCTTTTCGCGGAACAGGCGCATCGCGTCCTGGGAAAAGACGACTGTGCCGTGGCCGTTGGCCTCAAAGTAGACGCCGATGTCGTACTGGCACGCGGCGTGATGCAGGTGCTTGACGCCGGTAGGCGTGAATACGACGGGAAGCTGCAGCAGCTTCTCAATATACTTGGTGCTAGCGCCGTTGGCATATGCCGTCTGAACGACACCGATTCGCAGGTCATCCTGAAGACCGGCCGATTGGACGAGCTCGCCGATAAACGAGGCGTTTAGTGACGAAATACGGTCGCCATCGAGCATGAAGAATCCGGTGTCGGGGTCGATCCAGTAGTAGATGAGACGGTCGGCGTCGCCGTCAAACGAACAGCAACGGGCACCAGGAACGGGCTTCGGCGAGGGGGGAGCACGCTGTCTCGTCTTGACAAAGTCGGCGCCACACTATAATCCTTGTTAGTGGTATTTTCGCATGATGGGCTCTCGTATTCACTCACGTCTAGGTTGAGGACCTCCGGACGCAGCACGTCGTCATTGACAATCTTGACATCAAATCCAGTAACATCCTTGGGAATGGCCTTGAGCTGCTCAGCAAACTTGGGTCCGCCAACACCGTTGGCGCAGTCGACAATCAGCTGGCCCTGCACCTTTTTCCCTCGCAGGGCGCGGACAAAGGCTTCTGACAGCTTCTCGTAGTATCCGGCCTCGCTGACCTTGCCGTAGGCCTTGGGCGTGCCCTCCGTATTGACGCATCTTGTCAGGTAGTGGAGCTGCGGGGTTGTGAGGATCTTGTAGTCGGTGTGCTCGACGCCGGTGGCATCCAGGCCAGCGGCAAGCGCGGCAATGAGGCCGTGGCCAGAAGGACGGGTGTCACGGCCGTATACGACGCGGGCCGGGGTGTTGAGGTCAATCTTGAGCTGGGCAGCGAGAGCCTTGTAGGTGTCGAGAAGCTCCTGGTCGGTGGCGCAGTTGACGAGGCGGGTGGCATAGGCCTCCCACTCCTGTTCGAGCATCTCGCCCATGGGGTCGACAATCTTGACGCCATTGTCGGGAGCCGGGTTGTGGCTGGCCGTGACCATGACTCCGATGGCCTGGCCATTGAGCTTGCGGCTGCGCAGGCCGGCGAGCAAACCGACGCGGAAGCTGACGCTGGGGAGCAGGTCGGCCTTCATGCGGAAGCCGGCGGTGCCATACTTGTAGACGTGGCCGGCGGTGATGGGGTATTTGGCCGAAGCCTCGAGGATCTTTTCGTCCATTGTCGTGGTAGAAGCAGTAGCAAATTCGTCGGCAAGGGGAGTCGTTGATGCAGCAGCTATTCAAATCGAAATGGGGTAATAGAGGAAGGGACAGCGTCACAGCGGCGGCGCGTTGTTTTAAATGTCGTTCGCGGGGCGAAAGAGGGGTTGTGCGGCCTCTGGAGCTGGACGTGGCGAGGATCGCTGTTGTTTGCCGAGGAGGGCGGGGGAGAAGAATGAAATGAATGAATGGGCTGAGATGAGCGGTGGACTGTAGAGCAGAGCAAGATGACGGGATGGTAAGTGGATATATGGACGTCGGAGCGTTGCGTGAGTTTCGGCGTCGCTGCTCGTATTGCTGTTTCTACTTTGCGGCATCCACAGGGACACGAAGCTTATAGGTACCCAGGCAGGTGGCTTCCTACGTGGACCCCTCTCTCGGGCCCTGGACGTTGGGACATCAAAGCCACAAAGTACCCCGCCGTGCTGCCACAGGGTGACTCCCCAGCAACCCATGGTACCACCTAACTTCGGACCAATGTCACCTATGACCTCACTCAGCTCCCACGCCCAAGGCTTGCTGCCCGCACCCTTTTGTCTCCTTTCAGCCTTTCAGCAGCCTTAGCTTATGAGAAGGCGCCTTTCCAATCGGCGCTTTCTACGGGTTTGGCGTATGGGCTACCTGTGTGGCTGGTGGCCGTGGTGCTCGCAAAGCACAGCGGGTGCTTCTAAAGATAGATTCTAGACATGGCGGCTCAGTGCTCATACGAGCAATGCAAAGCATTGTGTGGTGGAGTGATGGCGATCTGCCCACGTTACACCTCACGAAGGCGGCTAACCCCATCGATACGAGTGAATGGGCGGACGTTTGCTTGCAGAACTCTATTGACTTTTGTTTATTTTCGTTTTTGTGCTGGCCATCTTCACTAGAGCATGCGTCACAGTCTTATCGGATTACGCCAGTCGCACGAGGCAACTCGACCTTCTAGGCAATGCGTCGCACTTTGAGCAGTGGTGTCATGGGCGTGAATTCACCTCACAACAGATACCCGGCGGCGACATATCGGCGAGGATGAGCATGGCAGCGGCAATCGATCCAGCTTCTACCCATGACGGAAACACAACACAACAGACATGCAAGTTCACGCAAAATGTCCCCCTAGCTTCATGCACCATAGTCTTTAGGAAGTCAAGATGTAGGTGTTTGGTAATAGTAGGGTAGTTTTCTCTCGGCACGTTGAAATATTCCTTCAGCAATTGGAGCATAGGATTAAAGCCCACTGCTGTACACACATATGCCTGGTCAAGTTTGCATGTCACGAAGAGCGCAGTGTTCTACGGCGCAAGCGACCTACCGTGAAGCCCTCGCTGGGCGTTGTCGCCGTACATGATTGATGCGTGCGGTACCGAAGTGCTCCTCTCTGAGATACACGCGGTCGGCGGCATGCGCTGTGGTTCGCGAGGGCCATTCGTCAATTGCTTGCGGGATACTGGGTTGAAGTTTGTTGGAGGAAGAAAAGATGAATGCCCATTGGGAATTTTCGCGATTTTACGGTGCCAGTTCGGCGTCACTTAATTCCGGTGCCGTAGGTATAGGGTAGCATTGCCACTGCCAACCCGACATGGTCTTTACAGTGACAGCTACGGGAACCGGTTGTTAAAAATAAATCTATTTATATTTATATTTATGCCTCGAATTCAAGTTGACGGAAGAATCTCTGAGCAAGAAAATAGGACGTTGCTTGTCAACATATGTGACTTAACTGAAATATCAATGTTCGGGCGCTCTGCATTAGTTGGGTCTCGCTGTTCTCGACGCAACGCGGCCAGTACAACTTGCGCGCGTAAAGCTCTTGATCGAGGTTTAATGCGGCTTTACAAGAGCCCTGAGAAGTCCTTAAATATTAGCCGCTTTCGAGGGAAATGACCAGAAGTACTGCACATTAGGTTGTGTTTTATAGCACTGTTCCATCGCCAGCGACCTGAGCGTCTGGCGACCTTTACCTTGTGCAATTGCCGTGTTGAATGGGCATAAATCATCATCCACTTTGGCCAGCCAAAACCGCAAATGGTCACAGAGCAGTACGCTACTTTCTGGTCCATCTGGACAGACGACAGAAGTTCGTCGCATTCAATCGTCATTGCCTCGCTTGCCGAAATGAAGCGCCACAAGTCGCCCAAGTCGGGTAATGTGACTGGTAGCTCCAGCAACAACACCTTGACCAAAACGGTTAGGCGTTTCAGCCCCAAGCTGTGCCGCTGGCTCCCCACCAATCCCACCAGCTTGCCAGTGGGCAGGCCAACCACGACGGCCGGATTGGCGAGCTATTCCAGCGCTAGCCCCGGTATTCAGGCTTTAGCTCGGCCGGGAACAGCTCGCTGCCATGCCACGGCCCAGTTTTGCATCATCGAGATGCAGGCCCCCGGTAGCACCGGCAATGCAGCGCGGTGGTCCTGGGAGATAGTATTTTGGCCACGAAGTCCTGGCTGGCTTTTTTGCTCGGTTCCACGTTGCCGCTGCCCTATCATCACAAGCTAGTGCCTGGCGAAGAAAAAACCTGTTTGATCCGGACGGGTTCGTCCTTCTTTCATCGCTGCTTTTTCTTCACGCGCATCCCTCCAATACTTTTTTGCCCAAATCAAATCAAATCAATTTACGGGCACCGGAGAGCACCGTGTTACCCTTGTGTCCCTGCCGCGTTGAGCCACACCCTGACGTCAGCTGCAAACAAGCTTCGTAGAGCTTCAGCCCCCTTTGCTCTTTGCGGCCTTGGCACTGCCCACCTCGACTTTTTGCGTGTACCGCCTGACCAGTCTCTCTCTGTTTCTTTCTCTTTAACCAACACGCGCATTTATTTTTAATTCCTCTACAAAGCTTCCCGGCGAATATACCCAGCGACGCCGCGAAAGAAGGCCCTGCAACAATGGCCTACAAAAAGCCCGAACACGAGCACCAGGGCACGCCCGGGAGCCATGGCGAGGAGGATCCTCACAACCCGTATGCCTCGGCGAGCCGCTGGAGGCACCAGGAATCGTCGGCGTTTGCGAGACACGCCCGCGATCCTGTCGCCACGGGAAACACGGGCGACCTGGCCAATTTCATCAACACATCGCGCATGAACGAGGGCGAGCAGGGCGCTGGTGGCCACCAGGACATCTCCACGGCCGCCGCGCAGGCGCAAAACGCACAGCAGGACGGACAGGCCCCGGCCGCGACGCACGACGGCAAGGAAATTGTCTGCGGCCCGCTCCTCAACTACCGCCGCACCGTAGAGGGCCGCTGGCACGGAAGCGTGCTGATTGTCGTCAAGGGCGGCGGCTCGCAGGTCCTGTACGAGCCCTCGCTGACCTTGCGCCGCATGGGCGCTGCAAACGCCGCCACTGCGTCCCAGGAGGCAGGCGGGCAAGATGCGCCCGCGTCGTCTGGAGCGTCGCGCATTGTCGGCGAGCGGCTCTATTCGGACAAGCGAAACACCTTTTGGGTGTTTGACCTCGAGACGCCCATTGAGCAGGAAGAGATGCAGTACGAGTATGAGGTGCCCGATATGCGCTTCTCCAGCGACGAGAAGCCCAAGGTCAACCGCTTCTTCGTCCCCGCGGCCAGCGAGTCTATGCGCATCATGTTCCACTCCTGCAACGGCTTCAGCGTGGGCACCGACGAGGAGGCCTACAGCGGCACGCCCCTCTGGAACGACGTGTTGAGGAAGCACACGGCCAAGCCCTTCCACGCCATGCTCGGAGGCGGCGATCAAATCTACAATGACGGAATCCGCGTCAGCGGTCCCTTGCGCGAGTGGACAGACATTGGCAACCCCAAGAAGCGCCGCGAGTATCCGTTCCCGGAGAAGCTCCGGTCCGAGTGCGACGACTACTACCTCAACAACTACATTCGATGGTACAACTCGGCTCCGTTTGCCGTGGCCAATGGCCAGATTCCCCAGGTCAACATCTGGGACGACCACGACGTGAGTATTCGACTTTCCGTCCGGGGATGGGCTAGTGAAGAATCCGGCTAACAATGATGGCAGATTATCGACGGCTTTGGGTCCTACATCAAGAGGTTTATGCGCTGCGACGTCTTCCGCGGCATTGGCGGCACGGCGCACAAGTACTATATGCTCTTCCAGCACCACATTGCGCCGCCGGCATCGACCTACACTACCGACCACAACGCCGCGGACGGACCGGACCCGAACCAGTCGGCGAATACTTATGTTGCGCAGCCCAAGGTTGGCTCGCAGTACATTGTCGGCAAGTCGCCCGGCCCGTATGTTGAGGAGCATTCTTTCAACCTCTTTACTCGCTTGGGTGCTCGCATGGCCATGGTGGGAATCGACGCCCGAACGGAGCGTACCCGTCACCAAGTCAACTACCCAGAGACGTACAAGCTGATTTTCGAGAGGCTGAGGAACGAGCTGCAGGCGGCGGCCACGTCTGGCCAGCCGATCCAGCACCTCATTCTGCTTCTCGGTGTTCCCATTGCTTATCCAGTAAGTTGCTACGATTCCCATTCCACCCACTTGGGGAGAGGACATTCCGCTAACGCGCAGCAGCGCCTGACCTGGCTCGAAAACGTGCTGCGCAGCCCCCTCATTGGTCCCATTAAGTTTCTGAACCGTCGATTCGGGCTGGGCGGTGGCCTCTTCAACCACTTTGACGGCAGCGTGGACCTGCTGGACGACCTGGACGACCACTACACGGCCAAGACGCACAAGGCGGAGCGGCGCCAGCTGATTGAGTCGTTGCAGAAGATTGCCAAGGAGTTTTCGGTGCGGGTGACGATTCTGGGCGGCGACGTGCACCTGGCCGCGATTGGCCGGTTCTACTCGAACCCGAAGCAGAAGATTCCCGTGGAGCAGGACAACCGGTACATGGCCAACATTGTGTCGTCGGCCATTGTCAACAAGCCGCCGCCGCAGATTGTGGCCAACCTGCTGGCGCGGCGCAACAAGATCCACCACCTCAACCATGAGACGGACGAGACGATGCTGGACCTGTTCAACAAGGACCCGGGCAACGTGGACAAGACGGCCAGCCACAACCACTGCACGATGCCGAGCCGCAACTTTGCCATGCTGATGGAGAACTCGCCCAACAACGCGCCGGCCGCGGGCACCACGGCGGCTGATGCGGCGGCGGACGCGGCGACGTTTGTCGGGCGCGACGGCCATTCGCAGCTGGGCAAGGGCGAGCTCAACGCCGGCACGGAGCACAAGTCGGCCAACGACGAGACGTTTGGCGGCGGCAACGACGGCGGCCTCGACGTGCGCATCAATGTCGAGATTGACCAGCACAGTGCCGAGGGCCGAACGCAGGCTTACGGCATCACGGTGCCGCTGCTGCAGCCGGCGGCGCAGAGTGCTGCTGCCTAGACGGCGGGCACGAGGAAAGCAACAAAGACTGAGATGCTGAAGGTCGCACAGCGAGCAGAGAAGAGACGAGGTCGGTACCGGGCCGGGGTACCGAAGCGACGGGGGACCCGTGTTGACCGGGGTGGGGGGAGTACTCGGTAGAGCGAGACGTGATGATACCTTTTTTGGACGGGATTTGTTGGACTGCGACTTGTCTGTGCTTTGACACGGGCAAATTCCTATGGAAAGACGATCAAGTCTTTGGTCTTTTTTTCTTTACTGTAATGTTTTTTATGTGTTACCCCTGTATTTGTCTATGCACACTTTTTCCTAGTGTATTAATTGAAACCCTATACCGCTTTACTTCCGTGTAACAGCACCAGCCAGTGAGACAGCCATCAAGTGACGCAACCTTGCCAACCAGGTACATTGGATATGAGACCAGGGTTGCGGAGCATTGGTATTACGAGTTAGTGCCATTTGCTCGCTAATTTTTTTTTTTTTAAATTGATTTCCAATTCCAGGAACGCCGTTTGTCACTGGCCGCAGTACCGAATCTCTCGTACGGACAATTACACGGCCAGCTGTCTTTTTTTACTATGAGCTGACCAGCCGCGGACCCAGATGGCGGGAAACCCGATTACCCCATAGATATTGCCTGCGCCGCAGCATCTGCCACCGAAACGCCCGGGCAGTGGAGCCGGATGAAGTTTCTCTGACATCCCGCAAGCCTATTTAGCGTGGGCTACCCCCAAGGTGCGCCATGCACGGCTGTCGACGGCGCATTGGTTAGGCGGTGGGGGTGCCGAAATCGGGGGGACACGGGCGCTGCAAGCCAGGTGATGTTACGAGTACAGGGTCGATCCAGTGGCGATGTGCATGCCTTCTGGTACCCAAGGAGAAACACCTGTGGTGCTGTTTTCTGCTCCAAACACTCCGTTGCTGGGTCCGGTCAAGGGGACAGACTCCGCACCTCCTCCCCACCCCTCGCACGCAAAACCCTGGCTTGCACCATTAAACCGTGCTAAGCCGGGTGGAGCTTCTGGTCTGGCTACCCAGTCTTTTTTTCTCCGCGTGAGAAGCTCCAAACGCAGTACTTGAACCACAGAGCTCCAGTCTCAACGGGAAACCAGTTTGTGTTTCTTCTTTTTTCTTCCCTTCCCATCATCAAACCTGCGAAAGCCTTCCTTCATCTGCTTTGCTTTTCCAAACCAGAAAAAATCATAATGCTGCAGTCCAACGCCATCCGCCGTGCCGGCCTCCGCTGCGCTGGCCGCGCCGTCCAGGCTCGCTCCATGGCGTCGCTGGCTTCGTTCAAGACGCCCGCCGTCTTCAACGAGCCCAACGTAGGTGTTTCTACAGCATCTTTTCGTGATTCCAGCTGCTAATGAACTTGATAGCACCACTACGCCAAGGGCAGTGCTCAGCGTGCTGGCCTGACTGCCGCTCTCGAAAAGTACCAGAAGAACATGCCCGTCGACATCCCCGTCGTCGTTGGTGGCAAGGAGGTACGTGACCATGATGCAATCAACCCCCTCCCCCCCTCAAGACAGCCACAATCACCAATGTATCCCATCAAAGCCCATTCTGGTTCATTTCTAACGCCCCTGTTCCCTTCATCTAGATCCGCACCTCGGCCGTCTCTGCCCAGAAGAACCCCTCCGACCACGCCAGCACCGTGGCCAACTACCACACCGCCACCGCCGAAGATGTCAACAAGGCCATTGACGCCGCCCTCGCCGCCAAGGACTCGTGGGCCTCGCTCCCCTTTGCCGACCGCGCCGCCGTCTTCCTCAAGGCCGCCGACCTCATCTCCAACAAGTACCGCTACGACATCATGGCCGCCACCATGCTCGGCCAGGGCAAGAACGCCTGGCAGGCCGAGATTGACGCCGCCGCCGAGACGGCCGACTTTTTCCGCTTCGCCGTCCACTACGCCCAGGAGCTGCTGAGCCAGCAGCCCGAGCACAACGCCCCCGGTGTCTGGAACCGCCTCGAGTACCGCCCCCTCGAGGGCTTCGTCTACGCCGTCAGCCCCTTCAACTTTACCGCCATCAGCGGCAACCTGGCTGGCATCCCCGCCATCATGGGCAACGTCGTCCTCTGGAAGCCCTCTGACAATGCCGTCGCCGCCGGCTACCTCCTGTACAAGATCCTGCTCGAGGCCGGCCTCCCCAAGGACGTGATCCAGTTCGTCCCCGGCAACCCTGAGGAGATCACCAAGACTGCCCTCGCCCACCGCGAGTTTGCCTCCCTGCACTTCACCGGTAGCACCGCCGTCTTCCGCAAGCTGTACGGCGCCATTGGCCAGGGTGTTGGCGAGGGCCGCTACAAGTCGTACCCCCGCATCGTTGGTGAGACTGGCGGCAAGAACTTCCACCTTGTCCACCAGACCGCCGACATTGACAACGCCGCCCTCCAGACCGTCCGTGGTGCCTTTGAGTTCCAGGGCCAAAAGTGCAGCGCCACGTCCCGCATGTTCGTCGCCAAGTCCGTCTGGCCCGAGTTCAAGGACAAGGTCATTGCCGAGACCAAGAAGCTCAAGCAGGGCGCTCCCGAGGACCACACCAACTTCCTCGGCCCCGTCATCCACGAGGCCTCGTTCAACAAGCTGGCCGGCGTTATTGATGCCGCCAAGAACGACAAGGAGCTCGACCTCCTCGTCGGCGGTACCTACGACAAGTCCAAGGGCTACTTTGTCCAGCCCACCGTCTACCAGACCACCAACCCCGACCACGAGTACCTCAAGAAGGAGTTCTTTGGCCCCATCATCACCGCCTACGTCTACGACGACGCCGCCCCCGACGCCCTCGACAAGGTCTGCAAGCTCATTGACACCAGCACCGATTACGGCCTGACTGGCTCCGTCTTTGCCGCCGACCGCGAGATTGTCCGCACAGTCGAGGACAAGCTGCGCAACGCTGCCGGCAACTTCTACATCAACTGCAAGTCGACTGGTGCCGTCGTCGGCCAGCAGCCCTTCGGTGGTGCCCGTTCCTCTGGTACCGATGACAAGGCTGGCAGCGGCAACATCCTGACCCGTTTCGTCAACATTCGTGTCATCAAGGAGGAGTTTAACCCTACCACCAAGGTTGAGTACCCCAGCAACGAGGCTTAAATGTTTCTTCTATAGAGGAGGAAACGTCGCCTACTAAAAAGGAGTGAAGGGAAGATTTTGGATTTAATGTGTTGGAAATGTTGGATATTCCTCAAGGGGAATGTATTATGATGTTATTACTAGCGACCCAAAAAATAATTGCAATCTAAAAATCTTACATCATTTCGGTTCGGTACACATCCGACTGCCGTGTCCTAATTACAGAGTGCAGTACAGAGTACCCCCGAACGGCATTTTGTGACGCAATCTAATAGAAACGTGATTTTACAGAGTACAGGTATCCAATTGCCGGGCTTTGTCTGGTTGCTTGTCAAGCCACTCAACAGCTGGAGTCTTCTGAAAAGGGAAATGCTGAAAAAGGCGGGGTGGGAATTCGCGGCGGCACTCCGGCTCCGTTGCCTATTTGGGGCAACCCGGCCGAGATCCGAACCGCAAGCGAGCAGATCATTTTCTGTAAGTTGCAGGCCAAGCAAACAGCCACTTTTGGAGTTACGGCTTGTGCTGCGTAGAAAACATGGGGTAAATTTGGGGGAGATTGGTCTACGCGGCAAACATGGGGTAGACTAGGTAGGATGCTTTGGTTGTATTCCGGGGATCGTCTTGCCAAGGTTTATTATCTTCCCAGAGGACTCCGTGTAAGAGGAAGTACATAAAGAAGATATAGATATATAGACCAAAGATTCCGACTAGGAAACTCGAATTGACAAAGACAACAACAGACTTTCTCTCTTTATTTTTTTTTTTTTGTACAGATTCTCGTACATTTTGTCTCGATAGAAATGTACAAATTGCTTTCGACCAAATTGGTCCTCCTGCTGGCGACGAGCCTCGTCACAGCGGGCAACATTCCCCGTGACAAGCTCGTCTATCAGGACGCTACACGCCCGCCGGCAGAGCGGGCGGCGGACCTTCTGTCGAGAATGACGTGGGAAGAAAAAGTTGGGCAGCTGGGCGGCATTCGACAGCCGTTCCAATCGGTGGATGGGAAGCCGACGTTTAACAGGACTGCGTATGATATTACGCATGAGCTCCAGAATGGACAGATTGGTAAACTTGTTCAACAACACTCTACCCAGCAAATGGATCGTTGCTAATATGACCATTCTTTGACTAGGTTACGGACCGCAAGCGAACTGGGCGGCTGACGTGATGCCCATGATGCAAGACATACGCGCCGAGCAAGTGAATGACACCCGTCTGCACATCCCCTACATTGTCATTGCCGACTCTGTCAATGGAATCTTGATATCTGGTGGTACCTTGTTCCCCGGGACGTGCGCGGTGGCTTCCTCGTGGAACTTGCCACTCTACTCCGACGTTGTTGCGGCCATCCGGGATGAGAATTATGCTGTTGGCATTAACTGGGTTCTGTCCCCCGAGCTGGACATGGTCAAGGATCCCAGGAACGGCCGCAATGGAGAGATGTAAGTCATTTTAATGTCCAATTTTCTTTACTTCTATGTACATGGTACTGAGACATGGCGATTAGGTACGGAGAAGACGGCTATCTCGTCGGCGAATTCGGCACCCGCTACGTACAAGCGATGCAAGAAAAGGACGAAGGCGGCTGGGTCAAGGTTGCCACCACAATCAAGCACTTTGTCTACGGCTCCGGAAGCGGAGGTGTCAACCGCGCCAGCATGCAGGGCGGCATGAACCACATCCTCAACGATCTCGCGCCGCCGTACCGCAAGGTCATTCGTGACGCGCAGGCCCTCTCGCTGATGGCGTCGTACTCTAGTGTCGACGGCGTCCCCATGTCCATCAACACGCACATGCTGCAGGATGTCCTGCGTGGTACTCTCGGTTTTGAGGGCCTCATCATGTCGGATGCCTTTGCCATTGAGCATATCCTGCTCGAGGCCAAGGTTGCCAGCTCGCGTGCCAATGCTGCCGTGCTGGCTCTTGGGGCTGGTTTGGAGCTTGAGCTGCACCCGCGCGGCGACGGTCTTTTCACGGAACTGGCGAAGCTTGGTGACGATGATTCCATTGTTTCTCTTGTTGATAATGCGGTGTTGGCGCTGCTGCATATCAAGTTCATCACTGGCCAGTTTGACCGTCCGCTCCCGACTGTGGAGGCCATGAACAAGACTCTCCGCAGCGAGCACCACTTGGCGCTGAATCGCAACATTACGCGCGAGTCCATTGTCATGCTCAAGAATGACGGACTCCTGCCGCTGGCCCGTGATGGCATCTCCAAGGTTGCTGTGGTGGGACCCTACTCGGACATCATCAACGCCGGCACCTACTCTCCATCAGACCCAACAGACTCCAGATACGGCGACTCGTTCCGACAGAGCTTAGAGAATAAGCTCGGCGCGGACAACGTCATCTACGCAAAAGGTCTGAGCACCATCCTCCCCACCCACGGCAACGAGACTGTCGATGAGCAGCTCATAGCAGAGGCTGTTGACGCCGCCAAGTCAGCCGGCCTCGCCGTCGTGGTTCTCGGCTCCGGCTTCGGCAACTTTGGCAAAAAGATTCAAGAGCCCAACGCGCGCACCAACGGCGAAGGGTTCGCGCACGCAGACCTGGGTTTTCCCGGCCGGCAGCAGCAGCTCCTCGACGCCGTCCTCGACGCCGGCGTCCCGACCGTCCTCGTCATGAGCTCCGGGCAGACGTTTGTGCTCAACAACGCCACCATGGAGCGCTGCGGTGCCATTTTCCACTCGTGGCTCGGCGGCGAGTACACGGGCGACTCGCTGGTGGAGATTCTCTTTGGCGAGACCAACCCGAGCGGCAAGCTTACGGTGACGATTCCGCAGGCCAATGGTGCTTTCCCTGTGGCGTACAACTTTTTACCCTCGGATGATGTTGGTGGTATTGGCAATGCGAAGCTGTATGACTGGCAATGGCCGCAGCTGACGAGAAAGGCGCCGCTGGCGTTTGGGTTTGGGCTCAGCTACACGTCGTTTGAGCTTTCTGGCGAGTCGGCCAAGGTTCGCCGCTGCGGATCGAACAAGACAGCGGCCGTGTCTGTTTCGGTCGACGTGGCCAACACGGGAAAGATGGATGGCAAGGAAGTCGTGCAGGTGTACTTCCGGCCTGAATACAGTGTCATCGAAGTCCCCGTGATGCAGCTGATTCGCTTCGCCAAGGTTGCTGTAGCTGCTGGTGCGTCGACAAAGGTTACGTTCCCAGACATTACCGTTGATGAAATGGGCTACTACATTGATTCCAAGTGGCACGTCCAGGGAGGCAACTACACGTTCTGGATTGGTACGAGCTCCAGAGCAGAGGACCTCACGCGTGTGAATGTGACTTTGCCCATGTAAGTTGCCCATGGAGATAATCAGAGTGGGACCAAGAGTGTACTTTATGTTGAACTTGTTGCAATATATCAGGGTGTAGCTAGCACACAAACCCACGGTCCACGATACTAGCTGCAGCAGAATACAAGTTTAGTCCAGATCCTGTCAAGTGCGTAAACTCTTCACAAAAACTTCAAAACGACTGTAGCATATGTAATACTCGCTCCCGTAAATTGTAATTTTATTACTAGTACATATGTAATTCAGAAAACACCTTAAGATTGAATGGGCTGCTGCTCAGGATCAAATAGCCATTCCCAGTTATGAGGACCACAAAATGAGAACAAATCTGACTGGGCATCTGCAGCGGCTGGTGTCACTGCCGTTAACTGGCCGGCTGGTAGAAAGGAGCCAGGTGACCAATGGCTTTCCCACTCGCTCGACGGGTGTATATCAACGCTCGGAGAGCTGATACTCTTAGCCCGTTGATCAATGTTGCCGTTGCTTGATAGACTGTTTACCGTGGGGTCTAAGGTAGACTTGGTACGAGCAGAGGAGAGTTTCCGAGAGGAATTGCCCCCATGACTAGATGGTGAAGCAGCCGTCATTCTCTCTTGGTTTGGCGGGGAGTTTGCTACTGGGGCCGCCGACGGCGATGGGCCCGAGGCGCTATCTACTGCCTCATCACTCTCATCCTCTCCCTCACCATCGTGATCCGAAAAAGCAGCCTGTCGTAGCAAACTATGAACGGCTAGTTGCTGACGCGCTCGAGCCGTTGCGGAGAGCAGTCGTTTGCGCGGCCCCTTTTGGTGTGGTTCGATTTGCTGTGGTGATGATGGAGAGACCTTCTCCGGTGATGTTGACACCACTGATGTGGCTCCAACCCTTTGTGCTGCTTGTGACATGGCTTCCGCCTGTGGCAGCCGCGACTGCCGCTCTTGAAGCGAGAATACCTGGAGCGAAGCTTCCAATTCCTTTATGATGGGCGCCGCGAGGGGCGAAGTCGGAAAGAACCGCTTGAGCGCCGCCAGGGACAATTCTGCCCGGCTGGCGGCGTATTCACCGGTTGGTCGATCCCGGGATCGGCCAAATCGCGAAATGAAGAGCATGAGCCGCGTGGCGTGGTATACGCAGATGGCAGTATCAAATTCGAGCAGCGGGCGGCGTGTGCTCTGCTGGTTGAGGTCCGTGATTATGCGAATGATGCGCGCGGCGTGGAATACACATTGCTTCTCCGCATTTACTACTGCGTCGGGATCTATCGCCTCTATTACCACAGCGGGTGCGGCCTCTGGATAGCCCTTCAGTAGCGTTCGGTATAAGTCACAGTGCGCCTGGTGCCATGAGATGTGCGCAAGGACGTGTCGGGGCAGCCATTTGTCCTGCGCCGGATCGAGTCCGCCGTCGTCTCCTGGCAGTGGAGTGGGAGCACCTATGCTGGACAGCGTATTATCGTGGTGTCGAATTAGCTCCAGTAGTGATGGCAAGGGCTCATCCAAAGGAGCCACGCTGCGGGTCAGCCTCATAATGTCGCGACGAACGACCTCGAGTCGGACAAGAAGGCTATACGCTCCGCCTTCGGCTGGCTGACTTCCTACAGCCATTGATTCTACTTGCTCACAGGTTGCTGCATCTCGTTCGCGTTCGTCCGTAATATGATGTAGAGCCATAAACTCTTCCTCGCTCGAAGGATAGTCGACGTAAATAATCTCAAGTGGCAGCGGATCGAACTCGGCCAGGCCCACCGAGAAGTAACGCTCAATGATTTTCAACGACCAGATGATGCGGCGGCGGACCTCGCGTGCGATAAAGTCGAGATCAGTGTGCTCGTGGTTCAGTCTCATGGCGGCCGCGAATTGGGATGCCGTGGCCGTCAACATGAATGCGCGTTGGAAACGGCTCGTTTCCATGTGGTGGTGGATGACAAGCAGTAGGGCCTGAAGGCGTGGAATCGTCGGTGACTCGAGGTGCATCCAAAGGTTTTGCTCGGCTGTTTGGATCCAGGTAGAGGTCGTTTCGTGTGTGATATGGGTGCCGTGGACGCTGCCGAGGTGAAATGCCGCGATGGCGCACACTGCAAATGTGAGAGATCGGTGGGGCCTGTCATCTCGACATCGCCTCTTTGTGGTTTGCGGGTGGAGAAAGGCGTATGAAGGCAGAGCGTAGATTGATTTGAAGAATGCATCAACCAACGGAACTCGGAGCTCATCCAAGAGATCAGTGTCCCGGCAGCCGACAGCCGCCTTTGGTGTAGTATATTGGGGAGAAGAGGTGCTTGAGTGAGCACCTGAAAATCGGCGTGGGGGTGCATCGGATGGCCCTTGCAATGGCCCCGGGTCTGAACTTGCTGTATCCTGTGTGTCCATCGCTGGTGCTGATTCTCCCTGGTCTGACAAGGCAGGCTCTAGGGCCATGTCAACATCTTCCCCCGGATCCGCGTTGTCACCAAGCCCGTCGCCGTCGCGGTCTTCGTCTCTGGTAGGACTTTTCGGCCCTGGATATACACAAATCTGCCCCTTTCGGTGACAGCTAGAACAAGCCGGCAGATCGGCCGAGCATTTGGTCTTCTTCTTCCGACATGGCATGCAGGCGCGGTTCACCCTCAGTCGCCGTGGTTTGCTCAAAAGCAACGGCCGGAGACCGTCACCGTCAGCCGACCGAGCAATAGTACTACCATCCGAGCCTACCGCAGCCGCGGCGGCGGCAAAGTCATCGGCAGTAGCATAGACGGGCGGACAACAAGGAAGTCCCAATCGCTTGCAGTTGGAACATGTGCCGGGCCGCCTGTCGCAGCGGACCTTGCGCCATCGACACTGCGAACATGCCTGAGCGGTGGTGGATTGGACCTTGGACCGAAAGCAGCTGGTGCGAGACTCCATTGACGTGAAAGACGCGGCGTCAGTGTGCGGGTGCCCGTGCTGGCATTGAATGTACGATGGTGTAAGTCGTTGGATCGAACTGAATGGGAGGGTTGTCAATTACTTCGCTGAGACAAACGGCCAGGCGAGGCCATCCACGAGCAACTCGGTCAAGCTATGTATCGGCTCCTGTTTCCCAAAGATGACTTCTCAGAAGTGTTGAGACGAGACTAATAATCACAAAAGAGAGGCAAGGAGCTGAGAGTAAGTGCCGTGGGGAAAAGAAAGTTCCCCGAAAAAATAGTGGTGCCGTGAGATCCTAGTTGGAGCTTGACTCGCGAAGCAGCCAAGAATTGGTGGCGCAACCTGTGGGGAGAGGGTCGTTTGCCACGAGGTGCAGTGCGGAGTACTTGGGGAAGCCTGCTGTAGTTCAGCTGACCCGCCTGTCTACGCCGCGTCTACGCCACGTTCAAAGCAGTGTAATTTGACTTGTCCTACAGAGTACAGCGAATGCTGATCTCTTATAGTCAGAAAAGATGCTAAAGTCTACACCATATCAGAGAAAGTGAATTGTGCACGGGCAAGAAGCTAAACCTCCGAATAATTTAGATATGTGATGCTTGTGGTCCATCATTTGTTACTACATATTGCTTACACGTTACTGGTTGTGTATTACATCTGTGACAGATACAAGCCCATCTTAAATCACCAAAAATTAGGCACAGCATAAATCCGCCCTTTACTCTTGTTTGTGCTCGACCTGAGCCTGTTGCTCATCGCTCTCAGCCTTGACGTCGGGCTTGTCCCTGGTCCCAAACATGGCCTCGTTATCTGGAGAAACGCCAACGCGACGTGCAAAGACTAGACGATTATCCTTGTTTAGCAAAGCACCGCAACGGTTGTTAAAATCATGGATATTCTGAAACTTACGCTCTTCCATTTCCTCGAGTGACTTGCCCTTAGTCTCCTTGATAAAGAACCAGACAAATACCATGAGGGCAAAGTTGAAGATGGAAAACATGAGAAACGTCTTCCAGCCCAGGTTCTCGACGGCATGGGGCGTCACCTGCGAAAAGACAAAGTTGAACAGCCACTGCGTCGAGGTACCGATGGCGATGCCCGCCTCACGGATGCGGGTCGGGAAGATCTCGCCCATGTAGACCCACGGCACTGGACCCCAGGAGGTGTTGTAGCTCATGGCCTCGAGGTAGATCATGGTGAGGGAGGCGATGGAAGGCGGCGTTAGGCCGGCGTCGGGGTTGGGCGGGAACTTGACGGTGAGGATGGCGACAATCAGCATGTACATGCCCATGAGGAACGCGCCGGCCAGGAGAGATCCGCGGCGGCCGATCCTCTCGACGAGGAAGAGTAGGAAGAAGAGACAGGCAATGACCTTGACAAAGCCGAAGAAGCCGGTGAGCAGGAGCTTGTCTTTGCCAGCGCCGACGAGAGAGAAAATCTGCGGTGCATCTATGTCCGACGTGGTTAGATACACTGGCGCTATAATCTAGTCATAGGGATGGAGACTTACAGTAGGCCATGGAAGTATTGCCAGTCAATTGGACACCTATGTGCGTCAGTAAGGCATATAATCAAGGAATGCGTTTTTTGAGTACATACCAACTTGGAGAGCAATGATGAGGAAAACTCGGTACCGGTTGATGGGCTCAAGAAGCTCTTTCCACGTAACACCCGACTTGATGCGTTTCTCTTCCTCAATGCTGGCAATGATCTCGGCGAACCTGCAATGTACAAATTAGCACCAGCTCATGCATTGTGCTATAAACAGAAAATGGCACGTACTCGTCCCGGACCACAGGGGTATCTCCTCCACGGACCCAGATCAAAGACTCCAAAGCCTCGTCATGCCGGCCCTTCTTCGCCAGCCACCTAGTGCTCTCCTTTGTCACGAGCATACCCAAGCCAAGAATAGCACCCGGAACCAGCTGGAGACCAACGGGAATCTGCCACTGCGCGGTGTTGTCGTCCGAAATGTGCTTTGCGACAGCGTAATCTATCCAGTACGAGGTCATGACGCCCAAGGTGAAGAAGAACTGGAACATGGAGCCCAGCATGCCACGGATGTTCTTGGGAGCCATCTCGGCCGAGTACATGGGGATGATGACAGTCGCCATTCCCACGCCAACACCGCTGATAACGCGGGCAGCGTAGAAGGCGCCAAGCGAGTGGGTATTCAATGTCTGGATGACGGCGCCAACGCAAAAGATGGCGGAGGAGAAGACGAGGGACCATCTGCGACCAAACTTGGCCGTGAATGGCCAGATGAAGAAACAAGCAAAGAAGGCTGTTCAACACGTTAGGTTGTGTGCGAGATGGTAAAATAGGAAAGAAAATCCCAGGAAATAAGACATACCACCAGCCTGCAGCAAACTGGTCGAGTTGGAACCGACGGTAGCTTTCTGTTTAGCATCATATCGGAAGTCTCGTTGGAAGCTCGGAAAGGTAAGAATACCGCCCACGATACCAGTGTCGTAGGCGAATAAAAAGGAACCAACGCAGCAAAGGGCCACGAGATAAACGGCACGAAACGTGCCTAGAGCCTGCGACATGTCGTGAAGAAGGTCGTTCCTGTTACTTGAACTCGAGTTATGACAGAAAGGAGCGTTGTGCTCTATTGGTTGATCGAGGCTGGGCTTTGGAGTGTTGGAGCAGTCGGGTCGCCGTCATCTTATGAAGACTTTGAAGCCCTCCTGAGGAGTATAGCGAACCCGGCTCAAATGCAACGCAAGGGTACGAAACTGTGCGCTGACTCCCCCTCGTCATGCTTGCCGTTGGTTGTGGCTGCGTTCTGGGGATGGGTGGAACCACTCGCGATTGGTTGCTGCGATCTGAATCCCCAGCTGAGGCGTTTGTGGGGGACGCCTCGCTCTGACTTCCGGGACAGCTTTTGGTCGAGTTGGGACATCCGAGGCCGACTTCCGGGCCTGACCGAGGTGCTGCCGCGATGGCGTCCGGCTCGTGCAGTTTTGACGAGATGTGCCCACGGCTGCGCAATTTGCTCTGTAAGTTCAGATGCAATTAATTCTCCACGTTCCAGAATCGGCCGCGAGTCGCCAAGCAAAACCCGGCGGATTATTCCATTTTACGGGAGGAAGCGAGCCGTGATGCTTGACGCAGACCGATATCCGGGGCCACAAGGCTTCAAAAAATCGGCCGGTGTCCAGCCACAGCTTTGGTACTGAGCGTAAAACTATGCTAGCTGAACGGAAGTCGGATTGATATCGACATGTTTGGGCCTTCGCCGGGGCAAATTTTCCCGAGTTAACGCTCAGCATTATTCCAAAATCTCTCGTACTGGCTTGTCTCCTATAACCTAGCAGTCCGCACTTGGCAACTGGTATTAGTCGCACTCACTTCAATTAGTTGCGACTAGCTTCACTCAACCTTTTCTCACTACCACCGTGCTACATGATGCACGCGACAAACACAATGGCCCCCAAGAGACCCAATATCCTCTTCATCATGGCGGACGACCATGCGTCCAAAGCCATCAGCGCGTATGGCGCCGGCATCAACTCTACACCACACATTGATAGGCTGGCGACCGAGGGCATGAAGTTCAACCACTGCTATGTCACCAATTCCATCTGCACACCGTCGAGGGCCGCCATTCTAACCGGCACACACAACCACGTCAACGGTGTCATGACCCTAGACAACAAGATCAACAAGCACATGCCCAACGTAGCCAAGCATCTTCGTGCCGGCGGCTACCGCACGGCCATGGTTGGCAAGTGGCACCTGGGCGAGGGACACGACCACGAGCCCACCGGATTCGATTTCTGGTCGGTGCTGCCCGGCCAGGGTGACTACTGGGATCCCAAATTCATCGAGATGAACGGGAACAAGCCTGACGCTCCGGGTGTCGATGTCGAAGAACACGGCTACGTGACGGACATCATCACCGACAAATCTCTCAGCTGGCTGGACGAGACCAAAGACTCTGACAAGCCGTTCTTCCTCATGTGCCACCACAAGGCACCTCATCGCTCGTGGGAGTGCGATGAGAAGCACAAGAACTTGTATGCCGACAAGCCCATCAAGGTGCCCGAGACGTACAATGACGACTACAAGAACCGAGCCAAGGCGGCGCGCGTGGCCAAGATGCGTGTCGCGGAGGACCTCACCTACCAGGACCTGGGCCTCGTGCAGCCCGACGGCGGCAATCGCCTCGGCACGCGCGTCAGACAAGAGTCTGGCGCCGCGCAGCGCAAGATTCCCACCGATCCTAGCATAAAATTGATAGACAAGGACGATGGCACCGTGTTCACATTCAAGGACCATGCTGAGCTTTCGGCTTTCAAGTTTCAGAGGTACATGCAGCGGTACCTCCGAGTGATCCAGTCTGTCGACGACAATGTCGGCCGCATGCTGGAGTACTTGGACCAAAACGGACTGACCGAGAATACGCTGGTCATCTATACGTCGGACCAAGGCTTCTTTTTGGGAGAGCACGGCTGGTTTGATAAGCGGTTCATGTACGAAGAGTCCTTCCAGATGCCGTTCTTGGTCCGCTTCCCGGCCGAGGTCCAGCCGGCTACCGTCTGCGACGACGTCATCTGCAACGTTGATTTCGCGCCTCTCTTTCTCGATCTCGCGGGCCTGCGAATACCCAGCTACATGCAGGGCCTTTCCTTCCGGCCCCTTCTCCGAGGCGAGACACCATATGACTGGCCGCAGCTTGCCTATCACCGCTACTGGATGCACAACGACCTCATCCACCAGGCATACGCGCATTACGGCGTCCGAGACCGCCGGTACAAGCTCATTTACTGGTACAACGAGGCGCTCGGAGTCCTGGGTGCCCGGCCAGGAAGAGCCGAGGACACAGAAGTAGAGGAAGAGAAGGAATGGGAGCTGTTCGACTGCGAAAAGGACCCGTTGGAGCTTTTCAATGTGTACAGCAACCCGGCTTATGAGGAGGTCATGCGACGAATGACGAAGCTGCTTGAGAGCAAGATGGTGGAGATTGGCGACGACCCTGTTCACCTGCGCCTGACCGGTCAGACCAAGGCTATCCCCGAAGGTGTCAAGTACAGCGAGCAGAATGGCGTGCGGCCGGAGGCAGCGGTCGTGAATGGCACTAATGGAGTCAACTAGATGAAAAAATGCATAGCATTTTGTTAGCTTTGTGTATATTATCAATTTTCTTACATTTATAATTTGTGTTTGTAAAGGCGTTCTATTGATCTCCGGGATCACACGTCCAATTCGCATTCATAAAGTCATTAATACCCCAATTCATCCAAAGTATACTAATTCCAAATGCTCCAATTCCTTTTTATCGCTTCATCTTGCGCAGGCCAGGGTAAATCAGCGGCGGCATACAATACACGTCATTCCCAGGGTCCCAAAGGTGCATCTGCCCCAGCGTCTCATACAGCTCCGGCAACGAGCCAACATTCGCATACATCCACCCAGGATATCCCTTCCCCGTGACCGCCGCCTGCTCATCCACGGGCACCTGCCCATCAATCAAGATACAGGCGAGAAACTGAATCGGCCCGTGCCGGTCAAGGCGGATCCAGTCCTCAAACGGCACCAGCGTGTCGAGGCACTTTTGATCCACGTACACGCAATGTGAGAACCGCGGCGGCACGCTCGGGTCGTCTATCGCGCCGCCCTGGATCGTCACCCACGCGGCAAAGTCCTGGCGGACCGCCTCGAGCGACGCGTTTTCGAACCGCTGGCGGTCGTCCATGACGGTCCACTCTAGGTTCTGCGAGGCGGGCTGTTCCTGGCTGCTGCTGCTCGCACCGCTGGGGGACGAGTCGGCGGCCTGCTGCACCTCGTGCTTCATGTGCGCCAGGTACCGGCTCCAGGCGGCGTCGTCGCCATAGGCGCCGCGGTAGACGACGAAGCCCCAGCTGGGCGTGCCCGTCGCTTGCATGACGCGCTGCGTGTGTGCCAGGCGGCTCTGCGCTGGTGGTGCTGGTGCTGGCGGTGCTGGTGGTGCGCTTGCCGTCGCTTGCGAGTGTTCCAGGTACGTATGGTATGAGACAGCGGCGCCTGTGCTGGTGCTGACTGGTGGTTGGTGCTGTGGTTGCGGATACGGATATTGGTAGTGCTGATAAGGATGCGCGGCCGCGGTTTGCGGATGCGACGGCTGCCGCGCGGGGTGGTGGTAGCCGTCCATCCTGGCAGCAAGGTTTCCGGGTATGGGCCTGGCAGTATTTCTTGCTTATACGGTTTCTCGGTGTGCGGTTGGTTTTAACCGCTTGGAAGTATTGGTCGGGACATTTGGGCTTTGGGACCCTTTGTCTCGAAATGCCAGAGTGTGATATTCTGCCGGCGGTTGAAAATGTCCCGCTCGGCTATGCGGCTATCCATCCGTGCTATTCGTCGGTTTTTTGGAGGCGAGGAGCATCACGTGCTGCTACAACGTTGGGCTTTTTGTGCGACGCTGCGTATGAGGTGCTCTGCGATGCGGGTTGGAATGATGTTTGTTATGGTACAGTATATACTTTTGATAAAGTTGTTGGTTTCTCGATACATTTGTCTGATACCGTGGGCTGAGCTTCTTCGTTACTGGTGGATGAGGGCCAGAGTAAAGGCGTAGCAGCGACCGGTGATAACTAGGCAAAAAATACGCGAAAAAAGCTGTGACTTTGCGCTTGTTAGCTTGATTTATTTTGCTAGTAATTGAATGTTTTTAAGTAATAAATTAAACACGTGCATAACATTTATTCCTGGCTACCGTTTACTGTTGCGTGAGATGGCGTAGGGTAAGTAAAAGCTGACGCCTGAAAAGTGCCAGCAACCCGGTCTTGTATGCTGGCTCTCCACCGTTACCGAAGAATTCCAAATGGTTCAAGCGTATCCAATTACACTTCAATCTCACATTTTCATACTTTTTTCATCGAGCACGAGACCGCACAAAGACCCTCGCACGAGTGAAAAGGTGGGCGATCAGGCACACCGAGGCCGTCGTTGGCCACGCAGCCCGAACAAGGTTCACGCTCCCAGAGACCCAGCCAGCCAGCCCGGTGAGCCTGATTGCATAACGTCTTGCGCGCGCAGCCACCGACCGAATCCACCCGGCCTGCCCATGGAGTTTATCGGACAAGTCGGGGTAATATTGCGCGGGGCGTGGGAAAGCGGGTAAGAAGGTTGCGAGATTCAGGTGGGAGGTGCTCCGTACAGCGGGAGGAGGGGGAGGAGATCCACGTGCTCGATGCAAGAGCCGTGTGCATCTACATGCCGTTGCACGTTCACGTCGCTGATACTCTGTACGCATTCTGTAAATTGATGCCTTTCTATGACTTTCTATTTCCTGTAGCATGGCATGTTACTGTATCATAATTGACTACCTTGAACAGAGAATTCCCTCTCCAAAACACAAGCCGCAACAAGACGCGAAACGGCTCATCAACACAACGCACAGCAGCAAGCCAAAGGACCTCGCCTGCGCACGGCACACCAACCAAGGCCACCGAAAATGAGCACGCGAGCCATCTGACTGGTGCTACTCGCCCGTCCAGGCTCCAGAGCCCATCTACTCAAGTGGAGAGCCGAGCAGAAAAACCACCCATGCATTTACGCCTTTGGTGCCTTGGTACCAATGTATTCACCAGCGAGCTGGCCGTATCACCACACTAACAGGCGAGGGGGACCCATGCCCAAAGAACCAAAAAAAAGGGTCGTGCCACCCACGCTCCCGATCAGCCAACACATGTCTACATCCGCGGCTGTGATTGGCTGCGCACCCATCGCTGCACCGGGGGCAGCACGCGACCATTTTCTCGATGATGCTTGGTCAATTTGCCTTCTGGCTCGTTCCGGCCATCCAAAGATGCGCCCGGGAGCTGCCCTCGTGCCTCTTGCTCTCTGGACGGCAAGCCTCTTTTTCTTCTCGGTCTGCCCTCGTGGGGTCCTAGTTGCCCCCCTGGTCCTGGTTTGCTAAAGGTACCTTTACGACGTAGAGTCGCCGGGCTTGGTGGTAAGCCAATATGCGCAGTACAGTATGTACGAGTAGTACTCCAGTCTATCTTGGAGGCTAGGGGTCTCTGCGTTGCCCACCCCCAGCCTGGCTTGCTCCTCGTTTGTTTCGTGCTAGAAGGCGCTATTTCTTGCTTAGGTCGTACTAATTAATACGACTGTGCCGTTCGACGGGCGTAGTAGTCGGTTCATGCCCGTGTCAATCGACTGGAAAACGTGATTCGGCTGCCCGGCTGCTACTCTTCATTGACACATCCCCTCCCCATCCTGCTCTTTCTCCTGTACATGTCCATATTCTCTCGCGTTTCACAGCCGTTTTACTTTTCTTCTCTACTTCCCATTCGACATTGCTCGTGACTTTGAATTTATCATCCGTTGCTCAGGCCCATCAACAGTCGCTCGATTGTCTCGCCCCCCGCTTTACCGTCGCTGTCTCTGCGGCCTCGCGTGGTCGTGTGTGATCGACTGTTCTTGGCCTGGCCTGATATTGTCGACATTACGCAAAAACCCTCACAGGGAGTCGTTTTTGTCTCTTCACTTGAACAGTATTCGGCTCACCGTGTCTTTTTACGAGTGAATCTCGCAAGAAGCGGCAACTCCCGCTGCGTACGAGGCCGACCTCGCCACGACTCATTTCGCTCGTTTGCTCGCTTACAGTGTCTCTGAGACTGCAAGACAATCAACTCCAACAAAAAGACATCACCAAACTCGTCTTCAGCCCCCGTCACCATATAGCCAAATCTCCAGGCGGAAATAACCCGACCCGGAGCCCTGCAGAACCCTGCCTCGTCGCCAAGCTTCCTCGCCCAAGCTATACGGCTTAGGGCCATTTAAGTCCGGCGCCAAAACCCATCAGGCCCATTAGATATTGAAGACACTCGGACAACTTTCTCCATTAACGGCATTTATTACCCATTTCATTCCCCGGCAGATTTGCACAATCTGCCATTTTTAAGCCACTTTTTTTTTTGGGTGGATTGATCTTCCCCCGACGTCGACAGCAAACCCACGGACACACCCCTGGCGATTCGTCATCACACCCACACGGGCTGCCGCTTTCTCCCAGTGATAAGAAAACGACCCCTTGACGCTTTAAATAGTCGCGAGAGAGAGAAAAAAAAATCCGACATAATGCCTCGTCCAGGTCTTCCTCCTACCCCTGGTTCTTCCACGGATATCAAGGGAAAAGACGGCATTTCGCATCTTTCCTCGTCGCTGCATCTCGCCTTTGAGCTGCCTCCACCGGCTATACACGACGCCGCGCGTGCGTCCCCCGGCGATAACACCAACACCAGCAAGAGCAGAACGGCGGCACAAAACGGCACTTCTGCTGCCAATTACCCGCAGCAGCTGACCGTTCCGTCTCCTCAGTCGGCGTATCCTATGCAAGCGGCGGAAACTGTCAAATCCCGTCGCCGATCGTCTTCAACAAGAGAAACCGCCAAGGACAACTCGTCATTTGCTCTCCCTCCTCCCCCGACTCGCTCGCGCAAAATTATCCAGATGAAGCCCCGTTCTCAGGACGATGCGGCGGAGGCGGCCAAGGAGAGTACGGCCAAGAGCACAGGCAAGAATGCGACGGCCTCCAAGTCCGGGTCTGGCGCTGGCGCAAACGCGAATGCTGCGGCGGCCGGCGCCGAAAAGGGCAAGAAGAAGCAGCCTAGTGCCACGAGCGCTGCTGGACGCAAGATTGCGAGAAAGACGGCTCATAGCTTGATTGAGCGCAGGCGGCGCAGCAAGATGAATGAGGAGTTTGCCGTTCTCAAGGGCATGATTCCTGCCTGCACTGGTGAGATGCACAAGCTTGCCATCCTTCAGGTTAGTACTAGCCTTTTGTCCTTTCATACGTGCGAAAAAAAAAAAAAGAAAAATGCATATACTAACATGTTCTTCCATGTAGGCTTCCATTGAATATATCCGTTACCTCGAAGACTGCGTCTCGAAACTAAAAGCGCAACACGGCGACGGCGGCCGCCAAGAAGCAAACGGCCAGAACAACTTGCCCTCGATCCGCGAATTCCACCCAACCTTCCAAGGCGACTCTGGCGACGTGGACATGTCCGACTCGGACGCCGCATCGCCCACCTTTACCGCCCGACCCGACAATCAGCACCCCCAGTACCAACAGCACCAGCAGTACCAGATGCAGATGCACCAGCACCAGCCGTCCGTCTCCCCGGCGATTCCGTCGCAGGAAGACCGCCACCGCCAGCACTCGTACTCGTCCGTGTCGACAGACTACCGCCACCACAGCTTCAGCACGTCAGCGACAACGAGCCCGGCATTTGGGCCCCAGCTCCATGGACCTGGACCGTCGTACGCCCGCAGTAGCACCTCTACCTCGGCGTCGACGCTGACAAGCCCGGCGCTGAACCCGCAGAATGACCTCGACCAGGAGGCCACTGCGGCGCTGCTGATGCTGAATAACGACCGGAGAGGGACCGGGGTCAATGCGCGGGGTCTGTCCGTCAAGGATCTGCTAAGTGCATAAAGGTGGCGCGGAGAGTGTGTTGCATAGTGTGTAAAAATTGCGTGCGGCGGTGGTAATTGTGTTTTACCGGTTGTTTTTGAACTATGATTCCCCAATGTAATGTTTTTTTGTATTGGTTTTTTATGAGAATGACTATGGATTATGGATTGCAGAAGATTAAAAAATTGGTGGCGTTGTCGGCGAGCTGTTCTCGTTGTATTTCTTACTGTGGATTTGGATCGGACAGATTATGAATCATTACAATACTTCTTGACTCTCAAAATTGGATTCCTATGCCGGTGAAAGATGTGCAGATAATGTATCTGGTGAATTTTATTTTGCATTAGGCTATACAAATTCGCCTCGCTGTGGTGAAACAACTCTTCGATTCGCTTCCATTACACAAACCGTACTGTACACACTGGCTCGTATTTAACCTAAGCCACGAGCTTATCATTACGCTTACTTGTTCGGTTTAATCCAACTTGGATCATGGTTTAGCTTTTCCACCTCGCTGCTCCGGCCAAGTCATCTTGCGCATCCTTGACCAAGAAGCTACATCATCGTCAGCAAAAAAACTCAAACCTCCAATACACGAAAACACTCACTTGTACCACAGCACCGTAGGTCCAATGGTCATCAAATGCCACAAACTGTGCGCATCAACGCTACCAAACCACGGCGGGAAATCAAACAGCTCCATGCTCATGGCAAACATGACCCACGCAACCACCAAACCAGGCCACGTCGCCCACAGCCGTCTCGACTTGCGAAACGCATCAACGCTGAACCAGCTCCACAGGATATTCTGCACGATGCCCGCGGCGACGTTGGCGGCCATGTTGTACGTGTAGTCCCACCGCACGCCCTTGAGGTAGCCGACGTGGCAGCAGTACAGCAGCACGCACAGCACCGTCCACGCGCGCAGCAGCGACTGCCGCCGCGGGCTGGGCCGGTCGAGCCGGAAGATGCGGACGGGCGTGTAGTACATGCCGTAGAGGACGTTGGCGCCCGCGGCGAAATAGTCGAGCTCCTCGGTGAGGGTAAAGTCGCGCGTGTGGAAGATGGCGCTCAGCACCCACGAGGCCATGCCCACGTACGCGAGCATCTCGTAAAAGGGACGCAGCGTGTACGTGGCCGGGATGTGCGCGCGCACTTTTGCGAGGCCGTTGTAGTGCGCCCACAGGTTGCCGAGCGAGAAGAGCACGCTAAACGGCTCCTGCATGCCCAGGAAGCGGTAAAAGGGCCACTTGCCGTGGAACTGCACCACGCGCTGGCCCGCGGCGATGCGCCGGTCTGTGACGATGTGCTGGCATGTGTAGTCGCATTCGCTCGCGCAGTTCCAGAGGAGGAGGCGTCGGTGTAGAGCTGTTTGTGGAGTTTTGTTAGCTTTCGTGTCGTCAAGAGTTCGAATGCTGGAGATATCGGGACGTACGGATGACGGTTTGGTGTCCGCCTGGGCCGCAGTTTTCGGATGTGCAGACCTGTCAGGGAGAGCGCACGTTAGCAGCAAATACGTAAAAAATCACGCCTCCAAACGTAGGAGCACATACACGTAAACATTCTTTAAACTCGGCTGAGCGATCGCCCGCAGAGGCGTTGGCGATGCCCACCAGAAACAGGGCCACGATGGCCAGGGAGAGGACACCGGTCCACCTCCCCTGATGCGACGTCATGGCTCTAGATCATGGGTTTGTGGTTCAGAGTGAAAGGAAATGATGTCCCGAAAGACGTGAAGAAAAGAGACGTGAGAAAGTGGCAAAGATTGAAAGAAAAAGAAATTGTGATGGAAAGAAGCTACTTTGTCCAGGGATACTCCCGTGGCGGCCCAAGTTTCGTTTTTGACGCGGGACCAGGTGTAATCTGTTCCTGGCGCCGCCGGCGTCGCGTCGTGGGTGCGAGCTGCGGTGCAATCGGGTTCGGGCCGGAGCAAGTGCCCGACGCAAGGCGATGTGGGGTGGCTGTCTAAGCAGGTACGAATGGGGGATGGAGCACATGCCTTAGGGTAGCTATTTGGTTCATCCCATGGTTAGTATCAGCGTGTAATGTATATGTATACAAGGTATACGTAGATGCTATATGGAATGTGATGTTATAAATGTATCATTCTTATATATAAAGCTCCAGCGTTCACCGTTTTAATTGCATAATAATTAGCTTAGCACAATGTTATTTGGTGATCTAAATGGCTATGGATCGAGCAACCTCCACCCAGGCCACAGATAGACTCCGCGGCACGAGTAACGCTTTCCAGTGAACAGTGGTACCGGAAAAGCCCTTTGACGACGTTTGTGGACGAAGAGTAGTAAGATCAACAAGCTGAAGCCGTAAGCAACAATTAGGAGTGATTCGGCCTTTTCAGCCCTGGTTCAGCCTTGGCCCACTTGGCTCATTTCAGCTCCTCCGTGTTTCCCAACTATATCTTCTTCATGAATCCTTCTAAATCGCGGTTTCAATAAAAACATGAACAGGGAAGGAAAAACCCTGCACCGCCTTTGTGTGTTCATTCAGCATGACCACAGCCCAGCTTTCCGACGCCGAGATTGAGGATGCTAACCTAGACGCCGTGGACCAGGCCAACGCGCTTATTGGCGAGGCGGAGGGACTGGCGGAATCTGATGAGTGGCCGCGGGTTATGTCGCTATGCCGACAAGCAATCGACATCTGCACGCAACGGTTGGGGCCATTGCACCTCTGCACCCTGTGGCATATCAAGAAGAAGGGTGCATATTTACGTCAGCAGGGCCAATATGCAGAAGCGGAACGGGTAGATCGTGGGCTGCTCGCTAAATGGGAGAGCAAGCCGACGCGCGATGACATGTACGAGCTCAGCGTGCTCGACGTCATGCACAACTTAGTAGATGACCTCAGGCCTCAGGGGCTCCATGACGAGGTTATAGTCGTGCAGACCGATATTCTACAGGCTGTTATTCGTGACCGTGGAGAGGAAGCCCAGTACACCTCGGTTTGCAAGGGCAAGCTGGCCAACAGCCTATATCGCCGTGGGGACTATGACGAGGCCTTCCGGCTACACAAGGAGGCGTTTACGACGCTGAAACGTTTAGGCTGTGGGGAAACGCCAGACTATGCCATCTTGCTTGACATGGCGGGCTTGGACTGTCGGGCCATGGGGGATATTGCGCAAGCTCAGGCTCTGCAGGAGGAGGCAGTAGCTCTCGCTGAAAAGATTTGCGGGCCGCGCGACGACACAACTATACGGTGCATTGCCAATCTGTCTCTAACGTACCGGAAATCAAGCATCGACTTGACTGGCTGGAGGCAAAAGCTGGAAAACCTGGCGAGGGAACTCGTCCCGCCAGGCCAACAGCTTAGGCGTATCACTGCAGACCTGTTTATGACATTGGGCAACATATACTTCGATGAAGAAAGGTATCGTGACGCCAAGGAGGCCTACGTCAAATGCCTTGCTTGGGCGGAGGAAAACTTGGGCAGAGAGCACTCCTTTACAGTGATGAGCCTAGAGAGTTTTGCTTCCGCCTCAACCAAGGCTGGCGATCTAGTATGGGCGCCAGTAGTGGGAAGCGACGTTACGGGCATTCCTAGCAGCCATGCGCCGAACAACTTCTAGTATTGGCTGGTAAGGCCTGGAACAGTACTTGGTGGAACGCCGTTTACATGCCTGTGTTTCCGTCGTCTGAGTCGGGTATGTATGACTCTCTTCACAGCGTTTGGTTTGCTCCCTGGAGGTATGTCGGAATATGGTTACCAATCACGCTCTTCGCTTTTATATAACATAAAAGGCGTATGAGTTAAAGCGTTCATATCTAATCACGGAATTTTGGTTGTTCAGACACGATGGTCTTGTTATTAAGCGTGTCTGAGGTACCGCAACACAAAAACCTGGCTGATCTTACCAGCCACGGGCAAGTACAATGTACCGCATAAGAAACAACCCAATCGTTTAATTACATCCAGCCATTTTCCTCGCCCAATTCATGCATTAATAACATGGTTGCATCGTAATGCCGAGCTCCAGAGTTTGCCTTGGTCCGTGGTGTAGGTCGTTGCCCAGGGCAACCTGCGGCCCGCTGATTGGCCGCCCATTCCGACACCAAAATAATCCCCGGCTCGCTCCCACCTCCCTTCGTATATGCACTGCATTTAGACGCGACGCCCAAAGAATTATTCCTCCCAAAATTTTTCGCTCCCAGCTCGAGGACGCACCCGTCCAGCACGTAATTACTTGGCTCAAACACCATCACATCTTGCTGATTGCCCTCGCTCGACCCGCCAACTTTTCTGCTTCAAAACACAGTGGGACGCGTTCGCCGGGACCACACTGTGTCCGCCATGGCGACGGCATCACCTACACCAATGGCTTCGGGCCCCGTGCGAAGAACTTCACAACGCCAGCTGCGGCGCCCGCCGTCGAGGACGGCCGCGACGAGAAGCGAGACGCAGGCTGCCCTTGCCGCAGCGTCTGCCGCCCAGTCGAAGCAGCAGCGTCAACAACAACAATACCACGACGATAGCTCCGAGGATGAGATCCCCGTGCCTATGAAGCTCAGTGCTCTCACCAAGGCACTCCTCAATGACGGCGCTGAGGAGAATGGTGCCGCCGCGCAAGAACGCCAGCCTTCGCCGCCGAGGACGAGGCGGCAGGCACAAGCCGCTGCTGCACCGGTTCGCAGGAGTCTTCGCGCCGGAATACCCCAGCCCAACGAGGCCCGCGACGAGCGACCTGCCAGCCCAAACAGAGAGCCTAGCCCCGCCAGGAAACGAGTCGTTCGCCTCAGCAACACGCCGCAGAGCCTGAACCAGATGGGCTCCACCTCAAAACGTCGCTCAACTTCAAACTCACAACAACAAGCCGCTCTACCACAACGGCCCCACCCGCCTTCTCGCCAGGAGAGTGTTGATAGACCCGCGGAGGAACCAATTGAGGAGGATCCGGCCATGAACACGCCTGCTCAGGCAGGACGGGTCGTTCGCATTGCCGCTGGGTCCTCTGGCAACCGCAGCCGCGTTGGCACGTCGAGCCAATCCTCTGGCCGCTCACAATTTGACCGCTCCATTGCCGACCGCTCAGCTATGGATGCCGACCATGAGCACTCCGAAGCACCGGACACGGCGGCTAGGAATGCTGCCGTGGGCAGTAGCAGTGTCTCCCGCCATCCATCCACCAGAAGCCGGGACGAGAACCTCAACCCCCAGAGCTCCATGCGCATCAAGAGAGTGGGGAAGCTGTCAGGCAGCTTTCTCAGCGGCCCAGCCCGCCGTGGTCGACGACGACAGAGCGAGGAGGACGCCGAGGCACAGGCGCAGGCAGAAGCTCAGGCTGACGGCCCTCAGGAGCAGACCATGGAAGAGCCTCGCCTGGGATCGCCCCAATATGGTGATGGAATCCGTGACTTCAACTCTGGTAGCCCCGTCGGAGGTAGTGCGGCCCGGGGTGCTCATCGGAGGAACCCATCCAAAGTCGAGATTCGCGCAGACTCGGCGAGAGCTTCACCTCACCTATCAGAACGGCCTGCGCCCAAGGACCCCGAGTCCCGCATTGGCGACATTGGCCATCTAGTGTCCGTAGGCCGTCTTCAGATGCCGTCTGCAAATGACCAGGAAAACGACGTCCCCTTTAACCAGAAGTGGGCAAAGCCTACGACAGAGGATGCTAAGCCTGTCCACCAACAGCCGCTTAGGGCAGATGTTGTTCCAGGAAAAACATCACCTGAGAGGAAGCCACTGGCTGCCATTAATGGAAGGAATACGCCTCTCCGACCGGCGCCACCACCCCCGAAGATGTCGGTTCTCGAGGCCGCGACCTCTACTACTGGACCTGCCGCCACAACACAGACAAAACAGCGCCGAAACATTCTCAAGGTTAATGGCAAGGTATATACCCGCCTTGAATGCCTTGGGCGAGGTGGTACCAGCAAAGTGTATAAGGTCATGGCCGAGAATGGCACCATGATGGCTTTGAAGCGTGTATCACTGGAGAATGCAGACGAGGCTACTATCAACGGCTACAAGGGTGAGATTGACTTGCTCGAGCGGCTGACTGGCGTAAACCGCGTTGTAAACCTCTACGCGCACGAGCTCAACGCAGAGAAGCAAATGCTCAGCCTGGTAAGTTTGCTGCTATGTCATTGACTATATTCATTACTAACATACAACTAGGTTATGGAAATGGGTGAAAGAGACCTGCAAAAGGTCATGTCGACTCACCAAAATCCGGAGACTGCGAGATTGGATCCTGTATTCATTCGTCACTACTGGAAGGAGATGCTGGAGTGCGTTCAGTGTGTGCACGAGCACGACATTGTCCACACAGATTTGAAGCCCGCCAACTTTGTCCTGGTCCAGGGCCGCCTTAAGCTCATTGACTTTGGCATTGCCAACGCTATTCAGACGGACGAGACTGTCAATGTGCACCGAGAAAACCAGGTTGGCACGCCAAACTACATGTCCCCGGAATCGCTCATGGACTCGAACAACCCGCGCGGTGGTCGCGTTCCCGGCCGCCCGAAGCTTATGAAGATTGGCAAGGCAAGTGATGTCTGGTCGCTGGGCTGCATCTTGTACCAGATGGTCTACGGCGTGCCTCCCTTTGGCCACATTGTCAACCAGATGGCTAGATGTCAAGCCATCATCAACTGGAACCACAACATTGAGTTCCCCACGAGAGCGACGGGTGGCTTCCTCGTTCCTCCTTCGCTAATCAGGACCATGAGACGCTGCCTTATTCGGGATCCGCACATGCGCCCTACGTGCGAGGAGCTTCTGCACCACTCGGATCCATTCTTGTACCCGGCCGAATTTGGCGAAAAGGCCTTGCCCATTGACGAAGAGCTGCTCGGACGCGTCATCCAGAGCGTCGTGACCAGGTGCAAGGAACGCATGCCCACCGAAGCGGAGAGCTCCAACGTCTGGCCGCAAGCGTACTGGGCCAGCATTCGAAAGGCCGTGATCGGGAGGATGGTGTAAACCACCAGCTCGCAGCTTTGTCTTTAACTGCTTGGAAAATTTGTTTGTGCTTTGGACACGTGTGATTTGCTTCTTGGATATATCTTATGAACCCATGGGGATGTGGCCTGCGGACCAGCAGCCACTTTTTGCTTTCTTCTTTTCTGCAATCAAAGCGTCCAGAATGGCGAGCATGTTCAGCCTGGAGTTGAGGGAGACTCATTTTTCTATTTTCTATTTCATTTCATATTTTCTTTCGGTCGCTCATTATACCATTGCCAAGGTTGGCCATTGTTGTTTTTATTAATGGGCAAAAGGCGTCACATAGAAGTTTATTAGTCACGTCATGAGAATGACGACGGGGAGGATTGGAGTTTCAACCTGTTCTTCTTTTTTTCCAAATATGAACGTGCTTTATGAGCGTTTCTTTGAGATTATTTCGCCCGCTGTTGTACACTTGAAAATACGTGCTCTCTAAATATGGTACAGCCGACTTGACGTCGGATATGTGATGTGCGTCTCCTCCTTGACCGCTTGAGGTGCCTTATCGTGCTTCATTTTTCATCCTCTGGCTCTCCTTCCCCATCATGCCGCTGTCTATTCGTTTGGCTCGGCAATGTCCTCCACATTGTTGATATTCAGCTCCGATATGCGCAAAATAGTATAACGGTGCTTGCTAAAGGCTTGACGCTTGCGGCGCTGCCTCCTCCTCTTCTTTGTCTTGATGCGTAGCGGCTCCGACTCGGTGCCCAACACTGTAGCACGGCACTCAAACACGCGCTCGTCAATGTGCGGCGCGCCCTTCATCGTATAGTCGCGGCTACCGAGCACACTGGCGCGGTTCAGCCTCAGCACGTCTCCCGGCAGAACGCCCGGCATGCGGAACGGCAGGCGGATGCGGTCACCCTCCTGGACGAGGTAGGGGAAGCCGTGGACGTGGACGGTAATGTAGTGGCCCGGTTGGGCGGCGAGGAAGGGGAGAAGCGTCTTGACCGAGTTGTCAATTGGCTGGGTCGGCGGTGAAGGGTGACTCTTCTTGAATGCCAGCGGCCTGGCGAGACCCTCTGTCGGGTTTGCCGCGTTATTGGCGTGTCGGGGCGTCGTGGATGAGGGCGGCTGCGCAGAGTCGGGGATGGGCTCGACGATGGGTGCCGTGCTGTTGAAGGCTCGCGTGGCGATTGCCGTCCATGGTTTTGACAAGAGGCTAGGTGAAGGGGCCCGTAGCTCCAGCACGGAGCGTAGAAGCGCCCTGCTCATTGTTACGAGCGTGTTTGGCACCCGGGATGTGGTTATGGGCACGTGAGGGAAGTATCTCGAGATTTGGCAGTAATCCCTACGACCTCCAGAGCCAAGCTAAAAAGTTACGGACGGCTTGTCTCGCCGGTGGTTGCTCCGTAGCGGCCGGATTAGCGTAGCGCCGAATCTCCGGCGGTGCCTGGTTGGTTCATCAGCCACCAGCCTTTGTGGGTGGTGGGCGGTACGTACCGCCACTTTTTTTTCTCTGAAAACTCCACTCTGCCTTAGAAATTTCAACTTTTGGAGGCGATTAGTGCTTGCTCACCCAAACAGACATACGGCAGAATCACTGTTCGAGCAACACCGTCAACATGGTACGTTTTGAGATCTGGGGAACGAGTGATGGTGAATCTGAGAAGGGTGTTTATCGCTGACTGAGATGTTTCGTATAGCCTCAGAACGAGTATATGGAGAGGTGGCGTAAGCTGCACGGCCGCCGCCTCGATCACGAAGAACGCCTGCGAAAGAAGACGGCCCGTGAGGGACACAAGGCGTCGCAGGATGCGCAGAACCTGCGTGGTCTCCGCGCCAAGCTGTACCAGAAGAAGCGCCACAATGAAAAGATTCAGATGAAGAAGGCCATCAAGGCGCACGAGGAGCGCAACGTCAAGACGGCCAACGAGGCCGAGCCCTCGCAGCCCATGCCCGCCTACCTGCTCGACCGCACCAACCCGTCGTCGGCCAAGGCGCTCAGCAGCGCCATCAAGAACAAGCGTGCCGAGAAGGCGGCCAAGTTCAACGTGCCCCTGCCCAAGGTCCGCGGTATCAGCGAGGAGGAGATGTTCAAGGTCGTCGCCACCGGCAAGAAGGTCCAGAAGAGGGCCTGGAAACGCATGGTCACCAAGCCTACCTTTATCGGCCCCGATTTCACCCGTCGCAACCCCAAGTACGAGCGCTTCATTCGCCCCATGGGTCTGCGTTACAAGAAGGCCAACGTCACCCACCCCGAGCTCGGCGTCACGGTCCAGCTGCCTATTATTTCCGTCAAGAAGAACCCTCAGAACCCGCTGTACACGCAGCTGGGTGTTCTGACAAAGGGTACCGTTCTCGAGGTCAATGTCAGCGAACTGGGTCTCGTTACTGCCGGTGGAAAGGTTGTCTGGGGCCGCTACGCTCAGGTCACCAACAACCCCGAGAACGAGGGCTGCATCAACAGCGTTCTCCTGGTATAAATAAAAATAAGAGGGTAGAATGCGGGCTGGCTAATCATTTTTTGAATTGCATGTAATGGCGTTCTGGTGTCTTGGTATCTAGGCTGGATCTCGTTGAGAGGCTTACTCATGGAATTCGGTTTTTCATATTTCAACGGCTGCGAAGATATGATGGCCCATAGATAGGGAAAATATACAAAGTAACTTGTTGAACATATTACAGTAAAGTGATTTTTTTCGGCTATACCAAACCCTCTAGCAAGTCCTGTCAGTCTTCACAAGCCGCTGTGATCTGCCCGAGATAGAGTTGCCCAAACCGGTACTGCGAGCGGGGCGCTCGGCGTAGGCGGGGTCCACCCTTCCCAGGCGGTGACGGCGATAAATTATTTTCTGCCCTGCAAAGTGCTACCCGACCATTGTTTGGACCCCTCCCGTCCGCAAGCAAACGTTGCACCGTGCAGACTTCTCCCCAAGCTTTTTCTGAGCCGGTACACCGTTTGATTCCTTTCACAGCACCGGTTTTTCGCCGTTTTTACTCAAATTCTATTTATTCGTCAATATGAGCGGTGACAAGATGGAAGTCGAGCTCGCCGAGCAGAAGATGAACTCGATGGAGCACAGCGAGCAGCACTACTTCAAGAGGTTGGTCCATCTTGCCCATTGGGCTTCTAGCCGGCCTCTGCGCCGTTGATTTTGTCGCATGTACTAACTGACGTTTGATTTCAATAGCTATGACCACCACGGTATGATATTTCGACCCGTTTCGAACGCCTGTTTTATCTTTGTTTATACTAACTGCGGCTTGCTGTCTGATCAGGCATCCACGAGGAAATGCTGGTAAGAATTGGATTGGCAGTCTAAGCATGCGTGCGCAGAGGCTAATAATTGTACAGAAAGATGAGGTTCGCACGCGATCGTACATGAATGCCATCATGCAGAACAAGCACATCTTCAAGGACAAGGTCGTCCTCGACGTCGGCTGCGGTACTGCCATTCTCTCCATGTGAGTCTAGAGAATAACGCGAAAACTGCATCGGCGCACAAGGCTCATAATATAAACCAGGTTCGCTGCCAAGGCTGGTGCCAAGCACGTCATTGGTGTCGACATGTCCACCATCATCTTCAAGGCTCGCGAGATTGTCGAGGCCAACGGCCTGAGCGACAAGATTACTCTGATCCAGGGCAAGATGGAGGAGATTAAGCTGCCGTTCCCCAAGGTTGACATCATCATCTCTGAGTGGATGGGATACTTCCTTCTCTACGAATCCATGCTGGACACCGTCCTGTACGCTCGTGACACCTACCTTGAGAAGGACACTGGCCTCATCTTCCCCGACAAGGCCACCATCTTCTTTGCTGGTATCGAGGATGGCGACTACAAGGAGGAGAAGATCGGATGTGAGTTATACCATCTGCGCGTTTCTATGTACTTTTAACTGACATGCTGGAAATAGTCTGGGATAATGTCTACGGATTCGACTACACCCCTATGAAGAAGACCGCCCTCGCCGAGCCTCTTGTCGACACCGTCGATATCAAGACCGTTGTCACCGACCCTACTCCTGTCCTGACGCTGGATCTCTACACTTGCACCGTCGCCGACCTGGCTTTCCGCACTCCCTTCAACCTGGCCATCAAGCGCGACGACTTTATCCACGCTGTTGTCTCGTGGTTCGACATTGACTTCACCGCCTGCCACAAGCCTATCCGCTTTTCCACCGGCCCTCACACCAAGTACACTCACTGGAAGCAGACCGTCTTCTACCTCAAGGATGTCCTGACTGTCCAGGAGGGTGAGGAGATCCAGTGCGAGGTTGACGTCAAGCCCAACAGCAAGAACCGCCGTGACCTCGACATTAGCCTCAAATACAAGTTCCAGACCGAGGACCTCAACCGCTCGTCCGAGGACCAGTGCGAGTACCGCATGAGCTAAGGAAGATGACGAAGTCTTATCCTTTCATATTTTCTTATTTTGGTGTTGGTGGAATCACGTCTGCATCCTCAACTGCTTTGGCTGCACATGACCAAGTGGCGTGGGCGACGACCCAGGGGCATTTCAGGAGCAAACTACACAATTTCAACCTGCTGGTAGTAAAAGTGACGATCTAGATGGCGCATAATGGAATGGAATTTTCAGACATTGTTCATAGCTGAACAGCGATCATGAGGATATGGAATTTATCATTGGGTGGGAAGCAGACTTGCAAAGGGCCGCGGCTGAGGGCCGATTCAGACATAAAAGCAGTAAATGAATAAATTTAGATTACAATTCATTATAGACAACATGTTTAAGTTTTTCTATGCATCGTGATGTATTATTTTGGTTCTGGGTTGGTGAAGTTCTTGTCTGCCGATTCACGTGCCTTCGCGGCTGCCTCACGCGAGGAGGGTTGATGCGACCCACGCGTCAACTGCTAGAACGCGTCTACCTCGACGAAGCGTCAAGAACAACGGATTGCTGCCATTTCTCGTTCGGAAATACACGGACCGCCATGGAATTATCTTCTTTATTTTGATAAAACTACCCATGGTAAGGTGTCAGAAATCAACGCAAGATGGCGGATGACGCCTGCCCAAACGCCCAACTCTTAGGATGGGTGAAGGAATGGCTCGATGTAGCCAAAGAGCGCAACTCCAAGGGAATAACAACCTACAAACACGCTTACGATTCTCTAAAAGCATGTCCCCTGATTTTCGAGCATCCTGCCGAGCTGCAGCAGCTCAAGGGCTTTGGTCCAAAACTGTGCGAACGCCTAGAGGATAAACTGAAGAAGTACTGCCAGGACAACGGGCTGCCCATGCCCGAACACCCGCGCGCAAAAAAGGCAAACGCCAGGGCACAAAATGGAGATGCGGACGCATCTGATAAGCCAAAGAGGAAACCTCGACAGGCCAAGGCATATGTCCCCACGTTTCGATCTGGACCGTATGCCCTCATCATCGCATTATCCACCCTGCCTGAAGACGATGGCGCTGGAATGACCAAGACGGAGCTTGTAGAGGTCGCTCAGACGCATTGCGATGCCTCTTTCACGGCCCCGAGTGACCCTACAAAGTTTTACACCGCCTGGAGCTCAATGAAAACCTTGCTGCAGAAGGAGTTGGTGTACGAACGTGGAAGGCCTCTTAGAAAGTACGCCTTGACTGATGAAGGGTGGGAAGTTGCAAAACGCATTAGAAATGCAGGCCAGGTACAAGCTGCGGATGGCCCCGGCAATCGACAAGCGTTTCCCGAGAGACCAACGCTTTTGCCACCCGCCGAGAGAACGCCATCACTTTCTCCAGAGCCTGCTATGGGAAGAGGGACATCGGGGGTTGAGAATGTGGTAGCGGATGGGGAGCCTTTTAGCGAGGGAGACTCATTACCAGAATTTGCTCCTATTCGGCTGCCACCGGGCTCTTTTACTGTACAGCTACTGCTGGATGTACGCGAGGTACGAGCGAAAACCGACCGAGATTACATGCAAGAGGAACTTGCAAAACAGGGCGTCAAAGCAGTCATGCGCAGTCTGGAGGTTGGAGACGCTCAGTGGATTGCCAAATGCAATGATCCCACGCTTTTGTCGAGACACGGGGCTGAAGGCGAAGAGGTTGTCCTGGATTGGATTGTCGAAAGAAAGCGCCTGGACGACTTGATTGGCAGTATAAAGGACGGACGATTTCACGAGCAAAAGTTTCGCTTGAAGCGATCCGGCGCTACGAAAGTCGTCTACATCATTGAAGAGATTGCCATGGATGCGGCCGCATATGGCCGCTACGAAGAGGCAGTTCAGTCTGCCATTGCATCGACGCAAGTGGTGAACGGGTACTTTGTCAAGAGGACGGCCAAAATGGATGACACAATCAAGTATCTGTCAAAGATGACGGCAATGTTGCGACGGACTTATGAACGAAAGACTCTCCACGTCATCCCGACAAAGGTCCTCAGTGCCCAGAATTACCTCCCTCTGTTGACGCATCTTCGCGAAACGGAGCCATCAATTGGGCATTATGTCACGTATTCTGCCTTTTCATCGCTGGCTTCAAAATCCGAAACAATGACGCTCAGAGACGTGTTCCTTAAAATGCTCATGACTACGCGTGGCCTCACTGGGGAACGCGCTCTTGAGATTCAGAAGAAATGGAAGACGCCATACGACTTTGTCAATGCGTACAAGGCGTGCGGCACAGGTGAAACGGGAAAGAAGCGAAAAGCTGACCTCGTGTTTGATCATCTCGGACACCTGGTCGGCAAAAAGAAGTTTTCCAAGGTGTTGAGTCAGCGGATTGCCGAGATTTGGGGCGACGGCTGATAAACGCACGCCTATGTGGGAACGATGGAATGATATACATAATTATTCAGGCTATGCTAGAAAGGGTACAGGGTTCTCATCTACTGGCTTGACTTCTTGGCAATAATACGCTCAACAATCTTCTCAAGCAGCGGGATGTTCTGTGTGTCGTCGGAACCCAGAATACCGGCCAGCGACTTCTCAGCATATTTGGCCATCATGTCTACCTCAATGTTGACGCTATCGCCCTTAACCTTCTTGCTGAGGACAACCTTTTCCTGGGAGTAGGAGATGAGCATGATTTGGAACCAGCCCTCCTGGTCATTGACCTGGGTCACAGTCAAGCTTGTGCCGTCAATGGCAATGAAACCCTTGAACACAATATATCGCAGCATGTCGCGGTTTTTGGGCTGGAATCGGAAAGTAATGGCATTGCCGTCTTGCTCGGCCAAGAGAATCTCGGCGGTGGTGTCGACATGGCCCTGCACGAAATGTCCTCCCATGCGGGTGTCGGCGCGAACCGCAGGCTCCAGGTTGACGCGGCTGTTTACTGACAGAGCACCAAGGTTGGTGATGCGCAGGGTCTCCGGGGCGACGCCAACGTCAAAGTGGTCGTCCTTGAAGGCCGTTACCGTGAGGCAGACACCGTTGACGGCGATTGAGTCACCGTCACGGCAGCCGTTGAGCAGCGATGAGCCCTGGACAATGGTAATGGTCATCTCGGCACTGCCGGTCGCAGCATCGCTATCAAGGCGGGTGATGGCTACCAATAGATTAGTATCACGACTTTATGTGCTCGAATAGAGCATACTTACTGCCAATGTCTTCTACAATTCCGGTGAACATGATTGCTGCAATGTGATTCCAGATCGAAACTCAAGGCGGTACTAGTTGCTGTAAGGGAATGTCTTTGACGAAGGATGTTTGTTCGATGTATGCACTGAGGTTATATAATAGGTATGAGGTGTTGAATAGGTATTTTCAAAGCGATTGTGACTCTGGTGACCTCGGCGTAGTGATATGTATTAGCAAGTAGCGCAGTGAGGCGGCTGAGGGACCTCGCGGCCGGACGGTGGAAGCTACTGGCACATTGGCGGGCGGGGGGCGGCATGGCTTATCGATAGCGAGCTGCCCAAAATTTTAGGCCTTGCCATCCCACTCAAGCGGGACCGCAAGATACCGCAGCATCTCTCATCACCTCAACGACGAGAGCGCCGTCTGCCGAATTATACGTTAATAGGCTGCATATACAATACAAAATGGCGCCGAGTCGATCCGATAAGAAGGAAAAGGCCACAAGCCCGGCCACGATTCTCGAAGATGCCGAAACCCTCTTCGCGGTCGGCAATATTGACGAGGCCCTCACACTGGCCACAAAGGCTCTGGAAGAGACGGGCAAGGGCGGAGACTTTGAGCTGCGATCGCTGAACCTGCTCGGCCTCTTGCACGTCGAGAGCGGCGATGTCGATGAGGCGCGCAGCTTCTTCGAGCAGGCCGTCAAGCTGGACGATGACGGCACCGCCGACGAGAAGATTGGCGGTGGACCTGAGAAATTCCTGTTCCTCGCTGAATTGAGCGAGGAAGGCGGCCAGGACACAGTACAGTGGTTTGAGCGCGGCGCTGCGGCCCTGCGCAAGCAGATTCAGACACTGGCGCAGATGAGCAACCGTACGCCGGAGCAGGAGATGACGTACGAGGAGAAGCAGCTCAAGCTAGGCGGTGTCCTCTGCGCCGTTGCAGAGGTGTACATGACGGATCTGTCGTGGGAGGACGACGCCGAGCAGCGCTGCGAGACGCTCATCACAGAGGCCATGCTGATTGCGCCCAACTCGCCCGAGACGCTGCAGACGGTCGCCAACGTGCGCATCTCGCAGGAGCGCGCAGACGAGGCCCGCACAGCCCTCAAGCGCAGCATGGATATCTGGAAGGACCTGGCCCCCGAAGACCCCGCCATCCCCGCGTTCCCGACCCGAATTGCGCTGGCGCGTCTGCTGCTCGAGACGGAGCTAATGGAGGAGGCGCTCATGGTTCTGGAGCGCCTCGTCATGGACGACGACGAGAGTGTCGAGGCCTGGTACCTCGGCGGATGGGCGCTGTACATTGCCGGCGAGAAGCTGCGCGAGGCCGGCAAGGGCAAGGACAAGGCGAACGGTGCCGGCGATGGCGCTGAGGAGGGGGAAGACGACTTCAAGGCTACGTGGATGTCGTCGCGGCGCTGGCTGGCCCAGTGCCTGAAGCTGTACGAGGCGCAGGAGTACGAGGACGAGCGTCTGGGCGAGCACGCCGTCGAGCTGGTGCTGGATATTAACAAGACGATTGGCGAGCCCAAGGATGGCGATGATGAGTGGGTGGATGAGGATGACGACGAGGAGGATGAGGAGGATGAGGAGATGCAGGGTTAGACGTAGCTGGGAAAAATGATATAAAATTTTGGGGAGGGGATATATGAGTTTTATTTTGCGGCATTAGACGGCGTTGCGGGCAGCTTTCTACAAGATATGAAGGAAAAAACGTTTTGCTCTATAATGATGGATAGAAATGCAATATAGTTTACAATTCGCAGGCCACAACATTTTTGAACGCCCTTGCTGATTATTTTCCATTGAAATTGTGATAAATGTATTTTTATATTCAAGCCCTCCAGGGAATATTTTATATACACAACTCCCAAAACGCCAAGTAATGCCACAGCAAAATATCATCACCAGCTCTACGCAGCCTCCACCGAGAGCTTCTCCACGCCCTCAGTAGGCATGCCGTCGTCATTTTCATCGTCGCCCTCGTCACCCTTGCCCGCCAGGCCACGCTCCCAGAGCTGGCGGCCGGTAAGCTTGACGGGCTCCTTGACCTTTGCCTTTTTCTGCTCGAGGAGACGCTCCTCCTCCTCGCGCGCGCGGCGCTCCTCTTGCTCGCGGAGGAAGCCCTCGCGCCACTTGAGGAACGTCTCGGGCGTGACGGGGGTGCCCTGGAACTTCTTGTTCTCCTCGCGCTCGGCGGCGGCGCGGCGCTCCTCGTGCTCGGCGGCGACGGCGTCCTTGCGCTCCTGGATCAGCTGCTCGGCGGCGTCCTTGAGGGCCGAGACAATGGTGAAGACCATGGCCATGCCGAGGTTCTCCTGGATCGTCTCCTCGATGCTCGCGAGCAGCTGGTCGCGGTCCGCGGACACGTTAAAGTGCTCGTGGCCGCCGTCTGACGGGGCGGCCATGATGTCGAGGTGCGGGGGCTCGTCGGGGTACTCTTCTGGGTAGCGCACGGAAAGGAGAAACTGCGGCGGCGAGGGCTCGTCTTCTTCGCCGTCGGCGGGGGCGTCGGGGAGGTCGAGGGTGACTGTTATTTGGAACTCGGTTTCTGAAATGTCTGTTGTCGAGCGTCAGTGGGGAGTTTACCGGGATAGTTGCGCTGGATCGAGGTTTACCTGTGATTTCCTCGGGGAAGATGGAGTCGAGGACCTCGCGCTCTTCTACCTGCTCCTCTCTACCCATGATGGCGGCTTCTGAGTAGAACTATAGAGTGTGGCTGTGATCAGGGTCTCAATTGGTTGGCGCAGGCGATGTCGATGTCGTCGCTGGGATGAAGTCGCTGCAGATGGTGGTGGTCAGGATGTGGTGGTGCAAGGTTGGTGGGGTAGAGAGAAAATGGCAACGGCAGTTAGTGGGGGCGGCCGCCTTGTCAGCATCGGTGTGGTGCGGAAGTCCAGCGGCTGCTGGGTAGGTATTAGACAGGCGCCATCTGGCTGCGAATAAGATTTCTCGTTTACCTGGTTCATAAAATCCAAGATTCTGTAAATCTCAGTACTAGATTCCAATTTCGGAGGATTTATATCTATACTCTACTCTAAGCCGTCTCAACCTCAGTTCAAACACTGCGCATTCTTGTATAACCAGTCATACACGCTAAGAAGGGCCCATAGATGAATAACAGCCGCAAGTACGACGAAAAGGTGAAAAATTTGGTGCGACGCGCCCCAAATATCAAATTTCTCAGGTACCCAGGACTCGGGAAAATGTGTCTATGTTGATTCTGATTAGTTCCGTATCCCGCCAATCCGTGCTTGGTGACCGCATGCTGGATTGCTGACTCACTGCGTAAAAGACTGTGCCGGCTATTAGTGCTAGACCCTCTAGTAGGTAGTAGCCCAAGCCTGCCTGCTGGTTTAAAAGTTCAAATGGGAAAATAAGCGCCGCATGAATAATAGGAAGTAGTCCTGAAAGGCCCATGCCGACAAATGTGCTGATTCGGAATGTCCTCCATTCACTACTCTGATATTGAGGATCGACGAGCGTAATGATGCATAGCGTCCCTAGCGTTCCGGTCTAAATGCAAGAGAGTTGTCAGATCATCAACGTAAGTATGCAAATTGTAGGGAAGTATGAAACCGGATGACTTACTATAGCCCAATGAAGTGTCTGTAGCCACGGGTCGCAGTAAAACGTGACATAGATTCCTGAAACGAACGACCCAATGGTCTGGAAAATGATCGCAGAATAGTCCCAGCGAGCCCAAAGATCGGAATAAGCTTCCGAATGGCAGTTGAGAGTGTGGTAGACGGAAGATATGCTGAAGCAAACCACCGAGCTGCTGAGATAGATGTGTATTGCCAGTCGGTCTTGGAGCGTTGCGTTTGGGTAGAATTCTCGAAAGTATATATGAAGGAAGCAATTGAAGATTGTGAAAATAGCCGCGGGAATCATATGCGAGTAGATATTGAGAGTCTCGTTGTGAAGGAACCGCCAACTGTCAACACAGACTTCGACAGACTCATTGACTGGGCGGTAACCAGTGCGGAGGTGCGAGTTGTGGGCGTACCACCTCGGTACCTCGCTTGCTAATAACAGTTGGTACTTTTTCGACGAAGTTCTGATGACAGGACTGTCGGAAGAAGTCCCATCTTTATCTCCTGTGCTGCTGTTTTGCAAAAGGCGTTGATATAACCTCATGAGTGTGGTCGTACAAAGGGCTGGTTATTACTTTTGATAAGAAGGGATGGAGAACAGAGGCTGAGAAAGAAAGAGTTGTCAGTATAAAAGGAAGAAGACGCAGCGTATATAATACACAATGGAGTATCAGTGCTCTGTGTAACACATGGAGTACTTCTCGTCCAGATATTAACGCCAGCAACGTAAGGCGCTTAGATTCATCACCCTTCCTATCTGTTGGCCGGTATCACGAGCGCCAAAGTCACAGGTCGCCGAACTGCAACAAAGGCTGCTTTGACCACCGGGCCAAAATTCAGTGGTTTTACTATATTTCTGATTACCAGCACATATCCAACAGGTATATTTGCCGCCGAAACCACAGTCTACGGCATACACCGCCTGGAGAAATTACTAGCCCCTCAACGAATTAACGTCTTACCCTTCTTTTCACTCAACCAATTACTACGGATCTGCGCGTAAGATCCGCCCAGCCAGCGCCACCAGACAAATACCACGCTGAGCGTAATCGGAATCGTCACAACCCAGTATATCCAGAACTTGTTGGAAAACTTCCATCCATCCTCTTGGAAAGAGAAAAAGCTGCTGCTAAACAGTGACTGCACAGGTGCGTGTTAGTATCACACCCCCAACAGTTGCATGATGGCTTCTCACGTACCGCTATGAAGGTGCCTGGGAGGAAGAACATTGTCAAGAGCGTGATTGACTTCATGATTGCGTTGTCAGAGTTGGCCAACATGTTGTAGGACTAAAGGTTATTAGTAAAAACGACAAAACTTTGATCGCAGTCCTGCACATTGGGAAGCGTCCATACCAAATTGATCTCCTCGCCCAGTCTTTCGTGCGTTGACTGTGCTCGCCACCGCAGGCTTTTGAACGCCTGCAGTTGAAACGCAAGATATTCTGTCGCTTGGACTTTGTAGGACTTTGTGAGTCCAGTGCGATTCTGGAAGCACTGTTGCTGAAGCTGCACAAGCTGTTCAAGAGACTCAATTGTAACTTGTTGCACTTCCACAATGTGACCAGTGTGTCGGGCGAGATTGCGGAGTACTTGGAAGTCTGGCCGTGCTTCTCTACTCTATATTTTGAGACATGTCAGTAACATAGAAACGCTGGAGATGGTGAAATTGTCGAGCAGCACGTTACCTGTTCAACACTGCGAACTATCTTTGTTAATTGCCAGGTATGTTGGTCGCATAACGTGATGAGATACTCGAGAAAAGGGCGAAACATCGCCGTCGGGTCTCCAAACTCTACCGACGGGGCATTCTGTGCTGTTAAAATGTTTTGGACATGCTTGTACACGTCATCAGGAGCCCCTATGCACAAAAGCCTGCGTGTTCCAGAAGCGGTCCAGTCTGTAAAAACACCCATTTCGTACCAGGCGTAATTCTTTTGCTGGCCTGTCGGGGTCTTGTCACCTGACTCGACAGATTGACTCTGCTCGCGTGTCGTTTTGTATTGGGGGTCGACGTGCAATGTCAGTACTCGCAGCCATGTACCTGTAGCCATTTACATCATGTTAGCCATCATCATACGTTTGTGGATGGCGTGAAGCGCGTACTGCAGCTGGTCAGCTCCCCGTTGGCACTGGCATCTTCGGCAAATGAGCTTCGGCTACCGAAGTATCCATTTAGATCGGTGCAAGTTTTGTTGCAGAGAAAGTTTGGTGAGTTGAATGGAGAAAGAATCATGTTGCGCGTGGAGTCGTGGCATTTCTTATACCACTTCATTGATGGTAGGAATCTGCCAATGTTAGTCGCAATTACGCGCTGTTTGTCTGCTCACACTCACAGGAAACATGTCGCAGGTAGAGCCAAGTCCTCTGCTAAGAGATTTGCCTTGAAAGAGGTCCAGCGTCTTGAAGTTTCTACCAAGGAGGTGAGTTCACTTCCGGACAGATGATGAGGGCGAAAGTGCTATACCGTTAAAGGCTAATCCGTCCGCCACTGAAGCGACTGAAGCCATAGCAAACGCTCGTCGCTGCCTCACACGCTGTTGTAATAGCTTTGCTTGCCCACTCTTGTCGAACAGGTCCAATCACCAAAAATATCCGACGAATTTATTACACGTTGTTCCTGAGGAGCTCTCAGAGGTAGCCGCGGGACAGTCATCTAGCGGTCCGATACACGCACGTAGAGTAAGAAAAGGAGAATGTTCGGATTTGCTCGTTGGGCGGCAACTCCCCTATGCAAAGACAGCGGGCAGCCACAGGGGTGATACCGCTTGAGCTGAGCTGCATGATGCACGCCACCTCATTGGACAAGCCCCATTTTCTACCTCAATTTTAGGCGGCAAACGAAACGCCGGGCGGTTTGTCAACTCAGCTGAAACGTCTCGTTGATTATCTGTAAAAGTGACGAGCAACGCTAGCCGCCGTCTGCGCGATCGGATACCCGCATTAAAAACGCACGCAAGAAGCACGAGCTTTTCCGTATTTCGCCATCATAAGACTCAAGAAAGTCGCATAGTATTGAAGAGAATTGAATTATTCCTGGAGGGGTATGTAGAGCAATTTGTATGGTACACAGGCTGCCATACTGGTTAATCACGTCAAGCGGGATGCATGACTTCCGGCGTATATGCGAGTAGCCGTCAAGAATTGTGCAAGGCGCTTATACGTGGTCTAGCGCGGTTGGCGAAAGAGGCTCCAAATCGCATAGGCTGCGCAATGCCTTTCCGGGGAATTAATATTTTCACACACACGCTTGTAGCGGGGGTTACCTAGTACAAAGACTTCACTGTAAGCTCTCTGTAGGTTTTATTTTACAACTGACGACATCCGAGCAAGGGGCGGAGATGCCAAAAAAGAACCGTATACTCCTGCTAAGGTGGTGACTGGGAGGGTGTGTTAGTGCGCGGCCTGCGTGTCATGTTACCAAGACTATCCCAGCCTCGCTGTGCTGTGCGAGCCTTGTTGGGCGGCAAACACTGCACATATGTCCTACATACTCGGAATAATATTCTCGGACTTCCCGAAAGTCAAAAACAAACGGCTAGCATGCGCGTATAGGTATACACGAAGGTGGCCCTTAAAGGCCTATGTTCTTTTCTCAAAGGCTAAGCATCCGCTACATCTGTAAAAGCAAATGCACTATAGGTCGTTACCAGCTCCGAAAGGAAGACGACAAACAAATCATAGCACTGAATGAGAGCAAAACCAAAGTCTCGTATCAGCTATGCTGCCAAGCCGCTTTTGTGCGGCCGCCTTATGTGCTGTTATAGATGGTGTCATCCTTTACGTTGGTGTGCCACAGTCGCGGGGAACCTCTTCATGCATGCGCGATGCCAGGAAGGGCAGGTCCACAGCGATAATAGGCTCGCGCATTCTATACAGTTAGCTTTGCCCTCCTTTGCGTACTCGGATTGCACATGCGGCGCGCGAGCCTGCACCAACGGGCTGCGCTAGCGTGGTGGTGCATGGGCGGCAGGATGCCAACCAACCGACCGCTTACTGGAACCATGTGGTTCCGACTTGTCCCAGAGCGGCAGAAAGAATGGCCAGAAAAGGCTGAGAAGACATTAAGTAATTGCTGACGATGAAATCGTGTAACTGCGGCAGGCCAAGTATATACATATACACATCGGCTTGCACCCGCCCACTTGGCCGTGGAGTAGGAGCTTCATATACACTAACATCGACTTCGCCAATCAAACCAACCCCATATATTACCATGGACCCCACGCCAGAATCAACTGGGACGAGCAACCACACTCTCACACGCAGCCGAAGCTCTAGACGGCGGCGCGCCATAAGTAACGCGCAGCGGCGAGCCCTACGAGCGTGGTTCTTCGGCCAGCCCACGGCCAAGAGGTCGCAGGCGGAGGCGTCCGCCTGGTGGCGCCAGGCGTATGGCTACCATCTCAACTCGAGTACCGTGAGTGAGATTGTCAGCTACAAGTACGACGTGCTGGACGAGCCTGTGGCGGAGGCGGCGTCCATCGACTTATCCCAGCGTGAGCGTGAGCGCAAGCGCCAACGGGCCGCCAAGTGGGAGGATCTCGAGGAGGCGCTGATCGAGTGGGTGTTTCGCCGCGAGACGAAGATGGGTCGGGCAGTGACGGGGAACATGTTGCGGCAACGGGCGGTGGCGCTGTGGCATGAAATGCCGCGTTATCATGACAGCCCCATGCCGAAATGGAGTGAAGGCTGGAGGACACGCTTCAAGGCTCGGTATCACGTTCGCAAGCTCCAGATGCTCAAGTCCTGCTCGGCCGAAGATGCAGGAGTGCAGCCTGGTGGAGGCGAAGACGATGGGGGAGGAGCCCGCTGTGGTATAGATGCAGGGGTCTCTGTCTCACGGTGGCTGACCCCCAGCGCAGATGCCCGCACAGCCGACTTTTACTCGTTGTCCCGGTCTTCGTCCTCGTGCTCAGGATCCACGCCGTATTCGCCGTTATCTCAGTCTGCCATGGAGGCAACGGGCTATTTCGACGCATCACTCTTGGCTCCTTCGATCCAAACTCTTGGCGATGGCGCCGCCGGCTTGGACCCTGAGATGGTACTTCCCAGCACCACATGGCCTATGGAGGCATCTTGGCAAAATGGGCCGCTGGTATTTAGTGAGCTCTCTGATGAGCTTTCCGGTGGCATGGTTAGTTCATGGCTGTTCTCAGAGGGTGAGGTGGAAGCCTTGTCCATGGGGACATCGTTGCCGCTCATCGACAGCAGGGATTGCTCGGGCAGCTAGCAGGCTCTGATCAGCCCTCCCGTAAGAATGTCATGATTAGGAATAAAAACGCTGAGCATTTGATCTCGAACGAGCGGGACCAGCCTATCGCCCCGCCCTGTTTCCCTGTCACTTTACAGCCTCGTTATCTGCGTGCAAGATGGCATCCCGTTTTGCTCTCCCGCCTACTTCCAGCAGTTTGGCTCTCCTTTTATGTATGGCCCTTATTTTATCTCTTTTACTCAGAATTTTGCCTGCTACTTGCGGCCATTTGGAAACGGATACCAGTGCCTTGTTTCTCCTAGTTCAAGACAGCAATTCATGCACTCGGCTCGACGCTAGCCCGAAGTATAGGTTATGGCAGATCAGGCTGCGTCTTGCTTGGATTATAATACCTTGCCAGCCTTCTTCGCGCCTTGTACCTAAACTGATCGACTTAAAGAATAAGCAGATGCGTCTCTGCTGCTACTGCCTTTGTTTCTTTCTTTTTCGTCCGCGTGCATCTGTAAAATACTCAGCTTATAGTCCCTAGTTGCAGACGAACTTGGGAGAGGGGCGGCACGTTCCGAAGGATATGATGCGCCAGCAGCTTTGTTCATCACCGCCGATCATCTTGGAAAGACTTAGTATATAACACATTTGACATAAAGATCCATAGCATTTATTAGCAGTGTGTTAATGCCTTTCTAATAATGAAGTTGACTGACCTTGCGTTACTGCTACTGTACCACTTACACGGTCCGCTCCACTTACATAGCGCCTCGACTTTGGTGGGGCAAGTCCCAGTATGGCGGCCACAACGGGTTAGTCGCAAACTCACCGCCTGGCAGTTTGGCAAAAATTTTGGAAAGTCAGTGTACTCGGCACCAAGCCCGACGGCCAGCGACAGAATTGGTGCGAAGCCATACAATTTCTTGGGCCATTGCAACTTTTCCTGCAGAAAAACCTCCAAAAATGGCCACCAAGAGCTCCTCAATCGGCAGCAAGCGCAAGGCTGCCCCGGTAACAAAAGGCAAATCCGACGGCATGCCGAAAAAGGCCAAGCTGGAGACCGGCAAAAAGCCTAAGCCTGCCCCGGTCGACGAGGACGACTCGGAAGACGACTTTGAAAGCTTCTCTGACTCTGAAGATGGTGGCGTGCAGCTTGAAGGTGAGACGGAAGCCAAGGGCTCCAGCGGTGGAAACTTGCAGGCGAATGGCAAGTCTTTCGAGCGTCGTAAGCATTCCGTTAATTCCTATCAATTTCGTCGCATCACTAACAGGGCCTCTAGCCACTGGCCAAACCTCCCGCGAATCGCACGCAAAGCAAAAGCAGCTGGCCCTCGAGCGAAAGGCAGCCAAGCCCCTTGCCGACGAAGTCCAGCGCACCAAGAAGATCTGGGAGAGACTCCGCAGAAAGTCCCATGTTCCCAAGGAGGAGCGCCAGAAGCTGGTTGCCGAGCTTTTCGAGATCATCACGGGCCGCATGAAGGATTTTGTCCTCAAGCACGACGCCGTTCGCGCTGTCCAGACCGCCATCAAGTACGCCACGGCCGAGCAGAGGAAAATGATTGCGCGGGAGTTGGAGGGCACATACGCGCAGCTGGCTGAGAGCCGCTACGCCAAGTTCCTGATTGGCAAGCTCCTGGTTCAGAACGACGAGGAGATCCGTGACCTCGTCATTCCCAACTTTTACGGCAAGGTCCGCAAGCTCATCAACCACCCCGAGGCATCGTGGATTCTCGACGACATTTACCGCACCGTCGCCACCAAGGAGCAAAAGGCGATTCTCCTGCGCGAGTGGTACGGACCCGAATTCAGCCTCAAGGAACTCACCAAGGATCGTGCCCCGACTGCTGATTTGAAAGTCATTCTGGAGGCTGAGCCGAGCAAGCGTGGCCCCATCACCAAGAGTCTGATTTCCATGATCAATGCTCTGGTTCAGAAGCGCATGTCTGGCTTCACCATGCTGCACGACGCCATGCTGCAATATTACCTGGCGACTGAGGCAGGAACCGAAGAGTTTGGCGAATTCATGGAGCTTGTCAAGGGCGACGAGACTGGAGACCTGCTCAAGAACCTGGCATTCACCCGCTCAGGCGCACGACTGGCCTGCCTCTTGTTTGCATACGGCAACGCCAAGGATCGCAAGCAACTGCTCAAGACATACAAGGATACGTTCCTCACAATGGCAGGTGACCAATACGCTCACCTGGTCATTCTCGCCTCATACGATGTCATTGACGATACGAAACTGACCGCAAAGTCGATATTCCCCGAACTGGTTGGAGAGAAGCACGAGGAGGTCGTACAGAACATTGTTGGCGCCGTCAACAACCCATTCGCCAGATTAACATTCCTCTACCTGTTTGAGGGCATGTCAAAGTCGCTGTTCCCGCCAGGCACGACATTCTCACAAGACGTACTGAACGAGGTCCGCGAACTGCGACAGACCACCTCCAAGAAGGACGACGACGTGCGCCGCCAAGAACTCATTGTTTCGCTGATTCCCCATCTGCTCGAGGTTATTGCCGCGGCGCCTGGCGACCTGACCGCCACGGCGTTCGGCTGCCAGTTCATCGCCGACGTCCTTCTGGCCAACGCAGGCGACAAGAAGGCCGCTCTCGAGGCCATTGCCCAATCCGCCAGCGGCAACCCCAACGAGGAAGTCCCCGAGGACGAGCTCCAGCCCCAGACTCACATCTCCAAGACACCATTTGGCGGACGCATGCTCAAGTCAGTCATCCAGGGCGGCCGATTCGACAAGGCCGAGGGCAAGATCATCCCCGTCGAGCCGGCGCTGGAATTCTCAAATATCCTCTACCCCGTCATCAAGGACTACATTGTGGACTGGGCCACGGGACCTAGCTCCTTTGTCGTCGTTGCCCTCCTCGAGGCCAGCGACTTTACCGACGCCGAGGCGGTGAGAAAGACGCTCAAGAAGAACAAGAAGATGCTGGAGAAGGCCGCGTCGGAGCAAACGCCTGAGCAAAAGGCTGCTCAGGAGGCTCGCGAGGCTGCCGCCGCCGAGAAGGGCGCCAAGAAGAATAAGAAGAAGGGCGATGCGCCGGTGGGCAACACTGGTAGCAAGCTGCTGCTGGAGAAGCTGTAAAGAGAATGGCTTGAATGAGAATGGTAAAATAAAGGAATATTTGTTGAAAAAAGAAGGTCAATTTTAGCATAGAGTACCTGTATGTATGGAAAAATCTACTTGGCGCGGCATAGGTAGACGGCGTTTGTATTGGCATTTTGAACTTGAGTTTTTCACACGCTCTGATTTGGACCCTTTGCATGTGACTTATTCTGCTGTGTACTCGGAAAGTATCCCTTTGAGAAGAGGTGCAGCTCTTGTTACGCAAAAAAGAGCCGTTTGCCTCCTTGCTTGCGTACGTGTTGCCAAGCGCTCGTGCTGCCCGAACTCTGCCAACAGGTAGTAGGAATTCCATCAAGGTAAATCTGAGTCGTCTGTATTTAACAACTCATCTTTTCATAGTCATTAGTGTTCTTAACAGGCTGTAGCGGATCTCTTGCAATGCCATGATCTGGTTTTGCAAACGGAATACACCGGAGGTGAATGATGTAGTTGCATGTTTCATGGACGAACGAGCCCGGTCACACAGTGTTCAGATGCGAGCCTGTGCCAGTTTGTATCCGTCTTGCACAGCTGGCGGAGAGTGGCCGTCTTCGTCCTATCGCGTCAGATTCCCGTTTCACCTTTTCCGCCTCCCATCTTGCAGCCGCTCGTCTGTATTGTTCCTCTGGGACCTCACGGTGATCAACTTCTACATGCGGCACTATGCGAATCTATAGTGGCATACGTTTCTCATTTGCTGGGTTTACAACCACACCAAAGTCCCTTTGAGCGGCATTCAAGTACTAGAAGGCTTCTCACAATCCATTGACCTACCGTTGCAAAGGCACCAAACGGTGAGGACCATCCAGTCTCGAACGCTTTGCTCTAAGCATTCATAACGTCACAGATTCGATCAACATGACCTCCGTCGGCTTCCTCACGAGGCAGCACCGCAAGAGAGCGGATGAGCCAGATACGCCAAAATCGCCGCCACCAGACAAGACGAGCCAAGCATCAAAGACACCGACTACCACAATGACGGACTCGGGTATAACGCACACGATCCCCAACGAAAACCAAGTCACCGTCACAATGCACACAACCATAACTCAGGGTATTCCTACAACCAGCAGCACGCCGCCAACAAATGCAACTACCCAAGCGTCGCCAACAGACAGTGGACATTCTGCACTTCCAACGCCATCGGCAGCCGTCCCACAGCCAGACGACGATTCCCAGAGTGGCATCTCATCGGGTGCTGTTGTCGGCATAGCCATCAGCGGCGCTGCAGTCTTTGTTGCTCTTTGTGTGCTATTCTTCGTTTGGCGTAGGCGGCGGGCACGAAGCGGCACACAGTACTCGTCAGACTCTACACGTCATGAAGCGCGCGTTTCTCATGACGATGCGCTAGGAGAGAAGGATTACCCTTGGCCATGGCATGTGTCCAACGCACGTCGGGCATCCGAGCAGGCTGGACGGCTTGGTCGCAGCAATGTTGGTGATCCGTTTGGGCCGTTTGGCGGTATGTTCTTATTTCTTTTCTTCCGATCCGCACCAGGTAGATGCTAACGTCGACGATCATTTGCAGGCCGCGCTGACAAGACATACGATGTATGTCGCCCGCCATCCAACGCCTTTGAGATGGACGGTGTCGACACCGCCGTCACCGAGCTACCAGCAGCTGTACCCGAGACCACACCACAGCGGCCGAATACCGACCAAACAAATACTGCGACAGAGTCAAACAAGGTTCATTGCTCCTCAAAGGACCCACGGGCAACGCTCAGCAACCTCCGTAACGAGGATGGTAGGCCGACGTATGTGAACCAGTGGAATCAATACATGGCGCTGGCAGCGCAGAAGGAAGAAATGCCCAAGCCAGCCGGGCCCTAGGCTGCATGAATGCGTGTCTTCAAGTACTTTAGCCTTAGTTTCATCTTCCAATATAACCCCAATGCATATCGTGGAATGTTAGATTTCACCTCGCACCGCACATCATGTTCCGGCCGAGCTCTTTAGGATAAGTGCTGTATTGTCTCCAGACTACAAGGGTATTGCTCCCTCATTGGCACACATAACGTATAAAAAAAATGAAAGACCACCTACATTTCCCCCCGCCCCGTAAAAAAGTAAAAAGAAACGCCAGTTATTTTAGTCCCTGCGCCAGAAAACCATGAAATGCGCGACCTCGACGCTGCTGCCCACGGCACGCTCGCTCGGTCCGCCAAGATACCCAAAACAGCCCAACGCGAACTTTGATTACCTGTTTTGCAACTTGGAGATTTCGTCGAGCAGGTCTTGCAGGTCCTCGTCCTTGATCTTGTCTTGGAGCGACGGTATCAGCGTCTTGGCTTCGTCGGCGGATTCGCAGCACAGGGAACCTGAATGGCAGGGTTAGTATTCAGCTTCAACGGCAGCGGTGCGGTTTGATGCCGAGAGTTCATAGTATATGCAGCAGAGATAACGTACCGAGCTGGGCTCTCTCAAACTTGGCAAGATCCTTGTGCGCGCTCAGCAGTCGCTCAACAGCTTCGACATTCTCCTTTTGCGTAAACCGTGAAAAGTGATCCAGATAATTCAGCGTCTGATTCAGCATCCTATCAAACAAGCCGAGTTAGCACCATGTTTCCCTCTCATACTCCCAATTGCGCCATCCATCCAGTTTGGAAAAGGTCTGCGTACTCTGTCTCGTTGACATTCTTGCGGTCGTTGCGTCGTTTGGCCACCAGCGCATTGAGAACCAGCGCCGTCTCGGACAATGTCAGCGTGTCGACATTCTGAAACTCCCCCAGGTTCAGCGACGCAGAGGCCTCCTCGTTGCCGGGAGGAGGCGGCTTGGGACGCGACGTCTTGTTCGACATGATTCGATCTCCACTGCGCACGCGCGCGCTCGACGGGCGATTTGTGACGGGGGCAAGGAAAACGCGATAGGGAATCAAGTGCGTTACGTCTGTCGGTATCGTTTTCGCGTGAGAGGTTGTTGCCCTTCTTGGTGTGCGCGCGAGGGTGAGCGTTCGGGGCGGCGGGATAGACGAGGAGAAAATGCGGGCGTGAAGCTGGTGAAATCGGACAAAGAGCGGATCGGAGGTGGGATGGGCCAGGCAGGCAAGCGTGCGGCCCCTTTGGTGGCCGACAGGTTGCTTTTAGTGGGGCTGGCCAGGTTGCGCCAAACGTGCGGCAAGGCACCGCGGCTCAACCTCCACCGGAGCTTTCGACTTGCTCCCATTCTCGCTGTCTCTATGAATGGTGCGTTTATGAGGGACGAGACGACTCTTTGCGATTTACGACTTTAATTATTAATGATTGAGACACCAAATTACGAACTTGATCGCCTTCAAAGTCGCACCGAGCCGCTCTCAGGGAACAACTAAGGGGTCAAGTTGTCTCATCACCATTGCCGCTGATGAGGTCGATGCCCAGGACCCTGAGCCCCCAATAACGACATAGAGAGTTGCTGAGAAACCAGTCAATCAAAATGTATGATGGCTACCTTCTTCTCCTAAAAATAACCCCTTCAACGCGCTAATGTTTGCTCAAGGACGGTTCTCGCGCTCATCATCATCAACAAGGCCGGAGGCTTAATTTACAACAAGACCTTTCAGGATGGCGGCCTGCAAAAGATAAGCACAAACGACTACCTCGTTCTAGCGGGTACATTTCACGGGTAAGTCATTGCCCTCCTAAAACATCGCCCCTGAGCGGAAGCAAGCGCCTGAGTGAGACTCATCTTCCAACACTTTTGTGGCAGTGTCCACGCCATTACCTCACGCCTAAACCCCATACCACAACAGCCGCCGCCAACGCCACCAGGCGGCATACCGAGCAGAGCAGAGCCGTCATCAGGGCTCGAGGTGCTAGAGACGGAAAACTTTCGCATGCAGTGCTTCAACACTATGACGGGGACCAAGTTCCTGCTGTTCACGGATACGACGCAGACCAACGTTGATGTCACCATCAGGAGGATATACGATCTGTACGCCGATTATGTCATGAAGAACCCGTTTTATTCGTTGGAGATGCCGGTCCGGTGTGATTTATTTGACCGGAAACTACTGTCATATATTAGAGAGATTAATAACCGCTAGACGTATCGCGTTGCGGTGAGCACGTGGAATAAAAAGGCTGGTTTAACAAGTTTTCATGCTCCCGCTGCCGGTATCCATGTACTATATGGGATACACCGTGCAGCTCTATACTAGGTATCCTCTAAGTTGCTTCGTACTTCTCCTAATGTACATGTGTTCACGGCCAACCGTCTCAAGATGTGTCCATCTTGTCCCCATCCTCCTTCTTGCCGCCTTCGCTTCCCTTCTTGTCTCCGCTGCCGCCCTCGCCAGTCTCATTCTCCTCCTTGATTCCTTCCAGGGATGCCTTTGTCGCCGCCTCTTCCTCTTCCTTTGCCAGCTTTTCTTGCCTGGCCTTTTCCTCTTCCATACTCATGCGCAGGGCGAGGGCCAGCTCCGGCTCCAGGGCGGGATCGAAGCCAAACTCAAACTCCTCGCCGCCTCCGCCGCCGCCGCCACCATCACCGCTGCCGGCATTATCGCCAAGAAGAATGGGGCTGGAAATGAGCTGGTCGCTCAGCAGCTTGCTGCTAGGTGGTATGACGACAAAGTGCGAGCCTTCGCTGCCCTTGACCGCCTCGTTGAAAGCCTCGAGCTTCTTCTGCGTAGCGTCGTCATCGAGGTCGCCAAAGAGGACAAAGTCGACAGAGATATTTCCCTTCTTCATCTTCTTGGCCAATTGCGTGAGCTCCTTTTCCTTCTCTTCGATCGGTGAGCACACAAAGACTATTACCCGCTGTCGCTGCGATCGGTTCTGTCGGTGCTTGAGCGCGAGCTATAAACAGTTAGTATCTAGAAAAAGCAGCAAATGAAACAAGGTGGGACGTACTGTTGCCACCTGGATGCCCGTCTTTAGGTGCGAAGAGCCTCCAATCTTCTTCTTTGTGCGATGCAGACCCTCGAGGATCTTGCCTTGCTCGGTCGTCAGGGTGACGAGGACTTCAGGTCCCTTGCCGCCCATGCTCATCAGACCAACAGAGGATTCTGGGTTGCCTTGCGTGATGCTTTGGAACAAGACATTGACGGCGTCGACTTGTGAATCGAATCGTGTGGGTTGGTAGTCGCCATTCCTGCTGCTCTCGCTGTTGTCAACGACAACCATTACCGCCTCGAGAACCATCCTGACGGTCGTATATCCTATCTATCGCCTGTATGTGTCGTGTATGATCTGCCGTCGGGGTGGAGGAGGGAGATTGGTGACTTTGGGAGATGCGTTGCGTGGCGATGACGGATGGTTGTCAAGGTAGCAAGCGCTCGAATTGGAGAGTTCCAGCACGTCGTCAGTGCTGTTCAGCCTAGCGGAGCGTGCGACTGCGGAAGCTTGGGGCACAAAGTAGTCTATACGTGGAATGCAGGGCAATTTGCGGGGTCTGGCCACCCGGTGGCTTGTACTAGTACCTGCCCACCTTAGCGCGGCGAGGTGGCAGCTTCCAGCTTACTAACCTGAGCTATGGGCGGAGCCGTTTGTTTACTTTGGCCGTTCCAACCAGTGACAGCACGCGCTATCTCCAACTCGCCCAGGTTTCGCATAACAGCTTCACCTCAACTTTATTCCACCAAAAAATAGCTCTGATCTTTGACGATAACCCGCAATTTCAGAGCTCGACATGGCTCCGACGAAATCAAAGAAGCGCGGCTCTGGCGACTCGACAAAGCAACGCGCTGGTGTCGCCGTGCCTCTCAAAGATGCTCCATCGACACCGACACACCGAAGCCCTATCAAGAAGAGGGCTGGAATTACACTGCAGCAGAAGAAGACTTTGATTGAAAATCTGCAGCTTGAAAGTGCGTGATTTTTGGTGGAATAGTATTTGTTTTGACTTCATGCTGACTTTCTTCCAGTCACTGAGCGAGCCAGACGACTTCGAGCCCAGTATCATCTCCAAGCGCAAGGGCTTCGATCCCGCGTTGAAATACGCGTCAACCGTATACCAACATCCATGCGGAAAATGAAGATGGGCGACTTGCTTCTCAAATACCTCAACCAAGAACAGAACGCAGCACGGCCTCCTGTCCCCGCCAAGGACTCTCCGCGCAATGCTGCTACCAGCCGCGTTCCGCCCAGCAGCAGAGCTCCCAGACGTCTCAGGTATGTTTTTTTTCTCATACGGGGAAAAAGCTCTACTTGTGCTAACATGCGTCAGTGATATTTGCAGAGATAAGGAGAATGATGTAGAGAACGAGGGTGCCAAGAAGCGTGGCCGAGGAGCGATGGGAGACAAGGGCTTTGTTCGACCAGCACAGGTGCTTTCGCCCACGTCGTCCAACTCACGCCTTGTAAACCAGGGAACAACTGCATCACCAGCCAAGGCGTACCACAGCAGGCCAGGCTCACCGTTAAAGTCAAACGCAGCAGGCTCCACTGCCAGGGCAACAAGCGTGTTGTCCAGCATGGTGGAGAGGGCCAAGGCTGTCCGTTCCGGAACCACGAGAAAGCCGACCAACCCAACTCCAACTCCTGCAAAGACACGTACCGGAACAACTGCGACTACTGCAAAGACTCGACGAGGTGGCGGCGTGACCAAGCAGCCTGCATCGCGACCAGCAACGCGCACCGGCCGCAGGGCAAGCAACCACAGCGAGACGAGCGAGGGAAGCGCAACGACAGTGGTCCGCAAGGCGGCGCCATCGAAGGCAAGCACGGCAACGAACAAGAAATCGGTCATGGGCAGCATCAGGAAAGGAGCTGCGCCCAAGAAGGCTACCGCGCCGACGACAAGCAGCAGTGGACGTGTCCTTCGCAAGCGAACCTAAAGGCATTGGAATACTGGATACTGGGACTGGAGTCACATTTTGTTTTTTTATGACGTGGCGTTGTTCGGCATGGGAAAGGCGTTTTGGACTAGTTGGGAAACAAACACATAGCAAGTGACAAGGATATGCTGGCGTGTGGCAATGAGAACTGTTTTAAATTTTGGGAATGAAATGCGTCAAGATTTTCTAAGTAATTCGTGGTATTATGTGACTCAGCTGGCAGCGGCGGCAGCAGCCTTCTTCTTCTTGTCGTCCACAAACTCGATATTGTCCTCGGGAATCTCCTTGTACTTTTCCAGGATAAACTCTTCCAGCTCGTCGCTCACGTCGCCCTGGACGACGATTTCCTCACCGCCAGACGGCACCTTTGTGACTGATGAACCCGTGGCGAATTTCTTGCCAAAGTCCTTTGCGCACTGCCGCCGAAAAAAAGAAAAGAGTTAGCGAAAATTCTACTGTGGACGTCAACAACACAAGGCCAAAAGACACGCACCTTTTTCAGATCCATTCCGAATGCCTCGAGGCCAATGACGGCCGTGACAAATTTCTTCTTGTTGCGCTCGATTCGCTTAATGGTCACGACGCTCTTGGCCAGCTTGTCGGCTTGCTTGGCCTCTTGTGCCTCTGCCTTGGCCGTCTTCTTCTGTGCGTCCTTGGCGGCGCGCTTCTGGGCTTCGACGGAGAGGGACGCCGTGGCGGCTTCGAGAGCTTCTGCAGTGTTGGGCATGGGGAATTAGCGTTTGTGTTTCTTTTGGAACGCAAATCAATAGGAGGGGGAGAGTGTCACTAACCAGCAGACCATATTCTATCGTACATTTCCTTCTGGTTGGCCTCGAGCCATTCCTGGCATTTCCTCACCTTGCCGCCATACTCGCAGTACTAGAGAACGGGCTGGTTAGTCGCATTGTTGGTAATAAATGGCATACAATCTCTGATACGCTGTCAGCTCGTGGCAAATCGGTCGGGTTCGTACCTCTGGAGGAAGCGTGCAAACTGGAGGAGGAAGATGGCCAAGTTAGTTAGATGGACGGGACACGCGACGGGTGCAGAGGGGGTAGACGATGGCACGTACCGCCGCAGTACGTTACGTTTCGGCCCTGAGGCTCAAAGGCAACGTCGCCTTGTTCTGTGTCTGCCATTCTGACCGGGTTTGCTGCCTATTCTGCTGTTGATAGGGTTGGGTATGTGTCGTCGTCACTCGAGGGATCGCGGGGTTTGGAGGGGTATTTCTGCTGGCGAAAATGCAAGCTCGAGCGCCCCACCATAGGCCCAATTGGGCGGCTTCTGACGAGCTTCCCGGAGAGTGACCCACCAAAGCTGGCTACCAAGCTGCTATGGGTGAAAACGGATGGGATAATCGGTTGGCCAACAAGCTGTTGGTGATTATAATAAAATGGCAGCATGATTAAAATTAGATGACAAGAGACCATCTATGTAAATTTTCTTAGAGCCCTAGCGGAGAGGCTGACGCATACTATTGCGCTCCATGTATATCTTTATTCGACTTATAAGGCCTTTGTCCTTTGCTCGGCCGCCAGCACAAGACAGTGAAGAAAGAAATCTGCACGGGCTTTCACTTACTATTTTGGAAGAAATCTTCAATTGCCGAATCTGTACATTACAGTTAGTAAAAAGGAGGGCAAAAATGATCATCATGTAACTCTTACTGTAAGGGCGCATGTGCTCAACGCTCGCCGGTGACTGGTATACATGCCTCACATAGTCCTTCAGACCAGGGGCGGAGAATTCGCGAAAGTTGAGGAGCTCCTCGTAATATGTCGCAACCAGGTACTCTTCAAATGTGAGCCCGACAATGAAAAAGTCCTCCTTACGCAACTCATCTTCGGAGTCCTCTTGCTCCTCCTCCTCGTCCTCCTCCTCCTCGGGGTGCTCGGCGTCGACAATCTCACTAGACGACAGGCTGCTGTACACATCAAACGAGGAGAAGATGATGCAGTGGCCCCCCGACCGACTCAAGTATAGGTAGGCAAAGGCGCATGCTTGCTGGTCTATGTAGAAGCGCATCACGTAGCCGCCGGCACCGCCGTCAACCACAGCAGGGCAATCGATGATCTTGCCCAGCCTGAAGTACCACGCGGAGTAGCTGGGAAACCGCAAGTGAAACCGCGAGCTGCGGCAAAACGTCTCGAACCCGACCGGCAGCGTGAGGCCAAAGATCGCAGCCTGCTTGAGCACGGCGTCGACTTGCCAGCCCTCTGCCATTGGCTGTGAGCCTTCCAGTCCGTTGTACCGCTCCATGGTCTTGGCCATCTCGGGCCCCAGCGGCGGCAGCCAGCCAAAGGTACCGTCGAGCCGCATCCAGCTGCGGAGGTCCGGCGGCGAGCTCCTGATATACACGCCGCGGCTTCGATCTAGGCCGAGATTGTAGCATTCCGTGTCGGCCATCTCGCGGCGCCGTGTGCTCCAATCGGGATAGAATTGCTTCACGTGGCCGGGGAAGGATGGTATGAGAGAGCGGCAATACTTTCTGGGCGAGGCCGTCTCAAATAGGGCGCACATTGCTCTTGCATTCTTCATCCATGCCTGGTGTGGCTTTATGAGAGAGCTGGCTGCGCTGCTGAAGGCGCGGTTGTAGGTCTTGACGACTGATTCCAGGTCGAAAGGGTTGAGGTTACGGAGTATCTGGAGAAGAATCTCGGCCGGCAGCCGCAGAATCGGGGCATCCATTGTGAGGCAGCGGCACGGCGAACAGGATAAAGGTCGGATGGAGGTTTAGATCTCAATATCTGAGGTTCACGGAACGGATTCGGGTTCAATCCTTTTATATGTTGAGACGTTCGCAAAGCCGCCTGATTTGGTCGAGTCACTTTCAGCTCAAGCTGAGAGGCAGGCAGCTAGCCCCTCTTACACAAGGCGCCCAACCCTTACCTCTGTGCGAGGGCGTACGCTTAAACCACCAGCGCTGTATGTAAACAATTTCGCAACCATCCGTATGTAGAATACTGCAAGAAAGCGAAAGAAAAGCTGGACAATGTACGCGGTACGAGTAACACACAGATCTGCACCTCTGAAGATGGCCCCCAGATTCGCCCCCAGGGTCGGCCGGGTCGGTGGCTGCATCAAGACACAATAGTCCACCACATATACGGAGAACCATGTGCCAGCACAGACGTGGTTCGCAGCATTTCTTTTCTTTTCGGGCCGTTCAAGGTTGCTTCATCTGGACAAGTTATTTTTCCGCCCCAAAACGGCAGACTTCCGGGGTTACACAGGTCGCTTCGCGGCGCGGGGGCATCCTTGCTCCTTCACCCTCTCAACAGGCCGTATTAGCCGCCCGCGATGCCACACATCCTCCTCATTGGCCCGCTCTTCCCCAACCCAACTCCAATCATCCACGTCCGAAATGCTACTTGGCGCGCGCTTTCCACCATCACACTACAGATGGCTGATGGCGTTGCATTATCGGATACGGGATGCGTACATGTACTCCCCCGCCCTGCGCAATATCCAGAGCGGCCCTTCTCTTCTGGCCGATCAAACAGAATCCCCTTCATGAGGGCGAAAGGCCGCTGAAATGAAAGCGTGCAAACGTCGCTCGCAACCTCGTAGACCTGTACAGCGCGCATTTCATTCTGAATACGCAGTACTCGTGCCAAAATCAACTACTGGCGACCGCTTCTTCTGATGTTTAGCTGGCGCTTATAGAACCGCTGCGATTGGTCCGGATACTGCCAGAGGATGGGATGCCCGCCACACCACTTCGTCGTCTCATGCACGACACCACCTAGAGGCCCCCAGCTGTAGGCGCCAACGCTATTATAGCCTGCTCCGGCACATGCATGCAACCCATCTCGTGGCCGCTATCGACTGGGTACACAAAGGCTTTGTAGCCAGTCATCCCCAAGTCGGACGAACGGTTAGCCGCTCGAAATGTGCGGCAGGCCTCTTTAAGTCTGGCAAACCGCCGCTTCCCGATCGGGCACCTGTTTTGCCTTCTCCATCTTCGTTTCTCCTGTCCTCCTTTTGTCGTTGTAATTCTTTATTTCCTTTTTCCTTTTTTCTTGTTGGTGCTGTTGGAGGAATAGATGCTTCGTTGAGCGAAGCAGCCTGTCACTCACTTCACATCCCACCCTCGAGCGCCGGTCGCCGAGCTTCACGTTACAAAACTACCGAATTTATTTGTTACTAGTGTTGATCACTACATCTGACAGCGCGGAAGAGCCTGCTTATTTGTGACCTCTATCCGGGATAGAATTGTCGCATCGCCAACATGGCCCAGGCTCTTCGCGCGCCGCAGAGCAATTACCAACCAACCGGATCTTCGCTGGATCGAAGACAGAGGCGGTTGCTTAATCCTATAATAGAAGAGGACAGCGATGACTGCATGGCTCAGTATGGCATGAACCAAAGAGCAAAACGCGACGAAAATTCCCAGCTCAAAATCGAGGCATGGCTGTCCCCAATGAGCGATCACTTTCCCACGCCGCGAGGCGTCAACTTTCTATCCGCTCCCGTTCTCCCGTCGTCACCGTCGACCGTTTCCGCCGATGGGAGCTCTCCGACGACGTCCTCGAATCCCTGGAACCGCGCCAGCGTCGCCACCGAGAACACTGAGTTTGAGGACTTGTACGATGTCTCCGACTCAGAGGACGATGCCCGGCCCGACCCGAAATGTGCCGCTCTCAACAAGACAACTCGGCCCGCTGTGTCCTCGAAACAACCTATTCGCTTGGTCATACCATCTGGGCGAAATAGCTCAAATGAGGACGAGTGGTCTGCTGCCGACGAGCTCAAGCGGATAACGTCGCCGGTTCCACTTACACCATCCGCCAAGCTGCCCATGTCGCCAGCTCAGATATCTTTCATGGGGAAACAGCAGGCTCTAGAAGTACCAAGCGCTCCCCCGTCACTAGATGGCAGCCTTACATCAGAGCAGCTTGCTGCCATGAGTTCGCCGCCAACTCCGGTCATTGGCAATGAAGAATCGTCCAGCGAGGAGGCTTGGACTGGTGTGCAGCTTCAACCTGGTGCCCTCGCAACACTACAAGCATTGTCTGCTACCGAAGATGATGTCCAAGATCAGCCTTCGCGTGTTCTCGAATTAACACAGATGGAAACACGAGACAATACAGAAATGCGCCAACTGCCTCTACGCCTCATTACGGGTGTTCTGGGACAGAGTTCAAGAACAGCATCCTCATTGAATCCCGCGAGGCAGTCCCTTGCCGAATTGACAAAACTAGAAATACCTTCCCCTGGAGGATTCTTTTCTGGATTGTCGCCCAGGTCTCGCAACACTTGGCATCCGCCTACGATGACGCCCGACGGCATGCCACCACCTACGTCCACTACGGCCGAACAATTCTACAGGTGTCCCTGGAATATCGACAGCACAGTTCCTCCTGTTCCCAGTCGCCCAGATTCTGCGGAAGGGTTTTATAGAATCCATGGTCTGTCGTCGGAGCCTGTTGAGCAAGTCGTAGAAGTGCACGACGACGACTTGTCCGATGACATGCCGACAGCTCGACCCGCACTGCCGACACCAAGGCCCATCCCCGCGATAGAGGGCGACAATCAGCCTGCATCTCCTGACGTCGACGAAGCTCCGACTGAGATTGTAGTCGATTACGATCCGAATTATGCGCGAAAGCAGCAACAAATTGCCCTCTCCAACTTTGATCGCACCGAGCTTTGGCTGCACGCACAAAGAGCCTACTTAAAAGGTGTTGATGATGACGACGGTGACGCTCTCAAGACGATTGCCGAAGCCCCAGAGGAAGAGGACAAAGAGGATTCCCAAAAGGCTGAGAGCAAAGATAGCACGGATTCGCAAAAGAAAGTTGTCCGATTCTCGCACATTATCACGACCACGGCGCAACCGAAGCGTCTCCCGTCCAAACTGTTGCGACAGGAATCAGCGTACTACCGTGCCTTTCAAGACTACATTGTACGAACACAGCGTTGCGACGTCTACGTTCATCAGCTACCTCGATTTGAATTCCTCCAAACTCAGAGGGCTTGCCTGCGAGAGACGCATATGAACCAGCTGCTCGGCAAGTATCAGCTCAGCGTCGTACCACAATCTGCCAAGAAGCGCCTCAGTGCCAACGTAGCGCGCGGCGATTTGGATTTGACGGATGACCCCGAGAAGCTGCGACGTGAAAAGGAACAGGAGGCCATGAACCAAATGGCCATGCCGTCTTGGCATGTTGCTGCCATGAAATTTCTCAACGGCGGTCGACTTATCAGGGCGCCAGTCACGAAGCGGCTGGCGCGGCTCTCCGTTCTGCCTCCTGCCAAGGACGGCGCATCGCGGGACAGGGCTCGAGTTCTCGACCTGGGTGGACAATCCACATGCGATTGGGCGTGGCATTGTGCCCTGCAGTACCCGAATGCCAAAGTCTACACAGTCACAACAAAGGCCATTCGCCAGCTATCCAACGCCAACATTCGCGGACCGCCAAACCACCGCCAGGTCGCCGTGAAGCGGCTCAGCCACCTGCCATTTGGCGACAACCAGTTTGACCTCATCTCGGCCCGCGAGCTTCATTCAATCCTCAAGTTTGTCGGTGAGAACGGCGAGGACGAATGGGAGACGTGCTTGCGGGAGTGCATGCGGGTGCTGAAACCCGGCGGATACTTGGACTTTTCCATTCTCGACTCGGATCTCATGAATGCCGGCCCCGTCGGACTCGCCAAGAGCGTCGAGTTTGGCTTCACCCTAAAGACGCTAGGCTATGACCCGAGCCCATCTAAGCTGTGGCTGAAGCGGCTTTCGCGCGCTGGGTTCGAGGACATTCGCCGCGCGTGGGTGTGCCTGCCCATGGGGGCGAAGCGCAACCTGCACAAGATGCCGACGCCGATTCTTCCAAACGGTACCCTTGACGAGGGCTCGCGAGTCTATCAGATGGAGGCCATGACAATGGGGAGCACGGATAGCATTGCGAGCGTGTGCAGCATTCTGGGCGGGTGGAGCTGGGAGCGGTGGCTGCTGCGATGCGAGATGGAAAAAGTCGCTGGAGAGCTGCGACTGGTCGACACGGTCACGGCTAGCGAGTCGATGAAGGAGGCGGCAAAGAGCTTGGATGGCGTCCATGCTGTCATGGAGGAAGGGAGGAACTGCAAGGCTGGGTACCGGATGCTGAATGGGTATGCTAGGAAGCCTAAAGCCGGTAGTGATGTGATTCCTATTGGCATGTGTAGCTAAGATGTAGCAAATCAATTGAGGGAGTATTTATTTCTGCTTTCATCTTTCATGAGGTCCTGTATTAGTCTAAAAGATTGTAAATGTAGCCCAGTTCGCCCTTTTATTACGCGTTCGGCCCATTGTCCTTGCCGGTATCAGGAATGCCGATATATGTAATAATGATGCTCTTGGCCGCCTGGTCCTTTTGGTGGTGAGGCACTTGGTCGTGCGCTTGTCCTCGCTGACCACACCCCTGGTCAGCACCTTGCCCCCGGCCTTGCCGCAGGACGCGTCGCTGTAGGCGGCAATCCCAACCGGCAGGATGATGCCGGAGTCGGGCTTGGCCTCGAAGCTATCATAGAAGCCAAACTTGAAGCCGTGGAAGCCGGCGGCGCCGAGGGCGGTGGCGTCGTAGCATTCTCGGCCTTTGAGAATGACCGTGCTGCTGTCAATGGTGGGACCGAAGAGGGACGAGCATTTCTTGTCGGCGAGCAGGGTCACCATGCCTTGGTGGTCTGTTTTCGGCAAGTGTTCAACATCGGCCGCTGCGAGGTGCGCGAGGAAGAAGAGTGCTGCGGCGGTTGCCTTCATTGTGTCGGTGGTTGATGAGATGCCTCGAGTGAATGATTGGAGGCTCTGTGGTTAATAGACGACGGGGGTTAGGATGGCTGCACGCTTAGGCAGATACCTGTATATATCGCTATGCATTAATATTCCCTCCTTTATTTGGAGCATTTAGAATGGTTCCATAAAGACACTGTCTCGGCTACAAAAAGCTCACAACTGTAAGTGTAGTTCGTGGAGGTGTCAGTAGTGTATTTAGTGTGATGCAAGGGCAGCTAGGCCGTACATAAGCGGAAAAATGGATTTGTGCAGTGCGTACTCCGTACTGCCGTAGCACATGATAACGGAGCAGCATATTACTTGTGGTACTACGTAAAAGCACAGCTGGCGAGGTGTAAGTCATGTCTTACGCTAGCCTCTCAGCGCAAGGACATCATCAAATCTCTTGTGGATGAGCCCATGTTTGAAGCTCGTATTCAAGCCAATGACCAGTCTACACGCTACTATACTATGTAGCTCATTTGAAAGAAAGAGCCTTCGCCAATTGGTTAAAGAACATGACTCTTTATGGGCTGAGATATCCGTCATTTTTACAGTACTTCTCGTTTTTCGTGGCTGTGAGCCTCGCAGCCAGCGGCCCGCTCCGCGAACAGCCCCTGCAGTTACCCCGGTATGCCGATCGTTTTAGCGCGTGGCGCCGGTGAGGATCGTACCCGACCTTGGCCACCGCAAAGAGGGCATAGGAGTTGCCAGGATCGGAATTATCTAACATAGTAGGGCGATGATGTAAACCACTTCGAATTCTTATTGTTGTAGTGTTATTATGTAACATTGATTATTCATTTCCCCGGCCCTACTTTTGGCAGTATCTCCTCCGAAGTAGTGGATAACACCTTCGATGCACGAAGTGCCCATCCACGGTCTGTATCGCATTTACCGGAAAATGGTGCAGTCCGTGACAAGCTCTCCGTCCTGGAATAAAAGAAAATTTGTGTGAGCCCCTATAATAGTTTTGGTGTTGGCGTGTTACTTTCAACTTACCGTTGCCGCACAACACGCGATTTCGGCCTGACAGACGTCTACAAAAGTCGCATCGGGGAGTATCATGCCTGGGAGGACGACATTAGCCTTTTTCATTTCTTTCTGTAACTTGAAACCGTTCGTTTACGAACAATTCTCATAGTTGAACTTGGATTCTACTGGATCGGCACGTTTGGAGACGCCTTCATTCTTTTCGCAGCAGAAGAGGGCAGATGGCTTCTCGCAGGGTTAATCTTCAGCTCGCTTCAAACTGGGCGTCTGCGAGGCCACAGTACTGCCAACGGCGGCAGCCACGGCCAGAAGCTGGATAGCGAATGAGTACATGTTGTTCTTCGGAATAACACGCTGGAGGACAGGTAGGATCCAAGTTGGCCTATGAAAGTTGAATTGATCTGGCATTGCTTACCTTTTTATACGCGTTTCGTAGGCTCCAGCTAATTGCTTGTCGGCAGGTTTGGCCCTTTAGAGAGACAGCACCATCCATCGTTTAGGCTTGATCCAACCTGGCCAGGCCTGCCCCTTACAGATACAAGCTTGGAATCCTTCGCGCCGCGCATTTCCTCACCGAAATGGGTTGTCCTTCATGCATGCTTTACCAAGACAGTATCACACAGTCGTGATGGTTGATTTACTTCTCTGTTTCCGATTAAGCGGACGGCAGACGTTCAAGTTGTTCATGTTTGAGACTAGCTTACACGCCGCTCTGGGTGCCGGTGGTGTTGTGGGCCTAAATCCCTGGTGGCAATTGGATGCCCTTGTATATCTTAAATGAAGAAAAAAAAGAAAGAAAAGAAAGAAAGCATAAGGGGAAAGGGAGTGCCGTGAAGCCGAAGAAAAAGCAATGCGAAGTCGCTAACCGAAATTTTGTCTCAGTGGCCTCCTAGGTGCCGAGGGTTTGGTGCCTGTGAGTACTGTATGTGCTCTGTACAGATTCTATTACAGCAAGACAGGGCTACAGCGATCGGTGTGCCAAACAAGACTCACGCCCCCCCCTGGCTGACAGAGCCAGTGGATCTTTTGGCTGGGCTGTCATTGTAGCACCAACGAGTATAGGACTAAGGTTAGTTGCTCGGTGGATGAGCACGCGCTGTCCCCTTCCTTAGTATTGCAAGCTCGCGTTCATGGCCAGCACTTTGCGTCAGCATCGGCTAGCGTACGGCAGTAGGGCTGCCATTCGCTACTTGGTTGTTACCTGGGTTAGTATTATTGTGTGTTGGTGGACTTTGTTGTGATGTGCTGGTTTTTTTGTTTTTGCTGGATGAATCACGGTATGGTAAATGCCATTGATGAATTTAATAATGGACAATAATTTCAGCCGCTAAATAGTTTGATACTAAAGAGCTAAGCGGCCAGCACGCCACAGTTTACGGCCTAGATAACTTCACGGTGACGCCATATCGCTGGCCATCTGGCTACCAGCATGCTCCGTGCACTAGTTGATCGCCGAATTGGAGACCATGCTATGAGCCTGTGCTGGAGAAGTCCTTGTGCTAGAGACGTTTTCCACCAGCTTAGAGCTTAATTGTCATTCTGGTTAATGTCAGTTCAAAACAGAGTCTGCTGCTAGGGTATACCGACATTAGCGCCCAGCTCAACAATGTCCAGTCCGCCCAACTGTAGCCCGGCATCCAGGCTGACGCCTCGACGATCATTGTTGTGCTCGCCTACGCTCAATTCAAAATCGATGCCCGTGGCATCTCCGCGACGTTCAATGTTACGTGCGACCTAATTTCTATGTTAAATTTTGTTGCCCAAAACCACGAGAGTCAGCAGCCAAACCTGAGTAGGGGCGGCAAGAGCCATGGCGCTGAGCGCGAGGAGGATAGCAAACTGCATTATGAAGCTGCGTAAATGGGCAAGTGTATGAGTATGAGTGATGTGTTATTCGAGAAAGTTATAAGGCCGCGAGTTATCCGGGCTGGAACACAAACGAGCAGGGGCATTTATATATTATGTCGCCTGCATGCCGTGCCAGGATGTAAGTGGCCTGGACGGGGGGCTGGAATGAGGTTGCGCACTTTGTCTCAATGGACGGGTATGGCCGTTCAGCTGTAGACGAAGTGATAGCAAATATCATGCATCCATTTAAGACAAGAGAGCTCGTGCGTCCAATGAATTCAACAGCAGCGGCGACGGTCAGTACGCGACTGGAAATTCGATTGGCACTTTCAGCTCTCAAAATGAGCAGCCCCTTGCATATGATCGCCGTCGCCGAAAAGTCAATTTGGATACCGTCAAAGCAAATTAGAACACATGCCACAATTCTATAATATCTGGCCTCAGTATTAAAACATAATTGCATTTTCTGGCCTTCCTTTGTTCACGTCGTTTTGAACGTACAGTCTGCAGCATCGCCCATATCCAGCCTCACGCGCCTTGGCCATTCGGGGCGCATATGACCTTCGGTCGTAGCGTGAGTGCGAAGACTTACAAACACGCGCCTGCCATGGGGGCCAAACACCATGACCAGGAGCCGGAGGTCGCGTTGCTGAGCTCAGTAGATGGTGAGACTCAACCGTCCGTCGAAGACGGTGGCCAGTCACGGACCCAGCTACAATACGTTGGCCATCACATATGGCCCGCTGCCATGCAAATTGGGAAGGGCAGCTTACTGCCGCGCATCATGGCTGCCGTGCTCTGCGCCGCACTTGCCTTTGCGTGCATAGCAAGTTTTACGCATGTACGCCGCCCGCCGTTAGAAGCCTGTCTAGCGGCAACAGGCGTGCCGCTGGTAACAAAAGCGTCCTCAGCTTGGCAAGGCGAAATCAAGCCCTATAATTTGCACGCGACGTACGTACCCGCAGCCGTTGCGGTTCCGCGCTCTATTCAACATATCCAAGATGCAGTGCTATGCGGTGCGGAGAATGGCATCCGCGTTAGCGCCAAAGGGGGCGGGCACAGCTTTGCCTCGTTTGGCCTCGGCGGAGAGGACGGACATTTGGTCATTGCGCTGGATCGTATGAACCAAGTCGTCCTAGAAGAAGACAACACAACCACTATCCAACCTGGCGCCAGGTTGGGGCATATTGCACTGGAGCTGGATCGACAAGGGCAACGGGATATCGCGCATGGCATTTGCCCCGGGTACGGCTAAGCATCCATTTGTAATTCTGGTTGAGGGATAAGCTGCTAACAGCCACCATATATAGAGTCGGGATCGGAGGGCATTCGCTTCATGGGGGGCTCGGCATGGCTACTAGGACCCATGGGCTGACGCTAGACTGGCTGATCGGCGCCAAGCTCGTCGTCGCCAACGGATCGCTCGTAGAATGCTCAGAAACGCACAATAGCGACTTATTCTGGGCTCTGCGAGGTGCTGGGTCATCGTTTGGCGTCGTTGCTGAGCTAAAATTTGATACCTTTCCTACGCAGCGTGAGTTGACGCGGTTCACGCTCGTCACGAAATGGGACAAAGGCACGGCAGCTGCTGGCCTGGCCACGTTACAAGATTTTGTGTTTAACGCTCCACGGGAGCTAAATATGATGTTTATCATTAATAGCAATGGGCAGCAATTTGTGGAAGGGTTTTTCTTTGGAAGCCAGCAACGTCTAGATGACCTCATTGCTCCATTACTGGGCGATACAGGAGCCCGCCTCGCCAGATTACAAAGCCTTTCCTGGATCGAGGCCCAGGAGTACTTTGCCTACGGCGAGCCGCTCGACATGACGAATGGATACAACGTGGTAGGTTATCACTGGTCCCCTTTACCGCGGAGAGCTTGCCGCTAACTATGTGTGTCTTTATTCAGACCGACAGATTCTACAGCAAGAGTGCAGTCACGAGCAAGTTGGCCGAAGCCCAGCTCCACCAGCTGTCACTTCATCTATTCGAAAACTTCCATAACACGTCCTGGCCAGCAGACACGAAATGGGCCTACATGATGGACCTGTACGGCGGCCCACAGTCGGCCGTTGCTAGGTCGAATGCATTGTCGACCTCGTTTGCACACCGGGACAAGTTCCTCGTCCACCAGTTCTCTTTGCGCAGTACCGAAGAGTATGTTGCAAGATATGGTGTTCCATTAATGACACAGTTCAGCGACAGCTTATTACGCAACTTGGATGACGATGATTGGGGCTTGTATGTAAACTATGTTGACCCGCAGATAGATGCAGCCAAGGCGCCGTTACTATACTACGGAAGCAACCTCGCTAAGCTAGAGAGCATAAAAGCTCGCGTGGACGGACAAGACGTTTTTTGGAACCCACACGGAGTTCGTCCTGGGTTCGGGTAGCACGGTACGCGGGAGCGGGCTTTGGCCCTGGACCTGATGGTAATTGGAAAGTGGCGATTGGGCAAATCTAGATGTCATTCAGCGGACAACTTGTAACAAATATAACAGCCAAATTTGGCGTAATAATGTCTTTATATAATGTCAGAGGCAACTATCAAACAGCTAGCCAGCATCTCGCTGTGAAAGATACTGTCGTGCGAGAAAACTTGAAGACGAGCATGGTGGTTTGCGTTACGGTACCAGTTAATAGCCATGAAAAGGCACCACAGACCAGACCGCCGCTGTGGTGAGCGGGTTGTGCCTGCTTGCCCTACTGGAACCATGGCGGCTCCTTCATTTGCCTTAGCGCTTTCGGCCCGCTCACAGCGCCAGAGGGAATAATACGCTCTAACAGCCGCAGCCGCTGTCCGAGTCGCGACCGACGCTACACGCCATTTGCTGGTTGCAATCGGTATCTCTGTGACACAGAATCCAGTCCCCGTAGCCGTTGTTTAACGCTGTCCAACACCACGGGCCGTCACCACATCTCAAACCCTTGTCACAACCAAACGCCTTCGGGCCATTATAACATTCTCTCTTCTGGAAAGAAGTCTTTCCGAACTCGTGCGACGATCCAGCGTCGTATAGGGTTCGCATCTGGTGTTCAGATGGAGGTTCATTGGCCAAGACTTTGGTCGCGTGCAGCAAGACATACGCAACAAGAGCAACATATACCATTTTGACAAGGTGAAGATATGGAGGAAAGATAGTTTCTCAGAATTTCCGAGGACAATTACATCAATAGAGCCTTTGTAATATAGCGGTAGCGCCAATTGCCTTTTTAATCCCGTATGGAGTAATTAATCACGTAGACCACTGCGCAAAAGCCGTGTAAGTGGTGTCGGCTCCACCAGGAGCACTGCAGGCGTATGGGGTAAATGTCCACAATTGGCAGTTCCTGCATCGATGCGACGGCACCTAAAAAGCAGGCTGCGCTGCGTTATTGAACTTTTATGCCCTTCACTTGGCCAGATTTGGTCGGTTAATTTTAAATGCGGGATGAAAAGGCTAGGCAATGTCCCTATGTGGAAACGCATGCAACACGAGCGGCGAACTATAAACTAGGCTTTATTGCTTTGCTATCCCGTCTTTTCCCCAGATTTCAAGATGCCGAGTTTTGACAAGGCTACGTAGTGTCTTCATGTGAAGATTATGTTCCGACAGGCTTTGAAGAAATAAAGAGGTGGTGTTGATTTAATTTCCAAAGTGTCCTCCTCTGTCCGTTGTAGTGAGGCTTCCTCTTCTCGTCTACTTGCGAGACTAAATGCTGTGAGCTAACTCATCATGCGATTTTTCTCACTGCTAAGCGCTACTTTGGCGCTCAACGCCTGGTGTGGTCAATGCAGAGTCATAAATACCACTGCCACTGTCACCGCCAATAACGGCATCAGGCTCGTTTCCGGAGAAGCCCTGTTCACATTTGAGTACTCGACGCAGAACAGCAACTCGCGGAACTGGATTGGCCTGTACCATGCTTCTGGTGGCGGGCCGGATAACCAGGAGCTCGACGCTCCTTCACTTTCCTGGTCATATGCGCCATTGGACCATGGAAAAGTAAAGGTATCCGCGTCGGGTCTTGCACCTGGAGATTACAAGGCTTACTTCCTCGCCGATGACAACTACCGCTGGGTTGCTGATCCCATCATCGTCACTCTGTCGAGTGCTGGCGGTCAACTCACCCTAGTGGCCGGTGATATCCACCCTTATGTATTTGGGTTTTCAACGTCGAGCCCCAGCTCGAGAAATTGGATTGGAATTTGGTATGCCAATGGAGGAGCACCAGTGAACGAGGCTAGGGTCTCGTCCCCAGCCACTTGGGAATACACTGGCGACGCAAGTTCTGGGAGCATACGGCTCAAAACCCGAGGGCTGCCACCGGGTCGCTACGTTGCCTACTACTTGCACAACGATGGCTTCACGTGGCTGGCGAATCCAATCGACTTTTATATTCGCGGCAGTCCTGGCGCAGTTTCATTTCTCGTCGATTCGTTCACGACCCATCTAGCGAAGCAGGGAATACCATTTGTCGCGGATATTAGTGGACTGCTCGCAAATGCACCGGACGGTGACACCAGGTTTAGAAAGCTAAGCTCCACGAACGGTGACTGGATAGACGTCTCTGATCCAGGGCTGGTGTCGGGCACGCCTCCAGCCGGCGCCGATGGATCCAGTACCGTGACTGTCGAAGCAACGGGCTCGAATGGGTCTAAGGCTACACTCCAGGTTTCTATTCCGATACAGCAGATAATCGGCGAACTGGTAGTCTTGTCTTTCAACATTTGGATTGGCGGCATTAGAGCGAATGACTCCCATAAGAAGCAGCTGCGTCACATTATAGCCAGTGGAGCTGACATGGTGGGCATGCAAGAAAGCAATCCAGCTCATGGTCACCGGCTGGCCCAAGCACTGGGATGGTATGCATCGCAAGGAAAGGATGCAAGCATAATTTCTCGGTATCCTATTACGGAAACCTATGCTGCATCGGATATTTCAGTGGCTGTTCAGGCATCTCTTCACTACGACGACACAAAAGTGGTCTTTTGGAACGCCCATCCTGGATACAACCCGTATGGGCCGTACGACTTTTGCTTTTCCGGCATGAGCGTGAATCAGGTGCTAGACAGGGAGTCTCAATCTGGCCGGACATCACAGATTAGAGACGTTGTATCACGCATGTCGGGTGCGATCAACGACGCAGACAACATTCCCGTTCTTCTGACCGGGGACTTTAATGCCCCTTCGCACCTGGACTGGACGGATGATAACAGGCACTGCGGTGTTGGATATGTTCCTTGGCCAACGTCAAAGTACCCCATAGATGCTGGCCTAATCGACTCGTACCGGTCAATCCATCCAGACCTAGCTGCACAGCCTGGCATTACTTGGTCTCCAGTCTTCCTGACAAATGGTGAATATGGCAACCGACCTGAGCCAATGGATCGAATCGACTTTGTTTTTTACAAGGGGAGAAAGTTACAACCAGTGTCGTCTGAGGCTACGTTAGAAGGAAACCCGAAGCCTGAACCCGACGAGGCGAATAATGAGTGGCCGTCGGACCATCGATCAGTCCGCACTGTATTTCGCATTTCAGCATAAATTTAAGTATCGTTTCAAAGCGTATATACAGAAGAATAAAATAATATGCAAATATTGGTCCGTAATCAAAAAGCGAAAAGCAGCATATTTTTACATAGTTTTTGTCGGTTATGATGCGAGCAACCACTAAACCTACGCTTACGCGAAGAACAATATGCTTCAACGCAAACTATGAGTAAAATTCAGAACAATTTAAAAAGCCCAAAACTTTGAAAATGCAGTTATATATTTCATCAAATATTCAGAGAAATATTTTATTAATTAATCATAGTTGTGAATGGTCATCTCTCGTCGCCAGGTTCGTTGGAGTCCTTGGACACTAGCCTCCCAATTAGGAACTGGGGTAGACCTCCTAATGCGGTTAGACCATACACAGCAGCCCAGCCAACGAGAAGCAGCGACACCAAAATTTCGACCCATCCGGCCACCTCCTCCAGCCCAGCTTCGTCGTCAAGCTGCCTGCTGCCATCCGATACTCATCACGCGCAAGCTCGTCCCATCGCACAACCACATCGCCCAGCCGCGCATCAAGGGTCCCGGACATCTCGGTCGAGGCAGTGTTTCCTTTCCACTGCAACGCAATACCCCCCTTTAGCGGCCGAATCGAGACTACAAGCAGCCATGTCGAGTCAGAACAACTGGCAAGAGGAGGCCATGCGCCGTCTGCGCCAGATGCAGCAGGCTGGAGGCCGTCCTGGCGGTGCCGGCGGTCCTCAGCTGCCCAGGGGCAGCGGTGCTGCGCTCTTGGGTGGTGCTCTGCTCGTCGGCGGCGCCATGTTCTTCAACAATGCGCTGTTCAACGTTGATGGTGGTCATCGCGCAATCAAGTACAGGAGGATAAGCGGCGTGAGCAAGGATATCTACAACGAAGGTAAGCCTCCAGCGGTGCGGTTCTGCAATGTATCAGGGCCAGAGAGCATAGAGGAGATGTCGGAGACGCAGTTGCTAACGGCTGAGCAGGTACTCACATCAACATCCCGTGGTTCGAGACTCCCATCATCTACGACGTCCGCGCACGCCCCCGCAACGTTGCCTCCTTGACCGGAACCAAGGATCTTCAGATGGTCAACATTACCTGCCGTGTCCTGTCGAGACCCCAGGTCGATGCCCTGCCCCAAATCTACCGCACCCTCGGCACCGACTACGACGAGCGTGTCCTGCCATCGATTGTCAACGAGGTCCTGAAGGGTGTTATTGCCCAGTTCAACGCCAGTCAGCTCATCACCCAGCGTGAAATGGTCGCCAAGCTCGTCCGCGAGAACCTGTCCCGCCGTGCCGCGCGATTCAACATTCTCCTTGATGACGTTTCTCTAACTGTAAGTCTACTCCTCACGCAAAGTTATACCGCCATCCAAATCGCCATTATGCTAACCCATTGCGATATAGCACCTTGCATTCTCTCCCGAATTCACCGCCGCCGTCGAAGCCAAGCAGGTCGCCCAGCAGGAGGCCCAGCGCGCCGCCTTCATCGTCGACAAGGCCCGACAGGAGAAGCAGGCCATGGTTGTCAAGGCCCAGGGTGAGGCCCGCTCCGCCGAGCTTATTGGTGACGCCATTAAGAAGAGCAAGTCCTATGTCGAGCTCAAGAAGATTGAGAATGCTCGTCTTATTGCTCAACAGATGCAGGAGTCTGGCTCCAAGAACAGACTGATGCTGGACGCTGAGGGTCTGGGCTTGAACGTGTTTGAGAAGGAGGAGAAGAAATAAAGGGGGCGCGCGATGAGGGTATTTTGGCCTGCCATTTTTCAAGGTCAGAGATGAATCTCCACTGTATCTTTGAAAACCTGGAGTGTACTATAACAATTTACGGATCCAACTTTACTTTGCTATTGATGATGCTGTGACTGTAGCGCTCTGCCTTGGTTTCCGGTGCCAGATGCTCTTGCTAGGTTATCAACCATTACGTAGATTCTGCCTTTAAATGTTACCATCTGAAATAAATTACTCAGTTTCTGCTTGTAGATCTGCAGCAAGGCGGGCGACATCAAGGCAGCTCATTACCAATCCGCACAGCAGCACCGCAGACACAGACAGGCAGCCGCCCATGCCCACCAGTCCAACTACCCCACCACCGCCTCCGATCAACCGTCACTGCCGCCACTTCTGCACACCTCCCTCCAACAACCCAAGCAGCAAACTCCGAGCGCGCCCACTCTCCCAAAGCCGACAGTGCACCTCTATCGAACCCTTCTGAAGCTTTGCCTCTATCACCCCATCCCAAAACCCATACAATCCACCCCCCAAAGCCGCCAACATGTTGATCAAGTAAGCAAAACGCCGAATGCATACTGCGGGGTGGGCAAAGCCTCGCAACGAGAGCTATTAGAGCTAACCTCTGTTTCTCCTGTGCGTAGGGTGCGAACGCTCACCGGCAAGGAGATTGAGCTGGATATCGAGTCCGGATACAAGGTTTGTGTTTGGCAGGAAATAGGCAAACACCGGGGGAAGCGGCGGCTGACAAGGGAATGATGAATGCAGGTTGCGCAAATCAAGGAAAAGGTCGAAGAGAAGGAGGGCATCCCGCCTGTGCAGCAGCGTCTCATCTACGGCGGCAAGCAAATGTGAGTAATTCATCGTCGTTGTTTTGTTTCTGTCTTTGTCAATGGGGAAAATGCTAATGTTTTCGGGGGCTGTAGGGTTGACGACAAGACGGCGGCCGATTACGATCTCAAGGGCGGCGATACGTTGCATCTGGTGCTTGCGCTCCGTGGCGGAAGACAATAAAAAGTACGACGGCTCGAGAGGCGTGAAGCTTTACGGCGAAAGGATAGAGGGAATATAAACGTTGCACAGGGTACATAGACCTTGGAATTTGACATGATTATGACGTGAAACGCGCACGCTGGAAGTTGTTGGCAACGAGACGTTGTGTGCCAAGAATGCACAAGATGTTTCTTCATTACGCTACTTAACAATGCCATGGTATGCTAACGCCCAGATTCATCTCAATTCCCAAACATAAAAGTGACTTTTCCTTTCGTTTGCGACACTATGCAGACACTGTGTATCACACAGATGTTCCCATTTATCAGCAGCTCTACGCTGTTAATCCTCTCATATCTATTCGTACATTAATTTGCAATCTTTCCGTCAATATTCATGTCAGCAGTGGTTAAGCCCGGAACGTATCGATTCCAGCTGGTCGTTCTTTAGACACGCTTCTTGCGTCTCATGAAGATGTCGACTGGCTTTCGTTTGCGAACAAGGTTCGAGCCGGGACTTGTGGCAGGTAGCGATGGACCTGCTGGAGGTGGAGAGCCGCCGTCTCCCGGTGGCGGGGATGTCTGGGTTCGAGGAAGGTATTGCGTGGCCGGCTTTGCCGGCTTTGTTGGAGACGATGGCCCCGCGTTACTGGGTTCAGGTTTTGGTGCTGGTGCTGGTGGTTTCACAGCGTTGGTGGATGGCTTTTTAGCAGAGGATACGCTCGAGGCAGTCGCGGGAGCTGTTCTGACGGGCTGCTTCTCGCTCTTCACCGTAGGTTTAGGCGCAGCACCCACGCGACCGCCAAACTTTCGCTGCATCATGGACCCTGATGGGCGGACTGCAGGTTTTGCAACGACGGCAGGCTTTGCGGCGACGGGGGGCTTTGCATCGACAGGCGGCGGTGAAGCTCTGCGCCTTGACCGAGATGGCGGTCGCTCTTCTGGCTCAGAGTCTTCAGGCTCAGAGTCCGAGCCAGAGTCCGTGATGTATGCTGCGCGCTCTTGAAACTCTTCCAGCGCGGTGACTGCCGTCGGGCTGGGTTCCTTTTGTGGCGGCCGGTATGCAGGCTGAGCAGCAATACGCTTCTCGTCCACCATGGAAGAGGGCGCCTTGCTGAGCCGGGGTTGTTGCTGAGATGTCCTCATGCTCGGCGGGCGGATCGACTGGGACAAAGAGCCTTGGATGTTGCGGATCTCTTTGACCTCGCGACGAACCTTGCGCATGACGCTGGCTCCGTTGACAGTCTTTGTTCTGCTGCCGCCACCAAACGTCAACACACTGGTGGTGTTGTCTTTGGGCCCACGTCGCCTAGGCTTGGGGCGGCGTGGGAGGTGGCCACCATCAACGATTTTGCTCGTGTTCTTCTCCTTGTCCTGCTTGAGGCCGGCGAGCGCATTGCGGAGCTTCTCTTCGCTCTCCTGGAGCGACCTATCATGGTCTTTTTTGTATTTTTCCCATACGCGGTACCACTTGCTCTGGTTCTGGGGCTTGTAACCCTTGGCCTTGTACTCGAGTGGAAAGTCTCGTTCGATCAGGCGCAGCCATATCTCGCCAGTTGCGCCTTGGATCTGCGGTGAGTTGAGCTCGATTTGGCGGAGCTGGTAGGCGGTCTCGACTTTGATGAGGATGTGACGGACACTCTCGTATGGCAAGTAGTCGCCGACGCTTTCGAGGCCCTTGATGTTTTTGATGCAAACCGCCGTGGCAAGATCAACCAGCGACTTAGGGGCCATTTCGGGTAGGATGGGCAGCCTCGGTGGCTTCTATCGGCTATATTCGTATCGTATCGAACGGCTTGTTTCTTTGTGTCGTCTATTGAGTATCTGTAGCGACTTTTCAAGGGAGGATAGGGGTATCGGGCTGGAGGCAGGCGGTAGGGCGGTTTATATATTTGAGTGTGACAGGCGACATTGTCGACAAAGCTTGTGTAGAGTTTGGTGGGTGGTGATGCTTTATGCAGGTCTGTCTAGCTGCAGAGTAGAGTTTCGGATTGACAAAGCCATCCGATGAGGCTAATGCCGCTGTCGCTGTGCGATGTGGCCGACAAGGCTTGTGTTATTGATGGGTTGGTTGGAGATGGAGGGTTGACGTCGGAGTCCAACACTAAAGGTGAGGCGGGAGGTGTCACTGGCAGAGGCGCCCTACCCTGCAACCTGGGACCCGACACAACGTCAAAGAGGGACAAAGAATCATTGTATTTGCAAAAGACAGTTCTTGTATTTATTTTATTGGCTAACTATAGAAATTGAAATTTTGGCTATCACTTGTTCTTGTTTTCAGTATGCTATCCAGGTGCCAGCATTTCCAGCGCCGAAATGGTAGAACTGAGTGAAGTCACATCCTCGTTTAGCATACGGAGTAGTGACGCCCACCTTCTGAGTAGAATCATTCACTTGTAGCAGTGTTGCTCTACGCTGGAACCAATTCAGATTTACCAATAGTTATTTAAGCCTGAAAGAGATTGCCATGTTAAACAATCAGCCTAAAGACATGTCTACTCGTAGATCGCCTAAAAACAATTCATCGGGGCCGTGCTAGCCGGCTAGTCTTGCCGCGTCGCGATCATACTGTTTGTTAATGACCCACTCTATAAGCTGCATTCCCTATAATGCTAGCGAGAGCCATGCCACGCCTCGCCTTGGTGGTTTTGGCCTATCCCTTGCACAATAAGGAGAATATGTCTCTTTAACCAATACATTTGCGACTTTATGCGAAAGCTTTTGTACGCTGCAATGCTACTACGTTGCCTTGTGACTGCTCTGCGCTTACCCTGGCTCGTGCTCGCCGTCTTGGTCAGATTCAGGGATAGAGATGGATCTGTTTTATGGATTATATAAAAGAAAACTTCGAAAAGACTGGCGATGCCACCTGAAAAGCTCCGACAGGCCACTTTTGGGGCAATACTACCTCTAGTGTCGGCAATTGTTACTTGTAGTCAATGCAACCCCAAGCTCCTAAGAGACCTCTGGCGCCGCCCATGACGACACCACTGTTCCACATGTAAGCCCTAGATGTGGGCCGTGGATCTCCCCTGGCGATATCGTTGGATGAGGCGGCTATAGCATGATAATGCTGACTGCCGGGATGGTGAGACTTGTGTAAGACGCGGATCGCCATGAATAGCTCGTAGACCTTCTTGGGGGAGCATATATGGTCCATCCATCGGGGAGACTCTATATAAAGTGGCCCTGCTTCCCGAGCCCGTTGATCGCTGACTTTGACATATACCTTCAAACCATCCACATCAAACTCAAAATGCACTTCAAGACTGCCTTTGCCGCCGCTGCGGCCTCTTCCCTGGTCACCGTCGCCGCCGCTGCCCACTCCAACCTTGACTGGTTCGCTCCCAGAATCACCCACACCCAGGTCTGCGGCCACCCCGGCGACGAGCACCCGCAGAACTGCGACGACTTCTACAACGACGTCAAGAATGAGCTCCACGACAAGATCATGGGCACCTGCAAGGAGACATCTTGCTCCGGCTCCTTTGAGCACTACCGCATGAACTTTGCCATCGACGCCATCTTCCCACCCGAGGCTAAGGGCGAGTTCGACCAGCAGATGGGGAACATCATTGACAAGATGCTCACCCACGAGAACCAAAAGGCCATCACTCCCACTCCCATCGAGACCAAATTCAGCATCCCGCAGAAGATGATTCTCAACCGCTTCGGCGACGGCAACCAAAAGGGCCATATGGAGATTACCGTCACCAAGGACAGTGAGGATGGCCTGTGCGAGATCTTCAAGAAGCTCGGCACTGCTGGCAGCGTCATTCCCAAGGTTGGACCTTTCTTTGGCCTGATCAGCCTGGCTGACTGCTAGATTATGGCATCTGACACATGGCCTTGTATTTCGTACCATATATTTGGGCTTGGACGTTTGGCGAATATAAGCAGTAGTTATACTTTGTTATGATATATACGTTACAGTTTGTACAACGTAGCGGCGATCCATACTATTTGCATGTGAATTGTTATATATGCAATTCCGGAGTAGACGGACCCTAGAAACACAGAATTGAGCACCAGAATATTCGCCTCGTACAAATTTAAACATCTCTTTTAAAAGAATATCCTTGTGAGTCGCCGTACAGTGTCTACACAGCCTCACACACTGTGATCCAACACTGTACAGCTCTGGCGTCTGGGTGGGGCCAGCGCGCGACCATCCCGACGTCAAGCTCCGACCTACCAGGCATCAACCCGTCACTCTCGCAACAACTCGTCGACCGCATCGCAAAACCCATTAACGCACTCCTCATCGTCGCACACCAATCGCCTACCTGTATCAGAAAGCGGCAGTTTCGCGATGGCGGACGCGGGATTTGTCAAGGCGGAGCCGGATACGGAGCCGCCCGCCATTGACGAGGAAGAGCTCTTTGAAGACACTGGCGATCTCGAATTTTACGACAAGAACGCGCCAAACAACAACTTTGAGACGCTCTACCTCGCGCGCATACCGCGCTACATGTGGGAGGCATGGCAGAAGCTGACTGACAGACTGGGCGACGACGACGAGATTCAAATCGGGACACTGAGGACGTGGGAGGAGCCGAACAAAGACCAAGGCGCGGATGGCAGCGCAGGCAACACCACCAAGCTGCGCATGCTGCTGCATCCCACCTGCCCCGAGCATCAGATGCTGCCGCGCGAATACGACCTCGACGTTCTTGACAGGGACGTGAAGAATCACTTCATCTTCACCGAGGAGGACCTGCCGAGCTACAAGGCCAAGAACAAGGTCCGCCAGGAGGCGCTCGATGCTGGCATCCCTGCGCATCTCCTCAGACAAAAGCAGGAGGGCGCTCCCGAGAAGCGGACATATGACCGAAGAAGCCGGTTCCAGCCTTATTACCGCAAGGCGATACCCAGTGAGTAACGCGTCTTTGGGCGATTGACAACGGGGTCTTTGGGCTAACGTGGCGGCTATGCAGAACGCACAAAGGTTTTCGGCAAGATTCGATACGATGTTCGCGTTGAACCTCGCAACGCACAAGAAGAGGAGCAATACCTTGCACAGCAGATTTTCGATGCGGAGCACTCAAGATCGAAGCTGCAAATCATCAGCAGAAACACAGCCTCGTCCATTATCAACCCTGGCACAGCGGGCTCGCTTGGCTGGGCCGGCAACTTTATCGTACGTCATGGTGCAATTGACTCTTGCATGCTTATGCTGACCTTTGACTCAGAAAAATACTCCCCAGACAACCAAGCCCAAGAAGGGCGAGGTCCTCAAGGCCGCTCGTATCCCCAAGAACCAGCTTCTGGATCTTATTTTCGACTGTTTCCGCCAGTACCAGTACTGGTCTATGAAGGCGCTGCGACAACGCACGCACCAGCCAGACTCGTATCTGCGACAGGTGCTAGAAGAAGTCGCTGTACTCAACAAGACTGGCGCGTTTGCCAACCACTACTGCCTCAGCGAAGCGTACAGGGACAAGGCTGGCAGCGAGTCTAGGGAGGCCGCTGCGGAGACTGTCGACGACGGGGAAGACGATGAGCCGGATGAGATGGAGGATGTTATTCTAGCCTAGGCCGACAGGATGCATGAGACTTGGGAGTTTTGGCGTTTACAGGCCTTGGGTTCGAAACCGAGATGGAATGTACTATCTTAACTTGCTCTTGGTATTTTTTACAATATCAAAATTTATTTTAATCGCCTCTTTGGCTTGCGCGTGATCGGTTGTCCCAGCATTGGCTGGAAAGGTACTCCCATAGTCAGCAATGACACGCCAGAGAATATATTAGGATAAAGCATCGCATGCATGAATCTCGTTTTTGGTTTCATCTTTTTTTGCCTCTGTTGAGAGTACAAAACTCCAAGACGCCCGGATCCATATTCAGCGAACCCCTGTTCTGTCAGCAATTGCCGCAGCTCCGCCACTAAATCGAGAAGCTTGCGAATCCTTCCAATACGAATGGCCACGCGGCGGGTCCCAAGCATGCAGCAACCATCTAAATTGCTAGAAACACAGATGCCTGTTCTTCAAATGTCGCCAAAGTCGGTACAAATATGACTACCATATATACAAAGACATGCCAGACGTGCTTCCGCGCAAAGATCAAGTGCACGACAACCCATGGTTCGGCAAAATGCGATCGCTGTTTGAGGCTCGGTAAGAGCTGCACGTTTCCCGTGTCACGACGCAGTGCCGCATTTAAGAAAGAGTGAGTTTGTGGATAGCGCAATGATTCCGCCTTACTTCAATTCATATGAACGAACAACTGACATGAAATTGTGCCAAGGGCGCGAAACGTAGCTGTCAGCCGAAGTTCCGGCGTTGCGGATGGCGTGGGCCCAGTACCGGCTATAGACGCGGGTCTCGCGCTTGATCCGTTTTCCAAGGGCTTACTATCCCTTGATGCCGGTCAAAAGCTTCTTTATATCTACTTGAATAGCATGGTGTCTCGATTTCCGTTTGTTATCGTGCCGGTTACATCCGTCTCGGAGCTGCATGCTGTGAAGCCGCACCTTTGCCTTGCCGTCCTGACCGTGGCGTGCTTTGAAGATGCTGTATTGCAACGGGAGCTGGGGCTCATGTTTAATAGACTTGTCAGTACACGCCTACTGCAGGGAACTTTTGCGACCCTCGAGCTTCTTCAAGCGCTTTTAGTGGTCCTCGCATGGTGTGTCTGCCTGCTCATCACCCTTCCCTTTCCCTGTGGAGATACTTACAAGGCGGACAAGGGCACATTACCAGCCACGGCCACGCCGTTATAGTCAGCAACTGAGCTTGGCTATCAGCATAGTTACTGATCTGCGCCTGGATCGTTCCCGGACGACCAACTTTTGGGAAGTTAACCAAGACGCTGACCCGTCTGTCCGGGATTGGGGCCCGAACGAGATAAGAGCAGTCGCAGGCACCTATTACTTGGCGTCTAGGTGGGTTCCCTGTCAGTCTAACTTGCAACCCGTAACTAATCCGATGGCAAAGTTCATCGATTCTGCTAGAAAAGCACCGCAGCTTCTCGTACAGCCCGTACGTCGCCCAGGCTTGCCAGGCATTGGAGGCTCAACAGCTTGCGCCACATGATAAATTCATTCCTCTTATGGTCAATATTCAGAATATTATCGAGCAAATCGACGACGTTTTTACGCGGAACAGGGCCACAAACTCGTTTCAATTCTCAATGACACCGACATTGGAGATTCTTACGGGAGAGCTGTCCCAAATAAAAGCCTCCATAGGCTTTCCAATCGGTGAGAGCCGTACGTACCTGCTCTGTTGCCACTTTTATAAGTTGGATTTTTTATTAACCGCGATAAGGTACCTTGTTGTTGCAAATCCAAATCGCAGAACTTCTCTTGAACCAGTCGGGATCCAGGCGAAGCCTGTTTGGGCTCGAGAACCTGCACGAAGCGCAACATGGAGATGAAAGCTCTCCCGCTTTCTTCCCTTGGCTCTCGGAAAATATTCTGGCAACAAAGTCCATAATCGATGTTTGTCTCTCGCTGCCTTCTGGAGAAGAGGCGCTCGTTCCAAACCTTGATTGGATTGCTCTCTACTGCGGCCTGTCGCTGGTGACGAGACTGGACATTGTCGCGGCACAGCCCCAGATTCAGTATGCCACGAAACAGCTACGCCGTCTTTGCGATGTCAAATTGACATTGCGGCAAGTAGTCCTGCGCCTGAATAGCGTATCAAGCAAGTACCATGGTGCAGATGACTGCAAGCACGCTTTATATCACTTGGGTTTGCGCGCACAGCGTCTGGAATCTTGGTACTTGCAGCGTCTCCCGCCAGATACGACTCCTAGTCATTCTGCCTCCATATCAGAGACATACACACCATACTTGGGCATGGAAGGGCTCAGCAGCAGCATGTCCAGCGGTTCTGACTCTGGGTTGCCTCCCGCTAGCACACACGGCCCATTCCCACCACTTTCCGACGAGGCTATTGATGACCACATCATCGCTGAAATGCTCTCCCAAATTGGGAGCGACGCTAACTTCGGAAACTTTTTATTTACCTTGCCAGGATCAGAGGAAGAATCCTACTCTTAAAAGACGGCTGCGTAGGATTTGTCTTACAGCGTAGACGTAGGAAGGGGAGTTCGGACGGTCGGAGTGGGTCCGACCGGACATGCAGACACGGACACGGACATGGACACACGGCACAGAGGACGGAGTATGACCTTGACCAGAGATTGCTGAAGGAGGCCAGACATAGTTTTGCGCTATTAATGAGCTTTTTAATGAAGTCTATTCGCCCGTCAAGATGAATGAACAAGCATAAAACTCCGGATTGCCCCGACGACACCTATCCAGTATTACTACTACAACCAGTTCCCCGCCGACTTACACCAGCCCGAAAATGAAAGCAGCCATCGCATCCTCCATTGTGATCTTTGTATCAGCAGCTATTGCTGACTATACACCCTGCGCCCTACTCGGTTCCTACTTCCCACCACCGAGCTCCTCGTCGATAAGAAGGGCCAACCTGGCGGACTCCTTTCAAGCCGCATTTGACAAGCTAGTGAGCGACGGCGGCGACGAAACCTACGGCGAAATATTTCCCAACACCACCTCCTTTTCAGTCATTTACTTTTCGGGATCTAGCTCAGATGCAGATGAAGGTGGTTCATCTATTTTTGAGTTCCAGCATACGTCGCCTTATGACACAGCGCACGGCAAGTCCGCAGTCACGGCGGACACCAGATTTCCGCTTGGTGAAGTCACCATGGTGTTTACCGTCTATGCTTGGTTGATCAAGATGGGCGACCACTGGAGCGACCCTATTACCAAATATCTACCGGAGTTGAATACGCACGGTGGCGATTTTGAGATTCCGTGGGACGATATTACTATCGGTGACCTTGCCGGACATACATCTGGTCTTCCCAGGTCTTGTAAGTATAGCTGTGAGCTAAAAGGCGACTGTGGACGTTCGAGCTAATACAGGATATAGCTATTGCTTGCACAGTTGGTAAACCATGCGATGCGGACAGTAAGATTTTATGGCTGGTATTTAACGTGCAAAGCTAACTAGTCGTAGAATTCTTGCCCGACCTACGCTCGCAAGGCCCGGCGTTTCTCCCCCACACGACCCCCATGGTATCATATGCAGCGTTCCAAGTGCTGGCTTTGGCCATTGAGCAATCCAATGGAAGTGGCGATGAAAGCTATACCGACATCATGAATGAAGCGATTTTTAAGCCACTTGGTATGGAACACACATCCTTCATCAGGCAGGGCAAGTGCGGCAACTCAACAAACTCCGGCCTGAACACGACTGCGCGTGGTGAGCAAGCGTAAGCTTTTTTCATACCTTGTACGTGTGAGATACACAATTCTAACAGATTGGCATCCGAACAGCGCAATTTCTGCCGTGTCCACTGCCAGAGACCTGGCCAGTGCTGGCAATGCCATGCTCTCATCCAAGCTCATCTCCGCATCTGCCACACGCAAATGGTTGCAGCGGGGCGTGGACTCGTCAAACCTCCGCAACGGAGTCGGATACCCATGGGAGGTATATCGATCTGGAAATGAAACAAAGCCTATTGTCGATATTTTGATCAAGATTGGCACCATTGGCTCATACGCAAGCTACTTTGGCCTCAGTCGCGACTTTGACGTCGGCTTTGCCATCTTAGCCCGCGACTACACCGTCACCGATGGCAAGCTTGATTTGAACGTGTACGCAGACGTCGCCAGCGACAGCTTGGGTAAGCTCCAAAACGTTGCCCTCGCCGAGATGGGCGGCAGGTATGCCGGCCCTTTCAAGAGTGCGTCCGGCGATGATCTGGTCTTGGATGTGACTGGGCCCGGCTTGGAGGTTATCAAGATGACGGTAAATGGAGAAGATAGGAAACAGAATGTTGCAGAGGCATTGGGAATTGAAGTCGAGAGTCTCGATTTTCGGCTGTATCCGACCAACGTGCGCGACGACAAGCGCCATCAATACGTAGCCGTGTTTCAGGATAGTGATGCACCGGTGGATGCGGGGACGCCGACGTGTATTACCTGGCAAGAGGTTGGGTCTTTGTATTCTGCGCCGAATAGGTTTGTGTTTGAGCTGGACGATACGGGAATCGCTGTGTCGGTGGATGTGAAGAATGGTGAGAAGTATATCCGAGGGTGAGTGACACAGTTTGGAGCTAGGCCGCCAGAACGAGAGCTTTCTATGGTTCGGTTTCATTTTGGCCAAAGGATACAACATATATCTAGATTGAGGCAAATAAATAATTATACAATGAACAATAATATTACACTTGCGTGTAAGTATCAGTCAGGTCATTGCGCCGTCCCTCTTAGCTTTGGTGGGTCGACTGCACCACAAATATCCAGCCCGCATCGGACAGACACCAAACAGCCTGCGTCCAACACAACAGTATGAACTCGCTGCGTGCTCCCTTCCGCCATATCACCAAGCACAGAATCGCCTCCAAAATGCATCTCATCTTTGACTTTGACGGGACTATTACAAAAAAGGACACAATCGGCACCCTGGCACAAGCCGGCATCGACGCCCAACGAGCCCGCAATGGCTCAAACCTCCAGCAGACATGGGACAAGGTGGTCGAGGCGTACATGGCGGATTATAACGCCTACAAGGCCAATTACAGCCCGGTAGAGGAAAGGCGTACTTCATTATCAGAAGAGATTACGTACCTCTCCGGATTAAAGAGCGCAGAGGAGGCGTCACTGGACCGGGTGAGCAGATCGGGAATATTTGCAGGACTGCAGGAAGGCGACTTTGAGCTGTTTGGTCGTGACGCTATCCGCAATGGAGCAGTAGAGCTACGAAGCGGATTTTCCGAGATTCTGCAGCTCGCCCAACAAAAAGGATGGCCTGTTAGCGTCCTCTCGGTGAATTGGTCGCATTCCTTCATCAGTGGCGTTCTCGGGCAGCTGCAGCAGCACATCAAGGTGGTGGCGAACCGCATAGATGAAAGCGGCACCATACACGGACCGCAGAAGCTGGGCGGAAATAGGCTGACCTGCTCGACGGATAAATTGCGCGCGCTCAAGGAGATTTCATCGGAAGGGTGCGTGTATTTTGGCGATTCGACGACGGATCTGGAGTGTTTGGTGCATCATAATGGCGTTGTCATTGCCTCTGGAGAGGAGACGTCACTGATGAAGACGCTGCAAAGGATAAATGTGCCGCCCATTCATGCTTCGAAGCGCGAGAAGGAGAATCTGGTATGGGCTGCTACATTCGACGAGGTTATCGGGTGCGGTATACTTGGTGAATAACAAGCTATCCTGTGGGCAGTCTTTGTTCCGGGAAAACCACATGGCCGCCTCATCCCAGATGGCGTGAATTTGTCCGCGAAGGCCTCGAAAATGTCTCTCTATGGACACTACACCTCATAAATACTATAAAACAATCGCTAAAATGCCAAAAGGCTTCAAAGGCTGTATCAGAAGAGCAGAGGAGTCCGCGAGCACTGTAGACGAGATCAGCCAACACGTCACAAGATGCGAGTCTGCCGCAACGCCAACGCGAAGGATACCCAGCCCAACCGCCACGAAATTTGTCTACTTCTTTTACGGTATAGGTAAAAAACAGCGAAGATGTGCATCTACAACCGCACAGTCTTTATTTGCAACCACAGCTACCTCCACTCCCTCGTGCGATCCTGCCTCCCCGACGGCACCGAATGCGGCACGGGCTCCTGGCACGGCCTGCACTCGCGCAAGGTCGCCATTCTGTGTTCGCAGTGCTTCTACCGACAGTCAAGACTACACCTTCTGCGCGAGGGTATGCTGCGGTGCAGACAGCTGCTGGACCGGTGGATTCCAGGGGACATGGTGGCCGAGTTGGAGGTGGAGGCGGAGTTGGATTCTTTGGAGGTGCTGAGTGAGATGGATGCTAGTTTGGATGGTAATGGAGACGAAAAGGGTCGGGAGGAAGATAACATAGTGGCATCGGATGACGAAAAGGAGAAAGAAGAGCGAAGCGTGGACGGGAAGGAAGAGGGGGACGGCGATGGACAGCCTTCCTGTGCGGACCATTGAAGGATTGCCATAATTTGCTAGGCGTCGAGGTACTAGCCTTACTTGGGTAAAGAAAGCCATGGAAGTCTATACATGTCTTTTCCTTAGAGAGGCTACGTTGACTGGCTTACACAAGACCTGACTGCTCTATATCAGGACCATAAATACACTGCATTCTTTCTTATTCTCGCTTCACTCACAGAACTTGTTTTACAGAGTAGATTTACAGTCAATTCAACACCGTAGGCAATTATAATAAGTACATACAGAAGCATCCACGACCTCAGCGTTACTTGGAGTCAACCCATCCCTCGCGCACACGATCCAGGTTAAAGGCAGCACTGATCAGCGCCAAGTGGCTAAATGCCTGCGGCGTGTTACCCAACTGCTCGCCGCTGCGAGCAATTTCTTCAGAAAACATGGAAAGGTGGTTGGAGAAGCTCAGCATATTCTGGAAAATGTTGACGGCGCGCGCGTAGTATTTTGCCTCGTAGACACTGGCTCGTGTCATAGCTTCCACGAGCCAGAAGGTGCACATGCTAAAGGCGCCTTCCTTTCCACCTACGCCTGAAAAAGGTTAGATAGTTGCACAAGTAATGTTTAATTTCTTGGCTACGTACCATCGTCGGAAAGTTCAGTATCGTAGCGGTATACAAGTCCTGTGCTGGTAAGACCGCCCTTCTCCGGTGGAAGTAGAATTCTTTCAAGAGTATTCGTAAAACGAGGGTCGCATGGCGATATGAAGAACACAAGAGGGGCTATGAGGATAGATGAGTCCAGCATGGTATTGTTCTCGTAGCTTTGAACAAAGCAATTGAGCTCGGTGTTGTAGCCTGGAGAGTGTCAGCGGCGGTAAGAGAAAAGTTGAAACCTGGCCTACCCTTTTCCATAATTTCTTCATATAGACTATCTCGCGCCTCTGTCCACTTCGCTCGGTTGGGACACGGAAAGCAGCGCTTGTCAGCAAGGCGAAGGCCCCTGTCAAAGGCAACCCATAGCATGAGTTTGGAGTATGTGAAATGCTGGACTGTGTTTCGCACTTCCCAGATGGAGTTATCGCGTTCTGGTGCAATTAGCATGCAATTATTGACGCTTTATACAGATATACATACCGTCTTTTATTGTCAAAACATAGTCTACGTTTGTTAGTGGCTGCAGCACATGTAGGTGGCATTGACGTACCAAGCAGTCTCCGGACAGAAGTCCACACGTCCCATGGCACGGGCTTTCCGTATTTATTGTACAAGTAAATCGCATCCATAAGCTCTCCGTAAATGTCAAATTGTTTGTGAAAAGCGGCGCCATTTCCGATTCGCACTGGGCGGCTTCCGCGGTAGCCCTCGAGATGGTCGAGCGTGTGCTCTGGAATATCTGTCTCGCCTCGTATGGAAAACATGATTGGCAGTGCTCCGTCGGGGGCACGCGACTTTAGAAATCGCTCCATCATGAAATCCATGTAGGCATTGGCTTCTGCTTTGAAACCAAGACGAAGAAGTATGTAGATGGTAAAGCTCGAGTCTCGGACCCAACAGTACCTGTAGTCCCAGTTTCTGCTTCCGCCGACATGTTCTGGTACCGAGAAAGTCGGTGCGGCGACGATAGCACCCGTGGGTTCTGAAAAAGTTAATAAACAACTGCTAAGCATCATGATTGTAAGCAACATACCGAAAGTCATCATCTTCAAAATCATGAGGCTGCGGGACACTACCTCCATCCAGCGACCCTTGTACTTGGACTGGGCAATAAAGTTGTGCCAAAATGTTAGCGTATCATGCTGTTGGCCGTCCAGTATTTCTGTTGTAATGGTATCGGCAACATGAGAAGTCTTGTCATCTCGCAGGATGAAGGAAATTGTCTCGCCCGCCATGATTTCGACCTGCGCTACAAGTCCTTCGCCAAGCATACCGTTGTTGCGCTTCTTGGTGAAAGTAATGGAAGGTTGGGGACGCCCATCGAGGCTATCTACAACCACGTCGAGTTGCAGCTTGACGTCTTTGCTATGGAACGTCGCGACTTTGCTTTCAAAGGTACTGGCACTCTGGGTTTCATTGTGGACAGTAGTGACGTGAAGCTCCTGGCCATATCCAAACGCTGGAAAGATTTCAATGTCTAGACATATACCTGTTAGCAGTGTGCAGCAGCAGATTAAACACCGAGCGCATACCAAGAGTCAGTGAGCCGCGGACACATTCTACCCGGCGTACGAGCCACTTCTTCAGCTCCTCCTGCACACTGGTGGGCTCGCGAAAGGTATTCTGGCTATTGGCTCTGCTTATCACTTGAGCATTCTTGGGGCGGGGGAAAAAGTCAATCAGGTCGACGACGCCATCCTCATGGATATATCTCGTCTGCAGAATGCACGATGACGGCAAATACTGCTGCTTGGTTGTGCATCCCAGGTTGCCCGGTGGCGTAATGTTGAAGTAGCCGCCCTTGTCCTTGTCAAGCAGCCTGCAGAATACAGAGGGCGAGTCAAAGTCCGGCCTGCATACAAGAGTAGACGTCATCAGCCATCATCAGACGCGCACAAAAATAAATTCATGGCAATTGGTTAGCTCACCAGCACATGAAATCGACACTTCCATCGATTCCGACGAGCGCGCATGTGTGCATGTTGCCAATCATGCCATACTCTTCAATGGGCAGGTATCCGCCGCTCTGCTCACGCCGGGAGTGGCCTGCATGGCTGGTGTGCAGGGGAGCTTCCATGCTTGTAGATGAGCGCACAAGTCGGGTGGATTGAAATAAGAGCTGCACGCTGGTCTACTGGATTGTTATTGATGGTCACGGTTGCGATTAGGATTGATACACGGATGATTTTTATTGAAGAGGAGAGCGACGAGAGAGAGTTTACGCAAGGGAGGTTGCGGATGAGAAACGCTGGGGGGAGCTGGGAAAGCTCGCTTGTTTTGGCGGTGTCAGCTGGCGTCGGGCCGGCAGCCCGGCAGCGTTACAAGTTAGCGCCAAGCCGTCATGGTGATCTTCCGGCTCCCTGGACAAAACCCGGTACTCGGGAAAAGACGACTGCCGAGAACCTGGCGCCACACGAAACAAACGGTGTATAGGTTACTGTACGACTGTTTACGAGTACAGTAAAGAAATGACCAAGCGAAATGGAACCTACGCCAGGCGACATGGATAGTGTCGCTCGCAATGAAGGCGAGCTGCGTTTGTTTGCCACGTCGAATGCAGAGCTCTCGCAACAGAAATACATTGGGCATCTAATCAGACACGGTGTATGGTCTATCCTAGACGTCTAATCGTCGCCAACAAAAGCACAATTGCCGCACATTAAAACATGTATCTAAAGGTAACAGCCCTGTCTCCCAGCGCCGACAGCTCCTCCTGTGTATAGTTGCGCTCTGCACCTTCGCTCATCTTCTTGTCTCGGCTCTTGTTGTTGCGGTCGTAGAAGAAGACCAGAGTAAGTGTCGCGACGATGCCCGCAACGATAAATCCCAGCTCCAGCGCGTGGCCAAGGATAAATCGGGGTGCATCGGGCTTTCGGTAAAAGTTGGACGCCATGGCCTGTACAATTCGTTAGTAAAGCCATCACCGCGAGGACCAGCTAAAACATACACCGCCCAAGTTTCCGATACCGATTTGAATGGCCATTCCGACGCTTCGCTTATAACTTCCTGTCAAGTTATTTGCCAGCCACGCAATGCAGCCGGGGAAAGCAGGGTAGATGGCGCATGCCGCCAGAAACACACCGCCGTACACAACTCGCGGGTTGGCTGATCCGATACACCTACGCAGCAAGTTAGTCGTTTTCTTTGCACAGTTCTCGTGGTACCAAACACTCACATGGCAAAGCCCACCGCCATGAAACCCAGTAACACGACAATAAACGGGCTGCGTTTGCCCACCCTGTCAGACCAGAACGCGCCAATGACAGCAAATATGGACGCGGTAATATAAATGGGAATGGTGAGCAACTGGGACGTGCTTCTCGAATAGTTGAGATTCTTGATGATAGTCGGTAGGAAGAGGCTGATACCGTACAGCGGGCACACAATCTATTTCCAAGTCAGCGCATTCATAATCAGGAGCTCCTTGAGGGTTTTCGACTTACGCCCCAATACACCACAATGTTGACATAGATTTGCCAGTCGCCAAACGCCTGCCAGACATAACGCCACTTAAACTCTTGCGCCTCTGGGACCATGACCGACGTGGTGGATGACGTGCCCTTGGCCACCTGGCCCTGGTACTTGAGGCGGTAGATGACAAAGGCGCGCTCCTCTTCGGTCAGGAAGCTGGCGGTCTCGGGGAAATCGTAGAGCGCAAAATAAGCGAAAATGGCGACGAGCACGGTGGCGATGCCTTCGAGGATGAAGATCCACCGCCAGCCTTCCAGGCCGCCGACGCCGTGCATCTTGCTAATGGCAAATGCTAGCAGGCCGCTAAAGGCGCCGGCGACGGAAGCGGCGGAGAAGAACATGGCCTGTCGAAGCTGGATCTCGCGGCGGCAGTACCACATGGTGAGATAATACTACAAAGAGAGGAAGAGGTGTGAGAAGGAGAATTGTGCGGTTGTCGGCTCGAGTTGCCACTTACAGCGACACCGGGAAATAATCCGGCTTCTGTCACACCAAGAAAAATGCGAGTGATGAGGAGACCGTGGTAGTCTTTGACAATTCCCATCAGCGTCATGACAATGCCCCAGGCCACCATAATTGTTGGCAGCCAACGGCTGGGGCGCAGCTTTTTCAGGGCGAGGTTGCTGGGAACTTCAAAGGCGGCGTATGTGAAGAAGAATGCGGTAAGACACATGTTGTACTGAGGACCCGTGAGGTTCAAGTCCTCTGAGAGACCTTCAATGTTGGCATTGCCAATATTGCCACCTGTGTGCGCACATTAGCGGTCGAATCGGGTGTGTTTTCGGGGTGCGACTCACGGTCGAGGAAAGATAGCAGATACAGCAAGGCGAGCATGGGAATGAGGCGAATATCCATCTTGAGTCAAGGTCAACGATTGTTCTCAGTAAACACGGTAAACGGGCATACCTTGCGCAGAATCTTCTTCTCGTCGAGGTGCGCGAATTCGGGCGGCAGCTGGTCCGCGGCATGGATCTCGTCCCCGCTGGACGAGGCATCCTGGATGCGGTCCTCGTCCGGCTTCTCGGAAGAGATTGGTGAGTCGGTCTTCATACTGACGGTCTGTCCAGGGCTGTAGGGGAGTTTGGTAGGCACGCTCAAAATCACAGCCTTTTGTGACTTTCGGAAGAGAAACTCTCAAGGTTTGCTACCTCAGATTTACAGTACTACTTCGAGAGGAATTGTGCGGGGGAAGAAAGCCGGGGGTGGATGGGGTCGTGTTATTTATTACACGCGGGGCGGAAAGCGGCCCACGATTTTAAAGCAGGGCGGAGTCGCAAAGCACTCATGTAGCCGCATTGCAGCTAGACCCATAGGCCAAGTGTGCCTTGAAAACAATCTAGGCCATGGACTTGTCCCATTGTGACGCAAGGCTACGGCCGGATGGATGGTGCGATGGTGCGGAGGGACCCAGGCCGAATTGACGGGGAGCTGTCCGCCGCAGCCAATTCCGCGCCCTACACTCATCTAAAGTTGGAGATCGGAGGCTTTTTTTCTGGGCCTATGCCTGCGCCGGCTTGGGAGCTCGGCATTGAGGCTGGCCCAAGAGTATGGGGAAGGGGGAACGGAACAGAGACCCCACACGAGCCTATCCATAAGCATACTCGCAAGAGCGGTGGTCATGGAGGGCGGTTCAGCCAAGGCGGGGGGCGCCACCGCTGCGCCAAGATTTGCCATTTCAGCGCCAATACGGAATCTCAAGCGCAGATTGCCCAGGTTTCGTCATGCCGTGGCCGCTTAACGCCGTCACTGTTCGGAGAATTAGAGGACATGACGCAGTCAGCACACTAACAGCATCCAGCATAACAGGCCGAACATAAAAGTCAGGTTGAGTAAACGTCATTTGCGCTGTGGCAGTAGATGTCAGCCGCAAAATAGGCACGCTTTAATACCGGCGTCGAGATTGTTCATAGGCAGGCCTAAGCGTGTGGGGAGGACGGTCTTTGCGTGGGGGATTGCTGTGCGTTGGACAGACCCATCGGTTCCGACATTGACGCAAGGTGCAGCCGAAAAAGCCAGCCACATCGGATCCGACATTTCAAGCCTGCCATGATGCACACCGAGTGACATAAATGGACATTGTACGGCAATTATTCTCGAATCGAATACTGGGGCAAGACAATCTTGTCCAACGTGGCAAAGATTAGGTTTTCCTCCTCAGGCGATGGCTTTTGGCATTTTCCAGAACGGCGGCGCCACGAGCGCCAGCTGATAGCCTAGGCGAGGGTGAATCAGACCATTTTGCAAAAATGTAGAAAGGAAAGATGGACATGGCTGATTTCATACCCGAATTCAATACCTTTGGTTTATCATTAAACAGCACAAGGATCCTTGCAAACCGGCACTGTAAACCGCGGAAGGTAACCCGTGCCAAAACGCCTCAGTGTGTGGGCTGATTTTCAATTCAACTTACTTCTCGCGGATTGGCTGTAGATAACACTGGTTCAACTCATCTTTCGTCGACAAGAAAGAGCCTCCATGTCTCTCGGTCAGTTTAGAACAAACTCCTTTCACCGCAACGGTTATCGGTTCACTCCACAGATGGTGATGCATTGACTCTGGGGTAATGGGGGCGCGTCCTGTGGGGGAAGGACGCCACAGAGGGCGCTAAACAGGGCCTAACGAAAAGTGCGGAGAACCGCTGCCAGAATATAGGCTGCATGGGGCGCTTGTAAGCGAGCTACGCAAGCCCTGCATCCCCATTCCAAATCACGGAATGACGCAGCATGCATCATTGTGCGAAGCTAGCTAGAGGCAGAACACGCAGGCATTCGCGGCAGTTTGGGCGAGCACGTGGCTCAATTGCGCTACTGCAGGTGGTTAGAGTGCAGCTCACTTGCCTTTGGATGTGATTTGCGTTTGGCTACGTGAAATTGCAATAGATGACAGTTGAACAATACCGGTCCCACATCAGCGAAGTTCGAGTCAACAATTGTGCTCTATAGTATACCCTACTCTTTTATATCTTGACTCTAAACACCAACACGGATACAGACGCAAATAAAAACGCCGCCACGGCAAAGGGCAGCCCAAGCCAGGCGCGACCCCAGCTGATACCCACGCGAAAAGCCCACGCCATTCCTGGGCCAGCCACCAGGCTGCCGACGCCTTCCATGGCGGCAATGACTGCGTACAGGCGTCCAACGTCGCTCGTCTGGCTTGCGTGGTGCGATTCGACAAGGAAAGTTACCAAGCTGCGGATAATGGGTGGGAACCCCATGCCGAGAGTAGTCACAATAAGGCCTTGTGCGAGTTAGCGCTGTTTTCCTTCGGACTGAGTAGCTTTTGTTAGGCAACGTACCGACTATCATGACGGCGGCAGCCTGCGACGCAAACAGAATAAGAGAGCCGAGTGCTAGTAAGACGATGCTAGCTTTTCCAATTCGTAGGTCCTTGACGGCGGCGTTTTTGCTGGCGAGGACAAAGGTTGTGAGAGCGGGGAGCACGGCTGTGAAGAGGATAATGTTTACGCCGGCGCGTAGAGATACAAGTAAAGTGGCCTGTAATTGTGATTCTGGTCAGAATGGAAATGAGTAATGATATTGACAAGAAGCTCCTACCTGGGAGAGGGCCCAGTCGTATCTCTTGGATACATATTGAAATAGGACGTTGCTAGACTGGCGGCCGACTTTGGATATGAGAAAGGTAAACACCAACGAGGCGACTGTTTTATCACGGGTGATGAACTCGAACGATCTCTTGGCCCTTTTTAGTAGCGTTGTACGTTTTCCACAGTTAGAGTCTACGCTGCTGGTGTCTGCCGCGCTGTCTGTATCGACGGGCTCATCAGAAACTGGTAGCGTTTCCGGTAGGCCCAGTGACAATATCACGGTGAGGAGCTGCAGTCCCACGGCGACCAACAGCGGCAGCCAGGTGTCTTTGGCCATCATTACGGCGGCGATGGGTGGTACGACGAGATCGGCGACCTGATCGGTGCAGAAGCGGTAAAAGAATACGGTGCTCCTGTGCTGTGTTAGACGCGATGAGCATGCAAAGAAACGACAAAGTCCTACCTCAGGTGTGCAGGCACGACATCAGCAACAACTGTAGTCAAAATGGCCGTTCCCGTAGTAGGACCACCTCCAATCAGGTAGAAGAGCGAAGAAAGCCATGCATATTCCAGCGGCAAGTCCAGAACACCAACCTATCCACATGTTAGTCGCATTCCCTCACTTCTTGTCCACGCCCACGAGCCTACAAAGAATATAATCGACGCCCAAGATAGAGCAAATCCAGCCAACGCCAGCACCAAAACCCACTTCCGCCCGCGCGCGTCGGCCAGATACCCGTACGGAATCCGGCAGCAGGATGGCCGGGATGCTATCAAAGAAGAGCTGCCAGCCCATCACGGACGCCACCTTGTCCTGCACGGGGTCAATCTTGCACAGCCGCTCCGGGACGGATCCATTGTTTCTGTCGACGAGCGACGGGTCATGGTGCGTGTAGTAGCGCGTGCAGGCGATGGACTCGAGGAAGCGGATGCGCGGCGCGGCAAAGAGGGTTTCGCCGCAGTCGGAGAGGATGGCGAGGCTGATGCAGACGGCTACGACGTGGAGCCAGGGCCAGGTGCAGCTTGAGCGGTGAGTTGGAGGCTGGGGAGAAGATTCGTTTGCGGGTTGTTGGTGATGGGAGAGGAGTGCGCTTGTTTCTGTAGGTGTTGTAGGTACCTCTTCAGGCGAGGTTTCGACGTCGCGGGCCATTTTGGCATGAGAATGGGCGATTTGGAAATTACGAGACGCATTGGGGATTTTACGGGTGGTTTACAGTGTATTAAGACGGGAGAATACAATGTGAGTCGATGACGACGGCAAGGTGATGAACGCGCAGCCTTGTCGCGGCCGGGTACAGCTTCATCTAGTAGCGAGGCTGTCTTGTGGGTTTACGTCCGAAAGGAGACTTTTGGTCAATGCATTGCATCTCTTTACTCTGCACAATAGAGAGAATTGGGCGACATGGCCTGCGTTATTGTCTGATATGCTATAGTCGCAATGCAGATTGTTGCAGTAAACATTGCGATGATGGATTATGTATCAACATGCGGCGCTGTGACAATATGTAGGAAGGCGGTGATACTAACGCTCCTTTGTCAAGCACTCGTCAATGAAAAAGAACGGTTTAAAAAAATATAAAAAGAAACGTGTTTGAAAAGGCTTCGTTTATAGGTCAATAAATAAAACAAGTACAATATAATTACCATGGTACAATGCCCATCGAGATCCTGTATACCCCGGCATTGTCGTCATGGAAGCGCAACTCGCAATTTAAACTAGCCGATCGACTGGGCAGAGTACCAGATGACCTGGGGTCCCGCAACGGGCATACGCTTAAACCAATATCGCAAGGTGACAGTATCTATCCGTTCTACACAGAAATATATTTTTATTTTCGACTGGCAACGCACTGAGAAGAATTGCGCCCCGTTATAGACGCCTGTCGGGTCTGCCGGAGTGCGGGATGCCGAGCCGGTGTCTTGCACGAACCCGGATACGACACCCGCGATGCGTGGATGCCGGGTGCGACTGGGGCCCGAGCTTAGTCCGTCCTTGCAAAAAGTCGGGGCGGAACTTGATCTGGCAAGGTTCTGCATGCCATTTGCATACCAATTGGAGGTGAACCTTGTGCTGTGGGGAGTTGCTGCCTGTTGGCTAGGCATCTGCAATTGTAGTTACGTCCGAGCTGGTAACAAAACTACGTCCACTGCGCCGGATACTGGTGAAAGACTTGTGCATGTGCAGACTCCTCGTAGGTCAACTCCAGAAATGTATGGTATCACAAGATGTCAGGCGGCACTATTATTCCCGGCCCGCTGCCCGCCCCTTGACATGCACAGCGCCTGTCCAGTGCAACCTGGACGGCCAATGAGCCGCGACGGGTCGCCCTAGCAGGCTGATAGTGCCCAACGCCATCGCCACCTCGGCCTGCAAAGTATTACCATGGTAGTTGAGCTAAGGTAATAGGGTCGCGCCACACCAGACGGATTTTGTCCAGGCTCGTGCCTACCAATGGTCCTCTCCACATTTCAGATGCAGCAAGGCCAGAGACATTGCACGCGCCGGCGCGACTGCGTCCAGGCTTCAACGGCAGAGGTAATCGACTGCTGGTCCTTGTTTCTGCTTGCCTCTTGGCGGCCACAGCACGAGAAACTCCCCCTGTCTCTGTACTCGTATTACTGGGAGCTTTCTTTTCTGCTCCCCGCTAGCCAGGTCTGTTCCTGTCTACTCCGTACCATAGTACGCCGTGGCGCGCGACACCGCTCCGCAACAGCTCCATTCTTGGCCCCAGACCAGAGTCCAGCCCAGCCAGCCCATTGGCCCCTCCCCGGCTCTGGACCCTAAAGTAACCACCGTTTTGCGAGCACGAGCACGAGCCAGATCCAGAGCCACCACCCCCCGACCAGACCAGAGACCCAACGACCGGCATACTCGCCCTGGAACTAAGGACCACCGGGGGACCACAAGGTCAGATGGACCAGAACCCTCCCATCATGCCGCCATCATTGTCTTCTCCCGCTTCGTCTTCGTCTCCTTCTCCTTCTCGTCCTTCATCCTTTGCTGTACCGGCCACCTCTGCGTCTGCGCCGAACCAAGGCTCAGTCTCTACTGATGCTCCCCCGATCCTCACCCCCCTGGATTCGACCGACCTAGACACTGGCACGCGACCTCCTCCCTCCGTCTCTGCCGCTACTCGTCCCGTTCCCACCGGCTCTGCACCCCCGGCCGGAGCTCCTCCCTTCTCCTCCTCTACTACCTCCTCCTCCCGACTCATTTCCTCTTCCCTTGACGACGACATTGAAATGGCCCCGATTCCTGGCCACCGACGTCGGGCAAGCAGCATCCTCCAACCCACCGGCCTCGTCGACACGTCCACGTCCGCCGCCGCTGCCCCCGGGACAGCCGCCGCTGCTGCTGGCGCTTCTACCTCCGCCGGCAGTTCCAAGAAATCGCGTTCCCGCGACTCGGGAAGCTTCTCAGAGCTCGAGATGGGTAGCCGATCGCGATTGGGCCCCGACGCCTTTAGCGACGAGGATTTGCACGACGACGAAGAGGCTGGCCTCTCACCACAGGACCGAACGCGGAAGCAAAAGAAGAAGCGCAGGATGACGCGACTCGATCAGCGCATTGCTGCGGAAAAGAGCCTTTCCAAGGAAGAGCAGCTCGAGGCGGACAGGAGTGTCATCAGGAAGCTGGCCATTAATGCATCCCTGATTCTGCTGTGGTACATTTTCTCGCTTTCAATATCATTGGTACGTGGGATCCTCCAGAGTCCTTGTCCGTGGCGATATCTGTGGCTGGCACAGTCTACTAACACGCTTCTTCACAGTATAACAAATGGATGTTTGACAAGAATCGCCTCAACTTTGCATTCCCCCTATTCACGACCTCGATGCATATGCTCGTCCAGTTTGGCCTATCATCCACAGTCCTCTACTTTGTCCCGTCGCTACGACCGTATCATGGACACCAATCCGACCGCGGACGCTCACGGCACGAGACGGAGCCACCGGCCAACGCGTCCTACATGACCAAGCTGTACTACCTCACCCGGGTCGGCCCCTGCGGCGCCGCGACCAGCTTGGACATTGGACTGGGCAACATGTCTCTAAAGTCCATCACACTCACCTTTTACAGTAAGTCATGACACCTGCCACGAGGTTTCAGCGCGTCGGAAGCTAACAGCGTGTCACCAGCCATGTGCAAGTCCTCCTCGCTTGCCTTTGTACTAATCTTTGCCTTCATCTTCCGCCTCGAGCCCGCGACGTGGCGTCTCGTCGCCATCATTGCCACCATGACCGCTGGCGTCATCCTCATGGTGTCGGGCGAGGTCGAGTTCAAGCTCGATGGTTTCATCCTCGTCATATCCGCCGCCTTCTTCTCAGGCTTCCGCTGGGCGCTGACCCAGCTCCTCCTGCTGCGCAACCCGGCCACCTCGAATCCGTTTTCCAGCATCTTCTACCTCTCCCCCGTCATGTTTGTGACGCTCTTCGCCATGGCTATCCCCGTCGAGGGCTTTGGCCCTCTGTTCGAGGGTCTGGGAAGAATCAGTGCCGAGTTTGGCACGTTTATGACGCCCATCTTCCTGCTGTTCCCTGGCTGCATCGCGTTTTGCATGATTGCGTCCGAGTTCGCCCTGCTGCAGCGCACGTCGGTCGTCACTCTGTCCATTGCCGGCATTTTCAAGGAGGTCATTACCATTTCGGCCGCGTCTCTCATTTTCCACGACGAGCTGACCCTCGTCAACTTTTTGGGCCTGCTCATTACCCTCGCCGCCATTATTGCGTACAACTACATCAAGATTACCAAGATGCGCTCCGAGGCGCAGGGCGACGTGCACGACCGTGATCGCGACGACTTTACCCTCTCGTCTAGCAACACGTCCAGCGATGCCGACAACGATAGCACTGAGGAGACGGCAGGCTTGCTGCAGCGTGAACACGGCGACTCTTTCTCCTCGTCTACCAAGCCGTTGACAGGACAAGGAAAGCCTTGATCTGCGTATACCTTTCATCCACGCATTGCGCAAAAGCACCTGGCTCTCTCCCTCCAACTTTGAATATTCGCAGCCATTACTGTTTAGCGACTCGGCATCTGTTCCCAATTGGATATACTATACTATTATTTTTCTTTCAAATTTCTGCATCTTTTGCATTGTTGGAGAGTACACTTTGCATGGTGAAACGCGGGTGGATGGAGTTGGCGTGGGTTTCAAGGGGTCGTGTATAACAGGCAGGAAATCCGTGGCGGGTGCCGATATATGTGGCCTAGTTTTTAGTAGTAGCATGAGATACCCAAATCATACACTGATAGGCTCTTTTGTCTCTACGTCACGCATCATGCATCGTCATTGTGAATGGATAACAAGTATCTCTTCTTAGCCATGAGTAGGCTGACCATGAGCAACGGCCAATGTCTATTATTCACCTGGTGAAATATGTCTAAACCCCCGTAACGCCCAGCAAAAAAAGCAGCAAAATATATAAGCAACGGTGCATCCGGACCTAAGACACGCTCAACCAAGCAGCCGCAGGCCATTCTTGGTCTTTTGCCCTGGCTTCGTGACTCCAGCGCCCTGCTTCGGGCCCAGATTAGGCTCATACCCGTTTCCGCCACCACCACTCTTGTCATTATTCCTGTTCCCGCCGCCGCCGCCGCCGCCCTTATTCCTCCCACCGTGATTCTTCTCCTTGACATTCGTCACCTTAATCTCCGTATTCGCCTTGCGCACAACCACAGGTCGGTTCTGGATATACGCCTTATTCATCGTCTTGGCCGCATCGAAAAAATCATCCGCGCCGCTGAAGCTGACAAAGCCGTACCCCTTGGACTTGTTGGTGCGCTTGTCCCGCACCACGCGCGCCTTTTGCACCGTCTCCCAGCGCGAAAAGGCCTTGAGCAGCGCGTCGTCGTTGGTCTCGCCGCCCAGGTTGCCGACAAACAGCCGCAGGTGCGCCGGATCCCACTCCAGCAGCGAGTCGTCGGTCCACTTCTTGCCGCCGCCCTGCCGCACCACTGTCTGCTTCTTGTCCGAGTTGGGGTTCGCGCCGGGGAGGTCGGGCCGGGCGTTGGCGGCCGCGGCGGCGGAGGAGGCGGCGGCTGCGTCGGGGTCGCTGGCGTCTTTGGGCTGGTAGGCGCTCTGCCACTGGGCTATCTGCGCTGCCATGTCGGCTTCGTACTCGCCGGTACCACTTGTCGGTGCGGCTGAGGCGGCTGCGGCGGCGGTGCCGGGTTGGGGGAAGGGGTTGCGGATTTGCGGCGCGGCACCGTAGGTTTGTTGGCCGTATTGCGGGCCATAGCTCTGCGCTGTTGGCTGTGCTCCGTACGAGTATGCTGATGAGGACGCTGATGCGCCGCTCATCCCGGGCGCGCCGGGGTATGCACCGTACTGCTGCTGTCCATAGCTCTGTTGGCCGGGCGCCGCTGCTGATGCTGCGCCTGGTGCGCTTCGGTTCGGGTACGAGTACGCCGAGGACTGGTACTGTGGCTGCGGCTGCGGCTGCTGCTTTTGCTGTCGCTGCTGGACAGACGAGGGCGTAAACGCCGGCTTGAAGCCGCTGTTGCTCGGTGGTGGTCGCGCGGGGAGCGAGCTGGTGCCTGGAGGTGGAGGGTATCCCATGATGAACAAGACTGTAGACTTGCTGGGTTTTTTGGTATATGTGCAGTTGTAACGTACCTTTGAGCAGACTGTGTAGCTCAAAGTGTCTTTATGCGCCGCCTGGTGCTGGGTATGCAGCGGGCGCCGTCGTTCTTTGGGGTTCTTGGACAGTGGTTTGCCACGGAGAAAGTTGATCGGCTCTGGGCGATTTGACGTCGCGGACCAAAAGATAGGCGACCGATAGCGTCACGTGACGCGTTGGGTGTCTATTGTTCGCGGCGTTTTCCGCGATTGGAATTCAGACTCGGGGATTTACGCTTTGTAGAAGATGTCTCGAAGACGTTTTCTCTCTTTCTAGAGTCCGAATTACATAAATTGTTCCTATCTATAAATATAATTCCAACATTGAGTGGAACATGCACTCGGCAGGCATTCTTGACGACCTGCGTGTTCTACTCAAGATACCTTTCTTTTTTGTGCTTTTACATCTGGCGCAAATGGAAATAATGCATCATTTTATCTCTCCTGAAATGCAATCTATTTCAGAAATAAATAAATTTCCTCTCTCGTTCCATATTCGTTGACAGCATGTTCTACGTCCTCTCCAGGCACTGAAGCGGTCCACTTTTCCGCAAAGCCCTCCCATTGGCCAACCGCCCCCTAGCCTCGTCGCGACGTTTTTGGGTCCGCGCCGCGCGCTGCAGGGTCAAGCTTCCTCAACTCCAACCTGTCCATCCATCACCCAAGCTCGACGCACCGGTTCCCGCCGCCCGCGACGCTCGGCCAACAAATTTTCACGGCGCCAGCTTTTTTTATTCGGGCTGCCCGCCGCCGATACCCCGCGATTGACCCTCGGCTCGTCGACTTTTCTGCGTTGCCCTCTTTACACCTGCTGTGCCTGCGCCGCGCGACGTTTCTCGTTGCGCCTCATCAACCATGGCGATGGACCCGAGCAGCAGCGTCCCTCAGGACTTGGTGCGCCATTCTTTTCCCCATGCCGCGTGCCGTGCGCGTAGCATCCTAACTGACCACCGAATAGATGCCCCATGTCCACCTCGTCTCCTCCTTTCGATACCCAGCCATGGCGCGCCTCGATCTCAACGAAGTGGCCAAGTGGCTGATGAACGCCCCTCAAATCGCAAGAGATAGAGCGCCGTTTGCGTGGACATATCTGGATAAGCCCGCCGACGGCACGATCCTGCTCACCTGGCAGCCGCTGCAGCGCCTCGGCACCAACTTTGCGACGGATGGCTTTGTGTGGGCGCCGCCGGAGCAGATTTACAAGCACGATCTCGGCAACGGTTTGGTACGTTGCGCATATGCCCGACTGAAAATACAGGAACTAATATCTCTCTTCAGATTCTCGAGATCTACTACCTCAAGGCCGGCTATATCCCTGGCGAGCAGGTTGCCGCTCACGCACGACGACGATTCCGTTTGGTCCCCGCCCAGCAAAACCCAAATGTACCCCAGCCCGACGTCAGCCTGTTCCTGGTACACTACGGACCCTCGGAACCCAACGACCGCGTTCCCATCAACATGATTCCCTACGACGAACGAGTCAATGCCATTATGCAGCAGCGCCACTTCCTGCAGCGGGCTGGACAGATCCGCCGCAAGGAGTTTATGCTGTCGGATCGAGTCAACTGGCCTTCTCTGCCGGAGCTCACCCGCCAGCAGATGGCGCCTCAGCCGACGCCCCGTGGTGTTCCCCAGCAAATGGCATACCCTCCCCAGCCGGCACCTGGCCCGCCCGCCAAGCGAGCTAGGCATGCGCAGAACCAGAGCCAACATGCTGCTATGCCTGGCGGTGCTGCTGGTGAGGCTGTGGATGATGATGAGGATATTTCAAGAGGCGACATGTTTGATCACTTGACTCCGAGAGAGATTTCCCTCGGACGTTACCAGCAGAACCACGAGTGGATGGAGGAGATTCTGTCCTCTCCTTACAGAATGGGTCAGATTTCCCCCGCAGACCTCGGTCTCGGCCTGAAGGGTGAGCTTGCGTCGCTTACAGAAGGCATCTTTGCCGCCCAAGGCGGAGATGCATTTATGGCGCTCCCAGAAAAGTCATACGTCGGAAGGCTGGACCCAGACCAAGCCGAGGAGTTCCGCAAGAGGGTAGATGGCTACATCAAGTCAACACAGTCTGATATTGAGAAGATGGAAGAAGAGCACAAGGCAAAGCTCGCCAAGTTCAAGGAAGGGTCATTCATCAAGACCAAGGAGCGCGAACTCAAAGCCGTAGCCGAGGCAACTGGGCCTGAAGTATGGCGCATTGAGGGTCGTGTGCAGTCGACTGACAATGACAACAGCCACAAGGGCGGTGTCAAACAGAGCGTCGACGAGATTGTCGGGCAGGTTGAGTCCTCCGTCGGCCGAAAGATTGAGGGCAAGCCTCGCGTGGCCCGAATTCAGGACGGAGGATTCCAAGAACCTGCGCCTGAACCTGAACCCGAACCCGAGCCTGAACCGGTCGCAGCAGAACCGACAGCCGAGGCGGGAGAGGGGCAAATGTCTCGTCAAGCCTCACACGCCGGCTCACAGCGCAGCAACATGATGGAAGCGGACATGGACATGGGTGACACGGCTGCAGGCCTGCTGGACCAGATGCACACAGGCTTCTCGTCAAACTCAACACCAGTCAACAACTTCCCCACACCACAGGCTCAGCTGTCTGCCGGCCAGTCCAACGCCGCCACGCCATCAAACGTGAACAACCCTTCGCCTGGCCCTGCGGCTCCTGCACAGGCTTCGGCTGATGTGGATATGGGCGGCACTGAGACGTCCGTCAAGGAAGAGGATGCGGCTCCTGCTGCCCCTGCTACTACTGCTCCCGAGGCTGCTCCTGCGCCAGTTTCCGCACCTGTCCCCGCCCCTGCTCCTACAGCGACAGCCGACGAGCAAACGGCTGATGGAGACTGGGTTGTTGTGCCCAAAGAGGGCGCAACGGCGGACCCCAACGCCGGCACGTCTGCGACTCCCAAGGCTACTCCCGGTGAAGAGAGCAAGCCGGTCGGACTCGCCACCAAGGCGTCGTCTGCCGCTGCCACACCTGCTGTTACCGACGGCGGCTCCGCGGCGTTTGATCAGGGCGATGCGTTTAGCTCGCTCGGCGACCTGGACACTGCGGGCGATGCGCTGTCAGGATTCGACGCACCAGAGATGGACGGTGCCGCGGGCGAGCTCGGTGAAGGTCTCGATCTGCAAATGGACATGGAGGATTCTGCTTTTGGCGATGCCTTTGACGGTATGAACGCTTCGGGTACCCCTGGAGAGGGCAACAACCAGGAAATGTAAAGGCGACATGTGTAACACGCGAGAGTGGTGATGGCGTGACGGAAAATACTTTGCTTTTTGTTATTATTTGGCGCAGACCAGGCGTAATATTCTGCCTATTTTTGGTAGACTAGGCAAATCTTGAGATGTTTCTTTTTTATTTCTTCTTTCAATGGTTCTTTAAATTGTACTTGTACTGCTAGTAATAGACTTCTTGACTACGCAGAAATCGAGCTGATTCCTATAACCCTGTCTGCCTCGCAGCATATCCCTACAGAGTGAGGTTACATATGGACCCAAGAGCCGTTTGTGGATTAGAATTTTCATTAATGCTATTCTTCGTAGACGCTACTTTATAATACAGATAGAGGAGCAAGTCGGATACTCATATAAACGCCCACAGCATCGACATGGCGCTGGTAATCCCAAGCAAAGCAACGATCCCCCCATCCCACAGCACGGCAGCCGCATCTTCCTCGGTCTTGTCCGTCTGCGCCGGCCCAGCTCCGCCTGATGTCTGACTAGCCCCGCCGCTGGCAGACTTGCTTGGGCCGTTGACTTCTGCGTCGGCGTAATATCCAAACTTGAAACACCCGGAACCGTACCCACGAGCGATTGCAAAGTTCAGGCTAATGTTATCCCCCGGTGCCTTCTTTATGGCGCTTCCGATGCAACGGGAGCACGAATCAAGCCGGTTGAGGACGGGCTTCGTGCAGAGGCACTCTGCCGCCTTGCGACTTGGTAGCAGATCGCTGTCGAGCTCGTCAAAGTACTCGTCCAGGCTCATTGCCGGATCGACGTCGTCAAAGGATGTCAGGCCGCACTCGGCCACCTGGTTGCGCACCACGCCGCACTCGTCGGCCTCGGTGCACTTGACCTCGCTCGAGGGCGCCGCCGTGCTCGACGGCATCGAATCGCGCGTCGTCGACGGGTAGGAGAGCGTCTTGTTGATAAAATATCCAAACTCGTTGCAGTCTTCCAAGAAGAGCGTGTTCATCTTGTCGTCGTTTGAATTGTAATTGCCAGTGTCGTCGAAGCAGTCGGTGCAGGCCTGGAAGCTCTCGCGCGCCTTGGTGCAGAAGCAGCTGGCCTTCTCGGTGCTGTCAACGTAGTACGTCGCAGGGCCAACGGTGCCGCCATCTTGGGGCCGCGTCGTGGGGTTGCCGATGGAATCGTAGTCGGTGGAAAGTGGCGGCAGGGAGCATTTCGAGAGGAGGTCTATGATGGGCTTGCACTTGTCTTCGCAGAGGGCGTTGGTGAGGGCGGCGTGTAAGAGCAGCGCGCTCACGTAGAGGCGGATATTCGCCATTGTTCCTATCAATTGAAACAGATTGCTACTTGTAGAGATAGGTATTTTCGTTTTTACTATGTCTATGCTGCGGGGAGGGGCGGCAATAAAAGGGGCGATTGATGTAGGCTTATCTTCCTTGTTCTGGATCTGCGGCTGAGCTTTTAGGGCCTTGGGGCTGAGCGTCCACGATCGCCGACGCTGCGAACTCGGTGAGCGCCACCGGGGAAGGCGTTCTTAAATTTAGGTCAGTAGTCGGCGATCAAGTTTGTCGTGCGAATCTGTCTGACTGACGACTAGAACTCATGCAGTATAAACCAAGGCATATACTGATACAAAGTGGCGGCTACCGTGTGATACCTGGACGAGACTTACAATACTTGCACCATTCTAGGCTTGTAAGCGGAGGTCCGTGCTACCAAATGCTCCGGCAACTCGACGTCCATTTCACGACGGGTTGTGTAGTGTTGTTTCTTTCCGTGTAGGATTTGCTTTTATACGATGGTAACAATGAAAGTAATTATTTACTGAATTCACTCGTCAATGCCGAGAAAACAGACATGTTCTACCGAGGAGGCCCCAGAAAGGTATTGCAAGTCGGATGGACATGGCGCGGTTTCAGATCGCGTCACAGGCGACCGGTAGCCGAACCCTACTCGCGATGCGCTTGTTCTGAATTACAAAAAGCATGATATCGCTTGAATGCATAAATCTATGCGTGTGTCAATTTTTTCACCCTCTACAGCTGTGTGGCACCGTGTGGTTGGCTCTACACTGGCGCCAAGCGAGCCCATAACCAACTTGAGACTTGGGATGAGACGCATCGGAGCCAGATCCCGGCGGCAGATCAAACGCCAGTACACCTGCCCACTAATTATCGCGCAAGACTCATTTATATCTCAAATATCTTTCGTTTTTGACTTTATGAGTATTTTCGTCTTTCTCTCCGTATCTGTACCTTTGCACCCTCACTTTCTTTACAGCTGCTGGTCGGCAACAGCGCGTCCATTCCTTTGATACCAATTTCGCCTTTACTTGTTCTTCTTAAGAGTTATTTTGTGTTTTTACTTTTCACCGAATATATTTTTACAACCTTTGGAGAAAATTTCAAGTCTGAGCCATGCTTTGGCGCACGACTTTAGCCATACTGGCTGGCGCAGCTGGAGCTGCTGCCCAGTTTACAAACCCGACATCTTCCAGTAACCTGGGTATTGGTCAAGCAATTCAGATTCGTTGGAAGACGAGCGGTCTCCAAGCTCCTATCTCAATCTCTCTGGTGCCAGCGGGTACGACCATCAGGCAGGATGTGATACTGCAACAAATTGCCAGTATGTCCTCGCACCCCAGGCATTAACTAGGCGAGTACAGACTAACAAGTCCTCAGTCAACATTGGCAACGTGGGGGTCCTTGCGTGGTCTGCTGACCAGACTATCACTGCATTTCCAAACTTTGCCATGGTCATTGTCGATGCGCGTGGACGAGTCGTCGTATCCGACCCGTTCACCATTCAGTCGTTGACTAGACAGCCCGCTCTTATCACTGAGGGAGGACAGGTTCGGCCGACGGTGACTGGGCCAATAAAGGTTCACGTTTCTGGTACTCATACATTGGACAAAATGGTCGATGCGCCTAGGAAAACTGGCGTAGCTCGAACCGGTGATGGAAAGAAGGGTAAGGACGATGACCGCCAAAAGTCACAAGGAAAGGGTAACAACGCCAAGAACGGCGAGAACGGTCAGCGGGAGAAGAACAACAACGGGGGGAAGTGCTCGCAGGATCAAGACAAAGCCCAAGATAACGGAAAAGACAAGAGCAACAAGGGAAAGAACAGAGGTAACAACGGAAAGGACAAGGAGAATAACGACGACAATGGGGGCCAGCAGAAACTCCTTCCTCTCCCAGGCCTCCCCGAAGATGGACAAGAGGCTCCTGTGTCGTTGCAGCCACTGCCAAACGTGTCTGCAGCTCCAACACAAGTTGAAGAGAGCAACACGTCACTTGCGGTATCCACATCTACGACGGAGGGCAGTTCAACAACTACCTCCGATGTCGAGTCGTCAATAACAGCGTCTGTGGACGAAGAGGCTACCAAGGTAGCTGAAGCTGCTTCCCCAACATCTGGTGCGGATGAGCCTGCTGCCGATGCCCCAGTTCATGTAGCGCAACCAATCGAGGGCTCTACAACGTCTATACCTACTACCTCTACAACGGCTACCTCTTCACTCTCAGATACATCTACGTCATCGGAAGAAACAGTCCCTGTTGTCGGTGGCATCATACTTCCACCGAGTTCGGCAGTGGCTACGCCAGCTTCTGCATCGAGCGAAGTGGCCATGTCAGAGGCTGCAATGGCGGAGAAAGCACCACAGTCTCTGCTCCCGCTGCCCAATCCCAATGTTCGCAATGTTGCACAGGCTGCTCTGGCTCCGACTAGCATGTCCCTCCCGGGAGGCTCATTCCGCGAACAGCCAGCCGAAACGCTTGAGACCCCAGTCTCTTTGAAGCCGTTGCCAGGAGTAGAAACAGAGGTGTCGTCTTTAAGAACGCTGCCTACAGTACACTCTGATGATTTATCGGCGGCTCCGACTGAGTCGCCTTTACCTGCAAACAAATCGAGCAATGAGCCTTCCGAGGCTGCTTCTGGTCGGGTCTTCCCCAGTCTGGTACTGGGCTACTTTGGCATGGTTGCTGGCATCATTCTCAACATTTAAATTGTCATCACTTGTCGATTGATTGTAGCTTGAGGGTCAATTTGAAAGTGTTTCAATTAAATTCCATAAAATGCACCAAGCTAAAAACATCTTTCGAGGTATAATAAAAACAAAAACTCCGCTATCCAGTATGCGCCAGTGTATGCAGTAGACAAAGGGAAATCAACACGCAATGACCCCATCACCTGCTTCCAATATTCTTATACTCGCTTTCCGGATAATCCAGCATGTTTTGAGCGCTCTCCAGTGGCCACATGTTATTCGCCATTGTCCTTATCAAGCTGTCCTTGCCAGTCTTGTCGCCGGAAGCATCCCAGAAGAGTGCGCCACCAAGGCCCTTTTTTAGCAGATACTTGGCTTTCAGGTCTGCTGTGTCGGTATTGTCGTACGAGATCAGCGTGCCAGTCTTGGGGTCGTAACTGTACGCCGCAATGAGATTCTCATCAACAGTGACAGTAGAGCCGGGTGGCGGCAAGTCTTTGTATGGCCAAACACCTGGCTCAGTAGGACCTTGGCCAACGCTGACATATTTTTTACCAATGCCCGTTGTGTTTGTGAAAGATCGTCCGTAGAGTGGCATACCGAGGACAATCTTTTCCGGAGCAATACCGGCGGCAGAGTAATCATCGACAGCCTGGTCGGTGCTGAACTTTGTGCTCTCCTCGTTGTTTGGGTCGGCATATACATTTGCCTGATGACCAGTCGTGCTGTCCCAAGCGCCAGCATAGTCGTAGGCCATCAGGTTCCAAACGTCAACGTACTCGTTCATTGCCTCGAGGTTCAGAAGCTTGTAATGCGACGGGGTAGCGGAGGTGGCAACGGTCAAAAGGTAGTGGTAGTCTTGATCGTTGCTGCTAGCGTACTCGTCCAACGCGCTGCGTGTTTCGTTGAGCAGTTCGACAAAGTTCTGCGCCTCTTCCTTGGTTTGCGGAAACTCCCAATCAATATCAATACCATCGAGGCCCCAGTTGACAACTAGCTTGACGGCGGAACGAGCGAATAGACGACGTCCTTCGGCAGTTTGGGTGGCTGGTGCGAATTTCCCGGCTTGGGAGTAGGTAAATCCTCCAATTGAGAGGATGTTCTTGAGGTTGCGGTTCTTCTCCTTCAGTTTGTAGAGCTGCTCAATGTAACCGTGTGCAATTTCATCTCGGTCGGTTCCATCTCTTTTTTTGACAGAATTTTTAAATACTATTTTTGTGTCGGTAAACAGATCCGACGATGTACTGCATTGATGTTAGTCTCTGTACAAACAAAAGTGCAAGACGGGTCTTTGGGCAACTTACACTTCTCCATCAGGCGAAATATCACCAAACGCATAAAGCAAATGAGTAATCTCATTCGCGGGAAGAGCCTCTAGGTTGTAATCGGCTCCGTGGACTCCCCTACACATGTTCGATTAAAAACCGGTCGCACCAAGGCAGTGTAGAGCCGACAAGGCAATGGCACAAACGTACCAGTTTGTAAAGTAGACGACATTCTTCCGCGCAACGCTCACAGGCCTCGTGGTCTCTCCAGTTGGGTTTGCACCAGCGCTAGTGCGCGTGGCGGGCACCGAAGAAGTCCTGCGAGGAGACTGAGTCGACGCAACTTGCGAGGGTGTCTGCATAGTTGTGTCCGATTGCGCGTTTGAATGACCATCTGCACTGGGTACGATGTGGCCGATTGCCTTGGCGGACGCCTCGCTCGGTGGCTCAACCGTCGTCTCGGGGAGAGCAGTCACCCAAACGATCCTGCATGCTGATGTAGACTCTTCGACCAGGAAATCTTGGTTGATGGGGACGCTTGTGTTGGCGGCGTGCTCTGAAGTATGCGACGCCGACTTTGCCAGCGCAACAGCAGATTTTGTGATGGATGCGGGCATCGCCGGCTTTGTTGCCGCAATGTAGCCCTGCTTGATGGGGACATCTGTGTGCATGGCAGCACTGGTGGTCGTCTGAGGCAGGTCTTCAGAGGCAGTCACCCAGACAATCCTGCAAGCAGAGGAGGACTCCTCAATGAGGTTGCGGGCAGGGGCTGCAGTGGCAACATTGGCCAGCAGGGGCAGAGTGGCGAGGAAGAGCTGGAGCATTGTAAAGAGGGATGTTGCTTTATTGCTTCAAAGGGGGCGTTGTATTGAACAATCGAAAAGGGATCAGGTCAATGGTCTGGGAAGGGGCCTTATATGTGTATTGGAAGAAGAGGTGATTTGGTGCATTTTCCGGTGGATCTTGACTCGATATGAAGGGATGAATATCGGTTTTTGGAGTATAGACTGTCGATTCTTGCGGGAAATATGAACACTCAGATAATAGTTTGTCGGGAACGAAATTAGGCCCTGTTGCATTGCAGTCGACTGGCGGTTTGCCGTGCAGTTCCGCCGATCGCTGATATTTCTGGCTCGGTGTCTCATATCGGGCAAGGTCTCTATCTACGACACCTGGGAACTGATCTTTGAACTTCCGACATATTTCGTGGTCTCTTTCTCTTTATCTTGACACTGCCTGGCTTGAACCGCTTCGGCATCACAGTTCCGGTCGCGGGGCCTCTGTCACAGTTTTCCGTATGAGATGTGCGATCGCCGAAGACAGAAGGCAAGAAACGACAAGATGACGAGTCCCAAACAATGATGCTAGACCAATTAAATGCAGATTCGATATATTGACAACTATCGTAGATCGTCGATAAAGTATCGAAGACGCTGGAATGTCAGAGCTAATGTTGGGTTGCTGGAATGTGGCGGGCGCTAGTGCAGATTGTCTCACTTACAACCCTAACCCTCCCCTTCTGTGAGCACTGCTTCCGCGCCTCTGTCCCTCAACAAGCACCGTAGATGTTGTGGGGTATACCGCAATTGGTGGCTTCGCTGGTGAGATGTAGGCAGCAGCACAGGGAAACAACAGCAATGCTGTTGTCTGTCACTTCACACTGCGAAATCCCAACAAATGGTCGCCGCTGAGGATGAGACTCCGCAGTATGACATAGGAGGTTGGGATACCGGAGACGATGATTTCGACATCAGTATACGGCGAAATGGGTTCCGTTTCCGCATACCTGTGTCTCCCGCGTGTTTCGTAAACTCACCGACTTCTCTCGCCATTTTTCACGACATATTTGAGAGACTATCTGTGGGCGAAGATGATGCTCCGGAAGTCTGGGACTATACCGAAGTCGTCGCTGACGCATTTTTATCCGCTTTTCAGCGGCTCGCACCACCACTTTGCCATGAAGAGAAGCTCACACTCGCCGACCTAGCTATTCGTAGGATCTTCCGTTACGAGTATTCAGTCATGGATGAGAAAGCAGTGGCAGGTACTGTTGTCCCTTGTCCGGTAGACACTACGGGATTCAAAGATTGGGACATGTACATAATTCAGTCGCAGTTTCCCCTCTTCAGCCTGGCGGAAGTTGAAGTACCTTACACTAAAGGCGAGGCGATCCATAATATTATACCCCAGCACGTCCGCGTTCAAGACAAGATATACTGTTACAAGTCGTGTCTATCACCCTACGACGCAGTTGACGAGGCACAAAAATATGCCAAGCTTGCAGTTGGTGCCCGGTGGCAGCACGTCCTTGTGTCTCAGCTCGTCGGCATAGTTGCAGACAAGGCCGGTCAGACACAGGGCTTACTATACAACTGGATCGACACAAAGGAGGGCATTACCTTGACCTCTTGTATCAGCACAGATACACCCATTTTATTGCGCGAAAAATGGGCACACCAAATCTGCCACACACTGTCCTGGCTGCACGAAGTCGGTGTGGCCTGGGGCGACGTCAAGGCAGATAATATTCTCATTGACAAGGATGACAACGCCATAATCATTGGCTTGGAAGGTGGAACTACTAAGGGCTGGGTCGACAGTGACATTGGCGGTACTATGGAAGGTGATTTACAAGGCATGGAGCGGTTACGCGACTTCATTTTCAATGACGACTCAGCGCTGCGAACCTCGGATGACGATGTTAACGATTCGACATAATAACAATTGGCGCTTTTCATTGTTCAAAATGCCGTCAGAGTTGCTTTAAAACGCCCTTTACCTAGCCAATTGTACAATTTTTCTGTATAAATTCCGTCATCCGGCATTGCCCGCGACTGTATCACAACATCCTGAACTAAGAAAGGTGTCAGAATACCATAGCCATGTGATCGAGCTGGAGACTTACGAGTCTGGCGGTTTAAAAACTCATTGTCGTCAAATTTGATGCCACATTTCTGTCCTTCTAGTCAGCACAGGTAACACCGGTTGAGCAAAATATCATACCTTACCTAACTTCTCCATAGATAACGACGTTTGCGCTCACCCTTCGGCTCACCCTGCTTGACTGGCTTGACAACAGGTTTAGACTCGGTTCCCTTTTTCGCGGGCTCTTTGTCCTTCTCCGTGAGATCACACTCTGCCTGGCCACAATTTTCCACGTTGAACTCCTCATCACAGTCCCCGCCCTTGTCCACCAGAGTTGTCTCAGTCACTGAAGTATATCCCGCGCAGCGCTCGTTGACCCCAGTCTTGTAAGTACATTGGACCTTGTGCTTGGTTCCTTTTGCATCCAATTCTGCTTTGAAGTTGGTGTTGTGCTTCCAAACCGTTCCTTTCTTCCCGTCATCTGTAAGCTCAACCTCGTAGTTGTCGCCGTCACATTTGACATTCCACTTGGTTTTGTGGCTTGCGAGGTACTTGTGTTCGCCAGTGTTGCAGATTCGGTCGTGGCCTTCGTAGATTTGTATCTTCATACCGTCACCGACGGAGGGATCGCTGTGCAAGAATGCGTGGACACGGATACAGGCTTCCGTGCCAGCGACGAAAGCGAGGACGCTGTAGGTAAGGGCAAGAACCTTCATTTTAGAGACGTTTGTTTTTGGATTCGGAGTAAGAAATTTCGGATGATTGTAAATGAACTAAAGTCTTGAGATGGATGAAGCGATTTGAAGTTCAGTCTTCTTGGTGCGAACAGACTGCCTTTTATAGACAAGTGTTAGCATAGTAAATTCGAATCATGTTTTCGTCTGGGCTAAAAACGAACTTTGAGTGTTATGATATCATTTCAAAGGACAATCCTTCTGGAATCCCTACAGTCTGCCTGCCGCAAGCCGTGAGATCAAGTAGACCCGTAGAACAGTCAGCAGCCACGGTGGCAACGCTACGCTGATCCATCCCGAGGCGCCCGTCAGATATTTCAAAATCTTTCAGAAATCGCTAAAGTTTATTTATAGATATGATGTCATGTAAATTCTGAGGTGTTGTGGATCAGCATCACGAGTGGCATGAGCAGAGCGTCGGGGGCTCTCGCGGTATTGAGCGTAAGAATTCTTCAGTCTTCAAGCGCCGCATTGTTTCTTAGGTGCTCGTCATTTTCCAACAACTGTTACGCTGTTACTACTGGTCGCTGCGATGTCTATTCTCTTTCCTCACGCCTACGTATGCCTCATTCATGTCTAGCCGACGGTGAATGCCAGTTCAAGCGCGGTTGCCAGGCAAAATATGGGTCAGCCTTGCACGCGCTGGCCGCTACTATAATCAAGTACATTTGGGTCTTCGGCTGGCGCGAGATCGTGGATTAAATCGCTCAATGAATGAAACTATCTTCACCCCTAGTAATCTCCCCATTGTTGCTGACCGTACCTCTCTCATGTACGGTGCGGGAAAAGATGGGTGGAGGTTAGTCTGTAGATCAAAGCGCTGCATTTTGCCAAATCTGGTAATGCCGGAAATAGGCTCCGCCGCCTAGGCTCAACGGGTCGCGATCGCCTGTAGTACAGCGCCCCGTACTACCACACTAAGTAAGCTACAAGGACGGGCCAAGCCCCGTACAATCAATGGGGAAACACGCCGAGTCCGGCGCAATCCATATGGGCCACAGTACAAAGGAGCAGAGATACTCGTGACCATCATGAAGTGCTAACCGTGAGCTGATCTTGTGACGTCATGAGAGGGAGGCGACATTACGTCTCTATCTTTCGGATGAAGTATAAATCACTTCGCCAACTTCCCCAGCTGTGAGGGGTACAGTGCAATCTGTCGCATTACACGCTTACTTGAAGAACATCCGCCATTGCGTTGCGACAGCAAGCAAAGCTCTTGCCTAGAAAATACAACGAGTCCCGCAGCATAGGACTACTATACCCCACAATACATCAACATGTGCTTTGGTTCCGGCGATGAGGAGGAGCATTGGTGGGGTTACATCGACGACGGTCAAGGTTGGACTGCCCGCCCAAAATCCGAATACATGGCGACGCCGGCCTACAACAGCGAATTGCGTCGTCGCGAAAAACAATCACGGAAAGAAAATGCGAGAAAGGGCTTCCATGAGCCAAAGAAGAGTAAATACACAAAGAGATGGTAGGCGGACTTTTAGGTGGGGAAGTTGTGGGGGAGGTGTTCTGCATCACTTTTGTGGTAAGGGGGAACTGTGTACTAAGGTCATATGAGTCCAAGTGCGAGCTAGAAAACCTAGGGCACACTGGCTTGGGATGGCGGTAATATACTGCTCAGCTTGATATAAATGTTATACCTGCAAATACTAGCTTTTGGTTACCTTTTGCTTCCGACCTTTATCTTCTCAGCCATTGGCAATACTTCTGGGTCCTCGAAAACACGAAAGCCAATAAGATATCGTACTTTATGCCAACCTCAAGATTGGTAGACCAAATCTCCTTGGCTGTATCCAAATGGTGCTTCCTTTGTCATGGTCTGGTCGTACCCGGTTTTACCATACAGCTACGGTCGCGCCTGTACCTTTTTAGTCTTGGGATAGGCAGCCTATAACGAGATGATCATCCTCAGTTGCCAGCGCCATAATCCCGGTGCGGGCCGAGACGCCACCGGCGGCTAGCGCGCTCGCGCACTCTCTACTTGATGCCAGGTAAAGCAACCATGTATAAGGATGTGTTGCTGCTGTCGCAACAGGATATAGAGGCTATTAGCTCGCACTGTGAAGTGTAGGCCTGCATTTTTACGTTGCAACAGTTATGAGCCCGGGAGGTTGCCATAGTCAAACGGCACCCTGTAACTTCTACTCTGACTGCGCTTCTTAGCTATATAGCCCTGAGTTTAAACCCTCCTATCGTTAAATAGTAAAAATGCTAAGACTGATATATTAGTGATTGATCTAGAGAAAGCTATACTACGTATCTGTTGTATTAAAAAGAGCTAGATATTTTACAATTGTAGCTTGACTCACTTTGATAAAGTCCTTTAAGCTAAGGGGGTGTGTTGCAATAGGATATAGAGGCTATTAGCTCGCACTGTGAAGTGTGGGCCTTCATTTTTACGTTGCAACAGCTGCGAAGGCCAATGAGTGCGCCAAGTCCTGCGTCCGATGCAGGGGGTGTATGAACTGGCTTCTTTCCCCTCAACGAGACTGACTCTGCCATGTAGCCCTTACATCTCTCGACCATCTTCGTTTATTTGCATCGCGTATTTCCTGCTCTATTCATGTGCGTTCCATACCAGTCGGCACCGACCGCACCAAGACTCGTCTAGATATATTTTGCAGCGATGCCAGCTAAAGGCGAATGAATCTTCAGAACTCTGCGACGCTGATTACAATGCCCACCCCAACCGGGAGTCCCCGACCGCCGCACCCGACCACACGAGATGGCTTCAGTATCTTAATTATTTGCGCTCTTCCACTCGAAGCCAATGCTGTTTTAGCCCTCTTCGACCACCACTGGGACAACGATGGTCCACCTTTCGACAAAGCGCCCGGTGATCCCAACGCCTATTCTACAGGCACAATCGGTCGACATAACGTCGTAGTCGCTCATATGTCAGGGATGGGAAAAGTGAACAGTGCGGCAGTAGCTAATAGTTGCCGCATGAGTTTCATAAATATAAAGCTTGCGCTGCTAGTCGGCATCACTGGGATTGTCCCATTTGACGCCGATGGCAAGGACATATTTCTTGGCGACGTCATCATTAGTGAAGGGGTCATTCAATACGATCTGGGGAGGCAACATGAGGATCGTTTTACACGGAAAAATACGCTTTTGGACTCTTTGGGAAGACCAAACGCTGAGATACGGGCAATCCTTGCCAAGCTGAAGGGACTTAGATCCCGCCGGTCGCTATGCGCCGACATTGTGGGTTACCTGGATACACTGCGACTCGACCCGCTGCTTGCTGCAGAGCATCCTGGTATAGAATACGACATGCTCTTTGAGGCAAACCACCAGCGCCTCTGCGAAAACGAGACAGGCCATAGTGCTGGCCATGGCGGCAACCTGGTGAAGCGTCGCCGTCCCAAGGACACCACCGATCTACAACCCGCTATACATTTTGGCCTGATTGGATCTGGAGATTTAGTAATGCGGTCAGGAAAACATCGTGATGATATAGCACGAGAAGAAGGTGTCATCGCATTTGAGTCGGAGAGTGCTGGCATCTGGGACACTTACCCCTGCGTGGTGATCAAGGGCGGATGCAACTACGCCGACAGCCATGAAAACAAACGATTCCAAATGTATTCTGCGGCCACTGCAGCGGCTTGTATGAAAGCATTCCTAAGGCATTGGGTGCCATCACAAACGCCACAGCTGGAACAGGTGCCCCCGCAGATGGCGATGGGTAAGTACGGCATTGTTGCCATCAGCACTATGGAAAGAATACACGACACCATAGAGTGTTGAATAGATTTATTCGATAAGAAATTATGAGCTGACTACGGCATCAGAGGACCACACTCCACGCAGCGGCCTACCACAGGCAGCAGAAGCACTCTTCGATTCGTACCAAAAGCAGCACAAGCCCTCCTGTTTTAGCAATACCCCCGAGTTGTCTCTTCACGACCAATGGCATCAGCTCGTTTTGAACCCACTGTCAAGTCTCAGCACTGAAGCATTCTCACCTACGCATATTCTTGTTGTGGACGCCCTCGACGAGTGCGGTATTCGTCGAATAACGCGTACCCGAGTTCAGGATTTCGCTCTACAAGACATACCGCAGGAAACTGTGGACAAGGATATTTCTATCTACTTGAAAAGAAAACCTGAAACCAAGTGATGAGTGGAGCAGTCTACGGTCTGGATGGCCAAGCGAGGAGAGATGAAGTCTCTCTTGTAACCTTTTCTCCGGACAGCCAGATTATCGCTGCTGCAGCGAAGGATAAACAGTCCGACTCTGGTGTGTTAAGACGGGCTTGGCTCTACTATCTTCTCCCCATTTCGACAAACTTCTTTTGGCGTTTTACCGTCCTGGAATTTTCGTCGAGCGGGATGATGGTGGCAGCGGCGTGGTGTACCCGGATTTCAACTGTGGGATGTGACGACTGAGCAGACTATCGGGCCAACATAAAGAAAACGCGGTTGACGCGGCTGCCCAAGCCTATTTTCATACATTTCGGACTTAAAACGGATCCAATACTTTTTTTTTTTTTTTGAATTGATTTCTAAGCATTTTTCGGGTTTAAATTGTCATTATGGCCGTTGCCCAGTACAGCACAGCGTTGAGCAAGACGCGGGCCGGATGTGGGGCCGAAAGTATGAAGATTTCCCGATCGGTATCGGCCGACGCTTTGTTGGCTTTCGGCACCCAGTTCAGCTGCGGAGATGGCGGCATAGGTCATAGCTATATAAAGCTGCTGTCATAGCAGCTTCCAACGTATCTTCTTGTCCAAATTCAAGCAAACCCATCCAAAATAATCACCTTCCCATATTCATAATGTCTGCAGCCACCCAGCAACCCCTGGCCATGACTCAACTGGTTGAGACGTACGGCCAACTCTTCAAGAACGGCCAGCGGTCACCCATCCTCCGCCGCCCATCAGAATACGGCATGAAGTACGAAGACATCTTCTTCCCCTCTCTGGACGGCACCGTCCTCCAAGGCTGGTTCATCCCCGCCGCAACGCCCTCCAAGAAGCTCATCATCGCCAACCACCCAATGACATGCAACCGCTATGGCTACCCTGGCCACCTAGAAGGCTACACGGGCTTCGGCGGCTTCGAAGTCAACTTCCTCCCAGACTATAAAGCTCTTCACGACGCCGGCTTCAACATCATTGCCTACGACCTCCGCAACCACGGCATCTCCGCCCAGGGTTCCGGCGGCATGTGCGGCGCCCTGGGATACTACGAGGCGCGCGACGTCGTGGGCTCGCTCCAGTATGCGCGCAGCCGGGCCGAGACCAAGGACAACACGATTGGTCTCCTCAGCCGCTGCATGGGCGGCAACTCGACCATCCACGCCATGACGCACCTCCCATCCTACTTTACCGACGATGTCAAGGCCATGATTCTGCTGCAGGCGGTCTCTGGCCACGCGTTTGTCGAGCAGGGCGCTAAGAATGCCGGCTTGGATGTGGATCAGACTGTGGCCGCGTTCGACAAGTATATCCAGAGGCTGACTGGGTTCCCCTTGAAGGAGCTGACGCCGATTCCGCTGGCGAAAAATGTTACGGTGCCGACGTTGTTTGCGCAGGTGAGGAAGGACAGCTTGATTGATACCAAAGACTCGCAGGAGATTTTTGATGCGCTGTCGTCCAAGGAAAAGGACCTGCTGTGGATCGAGGGGACGACGAGGCGGTTTGATGGGTACAACTATTTTGCCACGAACCCTGAGCGAATGATTGAGTGGTTTACCAAGTATGTCTGATTATATAACATATTCCACGCGTTAAATTATTTAAATATATAATTGAAGTTGCCTTGGTTGCCAGCACATAACCGGGCCGCTGAGACCTCTTTAGTTCCTTGGGCAAGGAAGTCCTTGGGTTTTCTGCTGGTTTCTATCTATAAAAGGGGTCCTAAAAAGCCGCCTTTTTTCTTTACTTTTGTTTCTCTTCTGTAATATTCTCCTTTTTAAGGTAAATATTTCCCTTTGGTTGTGGAATGCCGTGTTCTGCAAATGCGAATGGAAGCCTGCGCCAAGCGATGAGCAGGTTTCGCAAACGCCACGCCGATTACGAGTGCGCCACACTATGCACCCTGTCAGTCGACACAAGGGTACAGCAGGCGTTTTGTACCACAGCATAAGCCGATATGGCGTCTCCCTGCCGTGATACTAATGCCCAGCCTTGCTGACAACCTTGATGAGCGGCGCAAAAATGTGATGCATAAATCGCCCAGTCCAGCCAAGGCGAATGATGGCCCAGAACCGTGCGGTCGTTTCACTTTGAGGGAGAATAAACCCCGGATTTACACGGACAGAGCAGATTATTGGCCTTGGCGAGGGCAAGGACATGCGCAAGTAAAATACATGACTTGCTCTTATTTTCTCTCTGTGTCCCTGTGTCATTGTGCCGTGCTGCCGAGCAAGTTACAAAAACCCGTTTATTCCCGGCCAGCCATCTGGATCGAGCACGTTTCGAGGTTACGTTGGCCCTGTACAGTTGAAACCATATCTTCAGGGCTAATACAAAAAAAAGGAAACAGCAAAAAAGGATCGAGTACTCGCACCTCGTCTCCAATCAAAGCTCACCTAATAACTATATCCGCTCCCCAAGCGCCCCCAGCCAGCGCCGGCATCCGGAAACCCCACATCCAACCAAAGCGCAAGGTGAGCAAGTTTCTTCTCAAAACGGCAATGGGACCCTCCACATCCCGCCTCGTTGCGGAGCGGTGATTGGTCGAAAACCCTCGCCGCACCTAACTGCTCAAACCTTCTCTCCCGTGCTCGTCGTCTCCATATTTCTGGTTTCAATGTCCCAGGTACCCCGTACTCACAGACGACGGAAACGATACGACTACATGTCCTCTGGTTCAAACCGTGCTTGGATATTCCATTCTTTCGGTTGGCTGGTTTTCCCACTGGCACGTTGTAGCGGTCCTTACCCCATGTAGTCAGTACACGTTACAAATTCCCAGAGGGAGGAAACTTAATATGCGCTGCTGACTTGCTACTACCCTCCAAACAAGTCGGTCGCGGTACTTTGTCCCTGGTACATTGTTGCCGAAAACTTGCTCACTTAGCGTCTTCTGCCTTTTAGCCTCCTCCGCAACGTTTCCCTCACCTCACACGCTGGGCAACCTTTTTTGCTCAATAAATCGAGAAGAACGATTTTTTAAATTGCCTCTTTGCTGCATGGTCATCCCGTGGGGTCCTTTTTTTTGGCAGCTCGTCCATTCGTTTCAAGTGTATTTGACGTCCGGGCTGTGTTCTCTCATATAACCCGCCTCAGCCCAGCCCTGCCTACAACCTACAACAACAACAACCACTCTCACTCGCTCACCCAAGACAGAGCCGCCTATTGTCTCACCCGCAGCCGTTTGTTGACTACGGAGTACAGCGAAACAAGTTGCATTGTTTGTCAGTCTTCCAACAGTAAATCCCTATCGACAACGCAGACTTTTCTTCCTTCGCAAGCATGGCGCTTGAAGCCCGCCATCATGACATGGACATGGCGCCCAAGAAGTGGTATGAGCCGCTTCTCAAGACGCCTGTCCTCCTGCACAGCTCCCGCGACCCGGGCAACTGCACGCTGACACCGGAGCGATGCGCATACAAGACGCGGTACTGGGTATTCTGGTACGTTCTATTTAACATATACGGCACTGTCTTCTATCCAATTCAGCCTCAATCGGAGCAAATAAATGGCTTGATCAGGATACCGGCCGACGCCGTCCACAAACATCACGACCACAGCTAACCACCACCAAAACAGGTACGAGGCAGACCACGTCTTCTCCCTGCCAACAGTCTACTTCTTCCTCTCCGTCATCGCCCTCTTCACCATCACCCGCTTCGCCTCCGAGTACGCGCCCCGGCGCCTGCGCACCTCTTCGCCCTGGCGTCGCGCCACCGCCGCCGCCCGCTACCTCTCCTACAAGACGTTCCGCCTCCCCGGCGGCCGCAACTCGCAGTCTCTCGGCGCCTACCTCCTCCTCGGCGTGGGCATCATCTTCTTCGCGGCCATGACCCTCGGCCCGCAGCCGTACTACTGGCCGACGGACGCGCACTACGGCAACTCGCCGCCCATTGCCACCCGCACGGGATGGATGGCGCTCGCCTGCCTGCCGTTTGTGCTGCTGCTGAGCGCAAAGGCAAACATGATTACCGCCCTCACGGGCATCCCGCACGAGAAGCTCAACGTCTGGCACAACTGGGTCAGCTGGGCCATGTTTGTGCTCGCCCTCATCCACACGTTTCCTTTCATCGTCTACCACCAGTATAAGCAGGACCTGCACAAGACGTTTGTCAAGGGCGGCATCTGGCTTACGGGTGTCATTGCCCTGCTCGCGCAGGCTTGGTTGACCGGCATGTCAATCTCGTGGATCCGGTAATATTCTCCCATTTCCTCCTCCTTTCTGTCTCTAGACCAAATCATACTAACTAACCCTCTTACAGCAACCGCTTCTACGAATTCTTCAAGGCCACCCACTTCTTCTTCGCCATCGTCTTCATCGTCTTCTTCTTCCTGCACTGCAGCTTCATCCTGACCTCGTGGGACTACATCATCGCCACCGTGGTCCTCTACTGCACCTGCCTGGTCTACACCTGGCTCAAGACGTACATTGAGCACGGCATCCGGCACAAGGCCTCGCTGCGCCTCGAGACGCCGCACTCGCTGCGCATCTCCATCCACACCCGCTCCGCCTGGCGGCCCGGCCAGCACCTCTTCCTGCGCTTCCTCTCCGGCGACGCCCACTCCCTGACCGCCCACCCGTACACCGTCTGCGCCATGCCGCCGCTCGACCACCCCTTCAACGGCGGCAACCTCGTCTTTTACGTGCAGCCGCGCGGTGGCCTCACCCGCCGCCTCGCCGCCCGCGCCGAGTCCTCGTCAGCAACCGGCGGCGCCACCATCCCCGTCCTCATCGAAGGCCCTTACGGCGGCATGCCCGCCCGCTGGTCCGGCGGCTTTGACCGCACCCTCCTCGTCGCCGGCGGTTCCGGCTGCGGCTTCACCCTCGCCCTCATCGAGGACTGGATCCGCAACCGGCCCTCGTGCTGCGCGCGCCTGCACGTCCTCCTCGCCACCCGCGACCCGGAGATGCGCATATGGTACATTGAGGAGCTGCAGCGCCTCGCCGACCACCACTCCGTCAAGAACCTGACCGAGATTCCCGGCCTGACGGTGCACTTTTACGAGACGGGCCCCGTGCTGTCGTCGCTGCCGCAGATTCGCGGCGGTGAGTCGCCGTCGTCGTCGGATGATGAGGAGAGGAAGACGGGTGGCGTCGCGGCTACCGATGTGGAGAAGCAGCAGCACACTGACGAGACGAGTTCGGTTGCGTCGCTGTTTGGCGTCAAGTTCTTCCGCGGCAGGCCTGATACCGCTGACGCTGTCAACAACCTCGCCATAGAGGACGGTGTCACGGTTGGTGTTACTGTGTGTGGGCCGTCTGGTATGGTCTACGATGTGTCTTCTGCTGCCTCTGCCGCGCAAAGGAGAATTCTTGCGGGCAGAGAGGGTGCTTCTGAGCTGTGGCTTCACAAGGAGGCCTTTTCGTAAGTAAAGCTCGAAAAATGAGTACGACATTCATTCACAAATACTAATCATATTGACAGATATTAAAAACTAAAAGTTGAATGGCGGAGGGAGTAGACTGAAAGGAACGGAGACATGCACATCTTAGTTATTACGTACTTATCATGGCGAAACATCATACCCAGCATATAGCATCACGTTAAAATCATAAGAAGCACATTATAATGCTTCATTATTATTTTCATATCTATTCATTTGTCTCGTACATGCTCTACTATACAAGCTATCAATCGACGATAACCTCCTCGCCAACACGAATACCCCCCGCCACCTCGCCAACCTCATGCGTCATATGTGCGCCAAAGTACACCTTGCCATCATACCGCCTCGTCTTGCTGAGCGTTACGTACGGCTCCGTCTTCTTCTCGCCCGTCTCTTGATCGACACAGACCATGTGGCACCGCCTACAGGCACCGAGCAGCATAAAGTTCTGCGTGCCAATCTGCACTCGTTTCCAGAAATCTTCTTCAAATGCCCGCTTCGGCTGCTGCTGCGATACGTCCAGCCCAGGTAAGCCTTCCAGCACAATGTTGGCGCGGAACGACGCTTCAGGAACCGGTAGACCTCCGCGCGACTCAATCTCGGCATTGAGCGCCTCCACGCTGGCAGTGTGAATCATGAGAATCGGGCTTTCGTTCGCAAGTAGCAGTCTGGCGGCATCCTGTTGCCTACCGCTGTTCTGCTTCTGCTCCGTGTCCGAGTCTGGCGGCGAGGGAATGTCGTCCGGGAACGAGCCCGGCAGCAGCCGCTGCGCCCGGTCGCTCTGCTGATGCTTCTGCATCTTGACCTTGACCGTGCGGCTCGTCAGGCCCCTGCCGCCCGCGGGGAACCGCGCCAGCACGCAGGGGACATCGAGCGCTGCGGAGAAGAAGTCATTGATTTCGTCCGAGTTGTACGTCTGCGCCGAGATTTCGTCGCCACATACGCGTGACGATTTTTGGCGGAAGTTGGTTTCGAAGAGGGTCGGGTTGGCCGAGAGTGGTATGCATATCGTGTTGGGTATACGCTTGGACATGGTGCCGTTGTATTCCACGCGGAGAACGCCGTTGACGAAGTCGAGGTGTGGTCGGAGGAGAGCCATCTTGGTATATCGTTTCTGGCTGAGTGCTTGCCCGGAGCCGCGGTGTACCAGACACCACTCTCTATCCCAGGCTAGACCTTCGGGTCGAATATCCCAGGCAACGCGCTCGGGTACAACGAATCCGCCGCAGCTCTTAATCGGGTAGACTGTCATGGTCTTGACGCGCAGTGTAGGTTGGCCAGAGATGGTTGTCGGTGTCGAGTTAACCTCCTCTGGGAGCTGAACCGGTGCAGCCTCGACGTAAAACTCGCGTATAAACTCCAAGAAGCCCTCAACGTCCGCCTGTGTGCTCATGGCACCTAGACTCGCTCGAATGACACCGACAGGCTTGCCATTCATGAGGTCATTGTCCATGCCGCAGCGGAAGCCCGCCGAGAAGTTCTTCTTCATCTCCCACGGCTCCAGCTGGAGCGCAGACATGATGCCGCCAGGGCTGCACAGTCCACCGGTGCGGACATGGACCTTTTTCAGAATCGCCAGTTTCTCAAACTCGGCCAAGCTCACCCACGCTCCGGCACTGCTGCGAATATTAAACGATACAACGGGGCCGGTACCCAGCTCGGCCTTCTCCGGGTCCGCCGTGTACAAAATGCACACATCCTGCCCGTTGCCGTGCCGCAGGCTGCGCAGACCGCGGTGCATTTGCTTAGTGAGATGTGACGTGTGCGCCGACACCTGCGCCATGGATCCATACAGCTCTTCGTGAGCCGTCAACGCTGCCCCAGCCGCCATGATGTTGTGGAACGGCAGCGTTCCGTCCTCCAGACGCTCGTGCAGGAAGCTGGATTTGCGCGCGTGCCACTGCTCCTTTCCACAGACCACCATGTCGACGGTTCCGCCACCAAAGTACTTGCGTGACTCGAAAAGATCCTCTACGGACTTGCGGACGATCAAGGCGCCGAGGTCAGGGAAGCCGAATATCTTGTAGAGGCTCATGACGGTAAAGTCAGCAGTATAGTCCGGATGTGACAGGTCGAGCTGCGAGGTCGCAGCGAATGATGCAGCGTCGACCAGTGTATATATGCGGTGAGTTTGTGATGTCTGCTGGTCCTTGATCTTGCCAGCCCACGACATCGGATATCGCTTTCCGTCCATGTGAGACTGGGCCGTATATGTAAACAGAGTTGCCGATGCGGCTTCGAGCTCTTCGGCAAACGGACAGTGGCCATCCATCCACGCCTGCACACGCTCGTCATCAACGCATACGCTGTTCCGCGCCTCTTCGCGGGCACCGATCAAGCTGGTATGGCATGCCTGATGGTGAGCGTAGTTGTAGCCGTTGGGCAGGCAGCGCAGGCTGTCGAGGACAACCTTGATTCCAGCGGTGGCATTCGCGACAAAAACAAGGTCAAACTCTTCGGGGTCCGCGTTGAAGAAGCTTAGCAGCCGCAGGCGAATGTCGTCTATGCGGGTGGTTGATAGCTGTGACGGCCACGATCCGGAGTGCGGGTTGCCATACAGAGACGAGGTCATGTCGGCGGCAAAGGCGTCCATCAAGGCCTTGGAGGGAACCGTGGAGCCGGCATGGTCAAGGTAGATTGAGCCTGCATCATGAATTAGCGTGCGTAGAGGCGTAGCATCTCAAGAAGGGCGTACCTTTGAGCATCGGATACTGCCGATCGCGAAACCGTTGGACGGCCTCATTGTAGGCGGTCTCCTCTGTAGGATGCATGGCTGTCTCGGGAAAGGGTACAAAAGTAAAAACAAAATTCGCAAAGGGGGTATCTCAATATATTAAAATATAAAACAGTGCAATCCTGCCCTCCAGGTCGTGGTGGCGGGCAGGGTAGATGCGTCTCCGAGTGTCGGTTGTCTCTATTGGCGTTCGAAGCAGCTGCGACTGGGGGTGGCGTCAGGCCTGGTCGCGTCGTCCAAGGGTCAATAGAGAAGAAGAGGAGAGTATGAGTATCCAGGGACCTTCATGTTCAAGAAATGAAAGTGCGCCTGAGACCAGTTCTTAAGGTTTCGATGCAAAATAGAAAAATCTGGGGTATCTTGGGGGAAAAGCGGCGAGTCAGCGGCCCTTTTTCAGGGCTTGGGGCCATTCGTTTGTATGTCGTCGGTGCATCCGCCTGGCGCAATGGCTGCTGCTGGCAGAGGAGCCGTCGCCCTCTTTTTTGGTGGCTCGGTCGACCCCGTGCCACCCGGAGCCCCCCGGAGTTCGCCACCCTCCAGCAGAAAATGGGCGACCGACTCAGCACCAGGAACCAAACCCAGCCCAACCCCCAGAAAGCCACTTTAATTCTCCTTTGGGTGGTGCGACGGTTGAGCGTTGCCGTTCCCCGCAAAATGCTGGATAAAATGCTCTGGTGCGTCCAATGACAGGCGCTTGTTTCATCATACACCATCTAAAACGCCGCTTACTACAGCACAGGAACCAGCTTTCGGCACAGCAGAATGGTAATAGAGCTGTGGCTGCCACGTTCTTTGTCCAGATGATGCGCATGCATATTCAGCCCGCGGGACGAACTACAGGCGCCTTGCATTTGCATATCCTATTTTCTACCAATTCCGACGCCGATGGCGCTCGCTCTTCGCGTAGATGGCCTCGGCAAGATGGGCGCGGTCGGCACTTTTGTGCACGTCACGGCGTGGTTAGGAGCAGGTTCGAATTCACTTACACTCGGAGGACGGCGAGTTGTATTGCTTGATGATAACACTGTAGCTGAACCTTGTATGAATAGGCGAGAAGCGGCACCCGTGAACGCAGAAGCCGTCACGAACGCGTTCCTAGCTGACGTCAGTTGACAGCTGCTGTTCATGCCATCCTGCAAGCATGCCGATGCCTCTTAGCTTGAACTTGGTGCAGCCAGCCGCTATAAAGCAGAGCTATGCCACAGTAGTCCCTAGCCATGGGCCAGATACCATATACGCCAACGGTAGCCCCCCAACTACTGGCTCAACTACCTTGGAACTTCACGCCTTCTACAAACTCCCAGTCACACAGGCACATTCACAGAAAGCCCCCAAAAGTAACAACATAGTAAAGTATTGAAAATGGGTTTGGTTCATCTGATTTACACTCTAGCCTTCAGCTTCCGCTCCATGCTCCTCCCATTCGTCGCTGGCACCGTAATTCCCAACATGTCTTCCTCTTTAATTTTCCTACCCGCCTCCGCCAACATGGTAAACTGCTCTAGGATGGCGACTAGTATACAACGAGACCTACTTGTAACAACACATGCGCAACAAATGACACAAGACTTGACGTCAAGACATCATTCCTCTATCGGCGGACCTTGGTCTCGGCAGGCGGGTCGTAGGCAATCTTTCTCGTCTTCAGCCATGCCCACTTGTAACGCTTGACCCAGACGCTAATGGCCCACAGCGAAGCAGTCACAGCGAGGACCTTCATGCCCATCTTCTTGCGGTCGTCCATCTCGGGCTCGGCGGCCCAGTTGAGGAACTCGACAACATCCTTGGCCATCTGCGAGGTCGAGGCAGGGGTCTCGTCCTCGTACTCGACCAGGCCGTCGTACAGGACACGGGCCATGGCAATGCCGGTACCGGGGAAGTAGGGGTTGAAGTTCATGCCGGGGGCGACCTGGGCGCCGGCAGGAGGCTCCTCGGGGTAGCCGGTAAGGAGGTCGAAGATGTAGTTGCAGCCGCCGTGGCGGGCCTTGACAATCAGGCTCAGATCAGGGGGCAGGGCACCGTTGTTGGCGAATCGGGCAGCCTCCTCGTTCTTGTAGGGGGCGGGAATGTAGTCGGCAAGCTTACCAGGGCGCATCTGGATCTCGCCCTGCTCGTCGGGTTCGCCGGGGTACTCGTTCTCCTCGGCAAGAGCCTTGGCCTCGTCGACAGTGAGGACGGCTCCGACAAGAGTACGGAAAGGAACACGGTCCAGGGAGTGGCAGCTGGCGCAGACCTCGCGGTAGACCTGGAATCCTCGGCGGAGGCTAGAATGGAAACAAACGGGTTAGATGATTGTTTGGTTCGCTGGCGATGCAGTTTGGGGACGGTGTAATTCTTACGCCTGGTGGTCAAAGGTCTTGAACCACTGCTCGTGGACCCAAGGGTACTTGGTAGGGTGAAGACTATTGCAATTGGTTAGTTTGACGTTGAATATTCAATGGCAATGCTACCCGGCTGTTTATGCCGCATCTGACACAATGCCGGCCACGATGCGGCATCCGGGGACGCTGGCCATCTCGAATCGGGAAAAAAATCACGTACCCTTCCTCAGCGGGCGTCATGGCATGAGCCACAGGTCCGTACAGGTGGTAGTACCAGGCAATGGAGCCGACGGCGAGGGTGGTCGAGGCGACGGCGGCAATGTTCATGCTGGTGGTGGGCTGGGCGGCAGCACCCGAGCTCGTAGAGGCGGCACGCTAAGAAAATAATCACGTCAGCACCAATTCTTCACAAAGACACAATCGCAGCGGCTCGATTGGCGTGTTTCTCGATGCATTGGCGTCGGTGGTTGTTGGTTCCTCGGCTGGCGTGGCCGTGGTTCGAGGCGGGCTGCAAGCTGGCTGTTTTTCGTTGTGGCCGGGCTTTTTCGTACCTTGGTGACATTGACGGCGCCGCTACGCAGCCCATTGAGGGCGCGTGCCGGGCGCAAGCAGGATCTCGCCAACATGACTGGCAAGTGGGATCGTAACCGCAGGAGGAACCGCGAGCAGGTCGGTGGTTGGATGGGGTGGGAATCGATCTCGAGGTCGAGGGTCGAAAGGGCTCAGCAGGAGAGGATCATGAGCCTCGAGAAAATCCAGCAGTTCCGAAATGGGCCGAAGCTGATTGGTCAAAGTCACGTGTTCGAAACTCTCGCAGCTGGGCCACTTGCCCACCTTTGCTTGCCTTGCTTGCCTGCTTGCAGGTACCTCTGGCGGTACCTTGGCGCCTGCAAACCTCAGGCGTCAGGAAAAGTACCTCCCCAAGGTAGCGACCCACCCAGCTTGAGCTGCTCGACCTTTTGCTGACCTCTCTTGACCGCCCGCCAGACATACCATAGTACCACCAGGCAGGCAGTACTCCGTAATAGCAGCAAGCTTGCCCACTGCAGCGCCCAACCAACTGTGCAGCCTGGCCTACCTACGCAGCGCAAACCGACCCACCAAATTTACCGCTGCCCCTGGCAATACACCCAATACCGCCATTTTCTTCACTGTGGCGTATGATTTCTTTTACTTGCCCCTCCCCCGCCATAGCAACAACGCCCTTCAACGCAGAAATAAAACGCTGCACAAGTTAATTCTTTTCTTTCCTGCAGCTATCCGTTTGCTAGAAAGGATCTGGGTCTACTCGAATCCCATCTTATTCACCACATCTTCCATACAGCCTTTACCATGCCCGACTCAACCAAGGTCTTTTCCCTCGAGGGAAAGGGCCTGAAGCTCACCACCGCCGAAGATCTCGAGCCTCATATTGCCGAACTGCGTGCCAACGATGTCGAAGAGGTTCGCATGCTCGGTAACACACTCGGTGTTGGCGCCTGCAAACTCCTCGGAGAGGTCCTCGCTACCAAGAAGAACCTAAAGGTACGGACAGAAACCAGCCACATTCCCGTATATACTCCCTGCCGCGTGATCAAGAAAGCTAACTACGGTCAACAATTAGGTTGCCGGTCTCGATGACATCTTCACCGGCCGACTCCTCAGCGAAATCCCCGAGGCCCTGTCCTCCCTCCTCACCTCCATCCTCAACCTCCCGAACCTCAACACCATCAACCTCAACGACAACGCCTTTGGCCTCAACACGCAAGCCCCCGTCGTCGCCTTTCTCTCCTCGCACGTGCCCCTGCAGCACCTGTACCTGAACAACAACGGCCTCGGCCCTCACGCCGGTATCCTCGTTGCCGATGCCCTGTCAGAACTCCACGCGAAGAAGGAGGCGGCCAGGAAAGAGGGCAAGGACGTCCCCGACCTGGAGACGGTCATTTGCGGCCGCAACCGTCTCGAGAACGGCAGCATGACGGCCTGGGCAAAGACGTACAGCCTGCACAGCAATATCAAGGTCATCAAGATGGTGCAGAATGGTATCCGCCAAGAGGGCATCACTCACCTCCTCAGCCAGGGTCTCAACAACACCAAGCAGCTCGAGGTCCTCGACCTCCAAGATAACACACTCACCATCATGGCTGGCAAGGCTCTGGCCAAGGTGGTGCCCAGCTGGACCACTATCCGCGAGCTCGGCGTCGGAGACTCGCTCCTCGGCGCAAAGGGCGGCATCCTTCTCGGCAACGCCCTCGCCAAGGGCAACAACAAGAAGCTCGAGACCCTCCGCCTGCAATACAACGACATCACCGCCGCTGGCGTCAAGGCTCTTGCCGCCGCCGCTAAGGACGCCCTCCCTGCCCTGAAGCGTATCGAGCTCAACGGCAACAAGTTCTCCGAGGACGACGATAGCATCCTCGCCCTGCAGGAGCTCCTTGACGAGCGCAAGGAGGAGCATGCCGGCGACGTTGTCGTCGAGGATGAATGGGGCGTGGACAGCCTGAGCGATCTTGAGGAGGAGGACAGCGACGAGGAGGAAGAGGAAGAGGAGGAAGAGGAGGTGGATGTCGAGGAGAAGGCCGAGAAGCTCGTCAAGGAGGCCGAGGAGGCACAGGAGGAGCCTGTCGTCCAGCTCAAGGACAAGGAGGTCGACGAGCTGGCCAAGAAGCTGGAAAAGACGGACATTTAGATTTCCAACCCTGTTTTCAAGCCCTTTTTTCTTGGATTTTATACTCTTATAGACTATATACTATAGCCACCTCTTACAGCCCTAGTTTACACACTAGCCATCTCTACAGTTGTAGCGCTTGAATTAATAGCATACTCCCGCATGGCCCGGTTTACACAAGTAGTCACATAGACACAGGTTGCATGGAAAATGAAACCATGAAATGTATTAAAAGTCTGAAGATATGGATGGTAATGTATAAACGGCAAACCACATACAAATGAAAGAGTAATTGGAGTTGATAGAGTGGCGATGCGGAATGAAAAAGGAAAGAGACAAAGCAGAAACGTACCTTCAGGCTCTATGGGTATTGCAACGCAGAATAAACAGCTAGAGAAAACTATTCTGGATGACAAAACGCTTTGTTAGCCTTGCTGACTAGCACGCGAGGGAAGAAAAGGGCGGTATAAGAAGTAGAGATCAATGAAGCCAGAACAAGCACAAAACAAAGGAAAACAAAAGAAACGACAGTAGGGGTATCTTCCTCCTCCGGATTTCCATAACAGACATTATATCCTCCAGCCCAGTTTCCACCTTTATTCCATACATATTTATAAGAAGTCCATCTTTGTCTAACATGAAGTCTTTTGCAAAAAGGAAAAGAGAGTCCTCCTCGTGCCATTGTTCGTATCCTGGCACTTCTTGTATATCTGATATTCTGCAGCCGTGAAATGCCTTGAATGCAGGCAAAATGTATTTGGTTGGCTGGTCAAGATTACATGACATCCATGACATCGACCGCTGGCGTTCCTCGAAAGTATTCAAATGCGCCATACTGCGTTGCCAGCTCCATCTGCTGCTGCTCCCGTGCATAGTCGGGGCCAAGGTAAACCGGGTCGGTGGCCTTGCTATAAGATGGTCCTGCAACGGCGGTTCCAAAGTGGGTGTAGGCATTCATGGCTCGGTCGTTGGCCACCTGCTCTTGCTCTCGGCGCATGAGCTCCTCATAGCCAGACGACATGTACGGCTCGCTCTCCTGCTGTGCCCAGTGCCCGTTGACACTTTGGGCCATGGCATCGTCCACCATCATACCTTGTTCCTGCTGGGTTCTCTCATACCGGACTCGCGCGAGGTGCTCTTCCTGCTCCATGGTGGTGCTGCTCCATGCCAAGGCGGGGATGTTCTGGGCACCACTTGGTGGGCAAATGCTCCAAAGCTCAAGCAGCCTCAGCTTCTGCTGGTCCTCTGCAGTCTTGAACAGTTGGATCTGTGACGGGGTCAGGAGTGACGGATCTACTCCATAGTTGCGCAGAATAATTTCCGGGGCAATCACATCGCTCTCCGGTGGGACAGACGATGGCCGTTGAATCTGTCTTTGCACCTGCGGTTCGGCCGGCTGCTCGACCTGGAGTTTGGCAATATGAGAAGAATGGTTATAGTGTTGCGAGGCTGAATAGGAAATCTTCTGTGCCGGCACGGCTTCCTCCTGAACAGCCTCTCTCGGGACCTCTGCGGGTTGCAGCTCAGGATTAAAAGTCAACTGGCGGGAAAGGAGCGCCGCAAGCTCATCGGGTATCTGCATGTTGCCTTGCATGTCTTCTTGTACGGGATTCATGGTCTATAGGACGTCCAGTCAGCACACGCTCGATATTCCTCGGCGATGTGGCAAGATGTACCTGCATGTTTCCGGTTTCGCCGGTGTATGTGACTTGGCAGATCAAGTAAGTCTCTTCTTTTTTTCTGTGGTGTCTTTCCGTATATCTCCTGCTCAGACGGTGTCTGCTTGTTTTGTCGGCACACGACAATATGTGTAGCACAAGTTTGACAGCCACCTGCTCCAGTGGCAAGGCGAGTCAGGGCTGAACGGCGCGAGAACCTGGACGACCAGGAATAAAATGGCGACCTGGTCTATTGGGACTACACAGAGATCAAGTCAAGAAGCACAGCCCAGGCAGCTCTTAAGCTTTTCTGGTCAAGAGGGAACACGTTCGGTCAAATATCTGAATCACGGAATGCGTTGGGCACCAAGGCAAGGTCACAAGGGGTCAGGCGCGGACGGACGGGAGACGGTGAGGGCGACGGTCGGAAGGAGGCAAACAAGCAAGCGGAAGTGCGATGATTCTTGGGTCTCCAAAGACGGCGTCGGCGGTTTGAGGTAGAGGAACCTGCGATTTTAAAAAGAAGAAGCGTTCAGAACAAGAAACGCAAGAAATGTCTATTCTGTTGGGGAAGAAGTGTGAGAGTGTGGTGGGATATGCACTGCCGAGGGGCAAACGGCACTGTAATCAGGGGAGGAGGAGGGGTGGTCATGGGGCTTGCTTACCGCCACACGCACTGCCGTCACGCCCACCACGTCAGACAAAACTGTGACGCAGCCGATTTTAATTCCAGGCACGGATGGCACATTATGCTAGCACGCAGGTTTTATTTATACTGCCCAGGTATGTACGTGGCTGAGCGATGGCGTCACAACAGGTGGTAAGGGCCATACTAGTCAGGAACTACATAGCAGTCAATACGAGAGCAGGGTCTACTATCGCGACGCATCGAGTATGATGCCCGGAATACCGTACTGGCCAATATGGCGCAGTTTGATATTCGGCACGCACGGACGAGGCCTGACTGACCGCTTACCCGTGTCCCAGTATTCGTATGCACGAGAAAGGCTGTATGGCATGATTCGCCGAACTTACTCCTACGCCGCGTAAAGCTACAAGATACCTACCGGGTAGCACCGGAACTTATTTTTCGGAGGATAGAGACCGTGTTTTAAGGACATGAAATTATACTCAGCCATTTATCAGGGGTTATTATGCTCTCTGGAGTGACTTTGATAATTATTTGCTCTTTCTCCAGACTCCAAAGAGACACCTGCGCGGCAATATGGTGATAACCTTGATTTCTGGTAAAGATGTTTCGTGCATTCATGTAACTGACATCTGGTTGCTTGGTAAACTTGCCGCCACAACTCCAAGATAGATTCGATTTTCAAGTAGTCTGCCGTTAAAATTGGCGTAAATCCATCTCCTTCACTCACTCTCTCAAAGAAGGCCATCAAAATACATTCATTAAATAAAAAGCCATATACAAATGCTTCCTGATATCAAACCACCACAGTGCCCAATCGGGGCAGGCTCCACCGATATCCACTAGCCACGGTCCAACGCCACATGTGGCTTTCTTCCGCGTTGGCGCCTCAGGCAGTTACCAGTTGCGTGGTGCACTACGCAGCTCTCGGGCTGCCTGGTGCTGGAGCTCCATTGCAGGGCAGGCCAGCTTCCAGACGACGACGGACCGAACCAGCAAACGCCTTCTTCCCCCATCTCAACAACCTCGCCTCGTCAACGTCAACCTGCAATACCAAATCCAACGATACCCAAGGCGATAAATTGCAACCATGGTAAGCTCCAAGATGCCTCCGCCCGCCACACTGCGCGACGAATTGAAAATGGAAAGCTGACCTGCTGGGGGGTGACAGACGTCGATAGGCACGGGATACGATCTCCTCAACTCAATCTTCTCGCCTGACGGCCGCAACTTTCAGGTCGAATATGCAGTCAAGGCGGTTGAGAACGGCGGCACGTCCATTGGTATCCGATGCAAGGATGGCATCGTCCTCGCCGTCGAGAAGGTGGTCACATCCAAGCTTCTGAAGCCCGGCGCCAACAAGCGAATCGGCACCATTGACACACATGTCGGAGCCGTAGGTCCCCCTCCTCCTCCCCTACATCCTCTACTCCATCTCCCTCAAAAGGCTTTGCTGACAAACCCTGTTTCTTTCCAGGTCTATTCCGGCATGGTCCCCGACGGCCGCCACTTCATCGACCGCGCACGAGACGAGTCGCAATCGTGGCGCCAAAACTTCAAGACGCCCATCCCCACAGCCGACCTGGCCTCGCGCATGGGCAGCTACCTGCAAGCATACACCATGTACGGCTCAGTACGACCATTTGGCATCTCGGCCATTGTCGGTGGCGTCGACACGTCGGAGGAGACGCCCGTCGACGGCGAGGTTGGCTCCGGCCCCAAGTGCGGCGCCGGCGGCAAGGTCGAGGGCAAGAAGCACGGTGGTCCCTTTCTCTACATGGTCGAGCCCAGCGGCATGTACTGGGGCTACTACGGCGCGGCGACGGGCAAGGGCCGCCAGGCCGCCAAGGCGGAGCTGGAGAAGCTGGACCTGCAAAACGAGACCATGGAGCTGCCCGAGGCTGTCAAGCAGGCCGCGCGCATCATCTACATTGCGCAAAAGGATAACAAGGACAAGGACTTTGAGCTCGAGATGACCTGGATCAGCGGCGTCGACGGCCCCACAAAGGGTCGCCATGTCGAGGTGCCCAAGGAGATGCGCGAGGAGGCCGAGAGGCTGGCGCGCGCCGAGGACGAGTCTGATGACGAAGAGGAGGAGGCTGGCGATAAGAAGGAGGGGGACAAGATGGAGGAGTAGAGGGATGCATCACATGTATGGGAGAGCAGTAAACTTGTAATAACACTACCTTTTCACGTTTTGCAGCTGCGATGGTATCATAGAGAAATGTCATTGAAATTTTGATACGATGCCTTGAATTCAAAATGTCTATATGCCCAGGTTCATTATGCTTTTTGTCCAACAATACAATAACTTCTCTTCCTTTTTCTATATATACAACGTGACATTTGCTTACGAAGAGCGAGCCTGCGAAGCATGATTCTGGCACCAGTTGTTCCAGTCGGCAAAGAAGGACGTCTGCAGCTTCACCTCGCCGAGCACCCACTTGCTCTGCGTCTGCCCATACACGGCAGCAACATGCTTGATGGCCTCCTTGTCTTCCGCAAACATGCTCGACGCAACAATCAAACTCGCCGCGCTGGCCGCCTTGGCGTACGCATGCGAGTTATCCTGGCCCGCGGCATCATGCACCGCCACCAGCAGCGGCAGCAGCTCCGTCTCCTCTTCCTCTTCCCCTTCCTCGGACGCAACCGCCGCCGACGTCGTCTTGTTCGCGCGCGCCTTCTTGACGCCCTTTTGGTACGACAGGATAATCTCGCACGCACGGCTGGCAAGCGGCTTGGTGCTCGTCGTGTGCATCAGCTGCAGTAGCGGGAGGAGCAGCGAGTAGGCGAGCGGGGAGTGGGCCTCGTTGCGGGCGTAAATGTCCAGCAGGTCGAGGATGCGGTGCTTAAAGTTGACGACGGACTGCTTGGCGTCCTTTTTGTCCTTTTTGCTGCTCGAGCGCGACTTGAGCTGCTTGAGCACCTCGGCCACCTTGTCGTCCATGGCCAGCATCTGCGAGTCGGACATTTCGCCCTCGGATGCGGACGAGGCGGCGTCGGCGTCCTTGTCTAGTCTGTGGGACTTGAGGATGGCGCCGAGCATGTCGTCGAGCTGCTCGGGCGAGTCCCATTCGCCTTCTGCCTTGGAGGGCTTTTCGGCGGATTCGTCCTCGTCCTCATCCTCGGAGTCGGATTCAGAGACGTCGTCCGAGTCTTCATCGGAAGCTTCTTCGTCATCTGACTTGGACTCGAGATTGACAAACTCGACATCCGAGCCGATTTCAAAGTCTGAGGCGTCGTCAAGATCGACTACGTTGTCATCGCCTGCCTCCTCGTCGTTGTCTGAGTCGCCTTCGTCCACTTCCATGGCGTCATCCTCGGTATTGAACAGCTCCTGCTGACCCTTGGTGCTTTCGCTGGATACCAGGGGTTCGAGAAGCAACTGCAGGCCCTCAGAAGTAATCTGACTGCTAAACGCATCAAACACTTGCTGCGAAACCTGTCGCATCAGTGTTGACGGTCGAGCCACCATGGACAGGAGAATCTCAACAAGCAGCCCCGAGCTTCCGGTGGCAGTGTCTCCAAAGCCGCCCTTTTTCAGCTTATCATCGTACTCGGCCAGGTCGTTTAGCGTTTCCATAGCATCCGGGTCTTCATTGTAGAGCTGAAAGATGGAAATGGCATGTAGCATTGCCAGCGCCTGCGCCAGGCTGCGGTCTGCCTCCGACTTTGACTTTCGCTTGAGCAGCTTCTGCATGCGCTTGACAGCGTCTGCGACGGCGGTGCGAATGTCGTCGTCCATTGCCACCGAGGAGGAGTCAATGGCTGCAACAGCATCGCAGAACGCAGAGTAGTCGTCGGCTCGCTTAGATAGCTTCGCCAGTGACGACTCCAGCCGTGAACGACACAGTTCCCGAATCTGTTCTGTCAACGCAAATGCGGGAATCTCTTTGGGCTGTGAATAGGCAAGTTTGGAAAGCTCTTGGAGATAGAGTCCAAATGAGCCCTCCTTGTCCTTTGTATCGTTGGACTTGTCCGAGTTGGCAGACGCAGAAGAGTTGAGCGCCTTGGACAGATACTCGACATATGTTCTTAGAATGGAACGGGCTTGTGTCTCACTCTCGCTTTCCAAAGAAGACAAAGGCCCTCTCAAGATTTCCAACACCTTCTTCTCATTCACACCATTGGATGCCTGCAGCAACTTGTCAACAGTCTTGGTAGACGTCCGCTGGTCAAAGTTGTAGGCGCCATTCATGCCTAGCAGATTCTTCAGAACAGGAACCAAAGCCTTGGGGTGCGCGGATATGGTGTTTTCCATTGCCTTCAGGGCCTTGGTGGCAGCTCGGTGAAGGTAGCGGTCTTCTTTTGCCGCCTGGTTCATGAGACAGCTCATAAAGTTTTTGCTAAACAGCTTGTCGACCTTGGACTTGTGCTCGACCAGACCATCCAGCATCTTTTGGAAGATCATGAAGCCTTTGAACTTTTGCCCGTCGGTGGCATTCTTGGAAAATGCTCCATCTAGACAGTAAATATTAGCCATTGTCCTGCGTTGGTAATCCTGTAGCCGATTTGTTAACTTACCATCTACAACTCGCTGCCAGAACTGCTCAAACTCGTCTGCCTTGACAGCTTCGTCACTGTAGTAGCTCAAAATGATGTCCCAAACGAAATGCAGCTGAGCCGTCCAGTTTGCTTGCTTGGCGGCACCACCGCGTCCCTTTTCCGAAGCATCCTTGTCGTTGGTGTTTTCCTTGAGCACGGCAACGAGATCGCCCAGGGTCTTGGTAGCAAGAGGATGACGCCAGGGCTTGACCTTGAGTGACGGAAAGCGGTTCAGGGCCGTAATCCAAATAGCAACACCGTCCGCCGTCTTTGCCAGGTTTGCGTCGGCAATGTGCTGCAGCGTGGCTTCGGCCGTGCGCTCATCCATCTGCTGGATTGCCTGGACAATGACCCATCCGCACTGCGATCGGAGCCAGATCTTCTTCTGGGCAATCTTCAAGAGCAGATCCAACACAAGGGTCCATCTTGACGTCGCAGCAAACACCACTTGCGATCGCACAAAGCACTCAATGCCGAAAAGCTGGCCCAGGTAGTGGTCTCTCTCTTCCTGGCCGGGGATGCTGCCCACGGGCTGCGTCTTGTCCATGAGGATGCGCAGGGCCTTTTCAAACGTGAGGCCCGAGTAGTGAGCAGCGGCCTTGTCCTGCTTACCAAACAGCTGGTTAAGTAGCTCGGTAATGACCAGACTGAAGCCGAGTCGTGAGGCATTGCGGCCGCTGGCGAGTCCGCGGAACAATCTGCGGTCGAGATGTCGTTCGAGGACGGGTTCGGGCACGGGCTCCGGACCAAGGAGACTCGATATAATGCGGTCGGCGGCGGCAATTCGTTCGGTTTCGTCTTCGCTTCCGAGAAAGTCGTAGAGGGACGCCTCTCGCTTGCGCTCCTCGCCCGTCGGCGTCTCGACAAACGGGCGCTTTTCAAGCTTCGTCACCGGCACCTTGACGGGCTCATTCTTTGCCTTTTTATGGCCGTTGGGGCCGGGCGCCGGACCAGCGCCGCGCTTTCTCTTGCCGGCCATGATTTTCTTACAAGGCAAAATCCGAACCGTTCGAACAATTACAGGTACAAAAACATAATTTTGCCATGAGTGGCCGCCTGCCGAAACTGGCCAGTTACCCCACCAGCAGTCTTTCTGTCCCCAAAAAAGAGAGCGTTTTAACTATTCTAAATATTTTAATTTTTTTTCCTTTTCATATTTATACTATATAACCGCTTTTAAAGAATACTGCCAAATAATTTTAAAATTAACTATTAGCTTAACACTCTTATTAGCCTAACCTTTATACTCTGCACTTGTAAGGTCTTCTAGGTGTGTGTGTTTTATACAGGCTCAGGGTCGATACTGACGCTGAGTCAGCCACATCTACCCGCATAAATACATAGCTCACATGGGTCTATAGATTAGAAGACAAGACCTTCAACGATAATCACTGACCTAACTGCAATATGCTTGGTGATATCTACAGCCCTGCTACTAACACCTATTAGCTAAATCAGAGGTGTGCTGAAGCAACCTATGCTTCCAGCTTCAGCACGCTCCCGGTTAGCATTGGCCCGCAGACAAGCGCCGTGCAATTGGGGTCAGCGGGGCTTGGCTTACTTGCATACATACCTTACTACCTGTGGCTCGCACTACCCGGCTGCTAGGTAGGCAGGCAGTTCAAAGGACTACAGGCGGATTGCGCGATTTACAATTTTGGCTACTATTCTGTGGGCTCTATTTGTGTGCAAGATAAGACGTTTTCTTTGGTGCGCGGGGTGGTCAACCCCAATGACTAGATGCGGCAACAAGAGAACGCAACAATCGCAACGTCCTGCGACAAGTAATGCGAGCCGGCCTTCGATAAACCAGTGTACGCACATTGTCACCAACACTATCTCGGCTCACTGTCAAGGTTTAGAAGCTTTCCAATGCGATGCCATTATCTATCCCCTCTACGAGGCTAGACAGTCATGGAACAAAGAAATAAGTCAAGGTACAATTGAAGTTCTTCCTAGAATAGTCGTCTGTATCGTCCAAACAATCGACTCGGCCCTCCTGGCTATGTGACATGCAATTAGACCATCCAATTGTCAGGAAAGCTGTGACGCTCTTCATATTCACTCTCTCTTCCACGGAGGGTTATCATGAGTGTCGTTCCAACCCTCAGTCTCTCCGTCTCTCTTCCACGGAGGGTTATCATGAGTATCGTTCCAACCCTCAGTCTCTCCGTCTCTCTTCCACGGAGGGTTATCATGAGTATCGTTCCAACCCTCAGTCTCTCCGTCTCTCTTCCACGGAGGGTTATCATGGGTGTCGTTCCAACCCTCAGCAGCTTTGCTGTCTCTTTCCTTGACAGGCAAAGCGTGACCCATGGTGGCCAGGGCGATGACGAGGCTTGCGACAGTCTGAAAACGCATGATAATGATAAATTGAGTTCAAATTGGAAGTTTGTAAAGCTGTAAGCAAACTTGAAAATCTTTTAAGAAAGAACTTCTTTGTAAGAGCTTTGGAGCAAAGGAGCTACTTATATAGCCAAGGACCCCTTCTCTCGCTCTCGAAACGAGGCGGTGTCCTCGGACCATTTCCGCCACCCTCACTCCTTCCTCTTTCACATGTCGGGGAACTTTTGCTCCGACTTACGTACTGCTTTCTTTTTTGCAAGCCAATAGTCTCGAATAGTTATATGGGTTTAGTACTGCAATCGGCTGGGCGGACCAATGCGAGCCCGGTTCGGCACAATGGTGTCGAACACACCCTCTCGTGCATAAAAGCCATGCTCCTGTTCTGTTTCTCATTGATCAACTTTAACAGTTTTACAACCACGTCATTTACTAGCTTGTAGTCTATAACATGGCTGTAAGTCTAATAGATATAATCGTCCCGATAGGGTCACTAACATTCATACAGACGAAAATTCTGTACGACAAACTCGAAAGTGAGAGCGGCAGCTTGCTAGGCGAGAATGAGCAGTATCGTCCCGCTAAGTCTAGTATGCCTAGTATTCACAATCACTCTGCAGATGGCTAATACAGCAACAGGCAAGTGTCGGTTTTTCTTGACAATCGCGTCGCTTATGAATGTCTGCCTTTTTGTCATCTCCTTGTTGTGCCTGAGACTATCCTTTCTGGGTGGACGTCTCCCAAAGATACGAGATCAAGACATTTTGAGAAAGACAACATTCTACTGTAGGGTTGAGATACTGGTTATACTGCAAATGACGCTCATGCTAACAATGGAAAGCCCCTCTAATAGATACAATGACACCAGGATGGGGAGCGAAGCGGTATGTGACTTATCCCGTCGATCGAAACGAGTCCATCCTTCGTCAGCCCCCCAGCCCCGAGGTGGACGCATACTGGGACCGGATCTCGTCGCTGGGGATGATGCCCATTGGGGCCGAGCAGATCAAAGCACTGGATAAAGACCCGTCGACGGTGATGAAGGCTCCGGCGGATTGGGATATGGGCAACGACGCGTATCTCGTGCAGCTGGACGGGTTACATCTCCTGCACTGTCTAAACTCCATGCGGAAGAATCTCCACTACAACTACCCTATTTACCACCCTCATGGACACTCGGCAGCGTACCTTCCTCATTTGTCGCACTGCCAAGAGGCGTTGGCCCACTGGCTCATGTGCCAACCGAGTCTGGACCTCATCAAGTTCGACTGGGTTGAGAGGCATTCCCGGCCATTTCCGGACTTTGACATTACACGCAAGTGCATCGACTTTGAAGGGCTGCTGGCCTGGCAGGAGGAGCATCGCATACAGGATGACTGGTTGTTGGAGCATTGGAAGACGATGGAAATGCCAGACGATGTGTTGCCCCGGAAGTCGCCTGTCCTCAACGATGAGGAGAAGTCATCGGGCGAGTGGGTCAGTCTGTGGGAAAGCTACCAGGGCAAGGGCATGCCGCAGTCGCCGGCCAACGACGAGTAAATGGCGGGGCCGCGGAGATTGCTTCCTTCTTCTGTCCTACGAGTGGCCTTTGAGTCAGCCAAATTCAAGTCGCGTTCGCTTTGTTCATGGCCATTACTCTGTACATGTGATGGAACTCGTATCAATAGAGGGAAACGAGGCTGTCGTGGCGTTTAATGGCTTGATGGCTGGAGGGTCTAGATGGGACTGTGGGGGCGGTTAGCTTAGCGCACGCGGCTATCGTCTACTGTATCTTGCAAGTTGGTGGGTGCTATGTCGTACCGGCGGATCGCTGTTCCAATGGCGAGAAACATGGCGCCAAACTGCTACGGGGCATTGTCTAGCTGTAGTGAGTTACGAGTAGTACGATCGCAGAGGAACCTTTGTGCGTAGTGTGGATCTTTAAGGTCAGTTCTCTGCAAGCCCCTGTCCGTTTCGCTTACACGTATCCAGAGTGTCCGATCCCGACATGCACGCAATAATACTGTCGGCGGGCATGTGCTGCCCTAAAGTAGTACTCCGAGCCGGAACTTTTGCAGTGTACGGAGTAACTATGTACGTAATGCTAAGTTACCAGGCAACAAGTCGTCTCGTTGAATGTGGAGCCGCTTGCCAGGAGGCACTTTTGTAGCCCCATACTGTAGGTAGGAATGGAGTACTCCGTACGGACAACGGATACGATGTGATGAGATGCAATGCGATGCAGCTTTGGGCACCGCCAGCCCCCTTCACCCCCGCCTCCTACCGGGGGAGGGGTGACTTCCGCACAACACAAGTGCGCCTACATGTGACTGATGGAACTCATGGCTGGAGACGGTGCACTAGATAAGGTATCCGGTAGGCCATGGAATAGGTGCGCGTCGACTACATGCACCGGTCCTCACACGTTTTAGCTCCTGCTTCCCTCCTGCATAGAAAAACGTCTGCAATGACCCCAATGCTTGAGATCGTTCTAGGTCCGACCGCCGTGGTCAGCATTGTTGGCGCCTTGACTTTACGAAGCCTGACACACTCGTCCTCCGCAACCGCTGATAAACAGAACAAACTGTATCAGGATAAAGATGGTCAAGCAACGATGGAGTCCCAGCAGAATGCTGAAATCATATTTCACCGACGCGCTGCCTACGCGGCCGCGGGCATCGTGGCTTCCGTCATCCCCGTGCTACGAAATGCAAGCGACACCTCTTCCTCGTCTGTTGATGCAGTGTTATGGGTAGGCTCGTGTCGCACTCCCTGTTGTCGAGATAGAAGACTGACACAATCTAGCTTCTGCTCACGACCCAAGTCACCAGCATTGCACGCAAGTCGTGCCCGTTTCAAACGTACGGGGGCGTGAAAAATGCGCTCGCTAGCTCAGTCTGCATCTTTGCGTATGCTACCCACAAGCTCCTCTGTCATCCAGCAGAGCGGGTTAATTTCATCCGCATGGTGCCCGTCTCTTTTGTCGCAATCATGCTTCTCTCTCTGCCAAGGCGGCCCATTGTATACGTCAAGGGACAGGAAGTTCTTGATCGCAACGGCGCGTCGTTGCTGAGCAATGTCTTCTTCTCGTACAACTTCCTCTCGCGAAAGACGGCATCTAGCTTATCTGCTAAGCTGGCCCTGGAAGATGTGCCACTTCCCGACTATACCCTCCGATCTGGGCCTCTACAAGAACAATTTGTAAAGTTTTCTGGTGCTGGACGGCTATGGCTGCAGCTGCTGTGGTCACTTCTGGCTCCCCTCTCGAAGCAGTGGCTCTTTGTCATCATCAAGGCGGCATCAGAGCTCAGCAGCCGTCACGCCCTCTTCCAGCTCTTGCGAGGTTTGGAGTTTTCAGGTGCCAGTGTGGAAAGCCAGTGGGGCCCACTGACTTGGGCAATATGCATGGGCCTCGCTTTGCTGAGCACTGCCGTTGCCGACGGTTGGCTGTACTGGGTAACTACTGGAGAGCTCCTCACTTCCGCCACATCCATCTTGCAGACAGCCATCTACGACAAAGTCACAGTCCGTAAGAATGTCCACGGTGGTCCACGAGACGAAAAGAAGCTAGCGGCGGCGGCACACCAAGATGTCGGAGACAAGCTGTTCAGTGACACGTAGGAAGCCCGAAGGCGTGACGTACTTCTAGGTATTTGCTGACTCTTCCCAGTAATGTGATCACAAAGGCTGTCACAGACAACTATTACTTGCCTTTGGCCCTTTTCAAGATTTTACTGGACATTTTCTATATTGTCAATCTCCTCGGTGTGAAGAGCATAATAGTAGGTGCAGCCTTTCCCGTCATCACTATACTCCTCTCGAAGCGCCTTGCCAGCCATCACCAGGTGCTACGCAAGGCGCAAATGAAGTCTCGTAGCAGATTGACAGGCGTTGTCACTGAAGCCCTCCAAAATCTACGCCATATTCGTCTAGCATCCCTAGAGGGCATGTGGAGTAAGCGGCTTTCCTCTGCATACGCCGACGAGGAAGACAAGAGATGGCAGGCCAATGTGGAGCTTCAAAAGCTCAATCTCGTGGCGGGGCTGGGCCCGGTGCTGCTTGCATCGGCCGCCATCTCAGTCAGCGCGCTTGAGGCCGGACATCTCAACCCTTCCGTGGCCTTTACAGCGCTTAACCTATTTGGGACCCTATACGAGGTGTTTACTCAGCTTCCGGCAAAGCTGGCTTCATTACATACATCTTTTATCAGTTGCCAAAGGCTGGAGAAGTATCTTAAGCAGCCAAACCAGGTCAAGTCGTCAGTTGCGTCTGATTCTATTCTGCTACAGCAGGCTTGCTTGGCCTGGCCTGCTTCTGTAGAATGTCATGATGAAGCCGCGTTCCAACTATCAGATGTAACGCTTGACTTCCCAAGGAACAAGCTCAGTCTTGTAACAGGAGCGGTTGGCAGCGGTAAAAGTTTGCTTCTTACTGCTCTCTTAGATGAGGCGACTATTATGTCTGGCAGATTTGAGAAGCCGGAAATCCAGGTATCTCAGGAACAGGAACCAAACCTTGTCGTGGGTTCCACTGCATTCGTCTCCCAGCCACCATGGATCGACAGTGGCTCTGTTAGGGATAACATCACTTTTGGATATCCCTTTAAAAAGGAACGTTACGAAAAGGTCCTTACGGCCTGTGCCTTGTGCGAAGACCTTGAGTCTCTCCGAGATGGCGACAGCACGGCAGCAGGAGAAAATGGGGCGTCACTAAGTGGTGGCCAGAAATGGCGTATAGCCCTGGCTAGAGCGCTATATTCGCCAGCAGAGATATTGGTTCTCGAAGATGTCCTCAGCGCTGTTGACGTTCATGTAGCTTCCTGGATTTGTGATCACGCATTGACAGGCGAGCTTGCTACGGGACGGACGATTATCCTAGCGACGCACCGCCCTGAATTTTGCACATCGCTTGCGAGCTATGTTGTCCAAATCGATGCAGGCGTTGTAAAAGCGTCTTCAAAGCTAGCTGAGGCGGCTAAGAAACAAGCTTCCGATGGCGAAGAAAGTCCGTGCTCCATTCATGTCCCCAGGACAGTCAAGCCTGCTCCGGCCACTGAAACGCCGCCGGTGAACCCGGCGAAACCAGTGGTGAGAGCTACAAAAGGCTTCTTGTCTACATTCTCCTCATACATTCTTTCCAGCGGCATTTCTCTCTATCTCTTTGGCGCTCTTATTACTGTCTGCTATCAGGGTGTCAACGCCAGTCACACCTTGTGGTTAGCGCGCTGGACATCTGCAAAGCAAGATGGGGTAGATGAGCGCAAGGCAGCTGCAGTGGGCGTCTTCGTCTATCTCATGCTGTCGATCTCCGGCACTGTAGCTCTCGCGGTACAATCTCTTGTGTTTGTAAATATCGGTATGGCCGCGGCTAGGTCTGCATTCACAGTCGGTGTGGACAGCATGCTTGCCGCCACTCTTGCCTGGATGGATACGACGCCGTTTGGCGGACTGTTTCAGAGCCTTGATAACGACATGCATATTTTGGATAATCTTCTAGGGCCGTCTTTGAATGGGATTTTCGGTACGGTTTTGCATCTCCTGGTAATCATTATCACGAGGTTAGTCCACGCGACCATGACACTCACGACACACACTGATGGCAATTCAGCTCCTACTCCAACACATACACAGCCTTCATTAGCATCGCTGTGCTTATAGCATACGCATACATTGCCCCAGAGATAGTCAAGCCAGGACAAAAACTACGCCCCCTCCTTGTCCCTAGCATGCATCCTATGACCAACCACGCCAACGCAACTGTGCTTGGCCTGACCACCATCCGTGCTTTCGGGCAGACCGAAAGATACAGGGAGCGGATGCTGACACTAGTGGATAAATCGGCCACAGTTGGCCTACATGTCCAGCTTGGGGGCTGCTGGGGTAAGACGAGGTTAGACCTGCTGAGCTGCGTTTTTGTCACCGGCACAGCGGCCGCTATGGCGTACAGGCACGTTGACGCCGCGACAACAGGCCTGACTATTACATTGGCTTTACAGCTGCGGGCTGCAATGGCATCACTCCTGGGCCAAGTCTCAATGACAAGCATGGGATTGGCGGCCGCAGAGCGTGTGTTTGCACTAAGAGAGATCCCAAAGGAAGTTGGCCAAGAGACTCCCCTAAGCAAAGGAGAGCGGCCGACAAAGGGGTCGCTGGAAGTGAACAGTCTTGAAGTACGTTACATGGCAGACCTGGAACCTGTTTTAAAAGGCGTCTTCTTTTCTATTCAGGCTGGTCAGCGTCTGGGCATCGTCGGCCGCACAGGAGCAGGCAAGACCACTTTGACCAATGCTCTGCTCCGCTTTGTCGAGGCAAGCAAGGGCAGTATCTCCATCGGCGGCGTGGATATTTCCCAACTATCTCTGCGTGACTTGCGCAGTGCCGTCGGTATCATTCCCCAAGATCCGTTCCTATTCTCGGGCACCTTGCGCGAGAACCTGGACCCGAGCGGCAGCAAGAGCGACAAGGCTCTTATAGCGGCGCTGCAACGTATGCGTCTCATCAAGGATGACGATCTAGCCGGTGCCTTTTCTGACCTGGGCATGCTCATTCACGTAGGTGGCGCCAACCTGTCTCACGGCCAGCGCCAGCTCATTTGCCTGGCGCGGGCAATGGTGAAGGAGCATAGCGTCCTGATCCTGGACGAGGCCACGAGCAGCGTCGACAACGCCACGGACGAGCTGGTGCAGGAGATTATCAAGGCAGAGTTTGGTGCCAAGACGGTGGTTGTTGTAGCCCACAAATTGATGACGGCAGCATGTATGGATAAGGTTCTCATCTTGAGCCACGGGGAAGCAGTCGAGCTCGGCTCGCCACGAGAACTGCTCGAGAAGAAGGGCGTGTTCTGGGACATGGTTGACCAAAGTGGACAAAAGATGGAAATTGAGAGCGCAGTAATATCATCTGTGGACCCAAATATATGAGCCTGTATAGAGATGGAAATGATTATTTAAGATATTATACGTATTTTCGTGGTGCTTATTATAACAGCTATAAAAACGGCGATAGAGGCAAAATCACGCACACGATCCAGCAGACATGCCCGACAGCCATAAAAAAGCATTGTAGAAACTACGGACTGCAGGTCCAGACTGGGTTTCTGTCCCTCTGTCCCAAAATCTGTCCCAAAAGGGAAGCCCGCACCAAATACGTCCAGTCACGTGGTTCCGTGTCGGCAAGGTTGCCGGGAGGGGCCTTTCGGACGCGCCTTGGTTTGTTTACTTTCCGGGCGTGTCAGGAGGGGATGTCAACAGCGCCTGATGAAGCGGTTTTGATACGGGTGCGTGAAGATCAAACCACCCCCGCGTGACAGAAATCCAGGGATAAAGATGCGGTGAGTGTAAGGGAGGGCATCAAAGACAATAAGCGCCGGGCATTGAATTAAAAAGCGAGATAGTTTTGTGTGACAGGGCGCCACTCAAAGCGCCTCCCTTTGGAGAGTGGTGTGTGTGTCTGTGTCTGTGTCTGTGACTTTTCATTTTGCCCTGCCCTTTGAGCTAAATTCGGGCTTCTCAGCGAGCACTGCCCAGTCCGCCCCGACCTGGATTCGCTGACTCCGGGGTGGGGTCGGGCAATTGGATTCATCATCGCATGGATCAATCACGGAGGAGGGCTTGGGAAGGGGGATAGGACTCGCAGCGGCTACAGTTTCAGGGTGCTGGATATGGACAAGGTGAGGACGCCTGAGCGGCTGAGTGTGGATGCGATGACGGGCGTACACTCGTAGACCTGGGCGCAGAACGAGGCTTTTCGATGTCGCATTGCAGAAAAAGAGGGCTTGCGACGGGCGATGTACCATGGTATTTACGACGGATGATTGGACAAAGCTCGAGAGGGGGCCAGCAAACCGACCCCGGGCGAATGGACAAGGCTCCGCAGCTGCATTGTGATGATACGTCCTTTCTTTTTCCTTGCAGGCCTTTCTCTCTCTTGTGACGAAAAGGAAAAAGCCTCTTTTGCCTAGCGCACGAATTAGGCTTGCGAGGACCGGGGGGGAGGGATGGCCGAAAGAGGGGTCATCGCGCCAAAGTAAACAAATGACCCAGAGAGAGAGAAAAAAGTGACCGGGGGTCAGGCAAGCCCGCCGTACGGCACGGAGCGCATCCGAGGAGTAATCCGTACGAAAAGAGGCATAAGAAAAGTTCAAAGCTAGCTGATCAGGGATATGATGAGCAGAGTTTGGCCCCACGAGAAGACGGCTCTTTTGGGCATCGTGGGACGGGAGAGGGGCGGGCTTTTGGTGAGCGGCAAAAAAAAGGACTGGGATTTGTAGTCCCGTACGAGTAGTGTGTGATTACGGCCGGGGGATTTTACAGTCTTGTGCAAGGTATTTTTTGTGCTATGTATGGTATCATTGTACAAGGTGGATTTTGTCGGGCGGAGGCGCCGGGAGCAAGTCCTGACGAGGTGAAGAATTGCGAGTAGCATGGAGAAAACGGCAGTATGATTCGAGGATCCATCTCCTTTGGCGGGTACGACGAGTATTACGAGTGGGAAAATCAAGGTAACTGCGAACTGCGACGTCGACGCCTTGTGGCTGTTCATACTATACAGGACACAAAACAAACATGCTTGTTACAAGGTACAACCGCCATGGTGCACAATGTTTACGGGGTGAAGCACGCACCGTTGCATTGTGATAGTCGCGGCGGCGAATGGACCGCACCTCGTAACGGGGCCACCTGCCCGTCTTGATGACGTGGTGAAGGGGTCTTGGACTGTTGAAACGGAATCGGGGCATGGCAGAGGGGATCGGGGTGTTGGTCCTTGCATCGGCGATGGTAGGATACCTTGGGGTCGCTGCGTGTGTGTCTGTGTGTGTACACGTGAAGCCATGACGCAGTTTGCCAATGCGTACCCTGGTCGAAACAAGCATCTAGCGTCGCAGGTTTTTGGGGGGGATGCCAATGCATCAGTAAATCCCAGCACGAACTCTGCGAAAAACGACGGGTGAAATCTCGTATAGAAAGGACGCTAGGCAACGAGAGAGATGCAAAAGTACAGAAACAGACTATATACTGGTGCTCCGTACCCTGTACAGCACCTGTAGGTGAGCAGCAAGAGAACAAAAACAGCTCTGCCGTGGCAATAACCATGCCCTTACTCGTACCTTTCTGCGCAATGTTGCGCCTCGCGACAACGTGGTGCACTGCTCCACGCCTTTCCTGTGTGTGTGTGGATGATCAATGCCAGGCCCAGCGAGGGAATGCATCAACATGGGCGTCTCGCTTGGACGGATTCGAACTCTTGCGTGGGGTACCAATATTCCCCATGAAATTGCAGCTGCGACAAATCGGAGATATAATTTTGCTGAAGAATACCACAGTAACTTTTTTTGTTGTCTGGAGTGGTGACTTTCTTCTTGGGTCGTGCCGTCTGGTGTCGTGGCTAGGCATGTGGAGGTGAGACTGAATGACGCCACAATCGCGACGAGTGCAGTAGGTCGTGCCGTGGTGCTGGTATTGGCGGCTGTTTGGCCGCCACGAGCTAAAAATATCATCCGACGGTATGTACTGGAGAGTATAATAAGTGAGGCTAGATTAGAGTTTCCAGGCTTCCAGGGGATATGTATTCGTATAACCAACACGCGTGAATGCTACGTTGTGGTAGACATCTGATAGACACGTTACTATCTCTCGTCAAGATGCCCTTTCGTAGCATACATCCAAACTTTTTGGCGTGAAGTGTTAAGCGCTTGCCATATTATTAGCCTTGTTACTAGCCGCCAAACTAAACGTTGCACCTGTCAAAGGGCCATAGAAGGCTGCCATTGGGCAAACACGGTACGCTACAAATTCCCTAGGAACAACATTGACAGCTTGCTCAACGACACACAACTCAAGACGCGCGCTACACGGCCGTTCAATACCTCGGCAGCTGTCAATGGACCCTGCGTCAAATTACATAGTTACACGCTCCCGTGTCATGAATGCGGCTCCTATCCGAAGCCCGTTTCCATGTACAGTACTCCGTACATAGTATGACAATCTGAGTCACTCCACCACGAACCACAATCCGCAGCATATTACATAGAGACACAAAGCCCAGCCGAGCAGCCAAGTGGTTCGTGGTCAGAAGTTTACTTTTTTTTTTCTCCGGATGTGTCGCGTATTGTTTGTCTGAGATTGTTGTCGAACGCAATTTAGACGCGCGAAAAGGGCGTATGTATGTATTGTTCGCCAGCCTTTGCCGCGTCTAAGAAAGACATTCATATGCACATCACAGCTGCAGAAACGCAAGGGGTGATGGGTTTTGCTCATGTTAGAAAGCTCCCTCGTACGATAGGGATCCCGTGCACGGGTAGATAATTTCGTAAAAGAAGAAGCAGAGTGCTTAACGCGTGGGTAGTGCCGGGGATGGATCTCAAGGGAGCAGAAAGGTAATTTCGGCTATCTTGCCCTGGATTTGTCTCAACCGCAACCAAAGAGACATGTCACGACCGGGGGTTCAAAGTTTGTACTACCAGAGGCGGCAACGGAACGGACGCCGGGAGGAGAAATACAAAATTTCATCAGATCATGTACAACACAAGCCAGGCACCAAACCATGTCCATTGGCCGGGCCACAAGCAACCTGGTGGCACATCGCGCAAGGTCCGGCATGCACAGCGTCATTCACTGGCATCTCTCGTGGGTCTCCGTACTCCAATGACCACACACACAGGGAAGGGGGTTTCGGCTCACGGATATTAATTGTCTGACAAGGCCGCTGAATGGGAACAAAACGTTCGAGAAAACAAAAGAAGACGCCCCTTCCGCATCCGGCAGGTTCATGACTAAGGCGCCCGGCGGACTGGAATCCCGTCAAATGAATGGCACGGAGCACCTGTACGGGGCCAGCCAACCAGCTGGGCACTCTCTGGCAAGCCAGCACAGGACAGTTAGTATGTAATTTCAGGCGATGCCGCAGGTCAGTCAAAGTGATGTAATAGCGAGCCGTGCAGACTGGGTTAAATCCCGATCGATACGCAGCTGGAACACGGGTTCGTGCCCATGTCGTAGACGGAATTAGTACGTGTACGGTTTTAGAGTCGAGAGTGTGTGTGTTGCTGGGTCTCTGCCGCGTTTGTTGTTTCTACTTCCATTGCCTTTTTGGGAAGCTGGCCCAGTGCTGCTTTTCCCTAGAGCGCCAGGGTTTCTCGGGGCATGGCGCTTGTCGCGACCAATGGGCTGCGTTTGTACACGGGCGGGAAAGAATTGTAGAAAAAAAGTGATGGCTCATGAAAGTGGACGGCTTGTCTCTGCCAATTGACTCGTGTACGATATTGTAATCTGAGCTTGTCATGTCGGCAGTCTGCTCGTACGTTGCATCTGTCTTGCGAGTGGCAGATGTGCCGAATACCTTGTGAAGCTACACGGGTCGACAACAACGTATCGCCTCTTCAGACAGACCGGGAAAGCCCGTACGATTGCTTAAAAATTTCAGCTGGTATAGGAGAATAGTGCTCATGCCTTGAGATGCCCGCATTACGCCGAATTGGACCGAATCGCGGCCTCCTCGCCAGGGCAAATCCGAATCCATTGCATCGCTACCCGGCAGCCACGCGCGATGGCCCGCGGTGGCGCCCATGGGAGCGGCGTTGGTCGACGCAGCAAGCGATCTCCACCGTAGAGATATGCAGTGAAATACGGCCCTGAATATGAGACACGACCTTTCCTGCACGGGTGAGCTGCAGCGCTAACCGTTTTGCCACTGCCAGACAAAGGAGCCAACACTGTCCCCTCTACACGTGCGGAGGCCCTTCGACGCAGAGCAGAGCAAAGGGTGGGCACCAATTCCAGTCGGGGACTACGAGTATGTAAGATGGTATAATCTCGGTTCGCGCGGAGGCGAATGCTACTGCTACGGCGGACCAAGGTCGTACGTTGTTCGGGGTCCATCTGTGGTATTGGGCGCGTCTGGTAATGAATGAACATGGCGAGACTGAATAAATGTGAAGTGTGCGTTGAGCAGAGGTTATGCAGCGACGTGAAGGCATAGTACTCGTATAGGCTTGGGCCTGTAAAAGCGGCGTGAGCGAGACTGACATGGAGGCTCTACTCTTTCGTCACTTTGTAGCAGTCATCTGGTCCCCACCGCGGGCCGGGGAATCCAGGGCGGAATGGAGATAGACAGTACTGTACCTCGTACGGAGCCATTGACTCTGTTGCTCTCTTCTCGTTTTGGAGCAATGGTCTCTTGCCCGTGTCCTCTGTCTGCTTTCAGCACAGCACAGCACAATTCACATCATCCAAATCAAATCAAGCTGAACGCGAAACCCCACTGTCATGGTGACCGTCTCCCTCCAAAAGACGCCCCCACCAGGCGCTTGCACATCCCTCATTGTCCCCGCCTGTCGCTCCGGGCTTTGCACTATGTAGTACGTGGGTGGCGCGACACTACTGCGCGCTACGCCGCAGCAACGAGCCCACATACCTTGTACTGGTGGTCCCTCAGGTGCGCGCAGGTCCCGTCCCAGGTGATGCATCTCCAGGGCAGCGGCCGGGCTGTCTTCCCCCACCCCTGCCCTGGGTGTTTGGTACGCTGCAGCGGGTGGAGAAAGAGACGGCGCCTGGCCAAGCTGAAGACTTGGGGGTTTGTTGCTGTGTGCTCCGTCACCTACCAGGGTGCCCTCCAGCGCTTATTTTTTGCTTTTTGGCCCTGACCTTTTTATTCTCCGCTGCTACGTAACTCACTCTGGTGCATCGCTCGCTTGTCTCTCGCTTCCCAGCAACGCGACCGGGGTTGTCTTGCGAACCACTTGTTCCCACGTACCGTACGGCGAGGTAGATCGGTACTTGGTTTGGCCCACGCTGTTGTTGGCGCGTAGAATGGTATCTCTGCCGCTGTCGGCTGCTGTGCTGCCCACCAGAACCCGCTGTCGGTGCTACTTGGGGCGCTGCAAGTACCTTTACACCCGTACGAAAGGTACCTACCTTGGGCCCCTCACTCCACTCTGACGCCCAAAAAAACCACACCTGCAGCAGCAGAGCAACCGCACCACTTGTTCTGCACGCACGCCAGAAGCTCGTCATGCAACAGGGCTGCCCTGCCCGTCAGCACCAGCCGACGTCGTCGTCGACGCAACCACGCCAGGTACTTGCTCTGTAGGCGATTCCCCTACATCATCGCCCCGGTACTCCGAACCTGTACCACACCCCCACCTGGGTTTCCCAAATCAAGGCGCTGGACTGGGGCTCGCTTCTGCTTTTGGCATCTTCTTTTGCTCGTAACCGCCTACCTTAGTTACGTGCCCGCCCGGCCGGCCCAGCATATACCAAGTCACTACACCCCCAATCACCCCTAACAACCAGGCTTCAAACCTCCCATCCCCATCAACCACCCCCGGTGCGCCTGAGTCTTGCAACGCTGCAAAAGGGCTGCTCTGCATCTGCACTGCACTGCTTGCACGGCCGATTTCATAAGCCGTTGCTCCCGCACCCGCACTGCACTGCACCCCTCCCCCTCAGGTCGCCGTCACCGTCCGTCGCCAGGTACATATCAGCTTGGGGCCCTGCTTCTGGTGGTCAACGTTGCCTCGTACCACCACCCCTTCCCTTCCCTCCACCCTTCCCTCTCTGCTGCGGCAACCGGCTCTCTCCAGGCCCAAGGTAAGGAAAGCTTCGTTGCTCTTTTTTATTTGGTCTCCCGAGCCGCCGCCACATTCTCCGCCTCGACTTCTTTTGCTTCTTCTCTCTGTTCGACGCCGCGTGGACGACAAAGAGGTAGAAGAGAGGCAAGCTGCCATACATCGGACCTTCGCTCGACTTGCACGCAAAGGACGCAAGCCACGCAAAGCTCCAAAAGGCCCGATACGTCTAAGAGAGCAAGACGGAAAAAGAGAGAGAGAGAAGACGCTCGTTCCCCCGCCGGGCTTAGACGCACGCATAACTACGAACCGAGCTTCGCCGTTGCCGTACACGCAAACCAACGCAATTCGCTGTAACCCTGGGCCAATCACTGTTTCCTTTGCTCGTTCTTTGATGCAAGGTACAGTGCTGTGCATCCCCATAGAGTCCACCGAAAAAGCGGCCGTTTTCCTTGTCCCGTTGCCGTGCTCCAGAAACGCCAGAGCCGCAAAGAGACCGGGGTCTTGACAAAGGCACCGCACCACAAAGCAGGCTGTGACTGTCAGCACCACCACCGAACGGCGACTGCCCACGACTGCGAATAAATACAAGACCACCCAAGTAATGCTTACAGCTTCTTCGATTGCATTGGACCCGATTCAAATGCCCGCCCTACGATTTTAACAACCGGCCGAAGTTTAAAAAAAATATTTGAAGCTCCGTTCGACGTCACCAACCCTGCTGCGCGTTGGTTGCCCCGTTGCTACGGCTGTGGATATTCTTCTTTTTTTCTGCCGGCTGTCCGTTTACTTCGGCTTGCTCTTCACCACGGCGTCCCCGACGGCAAACCAATCCAAACCTCCCAAAAAGGCTGTTCGGTTCTCGCTGGCCGTGCGGGACCTGACGCCTTTTGCTCTTCTTTCCTCACCACCATGGAGGCTTCATCACCACTCGCTGCCTTGCACCGCCCCATGCCCGCTCCGGCTTGGGGCAACCGCGACATCTTCCGCTCCCACCACCACTTCACAGGGCCTACCTCGGGCTCGACAATCAGCCTCCGCGAGCAATTGCACAAGAGCTCCTCGGACTACTTTACGGCCAAGGAGTCTCGTGGCTCGTCACCAGCTGCTAGTCTCGCTGCCGACCTGTCACAAAACTTTCGCCTAGACAATGAAGCGAGGTTCGTCTTTTCCCGCCTTGCCGCTCCCTGACTTGTCTTGTCTCCCGTTACTAAAACTAGCTGCAGTCCGCACTTTCCTACGCCTAGGAGAGCTCTCTTCACTGCCAGTGTCATGAACGGCATGGAAAGTCGGGGTACGTTTAGCTTGCCATTGCTTACACCAACCACCAGCCGCCTGGAGTCTAACTTGCCTCTAGAATATGTCACGACTCCGCCTCTCCCGTCCTCCTCGCCCGCACCGTTGATCGAGCATATGGAAGTGTCCCCTCTTCCGCACAAGACGCCCTTTTCGTATCAGATGGAAGTCAACTCCCCTCCCACGTCGACTCCATGCATGGAGGATATGGTGCTGGACTCTCCCGCACCCATTCCTCGCCAATCGCTGGACTTGCCCAAGCCGCCATCGTTTGCAGAGTAAGTCCAGGCCGCATCTTGTCACTCAAACTGCACCGCCCACTAACACTCTCCGTAGCCGTAGGATTGCTGCACCGCGCCGTCCGTCTCTGACCCGAATGAAGGCCAACACCTTTACCACGGGCTCGTCTAAGCCGCAGCCCGAGGGACAGCTGCCGCCGTTCCGTTTTGGCGGAGACTCTGCCTCCAACTTGAACCATACAAGCTCCAACCTTTCTCTTGGCGAGTGCTTCCAGTCGGAATCGCCTCCCCAGGAGCAACGGCCGGCCTCAGACAACAGCCCTTGTGCTGCTCCCATTCCATTGGCTCTCCGCTCACGGCCGCAGTTCCTTGCTTCGAATAGCAGCAGCCCCCGGCTCGGCTCCCCTATGAACTACCATGCCAGGAGACAGTCGAACCCGTTCCTCAGAAACCGCAAACAGTTCCGCCGCTCGCTGAGCATGTTTGAGACCCCTGCTGACGTCATGAAGCCCAAGACGCAAAACCATGAGCCGCTCCCAACCACATTGAAGTCTGTCATGGATATTGAAGAAGCCCACGAGCCTGCTGTGCCCTTCTTCCTCTCTGATGATCCCTCAGATACCATTCCGCGCATCACCAAGGAGACAATGCTGGACATTCTGGACGGAAAGTACAACGAGCACTTTGAGCAGAAAATGGTTATTGACTGCCGCTTCGAGTACGAGTACGATGGTGGCCACATTGAAGGCGCGGTCAACCACAATGACAAGGAGCTGCTCACCACGCAACTGTTCAAGACGCCCATGGGCGGCCGTAGTCTGCTCATCTTCCACTGCGAGTACTCTGCACACCGTGCGCCGCTCATGGCCCGACACGTTCGCGCCGAAGACCGTACTGTCAATGCAGAGAGCTACCCGCATCTGACCTATCCCGAGGTCTACATCCTTGATGGCGGATACAGTGCCTTCTTTGAGAACTTCCGTGGCCGGTGCTTCCCTCCCGAATATGTTGAAATGTCGGATGAAAAGCACCAACGCACCTGCGAGAGAGAGATGGGCCGCTTAAAGGCTCGCAAGGGCCTGAGCCGCGCCGCCACCTTTGCCTTTGGCCAGAGAGATTCTTGTGTCAACGACTCTCCGACTGGACCGAGCCGGCCGATGTCAAGGCACCATCCCATTGTAATGGGTAGCCTGTCACCGATTCCCAATGAGCGTTCTCATACCCGCCGGATGGCCTCTTACTGACAGACAACGAACCACACTGCCTGCTGAGCAGTTCCCCAAAGCTGTGACTACAGCCCATACTACTACAAGAATTGTAGTATTCACCCAAACCTGAGCTCCATGGCTACACCGCGGAACGCTTGATCACGTTACCGCACTTTTGTCTATATAATCCCCGGACACGCGCTGTATATGGTCTATACCTTAATAACCCACCGCGAATGGCTCGTAATGGAGTCATCGCCGCTGTCCAGGGAGACGAACGTCGAATTCCTTTCGACACTAATTATCGCCATGATACCCTGCCGCCTCTGCTGCCTAACTTTGCGATTCTGGCACTGGCAATTGATCTTCTCGGCATTGCTTGCATTGCGACATTTTCTGTTTTGACGTTGATATCCAACCTAAACAGCTCTTGGCGCTCGCTTCAGCATGCCGTAGCTCTTGCTTTGCTTGTCTCGAAATATATTACTTTGATGCAATTGCGGAACAATGCAGTTGATTTTCGGCGCGGTATTTTCTTTGAATGCGGGCAATTGTCCCATTCTTTTTCAGAGCTTCAGTGGCCGGTGTAACCTACACTTTTTGATATACGCCCTCCGACATTGACGCGACGACTACTACTCTCAAGAGCTTCGCTCGAGCGTCGCCAAGAGATTAACATGACTAAAAGCACGCGACCTTTACAGACATACGCATCTTGACATTCTTGCACTGCCTATACCCCTTCCTTATGACGAACACTTATTTCCTTTTTGTCTTTTTTTCTTTCTATTCATATTCATTTCTTTCCTCTTTTTGAGACTCAATTGGTCCGGAGAATTCGGTGTCTTTTTTCTTTGACATTCTACACAAGACTGGTGTACGGCAGGTCTATCGTACACACCACACACTTTTTCTTCTTCCGTTTTCTTTTTGGTTGTAGAACTAGGCTTGGTGGTTTTGCATTTTTTTGTTGTTTCACAGAGTGAGAAGAAGAGTGGAAGAGCATACGAGCCACGATGAGGGAAATGGGCTTAGATGTACACTATCAGAAACCTGCATCTTGCATTTTTTGAGAACGAGCAGAGCTGTTGTATTGAGTAGACTCATAGCACCGAGAGGAAGAAACAAGAGAATGATCCAAATAAGCATCACCTTTATAACATGATCTGGTGAAGCGAAAAGATGATGAAGATTCTTTTCTTGAGCTATTTCAGCTATGGCCATTTATCCAGGCTAGTCTGTCTACCATGCGGCCAAAATTTTGAGTTCCCCAACGCCAATATCACAACTCCAAATATGCTCTCCCGCGCTTCCGATGAATTCAACCACCATGACCAATCCCGTCTACGCTTAAATATCGCTGCATAAAAAAAAGGGACCAAACCACCAAAATCAACCACTAATACTACTCAAGCGTAAAATCCCACTCCTTAAACGCCTCCCTAAACCGCTCCACATCCGCCGTCTCCTCCTCGACGCTCTGCTCGCAGTCCTGCCAGACAACCCTCTTCTCCAGACCCAGCAGCTTCGCCATGACGCGGCGCGCAAACTGCAAGTCAAAGCGCATGTCCGAGGCTAGCGGCATGACGAGCTCCGTGCCCTTAACCTTGTCGCTGTCGTCGCTATCAGCCCACAACCACACGCGGAAAAAATCGCCCATTTCGCCGGTAGCTTGATCCTGCAGCGAGAGGGTCCGTGTCTGGAAAGTTGGGTACTCGAGGTTCTGCGCCTCAACACGAAAAGCAGCCTCGGCGACGCCAGAGGTAATGGTCTCGGCGGACAGGGGGAGGATCTGCCAGATGAGGTGAATGTTGCGGTCGCGGCAGATTTCCCAGGTCACGGCGCCGAGTTTGCGGGACGAGTGCGAGGCAATCATGGACTGCAGGGATTCGCGGAAGCGCGTCATTTCGGCGTGGGCTTTGCGCGCTTCGCTGGCAGGGTCGGTGGTGTCGCCTAGGGTGGGCAGCGTGGGCGCGTGCGGGAGGGGGATGATGATGAAGTGGCAGGGGAACGGGATGCCGTTGGCCGCGTAGGTTGATGACGTGGGGAGGGGACCCTTGGCGGTGGTGATGTAGGCGTCTTCGCCGATGCTGGCGCACATGTGTGTGGCGAGGTTGGGGTTGGACAGGCAGAAGAAGCACCGGTCTGGACCGGGGGGTGGTGATGCGCGGCGGCGCTTGTTGCGTTTGCCGCCGCCGTGGTGGTTATGTGCGCCGAAGCGGCTGTAGGAGCCGCCGTCGTCGTCCTGCGTGTTTCGTTGGCGTTTCTTGTCCTTGGGTGTGAATGGCGACGAAGTTGCGCCCGCCGGCACCGAGTCGTCCGACTTGTTGAGTGTGAATGCGTACATGGCCTTGGCCTTGGCGTCGTTGCCGTAGGGCGCCATGGATATGAACCGTGTCGTCGAGATGGCGTCATTGTTGCTCCCGCTGCCCTGCGTCGGGTGCACAAACGGCTCACGCTCGTAGAAGAAGTCATCGGGCGAAGTGGTGAGGTGGTATCGCGGCTTGAGCGCCGCACACAGCTCGGCGATGCTCTCGCTCGCGGCGACCTTGGCCTTGTGCTCGCCCTCCAGCGCCGCCTGGGAGCCGCTCCAGACCCCCGCGGGCCACATGGCCGTCAGCAGGACATCCGCACTGTTGGCGCCCTTGAGCGCCTTGGCGTCGTCGTGCGTGTGAAAGGGGAGGTGCTGCTCCTTGGACTGCCCGCCCAGCAGGTTGGGGTCCAGCTGCCCGCCCAGCGCGACGATGCGCAAGCCATCGGCCGTCTTGGTCGTGCTGCGCTTGCCGAGGAAGTGCAGGTTGGCGCAAATGTCCTCGTCTGCTTCGACCTTGGCCGCGATGCGCGCTGGCAAGGGGTGCGTGCCGACGGTGAAGTAGGTGGGGAGAGGAAACTCGTAGCCGCCGCTGAGGAGGGCGTCGATGGTCGCGTCGGGGGTGTCGAGCGTGAAGACGTCGCCGGTCAGGATGGCGAGGGCAAAGGCGTTTTTGGCGTGGAGGGAGGCTAGCTTTTTGAGGGCGCCGTCTAGCTTGCCGTTGAGGCTACCTAGCACGATGCTGCGAGAGAGAGTTAGCAATGGTTGTAAATTAAATGGTTTGCCAAGGAAGAAGGCAATTTACATCTTTGGCGCAGCCATTGGTTCGTGGAGCCTGCCGTGGGCGAGTGTGTATGGTTGGTGATGCAAGAGAGAGCTTGAGTGCAGTACATCTGCACGATGGTAGTCGAGGTGGTGCAGCGATTAGCTATGCGCCCCGTGCGTGATTGGGCAGGTGGTGAGCACTGCGGCCCCACCACCCGCCTTATCGGTTTTGCCGGGTCTCAGCCGGCCAAAAAATTTGGGAAACGTTTTGGTGGAGCCCTGCAACACCGCCCATATTCTGGCTGGGTCTGTGATAGCTTCACACTCGATTTTCCTCTATTCCATTTCCTTTTTTTCGTTTATTTGTTTTTTACTACACACTTCCCCGAAACGGCTGGACAAAGGCCTTCTTTGCAATAAACCGCCAAAGATGCCGTCCAACAAAGCCTCGGGCCGCATCGCCAAGGTGCGGAAAAACAAGTACTCGACGCCGCACCAAAAGAACCACCGGTGGGAGTCGTTTTCGACAAAGATTGCGCAGTTCAACTCGCTGCAGCCGCTGCGCCGCGTGCGCCGCCACGACCTCGACGACGACGCCGACGACTCGACCTCGACCTCGTACTTCCAGACCGGCCTGCAGAAATGGGGCGAGCTCAACATTTCGAAATGCTTCGTCTCCTTCAAGCGCCAGGTGTGGCCGCTGTGCGAGAGCCTGCCGCAGCTGCTGCACTTTGAGGAGCGCATCATGACCCTGCTGGCCGAGCACATTGCCATGCAGGATAAAGACGGCTTGGAGCCGCTGCTGGACCTGCTGACGGCGTTTGCGCACGACCTCGGCGCCCGCTTCGAGAAGCACTATGGCCGCAGCCTCGAGCTCATCATTGCCATTGCCGGCCGCCCGCAGAGCGTCGAGGTCATTGAGTGGACGTTTGGCTGCCTGGCGTTCCTCTTCAAGTACCTCTCCAAGTTGCTGGTGCCCAACCTGCGCCCGACCTACGACGTCATGTCCACTCTGCTGGGTAAAACCCGCCACCCGCCGCACATTGCCCGCTTCGCCGCCGAGGCGCTCAGTTTCCTCGTCAGAAAGGCTGCCGCGCCGTCACACCGCGAGACGTCGCTCGCCGCCCTCGTCAAGCATATCCGCGCCGACCTGTACGCCACGATCGACGATAGGCAGTTTACGCTGTACAACGATGGCATCATGACCATGTTTGCCGAGGCCATCAAGGGCACCGACGGCATGATTCACTCGGCGGGCCCGGCGGTGTTTGCGGCGCTGGTGGATGCCGTCCCGGACGAGGAAAAGACTCTCCGGTCGCGCCGTGTCTGGGAGGACGTCATCTGCGGCGTTTTGACGAGCACGATTCATTACTGCCGCGCTGAGCACTTTGGCCAATACGAAGAAGCCATTTACGATAAAATTGAGCAGACGGCTCTTAGCACAAAGACTTCGCCGCCGGCATGGGAGGTGGTTACGCATATTAGAATTCTCGCCACACTTGCTGGTGTGCGAAAGGGCTCACGAATCGGTGACTGGAATCGCCTTATTAAGCAGCTTACCGCTTTGCTGGGCAAGCTGTCGCCATCGTCTGAGGAGCCGTCCGAGGAGCAAAGTCAGCAGCTGTGGAAGTACGCGGTCGTGAGCGTCGCGATTGCCTGGCACCACGCTCCCGTGGATGCGCTCATCCCACATATCAGCCCTCTTGTGCAGTCATTAACGAGGGAACCGCTCATGAGGTGGTTTATTCCCTTTTGCTCTTACTTTTGCGAGCTGGACCCCAGACGTTTCGGCAGCCTTTTCCGAAGCGACTTTCAAAAGTAAGCGTTATAACGATTCCGCCGATGACACAGAAAACTAACTTTTGTATAGATTTATCTCAGCCCATTGGTCCTATGGATCAAATGAAGACATGCTCTGCATTCTGCTCCCCAAGATGGTGGAGCAGCGAGGCTTCCCGCCAAGTAACGATAAAGATGCCTGCAAGCTACCGCAGCGCTGGCAGGACCAGATTGTTTCCAAGTTTGAGGACTTGGAAATCTCGCCATTCCCCGAGCGTGGTCCATACAACAAGGACCCCCAGACATGGAGAGACCGCTGCTTGCCAAAGTACGCGGCGCTGCTTCAGATTTTGGAGCTGACTGCTGTGCACCCTTCGACAAATGCCCGCATTGCCGAGCTACTCCTCCGCAAACTCAAGCTAGCATTGCGGCCTTCGTCCTCACTTGCTTCTGATGAAGTTCACTTTATTGTCAGCCAGGGCTTCCACGCATACCTCCGAATGAGCAAGGCGGCTGGCTCGGTAGACTCTACCCTGCTGCCTCTCCTCCGCGCCGCCGTGCCCAGATTTGCCAAGTCTGTTGGTTTCCTGCGCTCGTACCTGGCTTATGCCTCTGCACTGAACGATCCAGATGCTACGCGTCTGCAAAGCTCGGAGAATGACGAAGGTGCTTCCGACGTCGACCCTGCCATTACTTCGCTCGTTGAGAATCTAAGCAGCCCTTCGCACGACCTTAGGCTGGTATCATTGCAGCTTCTACAGCGCATGGAAAAGTCGGATACGTTTGTCGACATTATGATTCAGACTGAGGAAACGCCGCTTGCTCTCGAACATACAAGAACAGTGGCCATGCACCTGCGAAAGCTTGCACAAGACTATGCCAACCTGGATGAATCTGGCTGGCTGGTACAAGCCGTCCCCTCATTCATGTTTGGCATGCTGACTGTCAAGCTGGCACCCATATGGGATGATTCAGTCGAGTCTCTGAAGCAAGTTGCCCAGACCAAGTTCGGCGAGGAGGCAGTTGCTGCTCTGGCATTCCGCTGGCTTGAAGTCCCATCACCAAGATGGCAGCCTCCGCAAGGCGATGGCTCGGCCTCGCGCAACACGTTTCTTTCAGACTTTGACTGTACCGTGTTCATGGCTCTTCAGAAATCCGGCGAAGACATCAAGGGCGAATCTGAAGGCGCGAGGACTAAGATGCTCGAGCTTTTTGACCAGGCCCAGAGCCTCACAGAGAGCACTGCAGCGAATGCCAGGAGCCGTGGCTTGAAGGTGCTCAGCGGCCTTCCTTCCATTGCCGAGAAGCGATCCCGTCAGCTTGTCCCGCATCTTCTATGCTGGGCTAATGACGACGATGAGTCTTCCAAAGAGGCTATCGAAGAAGAAGAGCAGCAAGAGGTTTCAAACTGGTCTCTTGCGGACAGAAAGGCCATCATGGGAGTCTTTTCTCAATTCATCAACCCCAGAGTCCTGTACCAGCACGAAAAGGTCTATGATGCCATGTTGCGGCTCATGGAGAATGGTGATGCCGAAGTGCAGAAGCTGGCACTCAAGGCGATCCTGGCGTGGAAGCAGGAAGCCATCAAGACCTATCAAGAAAACTTGGAATATCTCCTCGACGACGCACGATTCAAAAATGAGCTTGCTGTGTTCCTGCAGGACGAGCAGCTGATCAAGCCGGCCCACCGACCTGTGCTGATGCCCGTTTTACTGCGTCTGTTGTACGGCCGAACCATCTCCAAGAAGGGCGCGGCAAGCGGAAGAAATGGCTTGCAGACTACTCGTCTTGCCGTCATCCGCAACCTTACGATTGAGGACATGGGCGCCTTTTTGGACATTGCTACCGGCAAGCTCAAGGACGTCAAGGTTGTCGGTCTCACGGCAGCCCAGCAAAAGTCGACGTTCGGCGAGCCCATCATTACCGTGCGAAAGCAGCTTGGTTTCCTCAACATGATTTCTTCTCTCATTGCCGAAATGAGCACAAACGTAGCAGGCTACGTGGAAAAGATTCTCAACCCCGTGCTCTACTGCTTGGTATACGCCTGCCGACACCTTCGCGATACCAGTGCCGAAACCGACGCCAGCGAAAAGAGCGAGGTATCACTGCTTCGAGTTGTACGATCCACCGGCATCAAGTGCCTCATTGCACTCTTTCAGAATGCGCAAGATTTCCAATGGGAACCATATCACGGCGTCATTATTGACGAGGTTGTGGCTCCACGAATCGACAACTTGCCCGTCGAGACTACGCAGGGCGTTTCGGGTACTCTGCAGCTCTTCTCTACCTGGTCTGTTCTCCCCAAGGCTGCACTCTTCCTGGCTCCTCATGGCAAGACTCTACCAAACGGAGCCCTTCCCAAAGTGGTGGAGTGCATTGGGCTGGAGAAGACCAAAGATGAGGTCAAGATTTTTGTCTTGGAGATTCTCCGAAACTTGGTGAAACTTGCTGTTGCACCGGCCAGCGAGTCGGAGTTTAACGAAGTCATCAAGGCAGAGCTGCTCGACACCAATGTGGGCCAGATTCTCGCCAGCATCACCACTGCTCTTGAAGAGCAAACTGTCGGCCCCGCTCTCTTGGAAGCATATATCGAGACAATCCTTGCCTTCTCAACCGTCGTTCAAGATATCAATAATGTCCAGGCCGTCATCCGCATTTCCAGCTACCTGCTGAATCAGCCGCCGCGACGAGTCAGCCCCAAGGCCAAGGGTAGGATTCTTCTCATTGTGGAGAGCTTCGTGTCCATGCCAGACGCCTCTCAGGATCAGGGACTTCTCGAAGAAGTTTACAACACGCTTTCTTCTCTGTTCAGCTACTTCAAGGATCGCGACAACCGTCAGTCGCTGTCGCGTGCCGTCCTGGCACTGTCAAAGCAGGATGCTGAAGCCGCCGCCATCGCTAGCCTGTGCAATGAACTCAACTCCTATAAAGAAAGAACCCTCGATGAGCCCGACTATGATAAGCGTCTCGGCGCATTCAATGCCATCTCAGCTGCCCGTGAGGTCCCCTGGACACCGAAGCAGTGGTTGCCCATCCTGCACAACCTCATCTACTTTATCCGCGACGATGAGGAATTCGGTATTTTGGCGTCGAATTCAGCAGACGGCATCAGGCGTTTTATCCAAAATGCAGCTGACTGCCCAGAGCCTGGTACTAAGGCAACCTTTGAAGAAAGGATGAAGGCAGTGCTCATGCCTTCGCTTTATGCTTGCGCAAGAGACCCGTCTGAGACTGTCCGCAGAGAGACGCTCCGCGTGTTTGGATTCCTTCTCACATCCATGCCTGAATGGGGACCTATTGCGTCCCTGCGCGGTCTCCTGGGAGGCCACTCGGAAACCGAGGTTGAAGCACCATTCTTCTTCGATATTCTTAGCCCTGCCGTAGCGCGACAGCTCGAGGCACTGAGGACCATTGAGGCTGCCAACCTCTCACAGGAAATGGACAGCCAAAACCTGGGCCAGTTCTTCATCCCGATGCTTGAGCACTTTGTTCTCGGCAAGGAGGATGGCGTCGATGACCACGGTCTCGGTGCCCAGGCGACCAACGCCATCGGCAGCCTGGCCATGTCTCTGCACTGGAACCATTACCGCACCACACTGCAGCGCTACATCAGCTACATTGGATCCAAGCCGGAGTTGCAGAAGCAGACTGTCCGTCTGGCTGGAAAGTTTGCAGACGCTCTCGCTGATTCGCAGGAAAGTGTCAGTGACGCCATGGAAGTGGACGGTGAGCCGGCTGTTCCACCTAAAAAGCGCCGGCTGGCGGCCACGGCACCAAAGGCGCAGCTCGAGAACGACGTTCTTGGATTCTTCCTGCCACCCCTGACAAAGTACCTTCACGAGAAGGACGAGTCCGAAGTTAGTTACCGTGTGCCCGTTGGCGTCATCATTGTCAAGCTCCTGAAGCTGCTGTCGTCGGATCAGATGGACCAAAAGCTTGCGGGAGTCCTGACCGACATCTGCCACATCCTTCGCAGCAAGTCGCTTGAGTCGCGCGACTTGACGCGGGACACCCTCGTTCAGATTTCTGCGGTCCTCGGACCGTCCTACTTTGGCTTCCTTCTCAAGGAGCTCAGGAGTGCGTTGACAAAGGGATACCAGCTGCACGTTTTGTCCTACACCATGCATTCCATCCTGGTGGCGACCGTGCCCACTGCTGGCCCCGGAGAGCTGGACAACTGCCTGCCTGCTATTGTCACTGTCATCATGGATGATATTTTCGGCGTTGTTGGTCAAGAAAAGGACGCCGAAGGATACACCAATCAGATGAAGGAAGTCAAGGGAAGCAAGAGCCAGGACTCCATGGAGCTGATTGCCAAGACGGCGTCAATTACCCACCTCATCTCGCTCGTCAAGCCGCTGCAGGCATTGTTGATGCAAAAGGTGGACGTCAAGATGGTCCGCAAGATTGACACGTTGATGAGCCGCATTACTGCTGGTCTTTTGCAGAACCCCGCTGCGGAGAGCCGCGACTCGCTCATCTTTTGCTACGAGGTCATTCAGCAAGTGTATGCCAGCCGCCAGCCAGAGGCGGAGGAGAAGATGGACCCAAGAGTCAGAAAGTACCTGGTGCAGAGAGGCGCCAAGAAGAGCGGCGACCGCGGCAAGGCTACGAAGCACACCTACAAGCTTGTTCGGTTCGCGTTTGACATTCTGAGGTCCATGTTCAAGAAGCACGATAGCTTGCGCACCCCGGAGAACATTACTGGCTTCCTGCCGATCATGGGTGATGCAATTATCGAGGGCGAGGACGAAGTCAAGATTTCCGCGTTCCGTCTTTTGGCCACCATTGTCAAGGTGCCACTGTCAGGCGATGATGGAATGAATATCTTCAAGGTTGCTGTAAGAGAGGCTACAAAGAGCATCTCGATGTCTACGTCGACTACGACAGAGCTCTCACAAGGAGCGTTGAAACTGCTGGCTGTTGTCCTACGCGACCGCCGAGACGTTCCTGTCAAGGACGCCGCAGTTGATATGCTCCTTACCAAGCTGAAGGACGACTTCACTGAGCCGCAGTATCGCCACGTCACGTTCAACTTCTTGCGTTGCGTCTTGGAGCGCCGCATCGAGACAGCTACCGTTTACGACACCCTTGACCACGTCGGCACCGTCATGATTACAAACGACGACAAGGACACGCGTGATCTTGCCAGAGGTGCATTCTTCCAGTTCATCCGGGAATACCCACAGAAGAAGGCACGCTGGGCCAAGCAGCTTGACTTCATTGTGGCCAACCTCAAGTACGACCGCGAAGGTGGTAGGCTGTCCGTCATGGAGATCCTGCACCTGTTGCTCACAAAGGCTTCCGACGACTTTGTGCAAGAGATTGGCTCGACCTGCTTCCTGCCGTTGTTCTTCGTGCTGGCCAACGACGACAGCGAAAAGTGCCAGGCCGCCGCGGGAGAACTCGTCAAGGAGATCTTCAGGAAGGCGGACAAGGAGAGGATGCAGACGTTCCTTACGCTGCTCCGCTCCTGGGTTGGCAAGGAGGATAATTTGCCCGTGCTGCGACTCGGCATACAGGTCTTTGGCTACTACTTTGAGGCAAACGACGACTCTCTCAAGAACAAGAAGGACTTTAAATTGGTCGTGTCCACCATTGGCCGTGTCCTGTCACAAAATGATATTTCGGAGCTCGACAGCGACCTGGTTGGCACAATTGTCACCACGATTCACCTCTTGAGCACGATTTTCCCCGACAGGATGCTCACTCCCGAATATGAAGAGCTCTGGTCTAATGCGGCACTGTGCCAAAATCACCCCGACTCTGGCGTCAGGCTCCTCACTGTTCGGTTGATTGGCCTGTATCTTGCCGACTTTGCCAAAGAAGGAGGCAACACACCTCCTGGGAAGCCATTGCCGGGATCTCATGGTCTTGTCCTGGACGTGGATAATATTCAACACTACGTCCGCCTGGCTCTGAATGTTCTCAGCGGCAAGGAGGTTGATGAGGCCCTGGCCAAGGAAGCAGCACAGATCCTCATCTTCCTCGGCCCAAGGCTCCCCGATGTGCCTACCGCCGACGACGAGGCCGAATCTGCCCCCAATGGCGAAGAAGCCGATGACGAGAGCGACGCCGAAGCCGAGCAAGACGAAGAAGAGCAGCCAAGCCGCCCTCGCGACCTGGGCTACCTCTTCTGGCGCCTCTCGCACATTCTGCGCAAGGAGATTCGACCACGCGCCATGTTCATCACGCCCAAGATCTTTGGCATGGAGGTGCTGGAGACCATCTGCCGCCGCATCAGCATCAAGCGGATCCGGCCGTCGCTGAAGCGGGTGCTGGAGCCGCTGCACAAGCTGACGGACCCGTCGATCCCGGTGCCGTTTAGCGCGGAGGAGGAGTTCAAGACGAAGCTGGAGGCGGTCAAGACGCGGGCGCAGATCATGATGGACTCGCTGGCCAAGAAGTTTGGCACGGCCGAGTACAGCAGGCTGCTGCTGGAGATTCGCGACGAGGTGAAGCGCAAGCGGCAGCAGCGGTCGAGCAAGCGCAAGATTGAGGCGCTGGCGCAGCCGGAAAAGTACACGCGCGACAAGAGGAAGAAGATGGAGAAGAACAAGGACAGGAGAAAGGTGCGGTCCAAGGAGCAGAAGACTATGAGGCAGACGTTCAAGTCGTGGTAGAAGGGGTTGGCATTTACTGGCGTTTTTAAGGGAGCTCAAAAGGATAATTTTGATTGGGAGTTTTATTGTATATGATTTAGATGTACATGATGCATATTAAAAAAGCAGTTTCCTTTTTTACACGTATTCCCCCGAATGATTTGCTAAATGCGATGTAGGTGTAAAACGTCCACCAAGGGACAGGAGGGGGGGTATCAATCCAAAGTTTTTCGTTCCAAACGCCAGTTATCATACAAATGCCCAATGTCTATAAATACAACATTCGTCACATCTGGTGCCCTTCTCACGAGCTACCAGCCTTGTCCGTCTCAGCCTCTGCGCCCTCCTCATCGGGCCAAAACTCAATATCGCCGTCCTCGCCCAGGCTGCCCCTCTTGACCAGCCGTCCCTTTTCCTTCATCAGGTCCTCGACGGTCACCTTGCGGTCGCCAAAGATGTTGAGGTGGTCGCTGATGACGTGTCGGTTTCGGCAGCTCGGGCAGGTGATGAGGATGGACCCCGTGTGGTAGCCCTGCTTGGAGATGTTGTGGTGCGAGCGATGGCTGCAGGGCACGCAGGTAAAGGAGAGCTGGTAGTAGGCCGGGTTCTTTGCGTCGGGCCGCTCGCCTTCGCTGGTGGGCTCTTCGGAAGGCTGCCATCCGGGGTTCTGTGCCTGCTTCTCCTCCTGCTCTGCTTGCTCCTCGGGCGTCTTGACTCGTTGCGAGGGCGGAGGCGGGCGTGGGATGGTGTGCGCTGCGCGGACGAGGGATGGTAGCCGTGACGGGGCCCTAGGAGTGTTGACGATGCGCTGCGCGGCGGCAAACGTGTGGCGGAGGGAGGGGGTTGCCTGCCGCGATTGGCGCAGGAGAGGCGCGATGCGCGAGGGGAGGGTTCGCGATGTCATTGTGGTGATTGGTGGTTTGTGGTTGTGTTTTGCGTGGAAGATGGTAGGATGAAGATGCGGTGTTGCGGCTGGTTGTCACTTTTTTCTAGGGTCTGGCTTTGCCAGTGAAAGCTCTAGAAAATTATTATGGAGCTTGGCGTCATTGCGTGGGTCAGCCGCTACAAGGAGAGAGGCTGTGTCGCTGTCCTGAGTTCCATTTTTGGGGGCTGGCACAGCTATTTGTGGCGCCAGTGACAGGTACCCCTAGAGTTTGTCTGGACAAGCACATTACTAAGGGCCAGCACAAAGCTATAATCACAAAGTATACTCCGTATAATGTAGTTAATAAGCAAAGTAATTAGACAAATAAGCTAATAACGTAGATAAGCGAGCCGACAAGTGGGGCGATTACTTTCTAGAGACTCTTGTTGTCACAGACTAAAAGAGCGGAATATATGGTTGTTGATTGATGTCTCTTCTAGGAAATTCTAGCTGGCTATATGCTAGAAATATAGGTGCACTACACATGTGATAGGTGTCTCCAACATGTAATAGGCGGAACTGTATAAGATGCGAAACAAAGGAATACTTATAACGAATGGACCGAAACCTCTGGGTGGTATTGAAAAGATATAGTGCTTTACGTGAACCGCGAATATATACTATTTGCGGGTTAGGTGGAATAAAGATTAAAGGCGCCTACTCGCTTACTCATATATATCCTCTTCACTATCACTATCCTCTTCCGTCTCTGCTCCCCTGCCATTTCCAGCCGCCGCGTGAATCTTCGCCGCGTGAATCATCTCTTTAGCCCTTTTGTCTACATCGTCCCAGTTAATGAGTTCAGCCTCAAGATTTGGCTGCGGGGGACGGTTTAGCATCGCCCTGTCGGCCTCGGGCACTGTATCCTCTGCAGCCGTATCTGCGTCGGCGTTTGGTGATGGTGTCTTTCCATTGCTCAGCCCTAACAACCATGACATTGCAAATGTTAGGGCTGTGCAGGCAACGCAGACCAGAAGTAGGACCCAAATCCTTGAAATGGCTCGAAATGACAACTGATCATCTAACGCCAAGAAGGGCGTTGAGAAAATTGCCTATGACAAGGTTAATTCAAGCATCAATCATGAGACAGTGGTACCTAGAGACATACCGCGATAACGGCAGAGGGCAAGAATGCCATGTTCAAGTAGGCCAAATGTTTCATATGGCGTGCATCGGCCAAGCTCTGCTCGGTCAGCTTTTGCATGCTCTGAGCCCCCAGCTGGCTCTCTTCAGTCAGCTTTCGCACAGCAATATTGTTAGCTTGGGTTAAGCTATTCTGATTGATCTGCACTGTATATATGGCCTAGGCACATTGTTAGCGGCGTGTGAAATTCAGTGGCCTTTTCGCTTACCATCTGCCACTGGCGTTGAAGATGACCATGCAGGCGGTCAAAGTGTTCCCGCATGTCATGCAACCGTTGTCGCTCATACTGCAGCGCTTCAACACAACGAATGTTTATGTTGCCATGCTCCGAGTCCGCGTTCAATAAGGGATGGTGGGCAAATTTCGAAAGCAAAAAGTTAACCAATTCAATAGCTGGGCCAATGTCATGGCGTAAATTGACAACGTTTTGGATTTCTTCCTCAATCCGGAGGGCTAAATCTGCTTGCAGGAAGATCTTGGCATTTTGTTCTTGCTTTTCACACTGTGTATTGCGTTAGTGGGTTGGCGGTATGTTATATTGAGCACACCTACCAGCTCCGAACAACGAGCGCTAATCCAAAAAAAATTCTGAGCCCAGCTAAAAAAGTTCGCATGGAGCAATCTGCCGAATAAACACATGACCTTGGTCGAGGAGCAGGCGGCTTTGATAGAATTGTTTTCAGCAATGTCACGACAAGTCTTCTCAATATTGGCTAGGTTGACATTTCGTGTCTCTTTAGTGCGATGACCAATTATGGTGAGAACGTTCAACGGCTGCTGCTCCCCGGGCGGTTTGTTGTGTTGTACACCAAAAATAACGTTGAAATATCCTGGCGTATAATGGAAGACGCTGCTTAGGATCGCTGAGAAGGGGCAGATATACCAAGTAACTCCTCCAGCGGCTGAGTATACTGTAAACGGAGTGTTGTGCTGCTCCACGGGATGGGTGAAGGCAAGTCGCATAACGGGTCCAGGAATGTTCCAAGTACTTTGAAGGGTTCGCAAATTGTCGTTCGACTCAAATATCTCTCTCTGTGATAGATCTCTCGTACACTCGATAGCAACCAAGGCGCTCCAGCGATCTGTGCTTGGAATGTCCAAATATTCATTGAGTGACAGTTGTCGGCCGTCGACGAGTGAATATACGTGAGATTTTCCTTCATGTTCTTCAGATGTTTGAAGTTGCAGGGCCCCGGCAGTATTTGGCTCCCTTTCGTCCACAATCCAAGGCCAGGCAAACTGAGGAGCAGCTGACGCCATGTTGTGTGTATGGCTGAAGGAAATTGTCCACACAGTTTGGGATAAAGTGGTATGAACTAAACATAAGAGTTGGGATTCATAATCCTTGGCACAAGGCTGGGAAGCTGCAATCTTTAAGTACTTCGAAAAAACATGAGGATTCGCCAATCCTACAAGAAAAGTTACTCAGGATAACTGAAGCCAGGCGCATCCTGCAGCCACGTTTGAAGGCTCAGCCTCTCTCATATTCTGCAGGCTGCTTGCAAGGCGGATTATATTTTTGTGGCGGCCCGTCGAAACCTTTTTAACGCCCAGCATGAGCGTTTCCTGCGATCTAACCATCCCTACTTCGCCCTACTATTTAGTGAAGGGCGGGGAGCGGTCAACCTGCCATTGGTTAAAACGATCGTCAGCCCATTGCCCACGCCACCACCAGCAACCTATCCCTGTAGAAGTGCTTCGCTATGTATTTTTACCCATCTAGATGTAGATACCTGCTTAGTACACTACAGTAGGCTTCTAGTGGTATAAAGATCCCTGTCCTATGGGTATTCGCCCTGTATTCTAGATAGACTCAGTACTTTATTCTCAATATAAACTACCATAGGAAGAAAGTACCTTTAAATTTAAGTAACATAATTGGCTAGTATCCTTGCAAGTAGCCACAGCGAAGCCTTTGCACATCCAAAGGGATGCACAAGCACTATGCTGGCCTGCATGGAAGCCCGTATGCCTATATAGGCAGTATGGCTACAGTGTTACAGTGCATACACCTACAGTATGTCTACAGTATGCCTACAATATGCGTATAGGCGCAGTGCATATGCCAACAGTATGCCTATAGAGGCAGGACCTAACGAGTTTTTCTTGATTTCGTGAATGAGCTTTGACCTTGCGCCAGACATGATGACAGCGATGACCAGTATAGGGTGCGAAGCTGCCCCACAGGACTACACAGCACTTGGCGCTTGTTTTAATAGCCTACGGACCAGCCAGCACCCACTGCCTACCACTTCCCACTGTCTACGGTCTGTACCACTACCTACTACCCACTGTTACCCATGCGAAATCTTACAGAAAGACTCTATGTCCGATCCATCCCATCTCAGATCGGCCCAGGATACGAATCTGCCCTACAGGGCTGGCAAGTTGTAGCTCATTTATCCTTATTAGAACAGGAGACAGAGTGGTGCGCTGGCAAACAATGTGCCTGCGACGGTGCCCATCCAAGACCGGCCTGGGATGGTGCTTCGCGCAGTAGATAAAACTAACTGCCTCTTTCGGGACATAATATTGATGGGATGAGTAAATTCAGTACCTGGAATGGAAATGTTGCGAAGAAAAGTGACTTTGTAATGACGCTGCATGCTACAGCACAGCAAGGCTGCTTGGGCTTAGTTGGCGTACCTCCTGAAAAATGCGACACAGCACAGCGGCACGCGTGTCTCTCATCCTTCGCAGCCCTGTAAGGTGACGCCGACAACTTTCATTAGTCCGCGTTATAAGCTGATGCCGCACCTTACTTATTGGTTGGCTTGGGTGTGTTGATGATCGCTACTCGTAGGCGTATCAAGCTAATAGAATCCGAGCAGGGTTAGGGATTTTGCTTGGCAAATTCTGTGCGAGATTCACTGCAGGAACACGTCAAGCTGCAGGGAGGCGTATTGCGGCATTTTTGCCATTAGCTATATACAAAAAGGGGTAGAAGGTGATAGAAACAAGTAGACATTAAAACTGTTGGCTAAAGTCGCGATGAAGAATAATTGACTCCTGTTCGTGAGAAGGTGGGCTTTTATCTAGGTGGCTCAAGTACCTGGCTCGGGCCATCTTAGCGGCGGCCACCCCGTGTGACAAGCGCGGGAGGGCGAATCAGAAAACGGAACCAGGGACAGCGACACAGGTGCTACAAGACGCTCGGCGTACCCAATATCTGCTTGGCCAGTAGGTACGAACTACCTATGGCGCAGTAGCAGCTAAAATATCCACGATATTTCTAGATGCCTACTTACTTCTTAATATCTATCTGTAAATCATCACGTGTGAGGATAGTGCGCCTCGGTGTAGTATGGGCAGGTGCGAGGGCTGCTCTTGCCATTCGTTTGGATTTGCCCAATTAGGCAATAATGTTGCCGCCAGAACCAAGAGGCGAATCTTCTTCAAATTTTACGTTACCAGCTTGCCAAATGCACAAGGTAGTAGCACAATACACAATAGATCAGGTCACTTTATCGGCTCAGCTGCTGTACACGTCCGGAAATGCGACTACAAACGGTGTCCAAAATCCTCGCGCTTGCCAGCACGGCGACAGGCCAGCTTGAGGACCTGAGCCACGCCTTTGCCACCTTGAACCAGGCACGACTTCACAATGGGGTAAAACCGCTGTCATGGAGCCCTGATCTAGCAGCGTATGCGCAGCTTTGGGCCAACATGATGGCAAGCGGCCAAGTGCCCTTTGAACATGCCTCTGGACCATATCGCCCTGAGCAAGGGGAGGTGCTGTATGTCCAACAGGCGGGCCAGTGTGACGCCTCTTATGGTATCCCAATACAATCTGCAATGCACGCATGGCTGGCACAAGAGCCACTCTATGATGGAAAGCCGATTACCACGGGTCATGAACCGTGGCTGCATTGGTGTAAGTGAGACGAGGTGGCTGAACCTGGGCCAAGGTTGACACCGCGTAGCACAGTGCATGTGGTCGGGTTCCGAGCATGTCGGCTGTGCGCGAGCATACAGTATATCAGAAGCATTCAAGATTTTTGTCGTCTGCCGCTTTAGCCCAGAAGGCAATATGTGAGTTTGAGACCTCTCTACCCCAGGTGTGCTGGCTGACGCGCCGTAGTGTTGGAGAGACCCCATTTTAAGACGCCCTTTGGACCTTGCCTTGCTTTGCTATTTGTGTTAATTTCCAAGAACAAAAGAGCCGTATCTGTGTAAACCCATGAAGCTCGACCGAAAAATAAATAAATCCAAAAACAAAAAATCTATTCTAGTACAGAATTAAATAGCTGTGGTAGAGTAAAACAATTCAGTGTCACTGTGCTGCGTACAAGGCTTATGTAAGCGGAGCTCGGGAAATTCCGAATTTTAGCAGGGCGCCTGGCGACGCGCGCGATTGAGAAAACGGCCAGGTCGCGACACCTTCGTTTGCTCACCAAGACCACACCACCAACGACTTGCGCCGCGGCCCCAGCAGGCTTCATCACGCCAAACACGACTGCTGCCCTGCAGAGCCCGATTGATTTTTGATACTTTGCAGCGTTCAGAAAGCCCCTGCTGGCCTCAAATTAGGCGCCCGCCACTTTGGCCACCTGGATTCGATTTGCTCCCTCGCGACGACCCTGGCTGGGCAAATGCTCATCGCCTCCCACAACCGCCCGTGATGGAACGTTCAAAACCCCAAGCGTTCCAATCAAGCTATGCGCCTCGATTGAGGACATACAACAATGCGCTGCTGACGCCTGTGCTGCCCAGCGCGCCGACAGCCAGCAGCCTCTCCAGGACCACCAAGCGTGGCACCACGATAATCAACTACGCGGAAGACGGCTACGACTATGACGAGGACGATAGCGACGATCCTAGACGCCGCCCGACCGGCCTGCGGAGCTTGAAAAAGGATGACCCTGCCAACAAGCAGGACTGGTCAGACAGAGCCGGCAAGGACACAAACACGCCGGTGCAGACACAGCCCATCTGGCGGGACTGGATGGGCAAGACGCGATCCGTTAGAAGCGACCGCCAGAATGCTGCCCAGGCGAGCCTGCCACTGACACTCATCCCTATCCGAATCGACCTCGACATTCCCGCGTTTATGCCGGCACCCGCGTTCCCCCCTCCCAATACCCCTGGCGTCGATCTTTCGCTGCCGCAATACCGACAGCAGGAGATGACGGTGCCCTACAAGCTCAGAGACATCTTTTGCTGGAATCTGCACGAGACTCTGATGACGACAGACCAGTTTGCCCAGACACTGGCGCAAGACCTGGATCTCCCCAATCGACATCTCGTTGTCGCCGATATTAGCAAGCAGATTCGAACCCAGCTGGAAGAATATTCGGGAGTCGCGCTGCACCCCTTGTTCCACACCGAGGAGCACAATGCGACACAGCAGCAGCAGCAGCAGCAGCAACAGCAGCAGCAATCACAACCACCTGCGACGCCAGGCGTCAATGGAGCCGTCGTTGGCACGCCACGACTAAACAACCTCAAGTCAAGAGATGGATCTCCCGCGTCGGCTGCACGAGGAATCTCCCGCCCAGACACGCCAGCTCAGGTTGGCGGCCCGGCGACGCCGCTGCCCGGACAAGGAGCCGATGGCCCGGCTGTCACGGCCGAAGCGACGGCAATTCCACCAGACTCGGACGAGTTCAACCCAGACGACACGTACCGATGCATCATAAATCTCAACCTCAACATGTCATCTATGCTCTATACGGACAAGTTTGAGTGGTCACTGCTGCACCCGCCTGGCACCGCAGAGGCGTTTGCCAAGACGACATGCACCGACCTCGGCCTGACGGGTGAATGGGTGCCAGCAATGACACACGCCATCTACGAGGCCGTGCTGAGGCTAAAGAAGGAAGCCTGCGAAGCTGGCGGCCTCGTCGCCGGCTGGGGCGGCACGCAGCAAGAACTGCCAAACGACGCCGCCCTGGGTACGGAAGCCGGCTGGCGATACGACCCCGACCACCTGGCTGAAGACTGGGAGCCCAAGGTGGAGATTCTCAGCAAGGAAGAGATGGAGAAGCGCGAAGGCGAGCGCGAGCGCCAGGCCCGCCGCCTGCGACGAGAGACGGCGCGCTTCAGCTCAACAACGGGCATGATGGGCGGCACGCCATTCGGCGGCGCACCCGTCGCGCCGCTAGAGCCGGACGAGGAGAGAATGGGTCGTGGCGAGCGCTCCAAGAAGAAGCGCCGCTTCCGCAGCCTGAGTCCCATTGCCCGCGGCGGCACACCCGGCGGCCGCGGCACGCCAGATGCTGGTGGCTATGGCGGCGGAGGTGGAGGCTCTCTTACCGAGCTCGAACGCAATAACTGGCGATGCACGCACTGTCGCATCTGGGGAAGCAGTGTCTGGGCCGTACGCGACGGACCAATGGGCGCAAGAGTAAGTCATTTCACATCCATGTATCTATAGACTACCAACTAACGCATCGCAGTCCCTCTGCAACAACTGCGGCCTCCAATACGAACGCGACCGCAGACTCCCTCGCCAGACCAAGAACCTGCACCTGCAAGATATCCGAGCGGCCTAGAGCGCCAGCCCACGCACAGGAGCAGCAGCACAAGACGGCCTGACGGCACGCGCACCCGCTCTCGCAGCATCCTCTTCCTCATTATCCACCATGACCATTACACCAGCTGCAATACCCAGCACCAACCTTGCTGCGACTGCGACTGCGACTGCTCCCCCGTCTTCCCGCTCCCGCTCCCGCCGACGCACCGCCAAGACGAAACCGCCAACCCGCCCGATCGAGCAAGCCGGCACCGCTCCGCACCCACGTGGAACCGTGGCGGCCGGCGCAGCAACACAGCTCATGCTGCAGAGCACCTCGCTAGACAGGATGACGCCGCTGGTTGGGCCGAGAGACGGGAGCATCATTCCGCGGGTGAAGCAGCTCGTTGCGAATGCATTTTTGCGAGCGAGTGGGTGATTTGTAACGTGGCTTCATCGTTGGAATTTGTATTCTTGCATTTTTTTTTCGTCTTGTCTTTTTGTTGTTGTTTTAAAAAAATTACCATTATTTTGCTTTTTATTTTGGGCGTCTAAACTGGATTGGAAACTCTACTTGCGGTTTTCCGCATTGAGGTAGAGTTTTGTTCTTTATCAAGGAGGGTTGGTTGGGTTGGGGTTGGGAAACTGGCTATGCCGTGGTTTTTTTCATGTGTTGTCCTTTTTTAAGCAGTTTAGGTAATGAAGAGAACTTGTACTTTTCCCAAAATTCGCACAAAACTGATTCGCGCGAATGTGGTGTTTGATATTTCGTATATTCATTTCGTCGCTGCTACGTCGAGTCCATACATGCCCAGTTGGCGGGTATTTCAACTAATCCATCCTTGCCAAAGTAAACGAAACGTCCATCCAAAAAAAGATAGGAAATAAAAACCATGAAATCAAAAAGGTAAAAAAACAAAAATCTGTATCCGACATCAATGTGTCTAATAAGTGTAATTCATCAATGCTCCCTTATAAAAAACCAAAACTACTGCGGCGGTCCGCCGTGCATCATCTGCGCCACATTCACGCCTACCCAGTGCTGCTGCTGCTGCTGCTGCTGTTGGCCCGGCGAAGGTTGACCTCCAGCGCCATTTTGGTTCTGGTACTGATACTGCTGCTGATGCTGATGCTGATGCTGGTGTTGATGTTGTTGCTGGCTGCTGGCGCTGCTGTTGCTCGCCCTTGACCTGCGATCCGTTAAGCGCTGCAGCGGCTGGGCCGACAGCTGCTGGAAGCTATTCAGCAGCATGGTGGAATCGTCCCAGCGCTCGGCATACTTGGTCAGCGTCTGCGGGACGCGCTCGAGGCACCAGATGCTGCGCTCGAGGGGGTCGTCGGTGCGGCCAATCTGGACGGTGCGGCGCGGGATGGGTGGCGGCGGCGGACAGCCGGGCCGCTGGGCGGGAGGCTGCACGGCGCGACTGCCGGCTGGGGCGAGGAGCATGTCCTCTGCGTCGCGTAGGACGGCGAGCAGCTGGTTGCCCATAAAGTAGACCTTGAGGGCGTCGTGGTACGTGTAAAAGGCGCTGTTGAGGCCGTTGTGCGCAATCTCGTACATGATGTTGAGGTACTCGAGTGAGTACTCAAAGATGAGCGTGCGCGTGTAGTCTGTGATTTGCGGCGCGCGCACCGACGGCGCTATGCAGTAGACGTAGCTGTATCGAAGCTCCTGCTCAAACATGCGGCGCAGACCGGGCGGTAGCGTCTCCGGGAGGGATTCGCTCCATTCGCGCATGTCCAGGCACATTTGCCATAGAAACGAGGTCGGGTCGGCAAGCGGCGTGGGGTCTGACTGATAGAGCTCTTGATACCAGAATGACTGGGCGCGGCGTAGCTGGAAGAGGAGAAGGGCTGGGTCGGCGGACTGAGGACCGGAGATGGGGCCGGCTCCTGATGACTTGCGGCGGACAATAGAATTTGGGAATGCCACGTTGACCGAGTCGTCTGTAAAGGAGAAAGTTCGAGCGTGAACCATGCTTATGGCGCTGGGATATTGTTAGTATATTTGTACAGTTAGGCGTGGAATCGTGAGACGTACCGGTCAATAGCGTAGGTCGAGTAAAAGATGCGCCGGCGCATATCAAGAGCTGTACGATCCGAGCTCGACGATGTGGGAGGGTCCTGGTGGCAGCCGAGATCAACTACCGCCCTGGCCGTGTATCCGATGAGATGCCAGCTGTCAAAATGTGCAGGGTCCAGCATGGAGTAGATGGTGAGCAGCAGGAGTGATTGGATTTGCGTGTAGTTGCCTGGCGCCAATGCTCCATCGGCATACTTGAGAGCCTTGGCCACATATTCCACGCCGTTCTCGTAATTGGCATCCTGTAGCCGTTGACTTTGCGCCGTGTACCCAATGGCCATGACCATGTACATGAGCCAATAATCTGAGTCTTTGATGGTGCGCTGGTCTTGTTGGTACACGTCGTCTAGGATGGTCAGGAGGGCCGTCTCGGAAAAGCACGGGAAGAGGCAGTAAATGTTGGCCATAAAGTACTGCACAACGGCGTTGGCGGTTTGTCGCGGAGGGAGGTCAGGCTCGGTGGAGGCGGGGAGGGCGTTGTTGGAGGTGGTGGTGAGGACGAGACGGGCAAACGTCATGTTGCCTGCCGTTGGTTCAAAGTCGCGCGAGTTGGCATTGACGGACCTGTTGAATGGTTAGCACATATCTGGTTGCTGGCAAAGAGGAGGACGTACATGTAGCCAAAGTCGGAGACGAGAGAGTTGACGTCAGAGTTCTCGCGGTTCCTGGCCGCCTTGCGGTGGATGGCAGCCTTGATCAGAGCTAGCGAGTCCTTTCTGTCTGGCGCAGCCATGACGGAAGCATCGGGTTCGTGATTAGCGACTGACGCCTTGCGTGACTTTGCATATTGTAGACGTCTTTCGAGCTTCTCGATGCGGAGTTCTAGGGCGGCAACATAGCTGCGAGGGTTAGCGGATGCAGACAGCAACGGCAGTCTTGAGGGATGTACCTTCGCTCCTTTCCACGGGCAAACTGGTCGTTTGCAGCGGAGCACTCGCTTTCGCGACCAGCCTTTTCGCAGGCGGTACAGGCTGGAAGTTTGCCATCGCACTGGAAAGCTGGGTTAGTGTACGTCGTTGTGATATTCGCGGCATCGGTATCTCACCTTGACTTTGGCGGCGCGACCTAGGGCAGTTAGTACAGGGATCCTGGTCAATAACGACGGGGATATACGTACATCGCGAGCACGCGGACACAGGCCGCGAGACCCTGAGGAGGGGGTTGCGGGAGAAGCTACTGCGGGGCATTTCGCAACGAATCACTGCTCGTCGCGCGGCAGCGGCAGTGTAGTAGCAAGAGGGTGTATAGAAGAAGGTTGAAGCCGGCGCGAGTATTGTAACGAGGTAAGCTCGTGAGCGGGCGCCGTGGAAGGACTGCGCAGGAGTCGCAGACAGTCGCGGCGAGGCGGTGGAGCTTGGTGCTGGGTGGGCAGGCGGATATCGCGGGCGGAGAGACGCAAGGGTGCGGCGCAATTACATGCGCGGCGGCAAGATGCAACAGACGCAGGAAATGGCGAAGCAGCAGCTGAAACCAGAGGCTGAAGTCGTAACGCGGTGGTTTGCGATGGCAGCGACGGCGACGGCGCGGCGGAGGAGAGCTCCCGTGGGTCGATCCGGAGCTATGGAATCGCTCGACGAGGTAGAGAGAGAGAGCTCTTGGTGGGCGACTGGGTCACGAGTTTACGGGGCCATCGGGAGCGGTATCTGGCAGGGTATAGATTGGCGATAGTGTTGAAGAAGAGGCGCAGACGGCAGACTCGGTGACGGGACGCTGGAGAGACACCTGGAGCCAGCTTTGCCACAGGTGGAAGTGTGTTTTGGGCGGTGGTTGTCGGTAGCGGCACGGGACGTGTGATGTGAGTTGGGCAGGTGGTGGCACGCACAGTCTGGTTAGGTTGCAGAGGAGCTGGGGCGAGCGGCAGACGGAGAATGGCAGACTCGCCAGTGCACCGACCGCAGGCGCGAGAGACTGAGTGAGAGTTTGGGCGGACGCGGGACGAATGTGGCCAGGATTGACGAGCAGGAGTGGGGCGCCTCCCCCAGATGCGGTGCCAAGTTGCGACTACAGCGGAGTTGTGCCCTGTGGTGGGGGGAATTGAAGTAGATGGTACTTTTGGCCAGAGTCCTGGCAGTCACGGACAAGAGGACATGACGGCGCAACATCAAACGGATTACTCGTAGGGAATTTTGATGTTGTATTTGCTGCATTTGACTCCTTTACCAAGGTATGCAACGGCATCCCATGCCAGATAGCTCGGGGCCAAGATGCCGGCTTCGGCGGGTAACCAGGTACCAGGATCCCTTGCCCACGACCTACCCACCTCACAATGCCATGACAAGCCATGCAAACCATCCGATCCTTTACATCCAGAATTCCGACAGAAAGTCCAGCCCAGCATGTCATCCACCAAACCCTCATCCGAAAATGGCGTCGTCTTGATGCGTCACCATCATTCCCATTCGAATTACGCACAGGGGCCCGTGGCTGGCACACCTTGAGCGCTGGTGCAGAAATAGGGTTTGCCGTGGGACGCCATTGTATCCATCTTGACTCCATCTGTGCTCCTCTTCGCTCCTCTCCGTCGCCCACGGCCACGGGCTTGAGGTCCCCTCTGCGGCGCTGATCCTGATCCATACAGTACGACACCTCGTACACTGGCCCATCACCGGTCCGTTATTATCATTATCATTATGGACCCAGTTGAGCAAATGCTGACAACGGAATGCCGCTGTCCTGTCTAGAATATGTTCCTGGCCGTTGCCGCCTTTGCGGTAGCCGTACGAGAGGGCGTCGTTATAGTAGCAAGCACCCAAGTGCCCATTTGAACTGTGTAGCAGAGCAGGATATTGTTAATCAGCGCGTTGGGCCCGAATCGGGTTCCTCTTGGGGCCCGGATCTGGAACTGCAGTGTACACCGCAGGTCAGCAGGGTGCATGGATGGCTGGACAACTTTCAAGGGAACCGGCGTTTCCCGCCATTGATGCGGCTATTTAGCGGCAGCGGGACCGTGGCAGAGGCAAATGGCAGGTCGTCTTCTGGTATTGGTCATCTGTGTTGGTTGATGTAGAAGAGCTACACTAGCCAATTACCCTCTGAGCCTGGCAGCTAAAGCGGCAAGTAGCAAAAGCCAGAATTCGTATAGTTACAGTGACTAACACGACAGCTCTCCTGCAGCGGTCCTGGCCCTGAGGACCCTGGGCCACGAGGCTGTGTGTGGATTCATCTACAGCCACTTCGGTCCTTGACTCGTGGCATGCGGAGTAGACTAAGCTGCTATCCCGCGTGAGGAGGCGATCTGACCTGCGAGCCGCGAGAGCGAGAGCCTTTAGTGCTAATGCTATTGGTGAGGTTCTCGGCACCGGCTAGAGAGTCACAATTGCGCCGGCTGACGGCGATACCGTGGATGTAAAGCAAACCCCGCCCTGCCTGTCTATTATAGGATTGCGACAACAGTAGCTCCTGTGGCTCCCGAACGCAGCGGATTGACAGCCTGCTAGCGTGCGTGGACTCTCGACAATCCCCACCTGCTCTGGACCTTAGGCGCGGGGTCCCGCGGCGACGATGGTGAAGATGAATACGAACTCTTGCGTGAAACGAGTAGTGACATTTTGTTGCCTTTTGTAATTAGGAAGAAACTGTACGTAATATAAATATGAGACGGCATAAACGATGTTGCATAAATATGAAACTCGGGCGAATTGAAGAACAGAGGCCGGAGATAACCGCAGGCGCATTACCAGACGTTTCGTCCACAGGAAGTGCTGTACCCTGCTGTACCGTGCTGTACCATACTGTACCGTGCACGCATAGAATGTCCAAAGCCATGCATCTTGAATCTCCATGTTCCGAAGTCCGTATGATGAGGGTTGCGGTATAGAGTTCTCACACGGAGCATCAGCACAATCCCAGATCGCGATCTGCCCAATGCGTCCTAGATGGGATGTACTTGTACCAGTTGCTGTCCCGTTCAGGTCACTGTGTAAGCACGATGAGTACTCGGTACTCGAGCAGCGGCATATCACATATGACAAGTCATCGCTTATTAGTTGGCGGACATATTGATTCAATTTAATATACTAAGAACCGCCTGGCTAGCATATACCCTCATGCTGGTACAATCCAGCCAGCCAGCCTCAAAGCGGCGTTGCAACCACGTCCAAAGGACACCGCACCGCCCATCACCGATCTACACCAGCGATGGCGACATAAGCTATTCACTTGCACACACTCTCGCAAGGTGACCCTACCTCGGTACCAGTAGCGCAAAGCCACCTTCCACAGTAACTGTCACCTTGCGCCAAATTGGGTATCCCAGCGCAGTGTCTGGCCTGGGCCACAAGGTAGAGTTAAGGTACCTTTGGTACCTTGGCTAGCAGCATCCGGCACCGTCCCCACCACCCATGCGCACTAGCTCACGCGGTACCAGTACCAGTACCCAGCTCCGCCCAGGTCTCCAAGAGCCTCGCTTGCTTGCTCATTCCGCTCACCACACACGCCGCCATCAACCAACCTAGTCCGCACTACCACCGAACTTGGCCAAACCTTGAGCCTCAACTCTCACACATCATCATCTTTGCTCGCGCAGCTCACAAACAGCCACGAATTTTCGAAATCCCCCTTTCCCCCTACTATCGGCCCCGTCGCAGACATATTTGCCTCAACGACTGCTCATCCGCTTGTCCACATCATACCCTACCCCGCCTGTCTTGCTGCCCGCATTCAGGACGCTCTGACTGGCCGGCTAGGTGATGCAAGGTGAAACATAAGCTGTCAGCCTCCTTTTGCCGCCCATCTTCAGCAAACGTCGCTCGTCGCGTCTCGTCGCACAGCCGTGAAGCAAACGCACCGCTCTGGGTTCTATTTCATAGGCCATGCAACTCTACGGCTAGACTGCTGGACTACCTACCGACAAACTACGAGCAGAGACTCGTCTCCGCAAACGACGACACCAGACTCGAAGACTGCGAAATTGCGACAGCGTCTCGGCGCTGAACCGTCGCACCCGCCCGCTCGCCTGCCTGGCATCGCCTCATTCTAACCAGCGTCCCATCGCGGGACACAGGCAGACCTACGAGCAATGGACGCGACGCACATCTTTCGCCAGGGTCTCGGCGCCGTCCCGCCCCGCCAGAACCAGGCTTTCTCCCCAAGCCGCAGACAGCAATCCGACCATGATGATCTATCCGACGGCGATGGTTCAGGGCACCGTGTCGCTCACACCTTGACAGCCTGCTGTCGCTGTCGCCAGGTATGAGATTCGTCAGGAGCATACTCGAACCACATTGCTAACAATCGCAGCGCAAAACCCGATGCGATCCGACCCTGCCCCGATGCCTGCCCTGCGAAAGGTCAGGCTCCGTGTGCGAGTATCTCGACGCCGCCAAGGGCCGCAAAGTCAACCGCTACTACGTCATCAAGCTGCAGGACAAGGTGCGCGCCCTCGAAGCGGAACTCGACCTCTACACCAACGAAGCGGCCGACTACCCCCGCACCAACGAGGACATTGTGCGCCCCGGCGGCATGATTCGACTCAGCGTCAGCGACGACACGCCTCGGTATCTGGGACCCAGCAGCGGCATTGCCATGACCCGACTCTTGATGGAAGAGGCGAAGAGATACACAGAGACCAACAGCATCGGCGAGCTGATACCAGAGGTGCGAGCTCGTCGCTTGGCCCGCATGCAGTCGATCCAGATGACTGGGACGGGTACACTCACCGGCCACAAGAAGAGCTATCCAATGGTCAGTGAGGTTCCGGCGCAGACGCTTCCTACGCGGCCCATTGCCGATAAGCTCATTGAGGCATTCAACCAAAAAGGTGAGCACCATCAACGCAAGACACGAGTGCGCCCAATACTGACATTTCACAGCCCAAGCGATTTGGCCAGTTTTGCATGAGCCAACCTTTGATGCCGATGTTGAGGCTGTGTACGGCGGCAACACCGGCCCGTATCGGAACTTTGTCGTGCGCATGGTTTTTGCCATTAGCCTGCAAAGAATTGACACACAGTATGCGGGTCTCGCCGACAGCTACTACATGGCCGCCATGCAGTACTTTGAGGAACTGGTCCAACCAAAAGACCTCAAGACGCTACAGTGCCTCGTCCTCCTGGCACAATACTCGATGCTGACGCCCGCGAGGATGCCCATTTACTACGTCGTGGGCCTGGCAACGAAAATCTGCCAGCAAGAGGGCCTGGCCGAGGAGAAGACGATAAGCGCCGGCAACAGCCTGGACCCGCAGACCATTGACATGAGACGGCGATTGGTGTGGGTGGTATCAGTCATGGAGTCGGGCCTCTCCTTTTTCATGGGCCGCCCGCCGGCATTTGCCAAGGGCGATGACAGGATGGACGTGGAATTCTTTGCTACCGTGGAGGACGACAAGATTACACCGCATGGCATCCAGTCAGGGCCGCAGAGTCTACGCAAGCTCGTCACGATTCACATTTACAAGTGGTTTAGCCTGCTGGCCGAGATAAGACGGACCCTGTACGAAAAGAAGCGCGCAGAGCCGACTGGTGATTCGCACCCTTGGTATGAAAACTTCACCAAGCGACTGCAAGAATGGCGAGACAGCGCCCCAGCAGACGGACAGGCGTGGCAAAAGGCTTGGTAAGTCGTCAGCTTCCCTTGCGACCAGCTTTTACTAACTAGTGTAGGTTTGCATGCTCATATCACCAAGCGCTCATGTACCTGTACCGGCCATCGCCGCAGGTTCCCAAGCCGACTGCCCATTGTGCCAGCATCTGCTTCGACAGCGCAACTTACATTGTCAACCTGGCCAAGAAACAGCGCGAAACGGGCGTCACGGACAACACTTGGATCTCGCTGCTCCACCTGTCCACGGCGCTCAACTCGATCCTGTGGTCCACGTCGTACCCGGAGATCCGCCAGGCTCACAGCCGCGAAGAGGTCGACGAGCTGACCAACACGGCGCTCGACTGCCTCGACAGCTCGGCCGACCGCTGGCCCGGAACCGCGGCCGCGTCGCAGCTGTACGCCGTGCTGTCCAAGGCGTGCCTGCAGAGCTACGACAACCCCAACGGCAACAGCAACTTTATGGCGCCCATGATTTCGTTTTCCAGCCCGTCCACCATTACCGATCACGCGTCGCCGCCCAACTTTGTCCCCGGGCAGGACGGCACTGCCGCCGCCGCTGCCGCCGCCGGCCAGGTACCGTTCCTTAACCCGCCGCAGTTTGGCTTAGTGTTTGACTCGCCGCCCGAGGCCATGAACAACTACGCCTTTGACCCCAACTTTCCGCCGCCGCAGCCCACGTTCCGCTCCAACTCCATCTTTGCCAACCCGACGGCCACCGACTCCAATGGGCGCCGCTTCTCGTATTTCCCGCCTGACTTTGGCGATGGCGCGCCAGACGACACGTTCAAGGTGCCCACGACTACTGCACCGCCGCAGCAGCAACAGCAGCAGCAACATCCCATGGCGGGCATCCCGTCGGATCAAATGAGCAATCACCTCCCCACACCGCCCGAATCCCTCAACACAGCCAACATGACCACCCCCAACACCAACGCCGTCTCCCCGCCGATGATGAGTGTGCAAACCCCCAACATGTCGGAAGCGTCCGTGGCCTCCTCCATCCCGATGAGTGTACAAGCCAACATGACCCCGCCGCAAAAGGCAGGCATGCCACAAGGAACCGACACCTTTACCATGCCCCAAGTTCCCCTCCAACAGCAGCAGCAACACCCACAACAACACCACCACCAACAACAACAGCAACCGTCTCAGCAGCAAAAGCCCCTCCCGACAGCCATGGGCCAGGAGTGGTTCGGCCCCCTACCGCCATTCATCTCGCCTTATAACATGGGCGCCATGGGCGGCAGCGGCGGCGGCGGCGGCAACCCGGGCACCAACTTTTTCGGCGACGCGGCGTACGGCACCGACGGCGGCGGCGGCGGCATGGGTGCTGATGCGGCGGGCCAGAGCGGCTTTGGCTACGTCCCTGCGCGTCACGGTAGCTTGTCGCAGTCGCAGCAGCTGGAGCTGATGAATGTGCTGGAGACGGAGGGTGTGGGTGATATTAATGCGTTTTTGAATGCGGGGAGTGACATGGTTGTGGATGGGACATGGTATTGATTACTTTGAGTGTAGAAGAAGCCACAGTCTGGCTTGATTTGTCTTTTTGTTTATTTCCAGTTGGGTTTTTTTTTTTTTTTTGTATTTGTTTATTTTTATCTGGGATATATTTGGGTATGTTGGGACTTTGAAACTGGGTTTGAAGAAATAGTATTATATATCCAGCGTGCAAATCAGCTTTTTTACAGGGTAGAGAAATACCAAACAAGAATATTACTCATAACCCGCCCTGACATATTTCGCCAACTGTGCACCATCGAAACAACTTATGTCTTCTTCCCCTTCTTGGGCTTTTTCCGCCTCACCACCCCCGTAACAACCGGCACCTCCAACACCCACCTCGCCACCAAGCCCGCCCTCTCCGTAACCGGCGTGAGATCTCTCCCCATCACATCCCCCCATCCTTTCCCTCCTCCTCCTTCTTCGTCTCCTCCTCCTCCTCCTCCTCCTCCTCCCGCAGCAGTGCCGCCATCCTCGTCCGCAGCCAGCAGCGCATTCGCCGCACTCGCCCTCTCCGCCTGCGCATCCTCATACTTGAGGCGCCGAATCTGCGCCGCCAGCTTGACGTTGGGCCGCGTCCCCGCCATCGCCACCTCGGCCATGCGCTGCGCCGCAGAGCGCCATCTCGGTGGTTCGCAGAGGGAATCCCACGATGCGTTGTCATCGGGAATGATGCTGTTACTGTTACTGCCAGAGTTGTTGCTGCCGCAGAGACGTATAATTTCCACCCAGTCGACGCGCGCGGCGCAGTGGTTTAGCTGGAATATCGGATACGCGTCCGCCAGCCGCACCAGCCGCGCCACCATGTGCGCGTGCCGCTGGAGTTCCCTATTTGATGTCTGCGCTAGGCAGTGGGCCATGAGGAGCTGGTGGAGGGCTTCTTCGAGGAGGGGGTGAAAGGTGACGAATTCACATGTTTCGGTTTCGATAGACGTAGACGCTGCTGTTGCTGCTTCGGCTGGTGGGAAAGGTGGGAGGTCAGAGGGTGGCACGGCGGCAAAGAGCTGCGAGATGGTGTAGACGGTATGTGACGTAGAAGAAGAATCAGACTCGGTGTACCGCGGCGTCTTCTTCCGTAGCGTCGCCGCCTCAATACACAAGTTAAAATCGCGCGCGGCTTGCACGGGGAGGTTGGGGGAGTAATGTAGCCCGTCGAGAAAGGCGGAGAGGTCGCGGATGGCGCGCTTGGCGTAGGTTTTTACGAGGCGGCGCTTTTCGGTTTGGTGGGTGTCGGGTTCGGTATCGGCTGTGGTTGGTGATGGTGTTGGTGGTGTTGATGTGTCGTCTGCGGAAGTTGTGGTGGTGGTATTGGTGCCGTTGGCTGTTGGCTTGGAGTCGGTTGGAAAACACCCGGGGACGGATGTGCATGCCATGCTCAGGTATACACACGCCCGATTAAACAGAAGCTGTACTTCGAGTCCGCTCGGCCTCTCACTCTCGGGCACAGGCGCATCCGGCATCCTTCTCATCGTTCTCTTCTCAACTTCCTGCCCGCGCGACTCATCCTTATCCGCACGCTCCGCATGCAACAACTGACTCCTATGCTTCGTCTCCGCCAACGCCTCTGTAAGATCCCTCGCCGCACCCTCCAAATCATCCAAAAACACCCTCACCGTCGCACACGTCCTCAACACCTCCGCCCTCCCATCAAAGTGACGCCCACCACTTCCACTCCCACTCCCACTACTCCCACCGTCCAATATCCTCAGCAACGGCTCAACCGTCGTCGTCTCCGCCACATGTCTCGACGGAATCTTCTCATGAAAAAAATCCACATACCGCGCGTCGCCACTCCCCGGGTTCCGCTGCAGCACCGCGCCGCCAATATCCTCGAGCGTCGACGTGCCCTGCATCGAGGCCACGCTGCACGCAATCTCGTCGGTGCGGTAGGCCAGCGCGAGCTTCTGCGCCGCCTGCTCGCGCATGCGCAGCTTGCGCTCCTTGCTCAGGCGAGGGTTGCCGCTGTGCCCACCACCGCCACCGGTGCTCATGGCGTCGAGCGCTGAGCCCTCAAAGCTCGCCGCGCGGACGGCGGCCGTGGTGGCCTCGTCGACGAGCGTGCGCACCTTGAGCACGTCGTAGACCACGGCGGGGTTGATGGGCCGGGGAAGCGGCGCGTGGAAGTTGATGTTGGCGATGATGGCGAGGACTTCGGTGGGGAGCTGCAGCCAGGGTCCGTGGTAGGAGGAGATGTATTTCCAGTGTCTTGTTTTGTGTTAGTATGAAACCACTGTATAAATGTAATGTTTCCAGTGAAACCATGTCAGAGAATGAACGCAATATGCAGATATACGTACTTGTTTCGACATATACTCAACGGCGGCGGATTCTCCGCAGACTCAGCCCTCTTCACCGCAGCGCCGTTCTTACCTTGCGCACCCTCCATCTTCCTCGGCGACGCAGGTCTCGCACCGTCAATTGCGTTTCCATTCTGACCACTTCCCGCTTTGCTGCTGCCGCCAGCGGCTCGATTGACCATTCTATTTCTTCTTTATTCAATGCTCCCGTAATTTTATACTCATGTGTCCTTTTTGCGCCCGCCCGCCAAAACGGGGGCTTTTTTTTTTGCATGGGATTTTGTGCGTCCTTAAGCTGAGCGAAGCTTGCCCAGGGACGACGGGTGAGATGAAGAGAACGTGGTGGTTGACTGTGGAGCTGCGCCAGGGCCAATGGAAGCGCGGCATATGCGATGACGGTAGGCCCGTGGAATGGAAACTTGCCGAAACAAGCCATGGTCATGGTGGCGCCGCCGCCGCCGTCACCGAGAAAACAATGGGCATGGTTCGGTATTATGGGGGGAGATTAAGCATAAGTTGTCAACAAGAACAGTGGAGGTACTCGTAGGAATGCGTTTGCTGCAGGGGATGTGACCGGATAGCTGCCGGCTTGCATTGTATTCGCTGCAGTTAACCGTGTTCCAGAGGTGCAGCTGCCTTCATAGAGCCCCATCGTTGACACTGCTCGGTAGACGACCAGTCAAATAGAATATTCAAAAGACTTGTGATTTTCATAATAGACAACATTCTCAATCCTCACAAATTTCAAATGAATGCATCAGTACGAGTATAATTCTATCCATTAATGTACCAAATACCAAAGACTAAACTAGCCGGCCAAGTATACCACAGCCAAACAATAAACAGGTAGTCGCGTCAAACCAATTTTTACCACTAGTGACCCAAAAGAAACGGCAAATGTACAAACACCATTACCCTCCACGTAAAAGTCCATTACTCGACCATTATAGGAGAAGAGCAGCGCCAATGACGGCCAGGACAGAGACGGCGGCCGACGTGGCACCACCAGTAATGGGTACCTGGGTCGGGTTGGAGCCTCCGGGGGACGTCATGCCACCAGTGGGCTTGTTGGTATGCGTGGGCATGGCCGTTATGTGGGTGCTGTCACAGTCCTGCGTGGGAGCAGGCTTGCCCTCTGCCTTTTCAAAGTTGGCGCACGTCAAGCGGGTGCCATTGGCAAAGTGAATGACAAAGGAGCGGTCGCCAAAGAAGGCCTCCTGACCGGGCTGGAGCGAGGTAAAGGGATCCGTGTATTCGGCGGTAAAGGGGTCCTCGGTAATCTTGCCGTACTTGCCGCTGAGGTCACCGACCTGGCACGAGGCGGGCTTATCAGCTTCGCAGGCGGGCTTGTCCATGCGGTTGGTAGGGTCGAGATGGCCGCCGGTGGATGTGCAGTTGCCATCGGTGGCGGGGTGGACGTGAATGTGGTAGGCTGCAGGAAGAGTTAGTGCGGCGTCTCAGGGATATGTAGAATAGAAAAAGACGTACAGAATGGGCCGCCTTCCTTGGGCAGGTTCTCAAACTTGACGGTAAACTTGGTGCCGACCTGATCAGCAGCCGTCTCGGCCCAGATGCCACCCTTGATGTTGCCTTCCAAAGCGGCGGATTCGAAGAAGGGCTCTTCAGGGAGCATGGCCTTGTAGGCGGCGCCGACGGGGTTGTTGCTGGCGGGCATGGCGTCTTCAGCGGCAGCGCGTCCGAGAAGGGCGGCAGAGGCCGCAGCAATGAGAGCCTTGGAGTACATTATTGGTGGGTGTGTATGTGTGTAATTGAGATGCAGAATAAGAGTGTCGTAGCAGTAAAGAAAATTGTCTAGTACTGTAGAGCAATGACAAAAAAAAGTTAAAAGAGACACAAGAAATGAAAAGTTCGGTCTGGTGAATGCAAGCTGGTTGTGAGAGGGAGGACGAGAAGACGGTGGTGGTTGCGAGGTTGTCTAAGTAGGTGCGTGAGAAGCGTTGGCCGGCCCGTGCGTCTTGGTTTGTTTGCGTGTTTGTAATTGGCAAGGCAGGGATTGGTTGGCGGAGGAAGGTGCGCGGTGAAAGGGTGCGTGCTTAGGGTGGATGGAAGGAACAGGAGACAAAGAAAGGCCAGGATGAGAGGACGGGATGGGCAGCAGTTAATAAACGAAAAAGGAGGAAAAAGGATAAACAAGGCCACAGATAGTCGCAGCGCCAGTCGATCAGGCTTGAGACATTCGTCACCGTGAAATGCCAGGACGGAGAGTGACAGCGAAAGTACGGGGGTGGGCTAGCCTGTGGGTGTGTGGATTACCTCAGGGGAGTTGCTGTGCGCCAATCGCCGTCCCCAAGGTACAGGTGGGCTGGGGCGAGGCACAGCCCAATTGGGCACTGCCTGGTGCTGGGCTGGCTGGTGAGCCTGGCGCTACGAACTGCACCGTGGCACTAGCAAATGCCGCTGGCCGTGGGCCAAGACCGGGGGACACGCTAGTAAGCGCCGGCGTATGGCTTGGTGTCGTTGTAGGCTGAGAGGGGAAGGCGAGTATTCAATCAAGGGCGGAGGGTGATGCAGGCCAAGAATGGAGGCAGGTAGGCCTCCGAAGAATATTGGACGTGCGATGGAGTAGTACAGGGAGTACGGAGTTTACAGCGTGCTGAAAAATAAAACAGCAGTACAGGTAGTGTACTGTATTACAGTACCACTGTACTCGTAACTGTAAGTAATTAGCACCTCATCTATTTTTTAATCTCCATGTGCATGCATTGTTTCCTGTACGAGTATCGATGTGCTGCCATCCTTGTTCTCATAAACGTGGGTACATGGCTCTACCGCCACCACACTCAGCCAACCTATGTACCTCCGCCATGCAAATACAAAAGCCTGCTGAAACAAAACGGGAAAATGATGTACGGCTACCGGCACTTGGGACTGTGTGACGTGACGGGCGCGAAGCTAGGCAAAGGCTACTCGTAAGGGGAAGCTACTCCAAACGAGCTACTCGGAGCCTTTTTGTACGGCGCAAAAAGGTGCCGTGGTGTTTTGTCAAGCTTCATCCGAACTGGACACTTCACTGCCTCGTCCATCCTGCAAATGGAACGAGTGTACTATACTGCACTGTACTGTGCTGTGCTGCACCGGGCGGAGAATAAAAAAAAATTAAAGAAAAATAAAACAGTGGACAAGCATACACAGACAAGCCAGACATTGGGTTCCAGGATGAACACACCTCTTTGCCCGTCCAGCTCTTTTGTCGCAGGGATGCCCTGCTTAGTGGCCACAATGACTGGCTAGCTTCGTCATGACTACGAGAACGACTGTGGTGCTAGTGAGCGCATGTCTTGGCGGGACGTCATATTGGCTCTGCCATGATGCGCTTGCCTCTTTTTTAGAAGGTCAATTCAAAGCACTCTGCACACGCAGGTCGGCTCATTCTCTATCCGAACAGGACAAAGCAGGAAGGCTCTTTTTGCAATCCCCGTCCCTACGAATACGAGATGCTGCAATCATCCTTTATGCACCGGCACAGACCAGCCGGATGGGCCAAAGAACATGAAACGAACCACTCTCATGGTAATGTCACTGCCCAAGAAATTGCACTACAGCATGCAACTCCTGTGATTTTGTGCCGTCTCCTGTGGTTCGCAGACGGCGTTGGCCTCCCTTGCTGCCCCGTTTCGTTTCAAGTCCCGCTCGGATCCTGGCTTTGCCGTAGATCCGAATGGGGCAGGTCCCAGGTACTGGTCAACTCAATCTTGTGCGGAGGGTACATCCTCACCTCGCCGTATCATGTACTCACCAGCCCTACAGATGCTACCACTTGGGAATATCTGTAACCAACCTGTGTTTGGCCATCGCCGTCTTTTCCGTTCAAGCCTACTACCGCACCGCGTCCTAAAAAAATTCCAAAAAAGAGAATACGCAACGCTCCATGTAAACGCGCGCCCAACAATGCCGCTCCTCCAAAACCCCACCGCATAAACGGCCCACGCTTCATGGCTTGCATTGCCCACCCTGTGTCCTTGTAAGCGCGTAGCCTCGCTCGTTTAAGCGCCCATACCACCCTTTTCGCTGCGCCACGCTCACACAGAGCAGACCAATCTCGCTTTCGTCTGGTTGATCCAGCCGCCGTGGCCAGCATACGGCCAAGGCTGAAGACGAACAAGAAGCGCCCCAGCCTCATCGCATGGCCCGTTTCTTTGTGGCGGCTCTGCCACCTAATTATAGCCAGCGCCGCCCCCCGTGGAATCAAGTACGGCGTGGCTGCAGTTCGAGAAGCGCGTATAACCCAGGATAAACGATGCCGGGCTGCCAAGTGTATTCTCGAAATAGACGGCGCTTATTGAATCTGCCTCGCGTGATTCCATGTTTCCTCGGAGCATGTGTAATCAGTGCTGCCAGTCGCAACAGTTGAGGCGCAGCTGGTTCTACAGTGGATGAATTCAGTTGCCGGATACTATATACGTGTATTCTAAAACAAGCACCACCTACAGGCTCAGGCTCTACAAAACTGCCGCTCAACCATGTGTATTACACATACTCCGTACTCCGTTCTCGTCAAAGAACTCTTTCTCCCCCGTTCACCGCTGCACCGCCTCCAGGGTCGAACCCGGCGCCACGCCAAACCGCCCACCGGCAACACGGCAACACCACCAAACACTCTATCCGGCACCCTCTAACAAATCCGTTTCCAGTCCTGCCGATATTTCCGGATTTTCCCCTCCCTCGGGTTCCCTCGGCTACCAGATGGGCCAAGACTGTCAGACTGTGGCTAACCGGCAGTGCGGGTATTTCGCGACGTTTCGAATTAATGGGACCCTCTGACGGTCGACGGTACCAGCCACGACCCTCGGAGGCTTTCCACTCCGGCTGCATACCCGGTGCTGCGCAACAGCAACCTTGATGAATAAAAGCAAATAACAGTGCCTTTTAGGATAAAACTAGTTGAGGTTCTAGATATTCCTTACTTAACCTATCTCATATATAATACATAGGGAATATATATCTTAACTTTCTTTTATCCTTAGTAGAACACTGGACGCGGTACTTGCCGTCACGATTGCACACCAGCGACTAAGTCTCTAAATGTTATCCAAACGTACCAAAGCGTGACATAGTTACTGATCAAAGAAGGGAAAGGCAAATCACCATGCTATGGCGGGTGGCGGATGCCGTCCGGCTACCAGTTACCGCCGCAGGCTCAACACAAAGCCATTATTGTTACAGTAAATATGCGGCCCCAAGGAGGCGTGATTATGCTCTATGGACTTCAAACTGCTGGGGCGGCTCACACGGCTGACAGCAATGCGGCGATGCGGGGCACGTTCAGTGGTTTCGGGAATTATGGTGTCCGAAGGAGGATACCGACGGCATCACGGAATCGTCGTTGCGAATTTCGGTTCGGCCATTGAGAGAGCTGGCACGGTCTGTTCATTACTTTCTCTCTCGGAAATCTCCCCCTCCAGGCGTTTTCTGCCTTGACGAGACGAGGCATTAGCCGCTTGATTAGGAGTCTAATGCTCCCATGGCAGAACCTCCATTCGGTCTCATGCCTAGTTCATTCTGTGCAGTCGATCGTTTGCAAATTCGCTGCCGCGACTCTACTGCCATCTATTTCAGGTAATTGGCTCCACTTTACGCCACCTGCCGCTTTACAGATTTCTATAAGATGTGGCGGTCTTCATCACTCACCAGGCCTGTAGCTCAACACTTTTCACATTTCAATCCCGTTCTCCTCCCCCTTTTCCGCTTGGCTGCGTTGCGCCCACTTGCTCGGCTGCAGCACAGCTTCCGGTCCTGTCGCAATATTGGCCGCTGAGGCCACAGACCGACCGCCATCTACGCGCTTCTCACTGCGATAATGCTGTTGACAAGCCTGCTAACTTGCTCTCGCTGTAAGAGCCGTTTCACTATGCTTTAATGCCGTGAAGTCCGTTTCTAGTGATTATTCCTTTACTATCGACAACCTCCGAAGCTTAACAGCTAAAAGACAAAAAAATAAAAAAAAAATAAAAAAAAATAAAACATAAAAGGCAAGCCGCCTGCTTTAGTCCCCCGCATCGTTACCGGGACAGGGCTACCGTCAAGAATACAGCAAAGGATGCGGTGCCATCGTCTGGGGCTGGAATATGGTGATGTGTTCAGCTCTACACCGCCGCCGCCTCGGCTACTCCCTGATTGGGACGTTGCCCAGTCGACCTCGGCTGGTTGTCATGGCCCCTGGTTTGCAGCAATGCCGGTACCATATGGGATAGCAGAGATTTTGGATTGGCTTACACGTTGGCGAAACTTAACCGCAATGGATATGGCTTGCATTGGCCTATGTATGACTAGCAAAAGAGCCACCGACGGAAGCCCGCCGATCTGTGACGGCTCGGGGAGCGCCTAACTACATCTCGGCGTCGTGATTTGCCATCGCAGCGAAGCTGCATCAGCTGAAGTGATAGGCAAGTACGTATACAGGTACATCTTCCTGCTATATCCCTCTATTCCTCGCAATGAAGGTCCCTCTCTCTAAGAAATATAGCTAGGACAAGTCCTGTAAGTTCAAAGCACAAAGAAAGACCGTATGCGTAGAAGAGTCCATAGACATAGGATTCTATAATAGCGCTCCCAATGCTTTCCTCAGCTTGATATGCATAATCGATATCTGAGGCTGCCTTAGATATAACCTAGTAAGTATTAGCGTTGAAACGGGTAGGCTAAATTATGATTCACCCACGTCAACTATTTTGCTGTGTTTTAGACCATAGTTCTTCAACTTGGTTGTTAGTGTCCTCTGCATCACCTCTTGCGTGACCGCACTCATACAGGCTACTCCAACAATAGACCCAACGGTGCTGCACATAAAGAGCGTTGATATCGCCGCCGACGCACATCTCGGGTCAGCGGCGGCTTGGACGGCAACAAAGAGGACGCTGGAAGTAACTCCCATTCCGAACCCGCTGCAAACGCCTCAGTATTTCACAAACAGTCCGTGTTGAATAAGAGCATTTACCCTGGTAAAATGTAGAACGACTCTAGTATGTTTGTCTCACCCTTCCAGGTTAGTAGTAGCAGGACATAAGAGGACGCTCCTGCTATCAGTCCAGAATAGGTCAGCAACTTATACTTGGCGGTCCTTCATGACTATTAGCCGACGCCTGTCTTCTGATTCACATGTAAGTTTACCTCTGTATCATGACGCCGCATAGGATTCCACCCACAGCATTTCCACCGACAGCTGGGAATAGTTGTGAACCGGCTTGGGTGTTGGACGCCCGTTGTGTCACCTGGTAATACAAAGGCACTAAAAACAACATCTGGAGTCCTCTTGTTGAGTAATATTCCGCGTAAGGGATCATCAACGGTTTTGCGATGATGGCATAAGGAAAGCTTACCCCGAATTGAGCGGCAGACTGCAACGCCATAATCGCATACGGTATCACGATATCACGATCAGTGAAAAACGTGAAATTTAGAATTGGCTCCCGCGCCCAATATTTCTCAGATGCAATGAATAGCGGCAGGAGCACCAATGCTATTCCAAAGAGGGACAGGATGAGTGGGTGATTCCATGGCAGTTTCGTTCCGCCTATTTCCATTGGTAATAGTAATGACAGTATAAGACAAGAAAGTAGACTTGCTCCTAGAAAATCTACTCTCTTGAACTGTTCAGCGGAGCTGTTGGTATGACCAGTGGAGCCTGGCGCATCTCGGTCCGGCCGAGTGTTGGGTATAGTTCTCCAACATAAGATGCTGGCGACGGCCAGCATCGGAACTTGGATTGCAAAGGGACTGCATGAAATTAACTGTTAGAGGCTGTTGCAATATGTATAAGAAATCCTCTCCAGACTGGGGATAACATACTGCCTCCATCCAAGGGAGTCTGTCAACCATCCGCCTAGCGGGCCTCCGAGGCTCCGGCCAGCCGTGGCTGCCACATTAACATAGGCCCTCCAAGCGGCGGACCTTTTGATAGAAACAATATCAGTGATGATGATTGTAACAAGAACTGTTATACCTGATCCAACTCCTCCGGAGAGGACGCGGCCGAGAATCACAACGGTGATGGACGGAGCAACGGCTCTGATGAACAGTTAGTACGGCTGAGTTACTGTCCGTCAGGTTTCTGGAACGCCTACATGACGAGGCTAGAGTATGTTAGCCGAGTGTCTTGTCAAAAGCCAACGGGACGGATGGTAAACGTACCAGCCAATTGAAAATGTCGCATACGAAAAGAGAATAACGGGTTTCCGCCCGTAGATGTCACTCAGTTTCCCAAAAACCGGCTGGGTGGTCGCTCCAGCTAGGCCGAAACTGGTTAATAGCCAGCTTGACGACCCCAGAGCAGCGAAATCGGATGCAATTGTGCCATGGGTGGCCATTACCAAAGAGCTATCAGCGTTGACGACGAAGACGGCTGAAGTACTGCACTTTTAGCTTTAGCCACATGGCCATTTCGTGCGTTTACTAACCAATTAGAAGTACTAGTATGATGGGTAGAACCTTAACTTGCCCGGAATGTTTTGCTTCACTGCCAGCCTTCACTGTGTGTGCGAGTAGGGGCTCTTCCTCTCGTAAGAATTGGGCAGATGCCGCACTAGAGTTGGAAACAACAGCGGGCAACGGCGTAGTCGGTGGCATCGTTAGGAGGCTCTAATGTGTTCTGGTTGATAGCGTCACCGTTTCGGGGTATGTGCTTGCAAAGGGGAAATGTTAGCTACCACCAATCCTAGCTTGGCCACGCTTCCTGTTACCCGAGCCACCATCGGCAAATGATGCAAAACATTTATCATAGAGAAGTCAAAGGGGGCCTGCACTATAGTAAAATGTCTCAACGTCTCCGCTTGTAGATTTGCCCTTCAACCCGACAGGTGCATAAGCATTTCTACGCCACCAGGCGCAGTCCCTGTCAAATCTTCTTTGCTCTCGCGCGGAGCTACGAAGTAATGTATTGTGACGAAAAAAATGTGGCCAATTATTAAGGAGCTAACTTGACCGACGTCGATTGTTAGGCATTGTAGACTTGAGCTGGTATCGTAACAATGTGTTGCCCGCCGCGAAATCTTGCTGGTTCCGTGCCACGCATAAATGTAGGGTGAAAAATAGATAACCAGCCAGAATGTCTCGGCTGGCGTACTCATGTGGAAGTATAGCGCATGTCTCGCCTTTTGGTTGCACCGTGCATTCTGGCTGCGCTCTGCATGTGCAGTGCCGGAAGCGAACTGCCAAACAAACCCGCAACTTGTTCACCGCTGTTCTATGCCGGAAGCTGTGTCCAAAGCCGCGGCTAGCAACGGCAGTCACAATGTTCTAAGCTTCCATTTGAACCCAAAAATACCCCAGTCCCGCGAACACGCTTTCATCTTCTCGTCGCCATGTATTTGTTCTCCCTGAGACAGATCAACAACGTACGTAGAATACGTCGCATGATAGAACTTTAAATAATACAGCTAATGTATAGAAAGAGGCGGTGACGCGGTGACTTCCTGACAAGGATTGACTGTACAGTGCTTCACGTCCTGAGATGACGCTGCTTGAGCTGCTTGGGCAGCTTCCAGCTCCTAGACTTTGGGATTTGCGCGTCGTGTACGGGACGCATGGCGTAATAAGAGACGTAGAGAGATGATATAGCGGCTCAAGAAAGGTTGATTGTTGACTAAACTCGGATATTGGAAGAAAATTCTTGATGGATGATCCTCCTATTTTACTGCAAGCATATTTCTCCCAGACTCATAGCATCCTATAGCTAGTGCCAACCTCCAGGCAACTGGCATCCTAGCTGCAATCCTTCTTTTTTATGCTATCTAAGGGTGTACTGTAGCTGTTTTGAGACTCATGGATGAAAAATGTCCGTTCACGGATTCTTCCCGCCGCTCCGGACAGGCCAGCTCCTTCAACGAAGCTAAAGCCGGATCGGGCCCATTTTCATCTTCGACGCATAATTGGTGGCCCTTCCAACTGTTCCCCGAGCTATTGCTACCATCTGGCCCCTCAATGCCAGCAAGACATGAGCCCAGCGTTGCCTTTGCGCGTGCGAGGTCCTCCTTCTGGCACTTTACCACGCTTGCCAGGTCCGCACTGGTTATGATCAGGTTGAAGGACCGCAGCCAGTCGGTACTCTTTGGCTCCGTTTTGAACGCCACTATCATCAAGCCCTTGTGTGCTTTCTCGGCGGCTTCTATTATCCTACTGACTGCAGCGTAGAATCGAGGATCCTCTTTGATGCCCGCTGGTGTGCGTGCCGGTAAACCCATTGAGACTCGTAAGTCTCCAGAGCCGAGCATCAGGGCATTTACTCCTGGAGTAGAGGCGATACTTTTGACGTTTTCAACGGCGCGCTACCATACTTGCATTAGCTATTTTACAGCTCTGTTTGTTTGGGTTGGATAGCTGACTAGGCTCGTAGGCCATGCCATAATGGGGGGAACCGCCATCACCAAAGACGTACGTACCGCACTCTCAATCTGACAGATGACTGCGATATTCCTGTCAGCGATTGTCTCCGACGTCCATCCCGGTGGTGCATTATCCGTGATGCCTCGGACATGAGCGCAAGGCGATAGCGAACGATCACCACCGCTGTATTCGTATCGCACATGCTTCACAGCCTCCCTGGCCTCGCTGGCTGTATCAATGTGCGGGAACACAATGCCAGATGCACCTGATGCTAATTAGCTAATGCCATGCTGCAAGAGATAGAAGTACCCAGCAAAAAAAGTTTGCATACCGGAGTCCAAGGCATGAGTAAGTAGATCTGAGTTTACACTTGGGACACGAACGAGAACACATGTTTTGCCCTCACTGACGAAATTGATGGTCTGGATAATGGCCACGAGATTCTCCGGATTGATGGCCCTATTGATGTTAGTCAATATAGCAATTCCTGTGATGAGAATGCCATATACAATGGACCTACGTGTGCAAAGCGTCCACCATTATAAAGTCGAACCCAAGCACTGCCACTGTCCTGGCCACTTTGACATGTGGAAATGACATGATGGCGCCAAACAGATGTCCCGAAGCCCCATCCTGTCGCCGACTGAGACTAAGCTCAATGGCTGCAACGAAGTTAGTTGGCTGGAAAAGCGACGCTGCTCTGAATCTGTCCATTTTGGCCGCTCAATCTGATCAGGGAAACTCGAAGCGGGTGTATTCTGCCCGATGCTGCCTTGTGCTTATATAGGCTCCTCTCATCCCATATGTCCGGCGTGTATGAGGTTCCTGTCCAGCAAGGATCCGCGCACTTTGCCACTACTCCTATTTTATGCCCTTTATGGGACTCCGGATTTTTTTGCACTGACCTAGTTGCACTGCCGCAGCATGGCTCGGGTATGCACTCTTGTCTGCGGGTGAAATGCCACGTCAGCCGCTGCTTGGAATAAAACATCCTTGATCCTCTTTTGCGTCAGGCATTCCATTTCGGATTAGCTCTGTCTTGGTCTAATCGTGGCTTCAGGCGGTTTCCCGATGATCTGCCAGTTTCGACCCTGTTAGGCGTCCATTTCTCAGCTATGGCAATACCCGAAACATCGCAAGACCCTTGACCAATAAAAGGCTTGAGCCCCACGCAGGTGCATTGGCGTGTACGAGTAAGGGGGATAGCATTCAAAAGCTTTTGGCTGGTGCTGGCATCAAGTCCTCAGTGTTGCAACGGTACATCAGGTGCATCTTTACCGACAGTCAATACGCTGAATTTCGCAGCGAACCATTAGAGGTCACTGCAGGCATCCCCTATCATCTTGGACGTGACATTGTAATTTCATTTCTAGAGGTGGCCGCCGTAGTGACCATCTCCTATTTTGTAATCCTGGTGTCTAGGCGTCAGTCAAGAATCAGCCAAGACTTTGACGCAAAACTGGCGGAAAACATATGTCCAGCAGTCTGAGGCGACTTGCCGGTCAAGTATGGGCAACAGAAATTTTGACATAGTGCAGTTAGAGGTCTATATTACTGACTCCGCATAATCCGAGACTGAGGACGGTGAGTTGAGTGTCATGATTACTCCCAGCGACGTACATAATGCAGCTCATGCTAGTGGCCGACCTAGTCCAATAAAGCCGTATTGAGATATCCGCCTTTGCTATATTTGCTACTTCTTAAATCTTCTTGCTCGTTAGGTAGTTGTAATCTGGCAGAGCCCTTTCTACCAGCTGAGTAAGAGCGTCTGCCACCTCAGAACCAAACTCTTCACTCCATTGCCTCTGCTTGACTGCCATATCAATGCCCTGTGACGATTTGGAGGGATCAACAGAAGTAGACATCCATAGTCCACTCAGGTAGCTCTTATACACAGGACACAGATTGGGGTCATCTGGAGGGCTTGTAACTTCCCATTTAAACTTGATAAGTGATGGGTCCATGTTGCAAAGCTCGCACAGCTTCTCGAGAGACCGGTTTTCGATTACATCGTCAGCGTCAATTACGATAGGCTCAGACTGCCTGGTAGTGGGAAAACTGTCTTCTTGGTTTGCAGAAGCAGCTTCGTCTGACAAAAACCAGTCATAAAGCTCACGAGAGTACCGAAATGTCGTGAAGTACGCGAATGACTTGTCCGAGATATCAGTTGGTCTAACCCGGATCTCAGCCCGATACCATGACTCAAAAACGAGCGCAGGGTGTCGAATGATAAAGACAGGTAGCCAAGAGGTAAGCAAGTCGTCGGGGAAAAAGGTCGGATTGCACTGTCTTGCGCCGTTTGATCTCTGCGAGCTGAGGGTTTGGCGTAACATGGCTGTCGACGCTGATGGCTCGCTCCACATGCTCTGTGAGAGACTGGATGGCTTCCACAGATGGTAGACGTGGTTTTTAACAAAAAGACACTTGCCCTGTTTGGAGTCAGGAGTATAACGGTTAGTCGACAAGCACTGTTAAGGGCTGTTGCGAAATTGCTGCCAGGTTATGCTCACGCACTTCTTCGGCAGCAGAAGCTCGAGCTTGCTCAAGCTTAGACAAGCCCTTCTGCAGCAAATTTTCAAACTCTTGGCGCTGCTCGCTGGTTATGTCCTCATACGGCGCCCAATTGAAAGACTTTCGCGCAAATGTAAACGCGTCCGCAAAATGGTAGCTTGATTGAGCCCACCCTGGCTGGTCTGAGAGGAGGCGGCAGAGAAGATTTGACGCAGTCCTCGGGTGGCTAAAGAGGAACACATCCCTGCAGCGCAGTCGCCGCGAGGCGCAAGTCTTCTCTTCGATGGCTTCCATTGTTGCAAAGCTCGGAACAAAGTGGTGGGTTGTATACGGCTTACAATAGTTGTCCTGAAGATACTCCTACTACCTCCATATTTATGTATAAAGTATTCCGCAGAATCAGTGGTCGGATTTGGAACAATGAAAACAAAGATTTACAATGTTGTCTGCTCTCGGATAAACACGCATGTGCAACACGCATGTGCGACATACATAAATCGCTGCCTCGGCTGGGAATCTGCATAGGTCCTGCCGTCCTACGTAGTAGACTCAGCCACAACGTGAGACATCGGAGCTATGCTCGTCCACTGTCTAAGATGCATTGTGCCCAACTGAGACATTCAGGCCTGATAACCTGCCGTACCCGTAGCGGGTTTGCGCCGCTTACGACGTTCGTATGCATTACTAGACAGCGCGCCTACAGTTAACTCTTGGCTGCAACATCTAGCAGCCTATATCCGGACCTATAGTACTCGTAATAATCTGTGAATTCTGTGTGTCTCAAGCGAAGCAAATGCTCTTTCAAACATCGCAACTCCCCGCACTTAGTATTGTATATGCACATGACCTCCTTGTCTCCCTTGGGCGAAAACTGCGTTGCTTATTCCAGTGGCGATAACCAAGAAGTCATCTTAAGTCACTTGCTCCGCGGCTGGCTGACATAAAACCTTTGTCTCGGTTTCAGACTGTGGTGTCCGAGGCGCTGACAGGCAATCGCATGTGTATATTTGGGCTCGCCTGACTTTGCTCGGAAGCATATTTGGTTCAATAATCCAGTTGACACACTTCTTCTGGGATTTACTGGCCATTTGACCCCCAATCCATGTCTTGTCTTGATCAATGTCGTTTTGCATCCCCTCTACAGTACAGTAACGATAATGACTTGCCAAGTGGTTGTGATGAATCGGCTTCTTTCATGAAGCGTTGTTTGCCGAGAGGGGCTCTGTGATGAACGTAGGGCCATGAATTACTTTCGCTCTGTCCCACAGCCACTAGAATATGCCTACTAAATCCCCCCTTCCAACGTCCCCATGTAATTCTGAGGGTGTCGGAACCTGCGCTCTCGTCAGGTCTGTGAGCCAAACATATGGTGAAAGAAAACGCCACATACCTAATTTATAGGGAACTCGTCCCTGGCGTTGAAAATGAACAACTCCGACGCGAGAGACGATATTTTGCTACAATACTCTGCAATGCGCGTCCAGGTTCCTGTCGGAGTCCGGTCAAACTCCAACTAGTAATTCTGATAATGGCCTTCACGCGGCCCATCTTGGGACAGCTAGAAGGCTTCAGTTCGCTTGTTAACCCAGATCCCTTCCACCAAAAGCTCCTACGAATCAGGAATATACGGAGGTAGGAACAAAGCGACCTGGTCTGTGCCAATCAAAACAACTGGTGACGTTCTGAATTCGCTCCCTAGCTTCCTCACCTCTCTTCGTAGAGGCTCCAGTGTAGTAGTATCGCGGCGAGCTTTGCTGAGCATCTCCACTAATAGTCTTCCAATGGGAAAAAACCCAACTCTCCTCCGTTTCCTTGCTCTTTCATAATTTTCCATATCGTCAAAATCTCGCCTTATGCCTAAAGGGATAGACCAGTGAAAACTATCCGTGTCCTCCCAGATGCTCTCAAGTAGATCAATAGCGGCTTCGGGCTTATTCTCCTGGATATAAGCCCGGGCTACGGCAAGACCCACTGGAAGGAGAGTTTCCTCCAGATATAGCCGTTCAAGTAGGGGCCACGCATTCTGTAGCATACGCTCAACTGATGCGGGTGCTACAAAGCTTGCGCTTGCCAGAGCCATCAACTCGCGGACGAGTCTCCCACAACTGTTATATCCAATGTTTCTTCGCCCCCATTGCTTCTGGAAGCAAGAAGCGATTATGTGCTCCTCGCGGAGTTTGAAACTCTGCAGAAAGGACCGACAAGTTCGGGCAACCGAAAGTAATGTGAAGATTGAGGATACGTTCTCAAGGACAAGGGCATTAATTTCCACAGGGAGGTTGAGAATCGTCGTCATGGTGAAGAGCCGGTGCTTGTCCTGATCGGATCTTTGGATGTCGCTGGCAGGCATTGCCACGAATTTCAAGGATATACTAGCCAGGGTAGGGAAGTTGTGATCAGGAGACAAAGTTTTTGCGAGGCGAAGTAGGTCCTTCGCTTAGTTCCAAAGCTGTGTTATTGTCGACTTATATACGCTAGGTTTCTGTTAAAATTACTACTGCAAGCGCCGTCAAGTAGGCCACTCGTAAACATAGTAGTAGTGTAGGTCTAGGCCAGCGCTTTTGAAATAGGCCCAAAAAGCCAGCAACCCAACCTCTAAAAATAGGCATCGTATCTTTAGAATTTGAGGCACATTTGCGGTGAACCTGCACTTTTTTCGTAAGGAATCTACTGCTCATAATACATCGCTTGGAACTTACGTAAGGAACTAAGAAAAGTGTTCGCGTATCAATTAGCAATTATGGCCAGATAAATAACGAATTACCGGGACCCTGTCTATCCATTAAGAGTCCTTTGCATAGATATGAGCGAGTGATGCTCTCGTAAGATACTCAACACAGAACTATGAAATTAGCTAGCAACAAAATTGACCATAATACTACCAGTAGCTCTGGCCGGCTCCGGACGGCGTGATTCTGCAAGCTAAACGTCCCATTGGCAGTCGCGTACCACTCGTCTGTAGTCTTGTTCCAAAACATTGGAAACCCTGCGTAGTCGCTTCGTATATCGATGAAACTGAACCGCATTGGCGCCATCTTCTCGTAAGTAAGGGGCGAGTTGTCCCAGAATTCATCATCCGTAACAGTGGGCACGTTTCGACTTCCATGGAAGTACAGTGCCATTTGCGAGGTGTTTCCTGTCTTCAGATACTCGCTTAGGTCTGATTCCCGGAATAATGACTGCAAATTTGGCGGCGCGACAAGTGTCCGTTGCACGCGCAAATATCTCTAGTGCCCGCTTTTTTCGGCTACATTCTCGGGGACTTTGGCCGTTGGATATAAAACAATGCATCTGCCTATACAAGTATTAAACCACACCTGACTATGAAAAATTATTTAAACTTTTCTCTACTCGTTTTGATAACTGCCATTATTATATCATTTGTAAAAATGCCGTCTCATCAGCACCATCACGACCATACCCATAGCCACTCTCTCGGCGAGCAAAACCGCCACCACTTTGAGTACGCCGACCACACTCCATCGCACCTTACATACACGGCTAACAGCATTCTAGTCAAGTGGCATCAACCATTTTTCAAGAAGAATGGGTCGTTATCCTCTGTGAGCAAGTCACTCGAAACCTCCGAGCACAGTTCTCATGGATGGGCGTTCGAAACAACTCCAACGAGCCGCTGACCATGCTCGACTACGCCTGTGGCAACGGCGTCGTCTCCCGTGTACTTGACACACCCTCCACCCCCATTTCAAACAGTCAACCACTCATGCTAACTTGAATCTTACCAGGCCATGGCCAAGCACATCCCCATCATCCGCGGCATGGACATTTCCTCCGGCATGGTAGAGCAATACAACGACCAAGCCGCCAAAGCCGGGCACGCGCCATCCGCCATGCACGCCGTCCAAGGCGACATTGTCGAGTCAGCAGCCACCACTTCCACTCCACAACCAACCTATGACCTCATCATCATGAGCCTGGCGCTGCACCACGTTCAGGATCCTAACGGCCTCATCGCCAAGCTCGCGCAGCAGTTGAAGCCGCGGACCGGCGTGTTGGTCATTCTCGACTGGATCCATCCCGAGGAGAGCGGGCGCGGGGACTGGATGAAGACGGTGGAGGCGTCGGATAACCCTGCTAGACATACGGTGACGAGACCTGGGTTTAAAGAGGATGATCTCAAGGGTGTGTTTGCGCAGGCGGGACTGGAGGGGTGGAAGTGGGAGCGGTTTGATGAGGAGAGCGTCATTCCCAATGTGCCGAACCAGAGGGGCTTTTTGGCCAGGGGTATAAGAAAGGCTTGATTTAGGGAGATGTAGTTTGAATACTGTAGCATGTTGCAGAGGTTAATACATCAGTTATAAATATCACGCCATTGTGGGATATGTTTTGGGGTCCGGAAGCAGAGACATGCATCTGCTTCAAGACGCTCGTGGCTTGCCCGGCATCACAACTACATATTCCTACCAGTATACGAGTATAAGCATGCAAACCAATCAATACTCACAGTTTTCCATGCCGACTTTACTTAACTACGCAGCAGAAAGTCCCGAACTCCCCGGCCTACTCACCTTAGATAAGAAAACACAGCTAACCCAGTGTCCCCCGTTCACCGCCAACTCCCATCACTCTTCCCCGTGCCCCTTTTCTCACCTTTTTAATCTATTTCCACCCACGCCGTATGTCAACGTCCAAATCCATCACCCGGCATCCGCGCTTTTGAAACCCAGCCACTCATTCACCCCTGCCACCATGGTCTCCCCGGGCTGGCAGTTGGGGGAGCAAGGCAAGCGCCGGTTACACGGCGTTCGGCGTATGCACGCGCTGCATTGCACTCGTCCATGGGGTCGTACCCGATATGTGTGTGCGCGTGTGTGTGTGCGAGTAGCTCGTAACCGACAAGGACCCCTGATGTGTATTTTTTTTTCTGTAACGGGTTTATCTTGTCTTACCTGCTCTGCTGTGTTTCCCTTCTCGTGATACGTTTGTGCAATGGCCACCCTGGTGTATTTAATACCAGCCTCGCTGCTCGGGTGTTTACCATAACCAAATATCACCACTTACAGCACAACATCACAATGGATCAAAACCTCACAATCCTAATCCACCCACGCACCAGAGCATCCAAATCCAACCCCAAGCCAGACCCTTTCCGCAAAGACATCAACACCGCCTTCACATCCTACGTCGTCTCCCTCGCCAGCCGCGTCCACCCACCACAACCCCCTGGCTCACCAACAGCACCAACACCCGCCGGCCGCCTCCTCATCCATCTCCCCCCTCCAGCACAGATGCTCCCGTCAGGCTGCTGGTGCAGCGACTCCAGCCGACCCTCGCCACACACCTGGAAGACGTGCCCGCGCTGGATCCCACAGGCCATAGTCGAGTCTGGCGCGCAGCCGACGCCCTGCACGCACTCGTCGTCGCCGCAGCTGCCGCCTGAGCACCTCTTTTGCTTCGATCCTACGCAGGCGGCGACTGATTACATTACTTGGTTCACGCACATTCCCGGCCCGCCGGAGACGCCGCTGGCGCGCTTCGACGAGGAGTATCTGGGGGAGTGGTTGCGGGAGCAGTACTACGCCTGTGCGAGAGGAGAAGACGAGGAGCCTGGGGGCGAGACAGAGGCGAGGGCGGACTTGGAGCTGCTGAGCAGGGTGTTTGTCGAGTTGCGCGGGGAGCCGCCGGGGCCGAAGCGGTTGGGCGGGTGGTATGATGCTGAGAGGGTGCATGCGCTGCTCGGTTGGGCGGATATGGAGGCTAGGGAGTGCATGGAGGTGTTTTTGCCTTGGGTGCGGTATGCAAAGATGCAGAGGCTGCAAGGCGGGTAGCAGGCGCAGTCATTGTGAGGATATTATTGGGGTTAATTTCACGAGGAGGGGACGTTGGGATGACGATGAATGCTCTGTTTGGTAAAACTACAAAAGCATATGCTCTAAAATTACAAAATCCCGATATCCAACTCCATGGCTTGTTCTGTACGCCGTTCCTTCGTTAAAATAAAAATCATAGCTTTCGTTTTTGCTCGCTTGGGTATCTCAATGCATGTGTTGCTTTTTTAGGTTGCATTGGTTGTCACTTCTGCGACTTGCGCGTCGACAATAGACGCAGCCTTGACAATCGGCTGCTCGCTCGGCTCCATCTCGCCCTCCATGGCCGCCTCGCCCTCCTCGACCTTCTCGGCCGTCGACTTGCCCGCCGCCTTCTCGCCCGCGTCGCCCATGCCGATGAGGTCGATCCAGCGCCAGTGGTCCACGCCGTTGTTACCGCTGCGGTCAAAGATGGCCTTGTCGTCCATGATGCCGTCGTCGGGCCCACCCTCGAGCCCGCTCTTCTTCATCACGTCCAGCTTGTCCATGTGTGAGCCGTCGACGAGGTCGCCCGCGTACGTGCGGCCGACGGGGATACCGTTGGCGCGGAACAGCTGCAGCTGCGCGCGGAGGTTCAGGCGCAGCGCGCGCTCGGGTTGCTCGGCGTCGAAGATCTTCTTGGTCAGGAAGGGGAACAGCATGCCAAAGTCGGACTGGCTCAGATGCGCAGAGTTGATGACGTAGAAGAAGTTGGGCTCCGGCAGCTTGATACCGCTCGGGCGTTCGTACGATTCCGGGGTTACCGTCTTTGCCGAAGGATCGGGCGAGAGGAGGCGTGCTTTGGCGTTGAGGTGCTCCGACCAGTTGTAGAATGACTCCGACTCGACGGCCAGGAGAGCTGTTCCACCCGGCGCTGATGCTACGTCGGCATAGATTGGCAGAGGAAGGTTGAACAGCGGCGCCGAGTTGGGCGCGAGGAGCGGCAGGCACCACATGTCGAGTAGCATGGTGACGTTCTTTTCGGTGATTTGTCGTCGGAGGCTAGAGTCCTTGGCCGGCGTGAAAAGCGGCTTCTCCATGGCGGCCACTTCGGGCACGTCGGCGTAGTAGGTGCACTTGAGCAGCTGGTGGACCGTGGCGGCGCCGAAGCTGTGTCCGCCAAAGATGATGCTGCCGGGGCGGTGGACGTCGAGGCGGCCGACGAATTGGTCGAGGCTGGGCGTGGACTGGTTGAGGTTGGTGACCTTGCGGCCGGTATCCATGGCCAGGACGGCGTCGTGAATCAGGCCCATCTCCCAGAGGCGGATGCGCAGCTGGGCCTCGCGTGCCTCGTACACCTCGGGGCTGACTTCGTGGGAGATGCGGTTGTACGGCACTTCGCGGCGGGTGTTGGACGTGAAGAATCGGTTCACTTGGTCCTTGAGGCGGATCAGGCTCAGCACAGCGCTGCCATCGCGGTGCTCGGGGCACACGACGACGACACCGTGGGAGGCGAGCGAGCCGGCAATGTACGAATACGAGTTGCGGCTGCCTCCGAGGCCATGCGAAAAGATCATGGTCGGCCATCGCTTGTCGTCCGTCTCGGACTGCATCATATTGGCATTCTTATGGACGGGAATCGTAGTGTAGTGCAAGTGCCTTGGCAGGAACCTGGTCAATAGTCAGTATATACATATTGTTCTAAAACAGAGAGCGTCGCAGATGTGACGCGAGGTGAACGTACGAGAGGACGCCGGCAAGAGTGTGGTTGATGCCAATGAACTTGGTATAGGCGGCGACGTGGTGCCTCTGGGGCGCGGGCAGCCAGCTGATGCCCTTTTCGTTTGACTCGGCGACGGCAGGATAAAAGATGCGGTACTGCACCGTCTCGATGCCGGCGGCGTTGTCGGGCGCCGGGCTGGGCGATTGAAGGTCCTCGACGGGAATCTCGACGTCCATGGTGCCGACCTTGTAGGGGCCGGTGTATTCGGTAAAGGCTGGCACGGGGCTCAGCCTGGCCAGGTAGTTGGCCAGCTTGGTGGCGGCCGAAGCCTCGGTGGCAGACATGGTTGGTTGTCGCTGCGATCTGACGATGGTTATTGGTGTTGCGTCACTGTACGTCGGGTACTGTGGGTAGTGGTACTAGTGGATGATGCTGGGGAGTGCGACCGGTCGACAGGCTGGAAGCAGTGGTGCTGTACAAACGCAAGAATAAGAATTGAAATGAAAAGGCGAAATAAATGAATGCAAAAATGGGAGATGCAGCGTAGAGAAGAGGAGGAATGCCGGAGTTTAAGGGGCGGACCAAGAAAGCTGGCCAGAAAAACACAGCCCGCGGCGTCAGAGCCTAGAAAAGTTTCCCAGAGACGAATTCCATTGGATCTTGGTTCGCTGCGCCGAGACCAAGGTACTTGTCGCAGTGACGCAATCCACAGTGGCCAAGCCACATTGAGCCTTGTACCCTGGCACTAAAAGCGACATGGGGCTACAAGTACCCCCCCGTCCCGCCTACAAACCGCGCTGTGCGTCTAGCCTAAATAGGGCGGTCGCACCGCTGCTGAGCCACCAGATCCGCAACGTCGACAGCGGGATGACGTCTATAAGTGACGAGGCAATCTACCTGCCACAGCCGCTCACCACGGAAAGGAAACCTCTTCAAAACTGTTCAAAGCTACAAAATGAAGCAGTACATTCACTCAGATCCGTCACGCGACAAATTCCTGTCCTTGGACCCAAGGGGGAGCCACGTCTGCAGCTAGGACAAGACTTTTGTGCGCCAAAAGTCCGGTCTAACCGGATTCCACACCGAAGGCTCAGACGGTTTTCCCCCGTCGGAGTGGGCGGCGACGCCGGCGTTTTGTGGAGAAAGTCCGTCCCTTGGTGCCTCTCGCCCAATGACAGTGGACGAATGTCAAAACTTTAGGCAAAAAGTGTGTGACGAGGACGACTTATTTACGAGTGGCCAATCCAATCGATCTGGGCATCGGCAAAACAGGCTGATGATTAATGTCTTGTCTCGTGCCTGCTGTAGCATTGCTGTCGCGTGCCCCCAGCTCGGCTTTCGAGATGCCCCGTGAGACACGCATCTTGTCGTACATACTCCGTAGACTCGACCGGTTTAGATGTAATCCGTCGGTTGTAATCTATGCAATGGCTTCCCCACACTCTATAACGTCTTTCCATTACTTGTCGCTCGCAGCTTTCGACTCTCGCACCATAAAGTACACCTCCACCGCCCCCTCTGGCGAATTATACGTCTGCTTGTCGTGCACCACAAACCCAAACTTTTGGTAGTAACTCAGCGACTGCCCAGCAGCATCCACGTAGCTCGGCGCGCCATCCTTGTCCGATCTCTCCAGCCCCCAGTTGACCATCATCGTAGCCAGACCCTTGCCCTGCGCCTTTCTTCTCACCCCCATCATGTCGAGGTACCAATGCTGCTTCCCCTCCATCAGCGCCCTGTGCCCTGCAAATATGCCCTTGTAATACGCCACCGCCAGCTCCGGCAGTCCCTCGGGCGGGTAGCCGTCCTCGTCGGCCTCGGGCCAGTCGACGTCGTGGGGAGCGACCCATTTCAGGAAACCCAGCACCTCCTCCGCGCCCGTCGCGGGGTCCGTGTCCGTGACGAGGAGCCAGGTGGCGTGGTCTTCGTCAATCTCCTCCCGGACCGTCTTGTTCCAGTAGTCCATGGACGACTGGCAGCCCCGCGGGTAGACTTGGCGGCTAAAGATTTCGTCGGTAAACGAGTCCAAGTAGACGTCTACTATGGCGGGGATGTCGGCCGCGGTGGCCTCGCGCATTTGGGGCGCCATTGGCGGGATGTGCTGCAATTTCTCTTCGCCGTGAAACCTGAGAACACCTGTGGCCGAGTATGTCTGTGATGCGGTAATTAAGTTTTACAGAGGTCAGATTGAGAAGAAATCGTTCGTGATATATATCTGTCTTTCCGAGATGGGGTAGCCGAGCGCCGAACCCCACCCCGCCTCCGTGTTCCCGTTTTGGCTCGCCGAACGGTCCAAGCCGAGCCCCAGGTGTGCGTTCTTTGCCAACGAAAATGTGGACTTTCGTCTCTCGCTGGTGGGATATCTTTTCCTATAATGTGACTTTTATAAATCGGGTTTCAGGGTTCTACTGATGGCATAACGGAGCCGCATGGTGTTGCAATAGGCAACCAATGACACTGTTGTCACGTCTTATTGCACTTCCTCAGCCTCAGTGTAAGAAGAGCAGTGCAACTCCCGACCACTTCATTATTCAACTCGATACAGGCCCTCCCCTTTATCTTAAAAGGCTAGATATAAACGGATATACCATCGATGTCAACGCTAGTGTTCTATTGGCTTAGTCTAGTTATCGCCTTTTTCGGCGCAGCTCCTGTCAAGTCTCGTGAGTGACATAGCCCATGTATTAGTGCTCCCCCGCACCGTTTGGCCACCAACAACCCTCCAACAACGGCTATCCACGTAGCACTGATTACATTAACTACCAAAAATGATTGCACGCGATTCTTCAATGTCAGACTCAGAATGGGAATACGATGATCCACCGATGAGCCGTATAACTCAGACCCGGATGAAGAGTACAAGTCTCCGTTCGCGTCCACGGTCTACGCCTTCTATCGACTGCGGTGGCAGATTCGAGAGGGCCCCATCTGGGAAAATATACACGTCCTGGACGATGGATGCAAAGCGGATTCGAAGCAAGTTCCCATTCCAGGGTGAAGACGGGCAGCTCCATGAGATTGCCTCCGAACCCTTTACGGCGGACCCTATCGAAGCAATCACGGTAAGCATTTGGAGGCTAGACGGTATGGAATCCTGGAAAGAAAGAGATGGTTATTGGAGCCCCCGGCGTCCAGACAAAACGTCGATGCCCAGGGTCAGAGTGTTTCCTGGCCCCGGTCGCCGCTTCTTGTGGTAGCCGGAGCCCGGATCGAGAAGACCCGGCGTCGGCGCCCAGGCTGGAGATTACTGGTGGCGAGGGTAGGGACTTTATCAGCATCGGGGATTATATTTCGCAGACCAATGAGTGGCTGGTCTCGCTGCGGCCCAAGATTTTGAAAGAGGTTGGCCTGCAGACGGACTGTAGAGTCTGGGAGCCAGATACTGAGCTCTGGGTTGACCCGCGATTTCCGGCCTGCGTTTCTTTTATCCATGATCGGGAAGGAACGGCCTGGAGAGATTGGCATCAGATTGCGGAGAAAGCTAGTCAGGGGTAATGCCTGTCAGCCCTTACTTCAGAAACGAGCAGTAGAGTAGTTCGCCTGGACGGCAAGTTTACAGACAATGTGTGTTATGTTTATGCGTTGTTTTACATTAATAAATGAATTTAATACGCAGAAAAACAAATGCCAACTACGAGTCCGTACTCTTTTACAGGTATCCAATTGTTGCCGCTCGCCGGTGCCCAAACTCGCACTTCGCCCCGTGTTCCCGATTTGGCTCGCCGGGGTCCAAGCGAGCGGTGTGACTCTTTGCAGTATAGGGGCGGGATTGTGCCTTTAGTCTATCGTATGGCGCAAGAGTGCTCCGTAGTTTGACACAGATATTTATATCAATGGTTGTCGGCTGTCACGCACTTCTTGATGCTACGGTGGAGGGAGAAGCCAACCTCCAAGTGTCTAACACCAGGACACCAGACTACTTCGCTGGCAATTGCGCCATTTCAAGGAAAGACAAGTTTTTTCGGCTCTCGGCCTCTTTAGTTGTCCTCAATAAAAAAAGAATCCTGTCGGTGGTACCTTGCGTCCAGCCCACTTCAACTAGGCAGCACGCGGTGAGGCCAAACTCCATTTATTTCGGGCGTGACAAACGGAAATGCAGCCTTACCAGATGACGCACACGTACTGACGGGCTTCCAGCAAAAAAACTTCAACTACAATTCCCAAGCGTCTACATCTCGCCCTACCGGAAAAACAATCGCCATGCCGCCAACAATTCACTTTGTCCGGCACGCGCAAGCTGCCCACAATGCCGCGCTGGACGCCACCATGCGGGATGCGAGCCTGACGCCGCAAGGCGAGGTGCAATGCCAGGACCTGCGCGCCGCGTTCCCGCACCACGCCGAAGTCGTCCGCGTCCTCTCGTCGCCGCTGCAGCGCGCCATGACCACGGCCCTGTTAACATTTGCACGCGACGAGATTGGGCCCGTCGTGGCGCTGGATACCCTGCAGGAGACGTCCGACGCACCGAGCAGCACCGGCGTCGACGTCGCCACGCTGCGGGAGCGGTACAGCGCGGCGGCGGTGGACCTGTCCCGGGTGCGCGAGGGGTGGAATGACAAGAGCCGGAAGAGCATGTTTGCGGAGGAGTGGGATAAGCTGGTGGACAGGACGAGGGAGGCGCGGCGCGTCATACGGGAGATTGCTGGTGAGGGAGATGATCATGTTGCCGTTGTGGCGCATGGTGCGGTGTTGCACTTTTTAACAGAGGATTGGCAGGGCATGGTACCGGAAAGGCGTAAGTTTTGAGAATACTATGCTTCCTCTTTCGTAATTACACGCCTCGTTAACATCTTTGGGGGGAACAGCTTCGGATTGGGCGAACTGCGAGTATCGTTCTTATCAGTTTGTTGACTCAACGGGCAGGGATGACAACGCAACGCTACGAGAGACGGAGGGCAGCTGGACAAGACGCAAGGGAAATGAGCCGCGACCAACAGACGCTGAGCAGTTACAGATGCGGGATCCGATGCAGAAAGCGTTTGAGGCTGCGGTGTTGAATGGCGGCTGGTTCTTTTAGTCCATTGGCTGCGACTAATTAATTAGCATGAGCAAAATGTGATGATGGTGCATGCACGATACAACGGAACGGATTTTATAACCATAGAGACTTAAATATTTATTAGGCAATAATTAACGAAAACGGCAAGGATGCCACACATATCAAAGACAATCAATTTGTCAGTCTGTTTTTGGTGTTGCTTTCACGGTGGATGCCGCCAAAACGGCCTGCCCCGCGTGAACAGATGTGGCCCGTAGCACATTTCAAAGCTGAAAAGCCCTCTACGCCCTTTACACGATCAGCTACAATCTCATCGACACGGCAGCTATATAATGTCCAGGAGGCCTCAATTCGCCTTCCTGGCACCTCGTCTCATCGCATCACACCTCACCAAGCCTCTCCAACGCCGTAGCTACACCACATCCACCACAATGCCGTCCTCCAACGACCTCGCCAAGGCCCTCCGGGCCCTCCACGTCCCCGGCAAGCCGCTCGTCCTGCCCAACATCTGGGACGAGGCCTCGCTGCGCACGCTGCTCTCCCTCAACACGCCGTCCTCGCAGACCGTCAGGGCCGTCGCGACCGCCTCGTGGGCCGTGGCCGCTGCCCGCGGCGCCGCCGACGAGGACCTCACCTTTGAGCAGAACCTCGACGCCATCCGCGCCGTGGCGCCCGTGTGCGTCGCCGCCAGCGTCCCGCTCAGCACCGACCTGCAAGATGGCTACGGCGCGCGCGTGGCCGAGGTGGTTTCCGCCGTGGTTTCCGCCGGCGCGCACGGCGCCAACATGGAGGACTGCTACCTCGACGTCGGCCACGGCAAGGGCATCGAGGGCTCGCTGTACCCGCTTGACGAGCAGGTGTCGCGCATCAAGACGGCGCTGAAAGCCGCGGCTGATGCCGGGTGTCCGGACTTTGCGCTCAATGCGCGCTGCGACGTGTTTAAGCTCGATGAGGCGACGGGCCTGGATGACGAGACGAGGATGAAGGAGGCGCTGGCGCGCGGCAAGGCGTACCTTGAGGCTGGGGCCACGACGGTTTTCTTCTGGGGCGGTATGCGTGGGCTGAGGACGGCGGAGGTCAAGAGGCTTGTTGACGAGCTGGGCGGCAAGGTGGCCGTGTTGCTGACGCGCAAGGACGGCGGGCATAGTGTGGCAGAGCTGGCGGAGATTGGGGTCGCGAGAATTAGTGTTGGGCCGTCGCTGTATTTGTTTGCCATGGATGCGGTGAAGAAGACTGCTGAGAGGATATTGGGCGGTGGGAAGCTGGTTGCTTAGTGAGGATATGTTATAAAGAATGAATGGTTTGCAAGAGTATGACTGCAACGCCCGGGCTGTAGACTTAATGAATATGTCAAGTTGACCACATGCAAAAAGTCGACGCAGGAGATGTTATCGGCATAGAGGTACTCCTTGTGTCTAGAGTCTTAACCCAGAGCCAGTTGAGCTGCTGTTTGTTACAGCATGAGCCAGTAGGCTCGTGTAAGTAAATACAAGCCCGGCGAAAACCATCGAAGCGCTGCAACATGAAAGAAAGTGGATGGTCAAGAAAATCGTGCTACTGCATAAATAGCTTACATTATTATTATCGAGTCTATGTTATTTTATCACTGTTTTTTTTTTAACGGAGGCCATTGAGAGTGACGCAGCCACCGCAACATGGCGTCGCGTGAGGCTGACTTGCGCCTCGAGGCGGAACAGAGTCAGCCCATAGCACCCACAAACCGCACCAAGCTACGCCCAAAGGTAAAACGCTTTGAATGTAATTTGAAGCTTCGTAAAGCTTTAAGCAATGCGTTGCATTGCTTGAAACGAGAAGTAACACAAAAAGCTTGATGGACACGTTTGCCTTGTCCAAGCTCGCCGAGGAGGCACGAGTCACCCAACTCGGAGCCTGGACATCGTGCCCACTACAGACAATACCCAAGAATCTGATGCTGCGCATATGCTTCCACCTGAACATAGACAGCATGCGCGCACTAAAGCAAACCTGCCGCCTCTTCTATGGCACTCTAGACGCAGACGCAATCCGACGCTCACACGGGCGCGTATATCGCGGACGGCTGTACTACGGCGACGACGAAGGCGAGAATGGCCGCGGCGACTGTCCCAGCAAACGATGCCGCATGTGCTTGCAGCTCTTCCTCGCGCCCGACGGCCTCGTCTGGACCGCGGCAGACGACTTCCAGAAGCCGCTGCGTGCCCTGTGCTGGGGCTGCGCGAACGCTCACGGCATGACTGGTGATTACCTGCAGCATCTGTACTTTCGCGGGATGCTCCCTCCTTTGTGCGGATACTGCCACATTCCGTTGACCATGGCCGTAAAACTGGCAGATCATAGTACCGTGTGCGCGCGGCAGAGACGGCTGGAGCAGGTGTTGCTATACCTTCAGATTGTCCGCACGCTGCCATTGACGGTAGCGACGCTTATGAGTATATCAGATGATGGGCTGCCGGATTTTGTCAGGGCGCCGCTGTGGGTAAGTTCTTTTTACGCCGATTTACTTTGTGCATGTAAGATGACCCCTTTGCTTTCGCACAGACAATATCGGTTAGTCTGCTCTTCTTTACGCCGTTGTGCTTGCTGAGTAGTGTGAGGCCGTATCTATACCGGACACTGTGGAATATTGTTGTGGCTTGCATTCTTATAATGCCCATTGTTGGTCTCAGAAAGCGAATTGAGGAGCTGGGGGTGACGATAGACCGAGTAATGCTGTTTCTTGTTTACATATTCATGTGAGTTTCTTTTCCCGTCTTCTTACTGCGTATTTGTTGTGGGAAAGGGGTTTTGGTTCTGTGTCTCTAACCTCTGCCGTCTAGGGCGTTTCGAGTCTCGTTGATAGCTGCCAGCGCGGCCATGTGCATGTCAAAGGGCGCCATGTGCATGTCAAAGGGCGTGGATAAACGAACAGCCGCGAGGAACAGCCTGCTTGCTGTTGGTGTGTGGAACAGGTCCAAGGGGAGTTTGTTGCTCGTTGTGGCGGGATACGCCGACGCGGCCTACACAATGAGCGACTACCGGCATGTAGGGTCGAAGCCGTGGCTGAAAAAGGCCAAGGAAAGGGGCCAGTTTCTTGAAACGATTCCGCCGACACCACCAGACACGGACTACGGGGGGTAGGGGTTTGTCCAAGTTATATGCATCACATCGCCACAGAGCTGGGTGCCATATATGGAGGTTCCAGGAAGGGTAACAAGAATGGAAAGACCACAAATTATAGCTGGGATGTACGGATGTTCCCGATACCAGTCAGCGAATTACAAAGATTCATTCCCCTTTCCCTCTGTATTGTATGCAATCGGGAAGCAGCGGAATCGGCGGCTCAGTGTGGAGAATGAGAGATAATTGTGGGATGGGAGACTCGGATTTCCGTAGGTTGTCCATGCGCGCGCCTACTCGGGATGGTGGAGATGTCATTCGGCGTGGAGAGGCTTGGAGAGGCTGGGCCAGGCTTGGCCGTACTGGTACGGAGTGGTCCGTACATGCATGCAAGACGATGGCTTTACAGGAGGATATTAATAGAAAAGGGACGAGGCTACGATAAACCCTCATATATATATATATATATATATATATATACGGAGTACACACACAGGAGACATGCTCCGTAGCCTGGTTCCAGAACCACCGACACACGCACAGCTCGTGCCGTGCCCTTGCCAGCTAGGGTCGTACTCGAGACAAGAGTACTCGTCCTGTGCATGCCAAGGGTCGTTAGTCTCAGTCAGGCGCCGCGCATCTTCCCCAACGGGACAAAAGGCTCCGTGGACACCTGGGGCGCCCAGGTTCTTGGTGCGGCTGGGCATTGGCTTCATCTCTGCCGGTAGTTACATTCATTTGTATATCTTCTCCGTACCTGGCATGCTGTATGTACAGAGTACGCGTAATGCCACTCATCTCCGTTGCTCGGCGAGTACAGCTCCCCAAAATGCCATGCCGTGGCGCTGCTCAGGGATTTTCTTCGTATCAACGAGAGTTGCGAGTTCGAACCGGATGCGCGGAGAAGCGTTTGTTGACACGTGCAGCAATTCTCCCGCGACGGGGTCATCGGCGCTAAGTACCTGCCACTCCGCATGCGTGCCCATGCGTGCCCGCAACGTCATACGCGGCGCTGTAGTGGCTTACCGGGCTGGAAAACGCCCCCGCCCGGCCACCCGCTATGGGCCCCGTTCTCTCGCATTTCCCCCCTTGAACATGGTTATTTCGACGCCTAGCTACCCGCACTAGCAGCTGGGCCTACACCTACTTTGGTAGCTACCTAAGCAAAAGGCAGGCAGTGTCCGATGCCCAGCGTCACCACAATCCTTCGTACGCGCGGCTGGCCTAGGGCTGTTTGTGCATCCTGCCTCCTGCATCCTCCCGTATTCTGGCTTTTAGGCTTTTCTACCTCGCATCTTTGTTCTCCTTTTCTGCCTCTGCCTCTGCCTCTGCCCTGCGACAAGCTCGGTCTCGCTTCTTTCGCCTGCGACACGACAAACGCCTGATCCGCAAGCTCCGTCGGCACGGCGTCCGCCCGCTCGCCCCCGCGACCACTCCTCCTCCTCCTCCTCCGCCAACCATGAGGAAACGATTACTACTGAGCTTGATCCTCACGGCATGCGCGCTCCTGTCGCTGCCCTTCCTGCACAAGCACCTGCGCGTCCTCACCGAGATATCCCACACCTACTCCGCCTTTTACCCGCTCCTCGCCAAGCACCCGGAGCTCGTCTACAAGTACCCCGACGAGACCAAGCCCGGCACGCCGCCGCCCAAGATCATACACCAAATCGCCCTCGGCAACGCCAACGTCGCCAAGTACCAGCCCGCCATCGACAGCTGCAAGGCGCTGCACCCGGAATGGACTTTCAACCTCTGGCGCAACGAAAACGCAACCGACTTCCTCGCCCAGCACTACCCGGACATCCTGCCGCACTTCAAGGGCTACCACCAGGACATCCAGCGCGCCAACGTCCTGCGCTACGCCCTGCTGCACCAGTTTGGCGGCGTCTACCTCGACCTCGACATTACCTGCCTCGTCGCCTTGGACTCGACGCCCCTCTACAACCTCCCCTTCATCACCCCGGGCGCCCACCCGGCCGGCGTCAACAATGCCTTCATCCTCGCCTTGCCTGGGCACGCGTTCCTCAACCATCTGCTGAGCCGCGTGCCCCGCCACGACATTCGCTGGGGCCTGCCCATGCGCCTGCCGTACATTGAGAACATGCTCAGCACCGGCTGCATGTTCTTCTCCAACATGTGGATGGCCTATGCCGAGAACCAGGTCAGCGCCGGCCGCTTACCGGACAACCGCGTCTTCGTCCTCGCCGACGAGCATGGCGACCTCGCTCCCCACATGCTCCGCGGCATTGTCGAGACGCCGCTCATGGCCCATGGTGGCGCGAGTAGCTGGCACGGCTGGGACGCGGCTGCCATTGTCTTGATTGGCAAGCATTACAGGCTGGTCGTGACCATGCTGGCCCTCGGCATCACCGCGTCCATAGTCTATATACTCTGTTGTTGTATTGGCGCCAGACTGCGACGGCGTCGTTCCTGGGCCAAGGTGGGCGGCATACTGGGGCTTGATGCTAGCCAGCCCAAAGAACACAGCTAAGGATGCGAGCGCAAAATCGAACCGAACCAAACGATCTCTCGGCGAAAGCGGTTGATACTTTATGATACCTACGAATCTTGAATAATTAAGCCTTGTACGGCGACGGACCTGTTAATAATAGTCTTTCCCTTTTTCCGTTAATCTTCTCAATATCTCGAAGTGTGGTTTCTTGTTGAAATCCTCTGTCCACGTCTTTGGGCACCCCCTGTGGAACGCAAGAAAATACACTCGATTGTATATAGCTATAGCACAATACCCAATATGCAAAAGCTCGAAATTCACTTCCCTTCCTTCCTCGCGTTAAATTTACAAAGGTTGCATAGCCGCCACAGGTCCGATAATCCCCTCTCCGGCCCCCGCCGCCGTCTTGCCGCTGTCGGCCACGATATTCTGCGCATTCACCGACGCCGACAGCTCCGACGCCAAAAAGACGCCAATGTGCGCCACTTCTTCCGGCTCCGGGATGCGCTCGTAGTAGTACCTGTCGTTGGCCAGCAAGCCCAGCGTCGAGTTGAAGGCCTTTTCGGCGTCTTCCCGCGTGTACGCCTTGCTGGCGTCGGTCGTCGACGTTGACGAGATGATGGATGAGCGCACGAAGCCTGGCGAGATGGAGTTGACGCGGATGTTGCTTGCGGAGAGCTGCACGGAAGCTGGGCGGACCATGTTTGCGGCGGCGGCCTTGGCGGTTGCTGTTTTGGTTCTCTCTGTTAGCTTTTTCATGAGGCTGTAAGAGGGTGGATGAATTGGGGAGTACTTGCAGTAGGAAATGTCGGACACGCTGCCGCTTACGCTGGCCATGGAGCTCGTTACGATGATGGAGCCGCCTGGCTTGGGCTTGGAGGCGGATGTGTTGCACATGGCTTGCCCGCCGTAGCGGATGGCGAGGAAAAAGGAGCGCTGCATGACGGAAATCATTTTATCGTAGTAGGCGGCGTCTGTCTCTTGAAGGGGACTGGACATGAACACAGTCATGATTAGCTTCAGTCCCAACGTTATACACACCATGTATATATGAAAAAGGTAATAACAGCCCAACACGAAAATGGCACTTACACATATCTCCCCACGCCCGCATTCGCAAAGTAGAAATCCAGCTGTCCATACTCGGCAATCACCCCCTTGAGCACCTCAATCGTCTGCGCCTCGTCAGTCACATCCAGCACGACGCCGTGCACGCGACACTGGGAGCCGCTCTGCGCGACTTCCTCCTGCAGCGAGGGGATATGTGCGAGCGTGAGGTCGGTTGCGTAGACGGCTCGCGCGCCGGCGGCGGCGAGACCCAGGACGAGGGAGCGGCCTATGCCGTAGGGGGAGCCGGCGCCGGTGACGAGGCCGACTTTGCCGGCTAGGATATTTGATGAGAATCCTGTCATTTTTTTTTTAATTATTATTATTGATGGTTGCTCTTTTGGAGGTCTGTCAAGAGGATAGAAAATGTGACGTTTGGGCGTGCGTTGTTTGTTACAAGTGGGATGCTCGTTTATAACTTTCAGCCATGGGGATGTGACTTTTGTTGCCTTGTGCAGGCTGCGGAGCTTTCATGGATTAATAAAGTACACGCGGCCAGCGCGTGGGCACTTGTAATGCAGGATGCTATACGGACTATGCAGCGCTCTTTTGAGACGAATAACCCCCGCATAATAGAATACACTCCCCTGCCATCACGCGAACCGTCTCCGCCCCGAATCGTCCGTGAAGCTTCCATGGAACGGGGTTTCTCACAACCGTCTGCCGGCGCGGGTAGAAAGTGGAGTACAGCCGCACCACCACCCAAGTCCGCAATCCAAAAACGGAAAACCACCCCTCCGCGGAACGCGCGCGTCCCGTGGCATCATCACCTGCAAACGCTTCCATGCCTTCCGTCCCCCGGATCTCTATGTTCGCGCCTTTTCCCACCTCAACGCATCATTTTCCCGGGATCCGCGTGTGAAAAATATTGTTCATTTATTCTGCTTTTTTTCTTCGTAGCTGCATAAAAGTCCTCTTGCACAATGGAGTCACAAAGTATTGTGCCTCGCGCGGTATGTTTTTTGGCTCCTCCCACCCCATCCCGTCCTGACATGATGTGGCTGCGAGCCGTTGCGGATTGCGCGTTCCCCGCGGTTCCCTCGTACATCGTGCGTTTTTTTTAAACGCTGGGGATCGAGGAGGATGTCATTGTAAAAAGGGTCTTGGCTGATCTTGTGTGTGTCTTGGATCGGAATAGTGCCACAATTGCCGGGTTCGCAAGGTTAGTGCATTTGCTTTTTTTGGTTCTCCGTCCACGCTTACCACGGGGGCGAGTGCGTCTCCGTTGGGGGCGGAATCTGAGGACAGAGACGGCCTCTGAAGAAAAAGGCCTGGGGAACGGTGAGCTAATTATAGAATATCTTGGCTCTTTTTTAGATTCGATGCAATCGGGAATACCCCTGCTCCAACTGCCTGACCTCAAACATCTCTTGTCAGCCTGGGGCCAGGGCTGGAAGGGCCGCCCCGGCTGTTCCTGCTGCTGCGGCTGGAAACAATCCGTATGTTTCTGAAGGCCTGTCTCAAGAATATGCTCATATGTTGTCTTTACTAACACGAAATCTTTGCTTTTGCGGCACAGAAACACCTTCAAGGGCCTCCATGACCGTCTAGCCCGCCTAGAAACGGCACTCGAAAACCTCTCAACCAACACATCGCCCAACCAGAGCAAATCACAACCGTCCCAGCAGATCAAAGAGCCCATCCCGTCGCTAGGGGAGCGCGAGCGACCATGGACGGAAACCACGTCCTACATCGAGCGCGACCCTTCGTTCGAGAGGCAGTCGTACATGGCCGGACAGATCCCGGAGCTCGCTGTGCCCGCGGCCACGGGATCGCCGGCCGTCGCCGACCAGTTTCGCACGCTCAACGACGCAGTCACGTCGCCCGGCTCGGACGTGACGCGGCAAAAGATTCGCTCCACGGGGGCGGGCGTGCAGATGGACCATGTCCCTGCCAACTTTGTGTTGCAGCTGATACGCTACTTGGGAAGTAAGACTCATCGGCACCATGGTACCTTTTTGGCATGAATTTGCTTCTAATCACTGATGTTCTAGCGTTTAAATCTCTACTTATTATATTGCACCCTATAACCGACCTCGAAATCCTCAAATCTCTCTGCCAAAGAATATACTTCCCCGTCGACCCAGTGTCGGTAGGTGACCTCACATTACTCAATGGCATGCTATTCTTTGCGCTGTGGGAGATTGAATTGCGTGGAAACCACGACTTGGATGCGCAAGAAGTGGCGCAATATAGAGTCATTTGCGACGCCAACTTTCGGAACGGCGTTGAGAGTGCCGAGATTGCTGCCGTGGCTACATACGAACACACCCTCACACTTTCCATTGCCGTAAGTCAACTACATTTTCAGTTACACGACTCCCATCCATACTCATGTTTATATAGGCATATTACGCACATACAAGAGGCGATCTCGCCAGCCACCAGGCATTCATCACCGCCGCAGCCCGCCACTGCCTACTCCTGGGCTACCACCGCCACGACCGCGGCCACTGCACCCCCGACGAAGCCGAGAAGCGCCGGCAGCTCTTCTGGCACACGTACGTGTCCGAGCTCGGTCTCACGCTGCGCCTCGGCCGCGCGCCCGTCATCCAAGACTACGACGTCGATGCACCCCTGCCGGCCATGTCCCGCGACCCGCTCGAGGTGCCCTGGGACGAGTCACTGCGCGCCTTTGTCAAGTTCTCGCGCCTGCAGGGTCGCATATACAGGAAGTTGTACTCGCCGCGGGCGTCGAGCTACTCGGCGCAGGAGCGGCAGCGCAACGTCGCGGAGCTAGCCGAGGGCCTGCACCAGTGGTATGGCGAGTGGAAGCAGATTGACATGACAAAGGCGCACTACAGCTACGTCTTCCAGCGCATGTTTATGGCGCTGGACGTCATTTACTACTCGGTGCTTACGCTGCTGTATCGCGGTAGCACGGCGTCTAATTCACCGGCGGATATCTCGGAGGAGTGTTTTGTAGCGGCACGGCAGGGGCTTGAGGCACACTTGAGGATATTTCCCAATGCTGCGTCTCGTGGGAAAGAATCCGTTTCATACTACGGTGTTTGGTAAGTGTTCGATGGCTCAGGTCTGTTGATGCGGCACCAGTTGCTAACTTTGCGCCGCTTAGGATATTGATGTATTCCTCTTTCACGCCATTTGTCGTGACCTTTTTGCACTGCGTCGCAAACTCAGACAGCAATGACCTGATTCTTCTCGAAAAAGTGCTGCAGACGTTGGCTGAAATCGCCGAGTCGTACGAGCGCTCGCAGCGACAGTATGACCTCTGCAAGGCGCTGTACCGCATCGCAGAAGCGTTTCTCGAATCGAATGGAAATAATAGGGATGCCCAACTAGCTCCAGGGGACAAGACACTCAACTTACCACTGCAGATTACGGCCACGGATCAGTGGGGCGTGTTTGATACCATGATGGAAGGATGGGATGGACAGTATTTCGGGCAACAGTCTCTTATGCTTGACAATTGCTTGGATTGAAAGAGTGTTTGCAGGAGTGGAGCTGGCTCAACTTTTGCCTTGTATTAATACCTTACGCACTAATTAAATTACACAGCGAGCCATGATATAACGTCATATATTCAGCTAATATTGATCTCTATTCTTGAGCTAATTTCTTTGAAACTGGTGGAAAACGGCCGTGTCATATCATTCAGAAAGCTGTGAGGGTTCTGAAAAGACGATTACAAGTACGTCTTGTCGTTGGGAGTCGCGGGATACATGTCGGCTCCATAAGTCGAGTTGAGAGAAATGGCGCCAACCACGTCTCCAGACTCGAGGCGAATATGCGAATCAAAGACCAGGTCCTTGAGCTTGTCGCGCGAGACAAACAGCTCTCGCGAGCCACGGATCCAGTCACCGTATCCACCGTAGCCAGTGTGCTGGCCAAAGCACAGATTGATGCCATTGCCCTCGACGGTCATATCAGGCAGCTTACCGCTCCACTTGTGGCACCACGAGTTGGCGTGGTCGTGGCCGGAGAACAGACCCATGATACCGGGAGTCTTGGCAATGGCCTGCATAATCGGAACGTCCTGGAGACCGTACTTGCAGTTGGAGTCCCAATCCCTGGTGCCGTCGACGCACCAGCCCTGCGCCTGCGGGCTGGCATTCTCGTCATTGATGCCGGGCTGGCGGTTCGGGTGGACGCCGCTGTCCTGCAGCTTGACCATGGCGTACAGCGGAATATGCACGAAGCCCAGCGAGGGGATGATCTTCTTGTACTTGTTGCGCAGCTTGGCGTTGGTCTCCTCGAACCAGGTCACGACGCTGTCGTCGATCCAGTTGGGGTGGTGCACGGGGCGGCCCTTTTTGTCGCGCTTCTGGAAGTAGTACCCCCCGCGGCTGTCAAAGAACCACAGGAGCAGCTCGGGCTTGCACTTGCAGACGTCGGTGCAGTCGGCCGGGTACACGGGCAGGTAGTAGTTTGTGGTGCCCGCGCGCTCGCCCTGCACCATCTTCTTGGTGCGCGCGCCGGGGAAGAGGAGTTCGCGCTCCAGCAGCAGGTCGCCGTCCAGGTTGGGCTGGTGGTCGTGGTTGCCGTACGTCGAGCCCCAGGTGAGCCCGCGGTCGACAAAGGGCCGAACAATGGCGTCAATGTACTCGGTCGAGTTGTGCACCGAGGTGCTGTCGCCGTTGATCAGGTCGCCGTTGACAACGGCAAAGTCGGGCTTTTCAATGTCGAGGACCGTCTCGATGACGCTGACGCTCTTGCGGTCTTGCTTGGGGCCGCGGGGCGAGCTGGCGTCTGGGTTTTGTATTAGCAAACGCTTGGTGGTGGTGATGTGCAGTGGAAGGGGGTAGGTATTTTTCACTTACACATGCCCATGTGCGTGTCAGAAAAGACGGAGATGTGAAAGGTTCCATCTTCCTTGAACTGCAGCGGCTTGAGAGGCTTCTCAGCCTGTTCAACAGCAGCTTGGGTGCTGAGCCCAGTAGCGAGCGAAACGGCCAAGAATGCGGAGAGCATGGTGAAGTGAGCAGGTATTCTGGAAACGATTGCCTGTTGATCTCACAAGTCAACTGATAGCGAAGTGGAGGATGTTGCGCTCTACTTATACAAGACATCGTTCATGCTTCTCGGCACATCTGGGTTAGCCGAACGCCAGACGAGCCGACATCTTCGCTGCAGCAACCTGGGATGCCCCATGAACACCCAGTAGCATCCGATGCGACTGCAACGTGCTCATGCCCAAACTAGCAGGAGGCTAGGTAAATCGCTGGCTTCAAACGTGGTGGTTGGCAAGAAACTGCCCGGCAGTGGATGCGACAGCGCGGTCTCGGGGCCACAGGCTATAGTTAGCCGCGCTCACGGCCATGCAGATGCCGGGGGGTAGCTTCGGTGTGGTAAGGCGGCTACCTTTAGAATAGTACGAGTAGAGGCAGCCTTATTAACTTGCTCGGAGACATGAATGGGCTTGACGAGCGCACGTGGGATGCGAGTGTGGAGTGGTTGTGGTCAATTTGTCTGTATGCTGCCAAGCAATTGCTTGGCTGAACCCACAGCGCCAGCATGGAAGCGAGTTAGCTGGGGTTGGTGGGATGCAATGCAACCCACAGAGTAGCACTAGCGGCCACTGGCCTGGTTATAGCAGTGAGCCAAAATTTAACCTTCTTTGGTGCGTTTAGAGAGGCGCGGTTATTATGGAAAACATGGTGTCAAGGATTCTGGTGGCTGTATATGGGACGGCTTATAACGGCATGGCCGTGTCATGTATATGTCCCGAGTTTCTACGCCGTACTACACTCGTCTTTAGCTGTCCACGCCGCGCAGCAGAAACTCCCGTAAAACAAGCTAACGGTACTCGAGATCATAGGAAAATAATAAATTCGTAAAATAAAGACTTGGATATCTAACTAATTCTGCCACATGCATTCGCCCAGTCGCCCCGATATTATATAATAATTCATCATCAAGTTGCCCCGCAGCCTGATAGCCTGTCTATGACCTTTTCTTCATGCATCCCACGCCACGTGGGTGTAAAATCTAACTAACAAAATAAACTCTTCCATCTAGAAGATGGGAAGAATCGCCTTGTTATCATAGTCAACATTGTCGTCGCGAGACTCGACACGCGCAGTCTTTGTGCCAAAAACCGTGTCCCACAGCCGGGTCTGCTTGCCGTAGTTGTGGCTCTTCTTCCAGCCCGTGCGGTGGTGCAGGTCGTGGTCCTCAATCATGAGCTCGAGGTTGAAGAGCTTCATCAGCGGCGCAAACGTCAGGGGCGGCGATCCGCACACGCGCAGGCCGCTGTGGCCAAACAGCTCGATGAAGATGACGTACTCGTAGCAGATCCACGTCTCGTAGAAGCCCATTGGCATGCCCATGGCCTTGACGCTGTAAAACGCCAGCACGGGGATGACGACAATGTCAAAGAGCTCCTGCCAGCCGTCGGCGTACAGCGACAGCAGCGTGTTGGGGTGCTTGGTGAGGTGGTGGGTGCGGTGGAACTGCCACAGCCACGGCACGTCGTGCATCAGGCGGTGGTAGATGTAGAACCAAAAGTCGACCATGATGGGGTACATGCTCAGCTCTATAAACAGCCAGCCCAGATGGATCGAGTTCGGCAGCTTGTCGGCCTGGTAGGCGAGCACAATGGCCATGAGCGGCCGCGCCGTGCTCGTCATGAGGAGCGACGTCACCACCTCCCGCACCCGGATATCGGGCACGCCGTCGCGCGCGTGCTTGTCGCCGTCAAAGTAGCCGTAGATGTGGCCTATTCTGCGGATGATTTGGATTTCGCGGATCGCGGTAAAGTTGAGCCAGGCGCCGTAGAGGAAAAAAGCGGCGATCGGGCCCAGGTTGCGGCCGGTCCAGGTCACGTAGGCCTGGTGAATGACGATGGGGACGAGGGCGTAGGACATGACCCATTTGTGAATGAGCCATTGCGGCGCAAAGGGCACCTTTTCGTCTTTGGAGTGCACGGGCACCGGCTTGTCAAGTTCCACGGGGTGCACGTCGAGAATCTCAAAGAACCAGTGCCATATTGTCCAATCGCTCTTATCCGACCCGTGCCAGGTAGACTTGATGGAGTCTCTGGGGTTTTGCCTAACGGCAGACATTTTTTGCTTCGGTGGCCCTCGGGCAGTCTGTGATGGTTTCTGTGATGGTTTGCTGGCTTGCGTGTAGATGAGTGGTGATGGTGGCGAAGAGTTGGAGTCTAGTGTGCTCTTTAGTCTGAGGTTGGGTTGGGAGTTTGGTCTAGTCTTATACAATAGACGGCACCCCCGCCTTTGCCACCGCGATCTATCCAGGCACGGGCGGAAACTAACCACAGTAAGCTCTTTAGCTCCTACAGCACATGTGCTTCCATCGCTGACGTCGGATCACATGCCGATGACTTTAGCAGCTCCGGCAGATGGCTTCCCTTTCGCCCCAACGAAAACATTTACCCAAAGCGGTCGTCTCGACCAATGAGTTGCCTGTCTTGTTGAGGATCGGAGCCACGGACCAACCCTCTGCCGCCCCCAGCTCCGTATAAGCGCAATGACGCGTTTAAAACGTATAAGCCACGTCACGGAAAACGGAAAAAAAAAATTAGTAGGACAGGGGGGCTATAATCAGCTATGCAGTATACGCAACCCTGCAAGAGTCATCGTTGTACGCATGCTTTTCTTAATCATTTGCATCAGCGATTCGGCTTCATTCTCACAGGGCTGACGACGCCGCTCTTACATCCGAGGTAAGGTAAGCTGAGACAAGCGGGCTCGGATGATTAATCGAGAAACCTCAGTAGGGCCCCGCACCAACTACTCCGCACAATGACAGGCCAAGTGGGCTGCCCGACGAGGAGCTGTTGAAACGCTGCTGTGGCGCGTGTCGCGCCCTGAAGTCAGGCACAGGATCACTTTCTGCCTTATGCGTCCGAACCAGGGCCGAGATTGGAAAAAAAGGGCTGATGTTACAACAAGGTATGCTCTAGTTTACCCAACGCATTCTAATCACGTTCGTTGACTATTCCCGGGTTTTCTTCGTCCTCTCCTCCCTTTTGTCGCCATGCATGTGAAAATGTTTACAAGTGACATCATGAGCAAGCGACATGGAGCGGCACAGCACATCGTGTACGGGGGTTTCTGGCTGTCGTAATCTTTGCGCATCTGTTTTTTCATGTTCTTAAATGGACAGGCGTTAAGCGTGTCGTTATTTTCATCGTAGTATGTTCGGGGGTAGATGGCAAGGCTCGCGACCGTCTCCTTTCATCTTTTCATCAGCCGTGCCGTTTTGCACATGCCTTTTCAATGCTATGAAGCAGCTCAGTAGTGTTGAGACCTCGGCTGTTTTAATCAAATAATTAGAAAAAGTAATCACTGCTCTGAAAACCTAGCTCCGGCAGTTTCCAAGGGGCTCTGAGTGGTTGCTTCTGCCTTAGTTGCTGCGTGTCATTGGTCTTACAGCTCAGCCAAAGAGTCACGGCTTACGCAAGCAAAGCAGCATGAGTATTTGTACATAGTGGTAGAGAGGCAGCGAGGAAGGGGAAACATCAGCTTTACTATAACAGCCCAGGTGGGACAAAGCAGGGACTCCTTACTAGCCCGATAAACGGGGCCATGGCATCCACGGCGACAGCAGCCACCGGGGTACACCACCACACCCTTCCATCTGCACGACCATTGCCAAGCTCGTACTCCGGAGAGTATATCACCTTCAAGTGGAATACGGGGCTTGAGTCTTTTCTGTACGCCCGGCGTTCAATGCCGCGCATACCACGGCACCTTCTTGCCATTACGTACAGGGAGGCGACGCTCGATAGGAGCTGCCATCGAGTAGATCTTCATTTGTCGTATTATTATTATTTTCGTCGCTGTAAAAGAAATAAACACAGGAGCCGTAGGAGGGTCTTTCTCCAATGAGTAGCTCTTGTGATTCTTTGAGGCAAACGAGGCTGCAGCCCTGGGGTATATCTCGGTGGAACTCGGTGAAGAAGAGTGAGGCGCTCTCATCCATATGACACTTTTGAGAGGTTTATGTCTATCCACCGATCACTTCCTGATAAAACGCCATCAAGATAGATCTATACGCAAATGTATATAAGAGCTGGCAATACCACACCGAACCACATATAAGCTTGGCTACGCTCCTTCATTCAGATTTGATACTTCCGTTCACTGCAACTACTTTTCAGTCACAATGAGCCTAAAGGGAAAATCCTATGTTGTCACCGGCGGTGCGTCGGGCATCGGTAAGGCGACAGTGCAGAAGCTGCTGCAGCAATCTGCCACCGTCCATGCAGTTGACATTGCGTCGAAAATGCCCGACATTGACGAGGGCTCTGGCAAGCTCTACGCTTACATGGGCATTGACCTCAGCAATAGAAATGCAGTCTCAGCTGCGTTCAAGACCATGGGTGAGCGCAGCCAGACCCTCTTTGGCCTCGTGCACTGCGCAGCCATCTGGCGCTCCAACGACCTCCTGGCAGAGGACCTGAGCGAGGTGGACGAGCTGTGGAGGGTCAACGTGCTGGGGACGTGGATCACCGCCGTCGAGTTTTACAAGTACACGGCCAAGGCGCCCGAGGGGCTGAAGCCGCGCGACCCGGTCCCGACGACGGCCGCCGTGGTCACATTCTCCTCGCTCGCTGGCCGTCGGAGTTTCCCGGGCATGTCTGCCTACGTGACCACGAAGCATGCCACCATTGGCTTGACAAAGTCCATGGCACTGGAATGGGGCCCGCGAGGCATCAGAGTCAACTGCATTGCGCCGGGCACCGTATTGACACCAATGATTGCCGCCGTCGAAACCGGATCGACGCCCGTCCAGGCGGTGATGAAGCACGCCCTTGAACCGGAGGAGTTGGCGGATACGGCGCTCTACTTGCTTAGCGATGCATCCTCTGGTATTGTCGGGCAGGTGATTGATGTCAATGGTGGATGGATGTGATATGGGCGGGTAGACTACTTTGTCTTTTGCAGATAATTAAAGGCTACAGAATTTTCTGTAAAGTGCAATTAAATAGCAAATTCCTTATGATTTAGTGAAATGAAAATATTTGTGTCTAAGCGCGAGAGTAACTGTCCCAATTCTTCACTGTATCCATGCAAGCATCCCACCAGGACGGTAATCCTCCGAACCAGATAAGCGGCTCACGCTTCTTTCCAGGAACATTAGTTCCAACCCACCACGAGTCAGTCTCGCGATGCAGCAGCATCTCAAAAATTGCCAGTGTCTTTGCCCTCCATGTCTGAGCGGCCTCTTCAGATACTTCAACTGCGTCGATGTCCTTCTTCTTCGCCATCTCCACCATCTTGGAAACAAATTCTACCTGCAGCTCAATGAATGGCGGGCCATTAGCGAGAGATGTCGGAGCCTGGGGTCCGTATAGGAAGTAGGCGTTGGGCATGCCAGACACCATCATTCCCAAGTGCGTGGATATCCCGTCCTTCCACTTCTCCTGGAGCGTGGATCCGTTCTTGTCACGAATATTCATGTCAAACAAGCTGCCAGTGACAGAGTCGTATCCAGTAGCGACAATGACAACGTCCAAGTTGTGCATTGTGTTTTCACCATCACACTCGGTAATTATTCCGTCTGCCGTGAATTCTTTGATAGCGGATTTCTTCAGGTCGACAACCTTGACGCTGGGCTTGTCAATCATTTCATAATATTGGCTTTCCAGGATCGGCCGCTTCGTAGAAATCCACTGCTTCTGCTCCAGCGGGGCAAAAATATCTCGCTTGACAGGGTCCGTGATCCTCTCTCGAATCTTCTTCGCCCAAAACTGGTATGCCGCGGCGTTTGCCGTCTTATCGATGGTCGTGTCGATGTAGTTGCTCGCCAAAAACGAAAACCCGCCGCGGGCCCAGAGCCTCTCCCAGGCTCGCTCGCGCTGTTCCGGTGTCTCTTCGCTGAAACTCTGCGAGTTTCCGTTGTGCGGGTAACCCGTCTTGCTGCGGTACTTGGCATGGTGGAAGAGAGATTCGTAAAGGCCCTTGACACTTTCCGACTCTTGTACAGAAATGTCACGCTGGACCATGGGGAAGCAGGTTGGCGGAGTGCGCACAAACACGGTCAGGTCGCAGTCGGTGGTGCTGGCCAGCTCCTGCAGAATCTGCACGCCCGACGATCCTTGGCCAATAATGCCGACCTTTTTGCCCTTGAGATTAATATCCTCTGGCCACGCACATGGGTGAATGACTGGCCCTTTGAAGCTCTTCAGATTGGGGTAGTCTGGTATATATGCCTTATTCGTTGTTCCAGCTGCAAAAATGGCATAACGAGACTTGGCTTCCAAGCCCTTGTCGGACTTGAAATTCCACGTCTTGGACTGGTCATCGTACTTTGCCTCAATGATGCGGTGGTTGAATATGGCATCCTTTCGGAGGTCCAAGGACTTGGCAATGTGCGAAAAGTATGATCGAAGCTCCTTGTCAGAGGGGAAGCGCTGGGTGAAATCGAAGCCGTCGCTGGCTGCCGCCAAACTCAGTTGATACGCGGGCGTCTCCGAGTCGACCCGTGCACCGGGGTATCTGTTAAAATGCCAGACGCCACCAAAGTCGCCTCCGGCTTCTATAATCTTTGCCGAGTACCCCTGGAGACGAAGTTCGTGCAAGGCGTAGCAGCCACCAAAGCCGGCGCCAACAATGATGAAATCGGCTACTACAGGCTCGGTGGCGCCATTTGTGACTGCGCTCGGCATTTTGAATATTGTCTTGGAAGCAAACGATGGGTAAAAAGTTGTAATGGAATGCCAATGTAGCCGGCACGGCGTAGCAAGGGCAGTATTAATACGTTCTGTTCCAAGATTTGCTATGCACGGTGATCTATGCAAAGTTAACCCCATCCCCACAGAAGCGCATCAGCAACACAAGTCGACGCCACGGCGCCAAAAAAATGCCGGGCATCGCGTCCGGCACTTGTAGCTCTCTCCACCCAATGTCCGCTCGCCGCGCTGAATCAAAGAGTGTAGCTGATGGAGAACAACGGGCGGAACGGCAGTAGAACCCTTACCCAAACACCGGATGGCCCCGGACAAACCCCAGCAAGCCACGAGCAAGGATTGCCAATTCGGGCCACCGCACGTTTCCGCCCCGCGCACCCCGCGCACAAGTGCGGCGCCGTAATTCCGCACGAGTACTAGGTAGTTCGGACCATCGGATGCTAAAGTCACAGTCGCAGTCCGGGTAGGGGCCGTTGCTGTTGCCTGCTGTTGCCGCTGTACGTTATTTTCCATAATAGATTTAGTGAGATGATTCTTCTATACAGTACCTATTACGCGTCACTATTGGAATGTAGCGGACTCCGAGTTAAGCCCAAGGTCCGAAGCTGCCGCCATTGACAGCTGAGCAAAAGGTACGCGGAAGTCGCGCGCGCGTGTAAGATGGCATGTTGCTCGTCATCAGCGGTGTCGCACTGCACTTGCGGTACGCCTTGCATGAAATTTGACGCCATGCACCACTTGCCTAGGCAGATAGGGAAAATGCCCCTTGTCGCAACGAGGACGAAAATGTGGCCGTCGTATACGTCTCATAGCCGGCGGGGATACGCCACTAGTTACGAGTAGTTCTTCAACAACTACTGGGCTCTTGTGCGGGGCGAAACGAGGCTAACCAGCATTTAGATCGGATTGGTGGGTTCGCCGCAGCTCGTGCTGACTTGGCAGGTTCTTAAGGCGCAAGGAGAACACTGCGTTTCGAACAGCTCTTCGGAAAAGAGGTATTTGTTGGGTATAACCATATATATTCGCGGTTTCCCATCCCTTGCAGTTTGACTTTGTCAGGGCCTTCTGCCATCTAGCTAGCCTCACCCTCTCGCGCTTTCTCGCTTTCGCCAGCCGAACGCACTTCACGTCGTTGCCCTTTACCCACCCAACACTTTTGACAACATATCCCTTTAACATCTCAATTCACTACAATGGTACTTGAATTGGACAAGGAAATTGCCGCGGCGGTTGCGCAGCTCGGGGACATGTCCAAATTCCCCAAGCCGGCCGTTCATGACATCGAAGGTCGACGACAGCTGCTTGCCGGTCTCGTCAACCCGAACGCCGACTCCGCCAACGAGAACGTGCTGGAGGAAACCATACTGGCCACCGCCGAAGATGGGCACGAGGTCCCCGTCCTGCGATTCAAAGTCAAAGGCGGCGGCTCATCGGATGCCCCTGGGCCGGCCGTTCTGCACATGCACGGCGGCGGCTATATTGCTTTGCGCGCATCCATCAATAACGTCGGCAACCGCGCGTACGCGCTTGAATCTGGTGTGCAAGTCTTTTCGGTGGATTACAGGCTCGCGCCGGAGCACCCATACCCGACCGGGCTCGAGGACTGCTGGGCAGCTCTTCAGCACATCATTTCCAACGCCAAGGACTTGGGTGTCGACGTCGCCCGCATCGGTGTCATGGGCGAGAGCGCCGGCGGAGGTCTTGCTGCTGCCATGACGCTTCTTGCGCGAGACCGAAACCTGTCCCCGCCCCTTGCGCGGCAGATTCTCGTCTTCCCCATGCTGGACGACCGAAACAAGGAGGTTGTTCCAGAGGGCATGTTTTCCGTTTGGAACCACGACGATACCCTCACTGGGTGGACAGCTTACCTGGGATCCAAGGCCGGCGGCCCGGATGTACCGGCTACGGCCGCCCCCGCCAGAGTTTCTGACGTCGCAGGCTTGCCGCCTTTGTTTTTGGAGGTTGGTCAGATGGACCACTTCATGAAAGAGGACTATGCGTATGTGCAAAAGTTCATTGACGCCGGTATTGAGGTCGAATTTCACGTGTATCCCGGCATGCCCCACGGCTGGAGTATTTTCGGTCCGGGACATCGTGTAACGATTGCCTCACAAGCGAGCAAAATCAATCAGCTTAAACGCCTCTAAGTTGGACAATCAGGAATGTGTTTTCCATAGAAATGATAGGCGCTCTTGTGAATCAGTATATTTGACATTGTGTTTTCGTTTTGTTTCATTCAATCTCACCAATTCTTCTGAACTAGATTTCATTTTACTTCGTCAACTATTGCTACATGGTATCACGTGCCGTCCAATTGTCAGTTTCCTTGCGTCCGTTCTGTTTCTACAGGTTGTTCATTCTGACGCTGCCGTTGGACGCCGAATCCCGACCCCGCTCATCCCACTTGACGCCTCGCGAGGAGTGCTGCTGGCGCAGAGCACTCATTCGCTGCTGCTTGCGGCGGTAGACGAGGAAGCCGACGACGCCAAGTGCGGCAACGCCAGCCAATGATCCAATGACGATACCAGCAATTGCACCGCCCGATAGACCAGACTTGCCCTTTGAGGCGGAAGGAGTCGACGTAGCGGAACTCTCGCTGCCGCTGCCAGTCTTGTCGCCCCCTTTGGAACCTCCCTCGTTCTCGTCCTCAGACGGCTGGGTGGCGTTGAAGCAGGGAATGCGCGTCTGGAAGTTGGCTAGCTCGACAAATGTAATATCTGCGCAGGCGTAAAACGTCTGGTTCTCCGGCTTGTCCCAGTCCGCAATGTATTTGACTTGCAGCGTAGCATTGGCGCCGGCCTTTACGGAATCCGCTGCATCGTCAATAGAAACGCAGGTGTGGCCCAAGTCCAACTCACGGAACTTCTCCATGTCAATGAGGTTCTTAAAGTCCGAGTTGGACTGCGGGTCTGTGCAAGCATCGTTAGTAAAACCGTACTACTGGTGACAAGTACATTAGAACAACCGATCAAACGTACCTGCTAAATACGAGATTGCCAGTTCAATGTCGTACGACTCATCTTGGGCGACAAGGGCTACTTTTCCGTTCTCTATTCCAACAGTTAGATAGGTTGTGGTTATTCACCGAATCCGCGTAACGTACGAAGAGGAAACTCGGTGCGGTTTCCTACACCTGCGATAGAACCGCAAGGAGAGGTGTTGTCGGCGGCGGCGGACCACACTCTGTCAGGCGGCCACATGAAGGCGGCAGGGCCCATACCCTCTGTAGCACCTTCAGGAATTCCATCAGCGGTAATGGTATTGGCAAAGGCCAATGCCAATCCGAAAACCGCAGATGCCATGCGAGCCATTGTGAGGTCTTTTGCAAAAGTGCGAGGAAGAGGCAAGGGTAAATAGTGACAGGAGTTCTCAGATAGCAAAGTGATCTACACAAAACACACCTTATTTTCTAAAAGGTGAAGGGGTTGAGGGCCTTTATGCGCTTTAGTAGGACGGCGCCTTCCGTCGCAGCAAACACTTCCCCTCACCAGCCTCTGCATTATCACCTGCCAAACAGTTAGGTGCGCCGGCTTATTCCCCCGAGTTATGGATACAGCCAAGACAAACTCGCGTGCGCTGGGGAGTCAAGAATCCACATAGCTCTGTATCCCCGAGCGAGGTCCGAGTATTCAACGGGCAGGGAAACATAGGCAGGGTAACGTGGGTGGGCGGCCAAAAAGAGCACAGTGACAGGAAACGCCGATCCCGGCTCAATCCAGCCTCGTAGCTGAAAACTTTTGCCAAGCGTGTGTGCGCAGAACGGTGGTACCATTGCTACGAAGGTGTGAAGAGGTGAGGTATTATCAGATGATCTGATTAGATGGAAGGCACAAAGGCCCATATGATTAGATGGGTGGGCTTGCGGCCATTGGCCCTCGTTTTCTCAGCTCCACCCATGATGGCGCATTGAGCATCCACGGCCAGGGTCTGGATGCAGTGGGCTTGCCTACACGGCCGTGCCGCTTTTCGGTGAGGCAATTTTGCACCCGCAAGGCTGTATTTCCCATCCATGAATGTCTTTAAACATGGTAATTCGGATCAGTTCCGGTCGGGTGTCTCCGTTGTGACGATCGTCCACGTTCGCTGTCGCAACCATCAGGCAACTGTCTTCTGACAGCTTTTAATTCTTCGGGCCGCCGAAAGACGCTAGCAAGTGTCCAAAGGTATCCATCTACCGTTACACCGGCTGGAGGTTGGCCAAGCTAAACCCCCTCTTCTTTCCTTGGTAAAGCGGCATGTCACATCCTGCACGCGACCAACCAATAAAGCTCCATAGCGTCCACACCTGGACGGAGCTCTATGCCATTCTCACGACGCCACAATATATGCAAGCCTGAACTAAAATATGACGGAGCAAACCAGCCTCCTCTCCGGGTCACCGCTAAGTCCCTAATGGCGTGGTTAGCCGGCTGCCGGATACGCTTGCAAGTGGTTCCTTCTCAACGGTTCCCTGCTTCCAATTTGCCGAATTGCGGCGGTGCTCGGTTTCCGATGCTTCTGCAGCAGTAGCAGGGTATCCAGGCAATGATTCAGATGTTTTGCCTTGACGAAACCCACACTTGCCCAATAATACCAACTGTTCAATCTCCCAGAATAGCCCATCCGGTTCCAGCCCTTCCTAACAGGGAAACACTCGCCTGTTTCGTTTACATTATAAGTAAGCTTCCCCTCTCGAGTGATTCTAGGTGTCCCTTTCCGCAACAGAATCTCCAAATAAAAGACAATCCCTTTGTCCAATTGTATACTAGCTTCGTCGCTCGTTCAATCTGCGCCACACCTTTTTCAAAGATGCACTTCACCACCACCCTCGTCGCAATTGGCTCCATTGCCTCCGTGGCAACGGCCGCCGCCACTCCGGGCTTTGAATTCCCTGATGCTGTTCCCATGAACAAGCGTCAGGCAGATGACCCTTCATACAACTGCCATGCCAGCTGCGGTTCGTATCCTCCTCCTGCCTCCAATTCTATACAGCTGTCTAATTGTCACAGGATATGCCATCAAGGACTCCCGAAACGAAGGCTACTGCAAGAACGAAAAGTGGCTGGGCCTTCTCAAGGACTGCCTCGACTGTGCCCTCAAGTACGAGATCTGGCAGTGGTACGGCGACAAAGTCGGCGCTGCTGCCAAGGCTTGCGGCCTTGATGCCACTCCCGTTGACCCCAACGCGGGAGGCGACTCTACTTCCGAGGCTCCCCAGCCTCAGACAAGCGCTCCCGGCGGCCAGCCAACTGAGAAGCGCACTGACAAGCCGGCTCCTGAGCCGACTACCTCTGCCCATGAGGGTGGCAACACTCAAGCCCACACTGACGCCAACACCGGCGCCCATACCACCCCTGTTGCTTCTACTCCTGGTGCTGTTGAAACTGACAAGCCTGCGCACACCACCGCCGCTCCTAAGCCTACCGGCGGACATGGCGCCAACTCTGTAAGTCTTCTTGTCATCGAGGTACGGCTAAAGCCACGCTCAACTAACTAACAAATCCAAGACTGAGTCTGCCGCACCAACTGTCCCCACTGGTGCCGCCGCTGGCATTCAGCAGCCCGTTGCTCTGGCTCTCGGTGCTGTTGTTGTCTTCGCCGCCAATCTCATGTAATATATTTCACTGCCAGCATGTAACTTGTTGCGGCAATAAGCCGTTGGTTCGTATATATAATTCTCATGGCTCCTATATTAGAATAGCAAACGCCAGACACCTTAATATTACTATGAGTCGCTTGCACTTATTTCAAACCCATCCCGCCAAATGCTCTATCTAAAGCTGCACCTTCATCCGTATCGGCGTCCGGCTGCCCAGCCTTTCCAGCGTCCGTTGCGGATGTTTGAGCTCCGCTCTGTGCTGGCGCAGCAGTTCTCTCTGGTTCGAGAAGACGAGCATCGCTATCAAGCCAACCTGGTGCTAACTTTCGCTTCTCGGCTAAATCGCGCTCCTTGATGTGTTCCTCAAACTCCCTTAGTTCCTTTTCCGCGTCTGTTTGCATCTTGGCGACGTGCGCTTTTAGAGCTTTGCAGGATGCAATAATGTCGTCGGGATGAGCCGCGTGTCCAGACCCTGAAACCACATATCGTGGCTTTGGTTGGCCTGAAGGGTCATCGGATGCGGTGGGAATTCCGAGCGCGGAGGGCGGGATATTGGATGGCATCGTCTTGTAGTTGTAGGAGAGGGTAGGCGCCGTCGGCAAGGACACAAATGGCGAGACTGTTAGAGGCACCTGCTCTAACAGTGAATTTGGCCCTAAAATCCGATTAGTAAATAACTAAACTCCCTGGAAGGCGGGCTCGCAAACTCACGATGGTGGTTCATTGTGATGTGCGGAGGTAGGGTCGAGAATCGCGCAGTGTTTGGCGTGTTATGCGGTGGGTGCCGCCGATTATGGTGGGCTTTTCAGCTCGCTATAGAGAGGCTACCGTATCTGAAACAAATTAGAGTGTTGTTTGGCGCGAAATGGCGTTTCTAGGAGCTCTTCTGTCGTAATGGGCGCTGTTGTATGGTTGAGAAACGATGGGACTGCCAGGTCCTCCGCTGCCTTCGTCATCGCCCCACCCTTGCGACCTCGATAAACTGCGATAAGAAAAGGCTCCCCGCGATCGTCGCGACCCTGCAAAAGCTTCCACTTTCCACGTCGCAACAGCTGTCCAGAGCCATCCTTTTCTCACAATCTCACCCCGTGGCCCTCGCAATGGTCGCTACCACCATCCGCACGGCCCCGGCCGCCAGCGACTACATCCCTATCTCAGAGTACCAGTCGCAGACGCCCGAGTCGTTTGTCGACGGCAAAGCTGTGCTGCACCACCACATTGTCGGCGCGAAGGCTTCAATCCCGAAAGATCAGGCCGGCAGCCTGGCGATTTTCCCATCAGAAGCTGCGCAGACCGAGAATGGAACCGGTGAACATGTCATTGAGCAAGATGTGGACGTTTTTGTGATCTCTGAGTATGCACTTGCGCCACCACCGCATTTGAAGTAATGCTAACCATGGCTATTTGGCGCAGGAACTTTACGATATTCAGCAGCAAGGCTGAAGTAGGCGTCTCGATCCCGTACCCGTCGATATCCATCCACGCGATTAAGCAGATCACACCCGCCTCGGAAGGCAGCCCTTCGGCTCAAGCGGTATGGATGCAGCTGGACTTTGCAGATGGTGGCGCCGGGGATGACGACTTTCAAACCATCGAGTTGACAATCACCCCTCCTGTTGCTGCTTCCGATGATGCCGATGCAGCGAGCACTGCCTCTAAGCTATACGAAGCGATTGCTACCTGCTCAAACCTCCACCCGGACCCTGCCAATGGCGAAGAAGAGGATGAAGAGGGCAACTACGACCGAATTGTCTTTGAAGGGGAAGCTGAGCACGAAGCCGTCGAGGGTTTTACAGGTGTGATGAGGGGTGCTACTGATGGTGGCCTCCCGCCACCCATGCCTGGAAGCGGCGGATGGATCACCGCGGAGAATGTCAACGAGTATTTTGATGAAGAAGGCAACTGGATCGGGCCGGGCGCAGCTGATGATGGTGAGCCAGAAGAGCTCGGCGAGGGTGCTGGTAGGGTACGTGTGAGAGATGAGGTTGAAAATGACGGCACGAACGGCCACAGCCAGGAGGACGACGCTGAAAACAAGCGGCCTAGAATCGACTAGATGCTGCCTGGGCGATATACGGCGTTATGGGTAAGGTGTGCAAAAGCAATGTACCGATGGTTAGGGAACGCGCATCAATCGACACTAAAAGAACAATAAATGGTTTTGAAAGAAATTTTGTATCCATTATAAAAAGAATATACAATGAAATGGCTAATGCGCTGTGCGATGCAGATAGATATTCCTGTCTCTTCCTCCGTTCTACTATATATGACAAGAGGAGGGTATGGCCAGAGCCACATTATGAATTACAACAAGATATGGGATTGCCCAGGTGAAGTTGGGCAAGGTGATGAAGATGTGCACGCTGCTGGTGACTGTCCAGCATGCGGTTGGAAAACGATTGATCACAGCATTCGCAGCGTTTTCTTGTGAGTCTCCCGGTCGGGCGAAGGAATCAGGAAACCGTCCTTGTCATACATGCCGAGGCTATCAGCGCTTGTGCGCTTGTCCTCAGTACGACGTTCACGCGCAACAATGTCGCTCACGAGGGTGCGGACGGCCTTTCGCGGCGGCTGAGACAAAGGCTGCATTGTCGGCACTGGAGCCGCATCTCTGGCCTGGTTAGCCCCGCGAGGCGAATCCCGGAGCCCAGGCGAGCCCTCTGAGCGCGAGGTGCGACGGACAGGCACTCCCTCGTTTTCCTTTCCTTGGTCCGCGACAGCGGCGACAGCCTTGGGCGAGTCGGCCTTGTTCTGTCGCAGCAAGCCAAGATTGCGGCGCGGGTTCTTAGGCTGCACGTACGGCTGGCCCGTAGAATGCGACTTTGCGTGCGCCCCCTTGGAAATATTGAGGTAGTGCTTGCTGCCCATCTGCACAGGCTTCCTCGTGGCCTTGAGCGACGGCATCCGGCCATCTGCCAGGTCCGGCAGGCCAGGCGAGTCCCTCTCGCCCATGACGGTGGACAGGGACGTGTTGCTAAACGTGCTCACGATGCTGTTCATGCGGCGCAGCTCAGCGACGCTGTTGCCCACAGAGAGGGCCTTGAAAGAGCGCGTAGTAGCCATGCGCGCGAGGTCTCCTCCGCTTCCGACTTCGGCTGCGTATATGGAGCTGGAGTTGGAAGATTTGCGGGCGGCGCTCTTTGGCGGTGGTGAGAGCGGCGTGCGCAGAATCGAGCCGTCTGGGGCGGTGATGTGTGGCACGTGTGGGCGGCCGCGCTTGGGCGAGGCATTGCGCAGCATCATGGAGATGACGTCGTAGTCGCTGTATGGCGAAGACGATGCGTCCGAAGCTTGGCCGTCTCTCGTCGGTGTCATGGGGCTTGCGGGCGGGGAGTGGTCGCCATTTCGCGAAGCCCGGCAAGAGTCAGTCTTGGCATGGTCGCTAGGGGGAGAGTATGTCTTGGGCGTAGCATCGCCGCTGAGGTCGGAGACGTCAGAGTCGTGGACAGATAGCGTCTCAAAGCTGGAGCCGGAGGAGTCCGTCGCGATCATCATGTGGGTGACCTCGGCCGTGCCGCTCTTTGGCCGGACGTGCTCAGAGCCTCGGGGCGTTGGCGGCTGCAGCACAACGGAGAAGGTCTTTGCATCCTGCGCAACGTTATCGGCAGTGTGAGCTGACAGCCTCTGCATTGTCAAAGGGTGGTAGAGCGAAGGCATGGTGCTCTTGTCGACATGTCGAGAAAGCGTATCAGAACTAATCGTCATGGTGCGCCTGAGCGCCTTTTGCCCGCCGGTATGCGATTCGCTCTCCCAAGTCTTCCGGTTCGAGCCATTGCGCTCAACAAAGGGATCGTTGTACTCGTTTCTCAGCGTTGGGAGATCAACCTCGTCATCACCGACACTGTACAGAGTAGACAGGCTGCTCGACGCATCACTGTCGTTTGAACGCCGCCTCTGCGATCGCTGTGGGCTGCGCTGTGGGCTTCTCGACGGGCTCTGCTGCGGCGTATGGCTCTCCGGGCTTGGGGCAGTAAGCTGCAGAATCTGGTCATCACCGGGAAGCCACTCTCGGCCTCTGAGGCGGCTCGGACTGCCCATGCCGCCAGGCAGCTGCAGTTCCTCGGTCGCGTGTGCAATGAGGCTGTCTGCAGCACTGTTGATCGAAGTCGCAGAGTCCTCACGGTTCTTGGACCACGAATTGGAGGCGCTCAGCCCGCCGCTCCTCTTTGCCGGGCTGCCACCATATCTTCCGCGGACCGACCCTTGCGATGAAGATGTCCGCATGCTGCGTCGCCCAGGTGTGCCGTTGCTCTTTGAGGGGGAAACCTGGGGCGTCTTATTGGGTGATCTGCTGCGGCCATCCCGCAGTCTCTGTTCCGTTGATCGCAGAATATCTCGCAGATCAGCTTCTGTGGTATTTGCGCGCTTCAAGTATGCGGCCGCAGGCTGTCGCATCTGGCCCTGAGACTTGTCCTTTTGCATGCCGTAAAGGTGCGGAGGCGGTGGTGGCGGTTGTGACTGCGCAAGGCCAACATCGTGCATGTCTTTCTCATCTTGCTGTCGCAGCGCAGCCATTTCCGGCCGCGGCAGCAAATCCTCGTCAATCACACCGCGCTCCGCCTCATCCAAGTTTGGCAATGTCGGCACAGGTCCGATCCAGCTATCCCTCGTCACCCACCCGTCCTGGGCGCCCTTGTTGACGGTTGGGCCGTGCAGAGAGTCATCGTCCAGCCAGTTCCTTGACCGACGGTAGTATGATCGGGACGGGTTGAATAGCCGAAAGGTGCTATAAGAGGGCAGCGGCGGGAGGACGGGAACAGAGGGGATGCGCTTGAGAGACATTCGGCTCGAGAATCGGCTGGAGAAGCTGCTTGAGAGCTTCGCCTCGGATGGCGTAGCGTGCAGGCGGCGCTTCGTGAGTCTCGTCGTAGACATGGACGGCTTGAGAGACAGAAACGCCGTCAGGCCAGAGGCTTCGTACGGCAGCGGCGCCACGGTCCTCGTAACTGTAATCGGCGAGTCCCTCCTCTGAATCCTCCAGGCGAGCGCGAAACCAAGTCCAATAAAAAGAGAGGCACCTCCGCAGAGAGTAATGGCAATAAGCCATCCGAGCCCCAACGTCGCAGCGCCGCTTCGGGGCTCAAGGCTCCTCGCCGTGAGCGTATCCTTGTCCATCATGGAGCGTTGGCAGAGGTTGTCCTCATTTGCCTACTACTCCAACAAGACCAAGGGTGACTGCACCTAGAGATTGCAAAACCAAGTCCCAATAGCAATACCCCTGAGTCACCTCTGTCCTGTGTAAGTGCGAATATCTCGATATGTAGCGACGGACCGTTCGTTGGTGTTTTGGCGACTCGCGACACAGGCTCGGAGTATCAAGATAGTAATGAGGGTTTCCTTTCCTCCGGCACCCAGATCCAATTTTGTTGACTTTCCGTAAACAATGTCCACGTTTGATGACTTGTTAGTGGGCAAATGTCCTGAGGAATGTGTTGCCAGGTGTGACGCATTCCAACACAGCGACGATGCGAGGGGCCTCATTTGCCCAACCAAGGCAGACTTGGCCAGAAAAGGAAATTCGGTTTACAAAGTTCAAAATACATTTTCGACTAAATTACGGCAATGGTCTTTGGTCGCGTTCTAAATAGGGACGTTCACGCCAGCGCTGACGGGCCAGTCTGTTTTTATGGAAGTGCGCCTCGTAGCCTCATCACAAGTACCTGGTAGTGAGTGGACTGGCCGACTTGAACCAAGCGCAGGCAAGAAATAATACAAGTCACGTTAGGGCACGCAAAAAGTGGCTGCTCGTGGTTCATAAATCCTAGTTATCAAAGAATTGCACAATCAAGTATCTTTGCACCTATGAAAAGAAATGAAAAAAAGATGAAACTGAAAATGAAAGCTTCAAGACAGAAAGTTGTTCAATCATGCCACTCGAAAGCCATCCCAATATCTGGAACCTGTCCAGATGTCAAAAATCCCCGAACAAAACAAATCGCAGCCAATTTTTCAAGAGTTGTTAAGTAGTCCTCCACTCTCTACAAAGCTAAACACTTCTGCGTGCGTGGCCACGCAGATGAGCGTGACGCTTCCTGTTGGCAGGTGCAGTCACCGTAGCCGTCGCGTCAACCGTCTCCGTAACGTACACAAGCTGCTCTTCCCAGAAAACCTTGGTGACAATGTTGCCGTTGGTGATGTACTGTGTGCTATAGAAGCTTGGTTCAGGAGCCTGAGCGCTGGGGGCTTCGGTAGTATCGGCAGCGGCAGCAGCAGCTGCAATCGGAGCGGACGGGGCTGACTCAGGGGTAGGTGCAGGGGACGAAGCATCACCTCCCTTGGAAGTCTCCTTGAATACCTGGCCAGGGAGGGGTCGCGCAGAGTCCGTCGGCAACTCTCCGGGAGTATAAGCAAGCGTGGGCTTCTCTGCCTGGGTAGGAGCGGGATCCTCGGGCTGCGATTCTTCGCCACCGCCAAGGGTAATCTTGACATTGCCAGGAAGCTGCAAAGCAGGTCCAAGGACGTTCTCAAGCTGAAGAATCTTGGGAGTGGGCTTATCAAGCTTGCAAGACGTGGCCTCCTGCTGGCTAATAACGTCAAACAGCGGGCAGTCCTCAATGCGTCCAGAGGGGTTTGTGCAAGTGTTAACCGCCTGCTGGAGGAAGTCTCGGTCCCAGCCCATCATGAAATCGCCATGGTAGCCGAATCCTGTCATGTGGCGTTAGATCGCTGCGCGATGAATGAACGTAGATGGATTTTACTTACCAGTAGGGTCACCGTTAGCCATGACAAAGCGGCCATTGCGGTTCTTGTAGGCGTTGGTGTCCCAGATTACCTCATACATAAGGGAAGGCAGACGCGTTTCAAAGCCCTCGGGGCAAGTGCCAGTCATGACGAGGTCTGGGAAGGCAACGTGATCTTTGTGGTTTGCGCTGTCGGTATCCTTTCCGTTCCAGCAGGATGGGAACATCAACTCAATACGAACGCCATCCTTGCAGTTCTTGTCGAGGTAAGCCTTGTCAGGCAGGTAGTGGCGGTATAATGTACCCTCAGGCGCCTTGTCATAGTTCAGGCAGTTGAAACCGATAGCGCGCTGCTCCAAGATCGATTGCTCTGTTTGGCCCATAGAAGCCCACATGGACTTGTCGGGGTCAGGCTGGCTAGGGTCTCCAGCGGTATAGCTGCGACGACTTGTATCACCAGAAATCATCATGAAGTTGTCGGGGAAGGCTGTAATATCATCGCCATACAGCAGGTAGTACCTGTGGTCTCAGATTAGTTTGGCTCCCTCCATCAGGCAGTTTTCGACGTCACGTACGCAAGCATGCCACCAACTTGGTTGACCAGCTCAAACTTGCCAGTGTCATGGTCTTCGAAGTACATGGCCGGAGTCCAGTAGCTGGACTTGTCCTGGCTGACACGGCAACTCGTGCAGTCACCGCCCTGGAGGCCTGCAGAGTCGACATTTTCGGAGAATCCTAATCACGGTGAGCAACCTGAGCTCTTAAAACGAGCCGCGCAACGGAAACGTACCCGACGATCCGTGGATGGAGTGGGCGTGGGTTGAAAGTTTGCCAGGGTCCACGATGGGGTCAAGGCGAGCAACGTCAAGGCGGCCAGGGCATTCCATACGCCAAAAGGCGTTAGCGCCACTGGCCAGGCCCAGAGCAAGGGGAACAAAAGACTTGAACATGATGGAAGCTATCCAAAGTTCAAGAGACTGTGCTGAATAGGCAGGTAGTGAAAATGAGCGGACGACGCAAAGTAGCTGTCTAAGGAAAGGAGCGTGTTAGTGAAATGACTTCCACAGCCGACTGATGAATGAAGTTCTGAGGCGGAAAATGGAACGGCAGGATAACGACAATGGAAAAAGAGACGTCAGAGAAGCGCGGAGCGAATGCGTGACCGTGCGTTGCCAGCTGTCTGCCAGCTGGCAAGACAAACCGTGGAGTTGATGGGCAAGTGACCATGACTGCCAATATTCAAAGCCGAACGCTCGCATGAAACGCGACTCTCAAACGATGTTGCCGGCACGGAGACGGCACGTTAACGAGTTATCGCGCCGTCGCCCACAGATATTCTCTAGAGCAAGCAGCCTTTATTCTAGGGCTCATCTCTTTGTCCACTCGTCGTCCACTCGTCGTCCATCGTGCGCGCAAGAGTGATAGGTATGGTGATAAAGGTCAAGAACAGAATAGAAATAACGACTTACAAAGCCCCTGTCGTCGTCCAAACGTTGATAATTCGAGGGCGGTTTACAAAGAGACAGGATCGGAAGCCAGTCTCTAGGTGATTTGCAAGAAGTAGAATATGCAGTCGTTGGTCGGTGGTGCGGTGCTACCAAAGAGATCGCGGGTCCAACCTCCTGTGCTAAGACTCGAGAATTCCAGTGCCGGGCACAGTTGCTGCGTCAGCCACACGTTAGTTTCTTTCGCGACTCGGACCGCGTAAAGGCTGCTCGGCCCAATTAATTGGCTACGTCAGCTGAAATGCTGATTTTCGGGTAGCCAGCAACTGGGCTGTCGCTTTGTTGGATACCTGTACGTACTCGGATATCGGATCACACGTCAGGCAGACGATCAGGTCGTAGATTCGCAAAACGCTGGTGTATAATCCAAATCACCCAAAAGAAAGAGAAAATGAGACTGCGATAATGTGTCAAATGTTAAAACACGCACTTTTGGTACTTGATAGGGTTGAAATGTTTGCTGCCTCGCAGAAAGCTCATCGGCCCTGCACACTGGTCGACGTGATACTGGCACCACTTGGAAACGCAAAGAAGCGAAAGTGCTGCCGTCTTTTCCAGCTGGAGCACGATTGCGAAAGTGAGAACACCGTCGCGTGGATACACGAGCAAAAGCAAGGTCGATGTGATGAGTTTTCGAGTGGCGAAACGAGAGACTTACCGTTTAGCGCAGGGAAACTGCAATAGAAAACGAAATGGTCGATCAATGAAAACCGGAAAGGAGTGTATTGGCCGGAAGGACCAGAAAGTCTAAAGCAAATATTCAAAGGAGCGTGTATGAAGCAAAAAGAGCGATCAGACGTCGAACAATAGTCGCACGACGAAGGAAGAATGAGAAAGAATGTGAGCGTGATGGGATGGGGAAGGGAGGGCAGAAGGGCAAAGGGCGAATGGGTCGTGTAATCGGTCCTCACGGCGAGATGAGGGAGGAGATCAGGGTGGAGTGGACGTTCATTCCCGTTTACGGCTACGACGGCAGTGGGAGGCAAATGCCTGCTATTCTTGGCACGGTACCTTGCATAATACTATGGTACAAGGCTACGAGGGGCGCACAATTGCACAAAGCCCTCTGGGGTAGGTCATCACGGGGGAGTGCGAGTAGGAATGGGAGTGGGAGTCAGTCGGGTCTTGTGAGCGCATGCTGAATCCCAGAACCAGGAACAGAAGTGCAGAGGAAAAGCAAGCGCCAGGGCCGGCCAGGGCTCAACGAATATTAGCGCGGTTCCAAGGGACATCGGACATGGCAAAACTGGCCAAGGGGAGGTCGTTGGTACCTGGACATCGGTGCAGCCTGCCAAGCCCGTGGCGGTACACGAAACTTTGATGAAAGGGGTGCCTCCAAGTCAAAAAGGAGATCTGAAGCCAGGGGCAACAGGGGGGGTTGGTGCCACGGCACATGCGCTGTTCTGAATTGATTGGCACGCTGGCTTGCCATTCGCCGGCATGAGAATGGCGGGTGTGGGGCTGGCGTTTGGCGGCTCTGCCTCTGCCCTGCTTGCATGACGGTAGCGGCTGTTGCTGGAATGGAATGTCCTGCGTCCGCCGGATGCCTCTCAGAGAATGGGGGATTCTTTGTTGGATTCCACGCTACTGGTACACCTTCTTGTGGAGTGCATAGAAGTTGTAGTAGTGCCAAACTCCATTGACAGGTCACCATTGAAGATGCGAGCGGCATTTCGTACTCCGTACGGTGCTTCGCGTTACATAATTGCGACAGACGCCGATGCTGTTCAGACGCGGACAAAGACGCAAACGCACGCATCACCAAAGGGTGAAACTGGAGCCAATGAGTTGTGCCTATTGCACAATGCACAATGCACAAACAATGCAGAGAGCGCTCGTAAGGCGCCCAACATTCGACCGCAAACAGCCATGGGTCGAGGCGTTCGAGGTGCCCAGGGTCCACGGTGGCCATTGTCTGAAAGACCCTGCCTCCACGCATGGCTCTCAAAGACAACCCGGTCAATGGGCAAAATGTGGTATCTCCGCCGTTGTACGGAACAGGGGAGGCCTGGGCTGAAGCCTTTGTTTGAGTAGCTGGAAAGAACGCATTACACTAACAAGGTTTTCTACTTCCACTCGAGAGCTCAACCAGATGTTGGCCGACGAGTAGACTGTCCCGGTAGAGTACAAAACCAAAAGACATCATACTACTGAATAGTACGATGCAACACTTCAGCGAGTGCCGTCTGCATCGGCTGACTTCTCAGCGCCTTGTGGCGTCTTGGTCTGTAACAAGTTGTGCTCGTACTACGGTGCGCAGCTCACTCGTACGAACCCTGCAAACACCGTGTTGGGCAATCGGCGCCAGTCACCATTGGCACCGCAGCGACATCCCCAGACTTGAAACGACGCCATGTCAGGCACCAGCCAATCCCATCACACGGTTGGAGCTTGGGTTGCTCCCCCCTGTCTCTTCCCTGCAATGCCAAGGGGCTTTCATTAAATTTTCGGTGCCTGGGATGTCAATGCAGGCTGGTTCGTGTTTCTGCGGTCGATAGCAACCCCTAATAAACATACGTCATAGGCCATGGGTTTGCAAGACAAGCAGCGGGTAAGCCAGGCCACTGGCCTTGCACAAAAGCCCGGCACCAAAGAAGAGGACTTTGTACCATGCGATGGACGTCGACAAAGAGCGGAGAGACGGTCTGGTGGCCGAAACCAGTCAACTAACTCCCTCTACGACGCGACTGGTCCGTATTCGTAGTACCACCAGGAGCACGACATCCAGAACTCCGTATTTTCCCATCATAACACTACGGGGCACTAATTTCCTTGATTGCTTTTCGCGCTCCTCAGTGTCTGACAACACTGCCGTGGTACTATGTACTAAAAAAAAAAAAGTCTTGCACTGCCTTGGAACGTGGAACCACTACTGTGCACTGTGGGTTGTGGGATGGTTGAATAAATTACGGACGTACCGTCTCCGGCCAAGCACATTGGTACGCCCATCCTGGAGACCGGGTCCGGACAATGGCATTCACCTTGTGCGGCTGTGCCACGCATAACAAATAACATGCTGGGCACGTCTGTACAACGCGCGTGCTGCGCAGCATTTCGTGCGCACAGTGCTGCAAGTGATTACAGTAACGAGTACGGGTGGGAGCGTCTGACGGACATCGAGATGCTCGCACAGGCACAGGCGCAGGCACGGTAAAGGGGTGCATATGTAAGAGCATGCTTTCTTTGGTTCAATTTTGGGATTACTCGTAGGACGTTGTACGAGGACTAGCCCAGGGAAACTATGCGGTGTGATATCGCACCAGCTGGGTCACCTCCAGCTGCTGACCGACGAGCCTGCCTGTAACCGGACAAGATTTTGTGCGATCGTCCCGCTGATAAATTACGAGCAGGAACCAGGGGCCTTCAGATTGCTCGCTGCGCATATGAGACGACTCGTAGCAGGCAAATAAAGAGAAAAAGGGTTCCTGAAATGGGCGCGCAGATTGCACATATCGTCATCTGGTCGGTCTAAAAGAACCAAAATACCCTGCATGTTCGGTACTCGTTACGCACGTCCCTAGCGCAGGAACAGAGAGGCAAGCACAGACGGGTATCTCATGCATAACTACTTTTCTGCATAAGTACTTACTCGATGAATGAATGCATAATAGTTGGGAGGTGTTTACTCGTATGTTGATTTACCCGCCCCCAGTCCCTGATGTGGTCTTTTAAGCACATCAGCAGCTTGGCTCGGGGCGGTCGGTCGCTGGCTCATCCCACAGCGCAGTGCAGCGTGCGAGCAGTGCTGCATCCACAAGGTGCTGCTCGCAATACCCAACGTAAACAAGCAGCTGTTTTTCTCCTTTCCTTCCAGAATGATGATCTGCGTGCTGCCTTGGCACCCGCCCGCTGGGGCTCCAATCCTGGCTCAGGGGCCGGCCGGACAGAGAGAGGCACGCGCTGCGAGATTGCCATGTCATAGGCTTCTCCACCACCACGTCCGTTATTGCGTAGGTAGTACTCGTAGTGCCCGGGCCGAGCCAGTCATGAATTATGTATTCCATACTGAGTATTCTGGAGAGAAAAAGGGCGGGCAGCCTCTGGAGCGGCTCCGTACATACTGGTAGTGATAGGAAAGATGTCAGACCGACGCGCCAAACATGTCAGCAGCCTCCAACCAACTGAATGGAGTTTGTGATTTGAATGGGCGCTGCACTGGTCGCACTCGTAGTACGGTAATGTATATCCCGTATAACGAATTATACGCTGAAGGAGACGAAAGCAAGGTTGTAAATCTGAAAGTGGGAGGAATTATAGTCGCTTTGCAAATCATGAAGAGCGAGATCCCGTCAGTGTTGCCTTGCAGTCGACGCCAGAGTAGTTCCGACTCCATGTTTGCAAATGCTGTAGGGTAGCTACAATCCACGGGGCTCACACCAAACAGCAGAGCATGTATGATTCTGCAAGAATCTCTTGGTAATTAATAATTATGCCCTTGGGGAGTAAATTTTGGCGCTTTAGTTTTACATTGGCATTTTTTGTTGCGCTTTTACACAATTGGTGGTTTGTCTGCTCAGTCGGTGTAGCCCGCTGTTGATGTGCTTCAACAACTAGTGTAGCGTGTAAGTTATGGTGTAAGTGCATTCTAGAAACCAGTATAGAAAAACACGAGGACAAGACGCACAAAATAGCACAGAGGACTCCTTGTCTTCCCGTGAACATGTTGGAACGACTACAATACTAGCTACAGGTTATTGCGCCCGATGACGCGAGAGATCTCACATCCAAGGTGCCAGATCCTAAGCGCGCGGCTCACCTTCGGCAATCGGCTGCCAATCACTAGCGGCACTAACCTCCCCAGGCACCACGGTGCATGCGTGAACAGTTTTTTCCATAGTACGGCACTCTAATCGCACATTTTTCATGGTTTACTTAATTCCCACATGATGTTCTAGCCTACAGGGCGATGCAATTCCATCCACGCCACCACATGGCATCCGCGCCGAAGATGGCCTTCGGGAGCTGCTCGCCGTGTACACCAGCAGGCCCGTCTCGCGTGCCCTTCGCAAGACTTTTGAGTACCTGAACCAGCAAGGCAACATGGGCGGGCGCAAGCCTGTCGCACTCGGACCGGGAACATCCGCCATGACGATCGACAATTTCATTCCGGACCGTGCATTTTACGAAGCCGGCGCGGTAAACGCGGCAAATCGCCTTCCTGGGGACATCAAGCCGTCCTGGAAGTGGAGGTCCGCCTACAGGACCTACACGTACGACGCTCGGCTGGAGCGGGATTTCCGAAAGGTCATCGCCCAGATCAACTTCTACATGGAACAGCACAACACTCGGTACGGATTTATTCTCACTGATTTAGAGCTCGTTGCGGTGAAGAGAATCGGCAAAGGGCACGTGGCCATTTCCAAGTCGATCCCGTGGACTGCAGGAGAAGCCATGGCAGGAGAAACTGCAGAGGGCATGACGGTCTTGCTGGGCTTGTGGTATTTGGGCATGCTGGCTTCTCAGGAGAACGGGTACAAGTTTGCCTAGTTAGATCGACAAATTCGAGCTTTGGGCGGAGAGCATGCATCGTGGGTAGTCAGCCTGGAGAGGGCTTTTGACGGATCGCATGGATACTGTACTGGCTTAGCTACTTTTGCAAAGAGGAACGTTTCGATATCGCAGAGAGTTGATCAATGAATCTCATTTCCCATCATGTCTGTATAGTTTGTATTTGTCAAGTAGCAGGTGATACAAAATTCGCCTTTCCTTCCCAACGCCTGTACTCTCGTCAAGGATTTGTGCACGCCAAACGCCACTACTCTGCAGGCATCCTTCTAAGAATACGAGTAGTAAAAGTCCTTTACAGCATTCAGTTTTCCTTCCATGTGGTCTTTCGCCTACGCAGCAGTCAGTAAACAGGCTGGCAACGTCCCAAGTTCGCTTCACGTACCATGCCTTGTGCAAAACATTCCATCAATCTCTTCTCAAGGTCAAACAAGTAATGTGCGTGTTCTGGTGAAAACTCTGGCGGTATAACCTGAGCGCAGTCAAAGTCTACCCACAATACTCGTTCTTGACCTGTGCCAGCTTCCCCTTCAACAACCATCATGTTCCGGGGGTATATATCGCAGTGGAGTATACCGATAGAGTTTATCTCCAGCAGGATTTTGCTCAAGCGCGCCGCGCGCTCTTCTGTATAGTTGGACAGGTCAATCATGTGCATATTGGGGATGTACTCAATGAGAACAGCATCTGCCGGCAGCGTGTCCTTGTGAAACATGTGCAAATTAGGCCACTCGCGCGGATTGATGCCGCGGATAGTCCCATAGAAATCCGGCACGACGCCTCTTTTGCAAAGGCCATGTCTTTTCAGGAGGCGATATGCTGTCCATTCGCGAACAAACAGGTCCTCTTCACCCCCCGGCTTGTTGAAGTATGTCTTTCTACCGTGAAACTTTGATGCGAGTGAGTAAGAAGGCCGGGGATTGCCAGCATGGTGGCTGAGAATATTCCGGGGCAGCACTTACTACTTTCATCACACAGGTATTGCCCTGAACGGCTACCTTGAATAAGACCGAGTCGTTTCCTTCATTAAGAGTCGCGAGAAACTCCACATCAGCAACTGTAACGTCGACAAATTTATCAGGCACGTCGTCAAACGGAGGAGAGAGAGTCGTAACGGGAGACATCGGCATCGTGACGCTTAGGACAATGGCAACCGCGTTGTAAAGTGACCGAAGGAAAAGAAGGCCCAGCAAATAGGCTGTAGAAGCAAATTTACTTGCGTAATAGGAGATGGTATGATATCTGTGGTGTCCGATCACAACAGTATAATATTTAGGACAGGAAAAATGCAGGAAGTCTAAATCAACGCTGTGTTTGAGGGTTGGCTTTGTTCTGGAGCGGCCGTCATGTGATGGGCTGCCTGGGCCCGTGATTCACGGCGCCTCGTACTTAGGACCTGCACGGAGCACTGTCGCTGGGACGCTGGGTGCTAAGGTACTCTGTGGGCAGACAGCGCTTAGCCTAGTTTGGGTGGGCGAACTGACGACGGCGACACGCCAGCGGGAACGTCACTCTGCACACACACGACCACGTAACTTTGAGCAACCATCCACCATGCGATAAACAAATAGCTCGACTTTTGCAGTACTTCCACGGAAAACACAGCACGGGACGCGATGGACGACCTCTCGGGCATCGATTGGTCGGCAAAGCCCTCCGACGGGCAGCCGAAGCCGTCTCCCATGATGAACCCTTCATACCCGTCTCTGCGAGCAAGCCCATCGCCCTTCGGGTCAGGCCGCAGCACACCTGCGTCGACACAAGGAACCAATGCCGCGCCACCGAAACTCGCGGCCACAAAGCCCGCCCAAGATAGCTTCAGTAACCTGGTCAACTTTGGCGCGACTAAAGCGTCGCAGAACCTGACCCTCGCCGAGCGACAAGCGCAGCTCGAGGCGGACAAGCGCAAAAAGGAGGAGGAGAAGCGGAAGCTCACCGAGGCTCAGTTCGGCAGCGGGCAGCACTGGGACATGCTCGGTTCTCGTGGTCAGACCTCGAGTCCATCGATCCAGCCGCAACCGCCGACACAGACAAGCAAAGCTACCACTGACGACGACGATTTGTTTGCCGCATTCAACAAGGATACGAAGGTTGACCAAGCCAGCCACTACCCTCCCCCCGAAAGCAAGACCACAACACCGGCGAATGGAGCACAACTTGACCTCACAAACCCGTCCTCATGGGCGGCGCCGAGTTCCAATGCTGACGCGTTCGCACCCGAAGATGACGACCCGTTCGGCTTGAGGGAGATGAAGCCGAATGGCGCCGGGGCCCAGAAGCAACCGCAGGTAAATGACGACGACGATTTTCTCGGGGATCTTGCCCGGCCCGTCGACGAAGTGCGTCGAAAGCAGCAAGCGACTCAGCCCCAAGGCGAACCTGGCAAACCTATAGAAGACGGCGACTCCAGCTCTTCAGAAGACGAATTACCGATACGACGACGAAATGATACGCAACGGCCGAAAACGAGCGGTGACCCCTTTGACAAAGCCGTAGCCCAGCTGGTTGACTATGGCTTTTCCGCAGAGGATGCGCGACGTGCCTTGGTCGAGAGCGGCGCTGGCACCAATGTCCAAAGCGCGGCCAACTGGCTGCTAGATGAAGCACACAGAAAAGCCAAAGAAAAGGCGCAAGGTCGAAGCTCTTCTGCAAACTCGAGCCGCCCGGAACGCCGCGAGCAGACCCCCACAGGACGGAACGAGCCCGACTTTGCCAAATCTGCTGCAGCCGTGGGTAACAGTCTTTTCAAAACAGCCAACTCGCTCTGGAAGACGGGGCAAAAGAGGATGCAACAAGCTGTTGCTGACTTTCAGCAAGAGGGAGGGGATCCAAGTCAGCCTCGCTGGATGCGCGAAGCGCAGCACGGGAGTAGCCAGCCTGGGTCTGCCGCAGCGCAGAATGCCACTGATGAAGCGCGCATGCTCGACTCTGGAGGCAGGCCGCAGAAGCCGGCGCGGAATAACAGCCGACAGACGACACCACAACTTACACGAGACTCGTCTCCCGCTACATCGTCAGCAAATCAGAGCAGGAGCAGCTCCGTACCTCGTTGGCAGCAGCAGTCGGCGCCGCCGCTAGTATCCAGCGCCAAGTCGAAGCTTAGCCGCTTCGCAGACGACGATGATACATTTGCGGTTAGCACGAGCAGGCACCGCAAGCCAGCGACTCCCACGCCCCCAGAACCGAGAAAAGCAGAGCCTGAGCCGGATCTATTGTTTGGTTCCGACGCACCGAAAACGCAACCACAGCAGCCAACTCCACGCGAGACCGTACCGCCCACGAGGAAGCCTCAAGCCGCCCCTACGCCGCCAAGAAAATCAACACCAGTTCCTGCCCGTCAGATTCCATCCATTAGCCCTGCCGCGGTGCAAACGTCCAACAAGCACCGCCTCGAAGGAACTGCCCACTTTAAGCGAGGAGACTTTGCTGCGGCACACTCGTCGTACTCTTCATCCTTTGCTGCAGTGCCGCCAACGCACCCCCTCGCGATTATTCTCTTGACGAACCGAGCTCTTACGGCGCTCAAAACTGGCGAGCCTAAGCAAGCCGTATCTGACGCTGATGAAGCGATCAAGGTCATCGGACCGGGACAAGGACGAGGCGAAACTGTATCTGTGACCGGCGACAACGGTCAGGAGGAGTCTAGAGATATGCGCGAACTGTATGGCAAGGCCCTTAGTCGCAAAGCCGAGGCCCTGGAACAAATGGAGAAGTGGGCAGACGCAGGGGCTGTCTGGAAACTCTGCGTAGAAGGCGGAGTTGGCGGTGCAACGGCCGTCAAGGGCCGACAACGCTGCCAGAATGCCCTCGCCCCTAAGCCGAAACCCGCGGCCAAGCCAGCAGCAAAGGCCCGACCCAGCCCGTCCGCCGCGGCAAGTCTTGCACCGCAAAAGAACTCGGAAGCTGTCGAGAGACTGCGACAGGCCAACCAGGCTGCGGCCAAGGAAGACGACGAGAAGTTTGCCCTCGCGGACAAGGTGGACGCCCAAGTTGCGGCGTGGCGCGACGGCAAGCGTGAGAACCTGCGTGGCCTGCTTGCCAGCATGGAGCAAGTTCTCTGGGAAGACAGCGGGTGGAAAAAGGTGGGAATGCACGAGCTTGTCATGGCCAACAGGGTCAAGATTGTCTACATGAAGGCGATTGCCAAGACACACCCGGACAAGGTATGTTTGACGCACACACAAAATCTATTCGCGCTCGAGTTGCTAACACGTACCAGATATCTCAAGACGCATCTACCGAAGTCAGGCTCATTGCCGGCATGGTGTTTAGCACGCTCAACGAAGCCTGGGATAAGTTTAAGGCAGAGAATGGGCTATGATATATGATTAATCCAAGTTAAAAAAAATCTATGTATTGTGTTTTTTATCATTTCATTTGTTTCTCTTTTATAGAAACCATGGCGAAGAAAGCGCTTAGAAAGAATAGAATACCACATCGGCCACAATTGGCCAACTGAACACCGCGCTATGCCAGGCAAACAAAGAATCGTAAACGGCCCCCAAAAGCCGAATCTCTCACCACGGAATGTCTTTCGTAGAAAGCCACCGTAATATTGGGAGTATATTTTCGAACTTGGCAACAAAAGTACAGGGGAAAAGCGGTGGGAAACGAGGAAGAAGAAATACGGGGAAAAGAGTGCAATTTACAGACCCAGCATTCGACGAACGCCGCTGCGCACCACGCCCTCGTACTCTGTCCTGCGCTCCCGCCACATCTTGGCCGCCTCTACATTCGCGGGGCTCTCGTCGTTGGGCTCGGCGAGCATGCTCATGACGGAGATGAGAATCTTCTCGACGGACTGGATGGGCGACCAGCGCTCCGAGGCGTGCTCGTAGTGGTTGGGGTCGTCGCCGGGCGGGTGTAGGATGGAGATGCAGACGAGGCCGCTGGGGTATACTAAAGAAAAAACGGAAACAAAAAATGTTAGCAGCTGGACATTTGTTGGTGTCGCTCAGGCGGGGAAAGAAGTCGCCAACGTACCGTTCGGGTGCCAAATGTCGACGAGAAACTTCATCGTCGGCGGCGCGAGCGGGTAGTCCTTTGGGAAGCGCAGCTCCGCGGGGAACACGCCGCCCTCAAACGGCGTGCCCTCTGGGCCCTGGATGAGGCATTCCCAGTGCAGGATGTCGTCTTCCGAGACGGGGCCGGCGGTGATGCCGTCGGGCGGGTTGTTGGTCAGGGCGCGGTATTCTTGGAGGAGGCGGCGCTGGGCGGTGGATTGGGCCATGGCGTGTGGCGGGGGTGCGTCGAGGAGGTGACGCGGGAGACTTTCTTTCGAGATTGGGATTAGAGGAGAGGGTGTATGAATATTGAGGCGCGCTCTTGCGAGAGAGAGAGAGAGAGAGAGTGGGAGAGATGTGCTGTTGACAGCTCGGGGATGTTGGGAATTGGCACGTGTGGTACAACATAGGTGTCGCAATGGTGGGGGAGGGGGAGAGAGGAACCGGCGAACGGAGGTGGGGCGGCTAAGCGGTGATGGGCGGGAGTGAAGTGCTGCTCGGGACTTGCGGCTATAAGCTACGTTTGTTGCGTTTGACATAACCGCCCAAGACTGTTGTTTATTCATTTTCAGGTTCTTTAGAATCTCTTAGAAAAGCTTCTTACAGTGACCGGTTGTTACACTTCTCTCCATCTTTTCATGATGTCAACGGAAACACAGTACCGATCCATACCCACGGCAGCCGAATGCTGACACTCAAGAGGACTCACACGCAAGGGAAGAACTCCAATACGGAGCAGGTTATGCAGAATTGGCCATGCTACAGCCTAAGAAGCATAACAATTATTCCCGAGAGAAATTTACAGTATTAATGTCATTTTCTCATTACGAAACTCGCAAGGCACAAAGGTTAGTCTCATGTCGTGCTCTGACTCAATTAATACAAGTGGCGCCTGTGTGTCAGTTATCCAAATAAGGGGGAATAACTCAGCCTCTGTCATCCAACAAAGTTAGACATCCGATGTGGTCTAACGGCTAGGATTTTACGCTTTCACCACCAGTTGAGTGCCGTAAAGGTCGGGGTTCGATTCCCCGCATCGGAGTTTCTTTTTTTGTTGTTTTTTGTTGCTGTTGCATCCGAACATAATATTTTTTTATTTCGTTAAAATTGTTTCTGGATTGAGTAGTTTTAATGTATGGTTCTATTCTTTTTTGTTGGGTGTTTGGTGGAATGGTTGTTCTTTGTTTTGCAGCAGAGTCGACATCGCGGCTTTTACGTACACAGCATGGTTAATTATACTTTTGTAATTCAGGCTATTTACTTTTCTCTCAGCATCATCTACCTCTAACCCCAAGATTTAGACTCCAGTAAACACCCCTCTACAGGCCACCCTTGGCCTTCAAATCATCATGCGCCTTCTTCTGCTTATCCCACATCTTCTTGAGCGACTTGAGCTGGCTCTTGGGCACGTCGCTGCCGTCCTTCATCTTGGTCGGCATGCCCTGCTCGTCCCACGCGCCGTAGCGCTCGTCGCCCTTGAACATGTCCTCTGGCCGAATCTTGGCCTTTTCCTTGGCCTCCTGGTCCGCCTTTTCGCGGGCCAGGCGGGCCTCTTCCTTCTTCTTGGCCTTTTCGGCTGCCGCGGCCGCCTTCTCCTCCCGAGCAGCAATCAGCTCCGCTGCCGGAACAAACTTGATTAGCGACGGCTGGTTGTCCGGTCTGTCGTCGAGGTAGACGCCTAGGTTGGTAAAGTCGTGGTCGCGAATGCGATCAGTCAGCGCCAGGATCGCCTTCTTGATATCTGGTGTTTGAGAAGAGACAATGCGGCGCAGCTCGTCACGTATTTGCGCGGCGATACGGAGGTAGGGGAATGAGAGCTGTTCGACATCGCGAGAACCGCTCTGCGCAACAGCGTCAAACTCCGAATCGGCATCCTTGGTCAGCAGGGCAGAGATGGTTTCATTCGACAGCGACAGCGCCTTGACGTCGGCCTTGACCTTATCCATCATTGTCTTGTAGGGCTGCACAGCAGTCCTGGGGTCGACATCGTCGGCAATGGGGGATGCCCAGCCGAGGCCGTTGTAGGGAGGCTGAGCGTGGGCATCCAGACCAAAGATGCCAACCATCTGGGTGAGCCATCTGGCAATGGCCTCAACCTCAGCCAGGTTAATGTCCTTGTTATCCTTGATGTAGCTGTTCGTAGTGTTGACTAGTTTCAGCATAACCTGCATGGCACGCGGCGTGTCGAAGGAGTTGGACAAAGCAGCTTCAACCTCGCTCTTGGCCTGCGCCAGCTCCTTGAGAAGCACAGACTTGGCTTGGTCATCGTCGCTGATAGACAGCGACTGAACGCCAGAGTTGATACCAGACTCGGCGAGCCAAGACTTTGTGTTTGTGAAGAAGTTCTGTCGCCATTGTTAGCTTCCAATTGGCACGAAAGGTAAAGGTAAAGTTCAACTTACGCCGATGACCGTTTCCCAGCTGGCACCTTGGGTAATCATATCAGGTGAGATTTCGACACCGTCGTTCCACTTGCCCATCAAGAAGACGACTCTCATGCTTCGAGAGGTAAAGGCAGTCGCCAGAGCATCCTTGATGGTCTGAAAGTTCTTGAGAGATTTGGACATTTTCGATCCTGCAATATGGAGGTGGCCAATGTGCATAAAGTTTCGGACCCAAGTATGCTCGCCCTTGCCCGCCTCGCAGTAGTATGCCTCACTCTGGGCCAGCTCGTTGTCGTGATGCGGGAAAGCAAGATCGATACCACCCGAGTGGATATCCATTTGGGAGCCGAGGATGTCGGATGCCATGACGGAGCATTCGATGTGCCAGCCCGGTCGACCTTCTCCCCAAGGGCTGGGCCAGAACGGCTCTCCGGGCTTGGACTTTTTCCACAGCGCAAAGTCGCCAGGCGACCTCTTACCGCCCTGGTTCGTGGAGAGGGCACCCTCGCCTTCTTCCTGCAGGGCCTTGTCATTCTTGCTGTCAGGGCGGAGCCTGGCGTATGTGTTTCCGGCCTTTTCAAATGCGGCAATGTCAAAGTAGACAGAGCCGTCCGTTTCGTACGCGAAGCCCTTCTCGACGATGCGCTGCACAAATGATGCAATCTGAGGAACGTACTCGGTCACGCGGGTGATGACGTCGGGTTGAAGGACATTGAGATTCTCCATGTCTTGCATAAAGTCTTCCTCCATGGCCTTGGTCAGGTCGGTAAACATGGTTTGGTCGCGGGTGTCGACAGTCTCCTTGTACAGGGAGTCGAGGTAAGGGAGGAGAATCTCGTCACAGCCGGGGAAGATCTGGCCGTTCTTGATAGCCTCTGCTGCGACATCCATGTTTCCAATGTGCATCTTGACCTTTGCCTCGGCATCGCTGGGCTTGCCCTGGCCGGTGAGCGTACCGCCGGCGAGGATTTTGCCATATGCCTGATCTCTCTTCTCCTTGTAGTTGGTCTCGTTGAGCTCGCCGCCGTCCTCGACAAGCAGGGGCAGGCTCTTTTGCGCGTACGCCACAAAGGCAGCGACGCCAAGCTTCTTTAGCTCTTCGGGGGAGTAGGACTTTTTCTTTTCAACTTCGAGGAGTCGTTGCCGTCTCGCTTTGATGATGATCTGGCGTGATGGTCAGCACCGCGTCAAGCCAAGAGCGGTGTGCTCCTGAGCGCTCTGTTTCTGGAGAACCATACCTTGTCGTCGATATCTGTAATGTTCATGACGTACTTGACGTCGTACTTGAAGTAGTGCATCAAGATGCGGCGGATAATGTCCGAGGTGACATAGTTGCGAGCGTGGCCCAAGTGGCTCTTGTCGTAGACGGTCGGACCGCAGATGTACCAGCTCACCTTGCCGTCCTCCTTGGGGACAAACGGCACAGGCGCACCGGGTTGCAGGGTGCTGTGAAGCTTGAGCGAGGCCATGGTGGCTGTAGAGCAGAGTCGTTGCCGGGTAATGCTTCGAAAGGGAGCGGAGAGTGGTCGTCGAGATCGAGTCGCAATTCGCAAGAAATGCATTCAGAGCAGCACAAGCAGCAGAAACAATGGGAGTTCAAATGCCAATAAATAGCATGGCACGTCCACCAGTCTCAAGTCTTGACGCGCAAAATGCTTGAGTCACCGGCGACAGCCAAAGAAACAGAGGTAGGTTGCACGAGGTGACGTTGTCTGTCTGGGTGTTGCGGTACGCGCAACGTTCAAATGACAGAGTAGCTCGAAAAAGAGTCAGGCCGCTACTCGTACGCCCGCCATCGGCTGCGCAGAGGCTGCAAGCCTCCCTTCCCTTGTTGGGACGATTTCAGCACCCCGCTTACGAGGCGCTAGGGCAGAACGGGCGCTGCCCCTCACTAAAGGGTTTGCCAGGCCGCCCTTTGGCAGCGGCTCTGCACGGCCGTGGTTCAGCGGTGGAGACTGCTGGATGTTGCCGCCGGTAGTGGGCCGATGGGTTTGATGCAAGGAATTTTTTAGGCGGGCCATTTTCACTCCGGCCTGATATCTCGAGTCCAGCTTCCTCTGCAGCGCAGCCGTGCTTCTACGGTCAATTGGCTCTACACGAGCACCGGGGAGCCCAACATCATGGCCTCAAAACCTTCACCTTTTCTCGAACCCGGCGACCGCACGTCTGCCGGCGTGCTGGCGATTGCCAGCCTGGCGCGTGACGACTTTGCCGCCATCCGCCTCGAAAAGTCGTCGGGCGCTGTCGATGGCTACGCCGAGGGCGCGACGCTCAACACCAGATTCGGCTCCTTTCCGCACTCTACTCTACTTGATATCCCGTGGGGCTCGCAGGTGCGCGCTTCGGCGGTAGATACCGGCTCCAGAGGCCGCAAGCGACGACTCGAGACGACCGACGAGGACACGCCCGCTGCCAGCCAGGACGAGAGCAGCGCGTCCAAGCCCGCCAAGAAGGCGGTTGTGGCCAGCAGCGGCTTCATATATATTCTGCGTCCGTCTCCAGAGCTGTGGACAAGCAGCTTACCGCATAGAACACAGGTGGTGTACACGCCAGACTATAGCTACATCCTGCAACGCATACGAGCCCGACCCGGGTCGCGCCTCATCGAAGCTGGCGCTGGCAGTGGAAGCTTTTCCCACGCCTCGGCGCGCGCTGTGTACAATGGCTACCCGAAAGGCGAGGACGATACCAGAGGCAAGGTGTTTAGCTTCGAATTCAACGAAGAGCGATATCACAAAATGGCTGAGGAAATCGAGAGCCACGCTCTTGAAGGCGTAGTCCAGATTACCCATCGCGATGTGTACAACAAGGGATTTCTCGTTGATGGAAAGTCACCGAAAGCGACTGCCGTGTTCCTCGACCTCCCTGCGCCTTGGAAGGCCATCCAGCATCTCTCGAGACGAAAACCTACAAACGACGACGCCAACGGCGACGACTCGTCGTGGGTCTCACCGCTTGACCCTACTCAGAGTGCTTACATATGCACATTTTCACCATGTATTGAGCAAGTCACCCGTACTGTAACTGCATTGCGCACGATGGGCTGGATAGAGGTGGACATGGTGGAGATATCACAAAAGCGGTTCAACATCAACCGCGAGCGCGTCGGCGTCGACCTGCCCAGCGACAGAGGCAACACACAATCACCGGCCGACGTCGCAGAGGCCATTGACCGTCTCAAAAAGGTCAACAGGAGGAACAAGGAGTTTCACCGGGCGCAAATGTCGCAGCTCGGTCGCGATTCTGGCAACTCGGAAATGGAGATTGACTCATCGGCGCCGGCGTCGGACGGGGAGTCAGCAAAGAAGAACGCGGCGGCTGCTGAGCTCGACAAGCCGTGGCTGCACGGCAGACTTGTCCATCGCTCGGAAGGCGACCTGAAGATGCACACTTCGTATCTCGTCTTTGCCGTCTTGCCGCCAGAGTGGACCGAGGAGGACGAGGCGGCTGCCATGGCCAAGTGGCCGTGCGGCCAGGAGAAGAAGGTCATTGGCAATGTGGACAAGCAAATGCGGAAGCAGGAGAAGAGAAATCTTTTGGAGGCCCGGAAGAAGCGCAAGACCGGAAATGATACCCCTGCGGCTGAGAATGCGGCCGCGAGTAAATAGGATAGGCGAGGCGAGGCGAGGCGAGGCGACGGTGGTTTCGCCTGTAAGCTGTACTGGCTGTGCCGCTGTCTGCTCTTACGGCTCCAGACTCTCCGCTCTGCCCGAATTAGTCACAAAGGATGGCTGGGGGGATCGCGACGGACGACCGCATACTCCCACTTATTTCTTCAGGTCGTGATGTAAATACGTACGTAACTATACCTTCTATCCATATATCGTCATCCTGTTTTCAACTTCTTGGTTTGGCGCTGCTACTTTTCAATGTGACTGATAGCAACATGGCCGCAACGTGACTAGTCGAAGGCAAGCGATACTTCGGCGGAGACATGCTGGCCACGCGAGCCTAAACAAGGGCAACAGCTCCTGATGCGGTGTCTTCCATAACGCGCTCTAACTGCTGGACAAATGTTTGTCAGGCTAGATCTGGCCGAGCTCATGAAGTGAAGAATACCCGCAGCGCCCATTTAAGCAAATTTCTGAGTTCTGATAGCCGCCCGGAGCGGTTAACTAATCGTCGTCCTGAGAGAGCAATAGCGGTTCTGGCACCAACATGACTTAGACCACCACACCTTGTGCACATAGGAGAAAGATGCAGATCGTAGTTTAAAGGCAGTAAGATCCTTTCGACCTGCCTTTAAAGATATAAATGTAGATAGTGTGCGAGTATTGCTAACTGTCAAACCCTGGACAGTCTTACATAGTAGGTAAGAGCTTTGAGAGGCCAAAGCTAGCACATTGAAGGCTCTCATTTCCTTGACTCTCCATGGAGGTACAAGTCCGAAGGGGCATGGTCTCCTTTTATCAGGATTTTCGGAGCTGTCTAACAGCAGCCTCTTGCGTGTGCGCGCCCGCCTCGGATTTTGATCATACCAGGCCAGTATCCTTCGCCAGAATTTCGGCGCCGCAGTCAAGCAGCAGACTGACGATGGCCTTATGCCCATTCCTGTAGGCATATAATAGCGCAGTCTGACCAGTCAGGTCTTTTGCATTAACGCCAGCGCTTTTGTCAAGCAACAGTTTAACAATAGCCTCATGCCCATTCCCAGCAGCATATGATAGCGCCGTCCTACCATTTACACCAACCCTTGTATTGACATCAGCACCACAGTCAAGCAGCAGACTAACAACAGCCTCATACCCATTTCTAGCAGCATGTAACAGCGCTGTCTGACCATTTATATCTTTTGCATTAACATCAGCGGTTTTGCCAAGTAACAACTTAATAACGGCCTCATGCCCACGCTCAGAGGCATATGATAGCGCTGTCTGACCATTTATATCTTTTGCATTAACATCAGCGGTTTTGTCAAGCAATAACTTAATAACGGCCTCATGCCCATTCTCAGAAGCATGTAACAGCGCTGTCTGACTATTTATGTCTTTTGCATTAACATCAGCGGTTGTGTAGAGCAACAACTTAATAACGGCCTCATGCCCATTCATAGCAGCATGTAACAGCGCTGTCTGACCAGCGCTGTCTTTTGCATTAACGTCAGCAGTTTTGTCAAGCAACAACTTAATAACGGCCTCATGCCCATTCATAGCAGCATGTAACAGCGCTGTATGACCATATGTGTTTTTTGCGTTAACGTCGGCGCCATTATCAAGCAGCAGCCTGACGATGGCCAAATGCCCAGACCAACTGGCATGCATGAGTGGCGTTTGAAAATACTCATCATGCTCCGCCTCAACGTCGGCGCCATTGCCTAGCAGCAACTCGACGACGGCTGTGCGCCCGAAGTTGACGGCCCAGCAAAGTGGAGTCTGACTATACTCGGTGTCCTTTGCCTCCATGTCGGCGCCCTGCGTGAGCAGAACTTTGACAATAGCAGGATGGCCATAATGCGACGCTAGCATGAGACTCGTAAATCCATCGGTAGCCCTCAAGCCTGTAGTCTCCCAATATAATCTAAACCAAAGTGAGTAGCTCGTTGAATTTGGATCACAAATTTCCAGAGCTAAATGTATAAGCTGTTCATCATGATCCGTGATACTGGCATCCCGGAAATGGGCGCCCCAGTGTTTCGCCGAGTAATCTAAAAACATATGATTACTGACGGAATGACCAACCCCTTCCTTGGCACCTGTCGGAAGAATATTTTCAGAGTTCAAAAAGTTCAGATAAAGTACACAGGCGATTGCTAGAGTAGCGTGTGCCCGTTGTCCAAGAATAGAGTGCTGTGAGCGTCGCGAAATAGGTTGTAAATTGCCAAGGAGAAACTCGCGAGCTGTTGAATGAAGAAGATAAATTTTGCCCTGGTAGACTGAGATAAGTAGTCCACATAATGACCTGAGGCGCAACTTGAAGGCCTCATCGCCTTCTAAGTCGAGGTCTTTCATAGACGGTGATATGTCTATATGCATAGCAATGTTCATTTCCGAGAGGGTGAGCGGTCGGCTTGCCACTGATATAATACCTAAGGCTTTCCGAGCCATTGCAGGCGCCTCGGCTTTATCGAGGATCTGCCTATACGCCTCGTGTATGCTTCTCGGAAGTGTTGCAATAGCTGAATCAATTCCCCCTCGTGTCTTTTCAAAGCCTTGCTGCTCCAGATGCTCAAATATAAGGTAAATCCAGAGATATGTGCGGTGGGTAGTCCCTAGGAGCCTTTTGGTAAGGTGGCTCTTGAGGTTGGGCGAGAGCTGCATCCTCACCGACAATTGATTAACTCGATCCGTAATATAGAGATTGATCTCCCGACTAATAGCTTCCAAGCCTTCCTCTCCTGGTATGTGGATATTTGGAAAAGCATCTGATAGGGCTTGGAGCCTATGTAAGGTCTCGAAGTACGGGCGGCACGTAAGGAGATACTTTAACTTGCCATGGCCCAAATCACTGCTGCAGAGTTGCCTCTCCACATGCTTCATCAGACTTGTTAGCTCTGATTCGGCACATTCGTCTAGGGCATCAAGGACTATGATAATAGGTCCTGCCTGAGGGTCATTGATAGCATTTTCTAGGATCTCCCAAAGGGTTTGTGTAGAGTCAATAAAATCTTTCCCTTCCTTATGGAATTGTTGTATAGCATGTCTGATAAGAGGCGGCTTTTGAGAGAACAGTTGATGAAGCAATGCACACAGTGCTTGCCGGACGGTAATTTGGTCTTGTCCATTGAAGAAGAAGTAGCAGATAGTTGCTAAATGTGGCAGGCCGTGGTCGATCAGGTACTTGGCCAACACTGACTTCCCACAACCAGGATCCGCTGTGACTCGCAAGAGACCTGAGTCTTGTTTTAACCACTCTTGGAAGCCCTCATGCTCCAGAAACCACATGCACGTGCCTTCGAGTCTTTCGCCAACTTGGTCTTTATACCATTCGTATGTGGCATTCATGCTGCCAGTGGTGAGGCGGAGCATTTGATAACACATCTCTGAAACATCTTGGTAACTTTCTGCAAAGATCCCCTTTGTAGGTATTCGACTGAGAAGACTTTTCGCATATGCAGCAGCGGCCACAGCTGAGTAACCATACCATTGCTCACTGATATGGGAATCTGTGTAACTGCAAACACCGCGGATATGTAGGCAAGGAAAGTGGTTCGTCAGTCCCGCCGCTTCCATTTCAAAGAAGCATAGAATATCTTCTTGCGCGGCAAACTTGTCTCTGACTAATGCATCCCTCATCAATTTGTTTACCGAGGCAATTTTACCATAGTGAATTGCTGGATTATCCGCATCTTGACTCCGCTCTGGCCGTACCACCAACTTTGATGGATCTTTGCAAACTGACTCACAGCGTTCGTGGCTTGGCGGATGGACAAACGTAGACTGATACAGCCTGTCACTATCGGAACTTGGTCGGCTGCACGTTTTCTGTAGCCTTGGATGCCTTCGTAAAACGTTATCTATGTCTGCTTGAAGCTCTTGCCCAGCTACCTCATTCTTGATCATAATTCGAGCTACTGCGTTACGCAGGATAACTGGAGGTTGAATGTGAAACCCGAAGGATGTGATGGTCTGCGTTTCGGCTGCATTGCCAAAGTAGTATTGCAGCACACTCTTCCCATCTAGAGAAGCGCTGACCACAATGTCGCCTAGACGGATATCCTGCTTTTGAGTCGGTGCACCGCCACCAATGCCGACCATCAGACTAAATCTAATGTTGGGAAACAATCGCATCATATCTCTCGCGACAATAGTAGCTGAAAATGTGCTATACTCAGGCAAGACAGCGATAACGACATTGTGTTTCCCGATTCTCCCTAGTGCATAAGAACTTCCGTCAAAGCGCGGGAACTCTACTGATGCGTCATGTTTCTCGTCGAAAAATGCTTGCGCAGCAATGTACTCTATGTTTAGGGCGCATATCCAGCCGACGGTGTAATCGGTGTAATCGCTAAGTATGCTCGAAGGATGTGACTGTTGCAACAATGATCGTACGTTGTCTATGTGCCCCCCAATTTCCTCCAGCATGTCCGACATACTAGAGGGTAAATCGGTCATTGAATTTGTATGTGCTTTGCACAGTTCTGAAATCGTGACTCGAATCTTGTTCAGTGCCAGCAAAAGTTCCCCATGATCTGATGGCTCAGATTTCCGGAGGGCTGTTTCTATTGACAATGAGGAAAGATTTCTTAGAAGTGCCTCGATTTCATCACCATAATCGGAATAAAGAGATAATAAGTGAGAAATCCCCGACTTCATATTGTAAAATATGACCACAATGTCGGCGATGTCGTATAGAGTCTCTGGCTTGCTGACGCTTGACTCTGAGGGCGATACCACGGATTGATTTGCATCAGTACCAAACCGTGCTGAAGCGTGTGTACTTTGATCGGCAAAGTAGAGTTTGTTTGCGAAGAAATCGGGACTTCCACTGACTATCTCTTGCTTAATTTTCAGCCGGCTATTTGCAGTGTCCGCGACATCATTTACTGTTCCACCTGCCTCCGACGCCAGCCAAGGTAATAACCGATCGACAATTTTAAGTGGCTCAGACCGGATGGGTAATTTGACCTTCTCACTAGCCCTGGGGCTCAAGATAAGACTCGGATGATAGGGATTAAACCACAGGCCGTTATCGGTGCGTGCATCAGACATCTCCTCGCTGGACTCGGGCAGGCTAAGAAGCGAAAAGCTATGCATATGCTCCAACACATGGGCTATGAGCTCTGACGAGTCCACTGTATCAGATTCGCCGCATAATGGACAAGCCTCAATGCCCAGGCCATATTGTAAGGATATAGAGAGAAGACCAGGCCACTCGTCCGAGCCCACGTCTTTGTGGCAGATCTGAAAGTGCAGCTCCATGCTTGTATCTGTTGAAAATGTAGGCGGGCATTCCTCACATAAGGGGCATTGCCAAGTCTGAGAGTGGTCATGCCTAATATGGTGTTCTAGATCGGCCGCTGTACGGTAAAATAAAAAAGGGGAAGGACATTTGTCTGCCAGACATGTATAAGGGCTAACGTCGTTGGCCAAGTGCTTTCTAGTAACAAAGCAGTCAGACTCAAGGTAATAGTACGCCAAAGTAGATGTCTCCTTACCTCCAGAGGCTGTCATCCACGGCATAGTCCCGGATCAGCACTTGGCAGCAGCAAGGACACTGAAATGATTGTTGGTCTAGTGGAACCTTTACGTGAGGGTAATCAGTGGAGGCAGTAATATTGGTGATTACTGTTCTCGGGCCTTCCGAGGCTGATGAATACCGCCGTGCGTCTCTAAAATCCAACTTTTCTTTGCTATCAGGGGCAGAAGCCGACGCCCAGGAAACAGTATTTTCCAGAACATTTGCGGACTGAAGCCTGGGAAATTGTATTGTTGGCGATATAGGCTGTGACGACGTTGCCAGCTGCGACGTGAGCTCAACTTCCATAGTGTTGCTGCTCTTCTCAGATGGGTATTGATGTATGCTAGCCTCTTGTCGGTTGGCATGTCTTGATTTCAGGTGTTCCGAATGTCTCTGAGCTTGTACAAATCGATTTCGTCTCCGCAAGTTGGCCTCAAGAAGTCGATGCTGCCGCCAACCGAGACACGTCGATTTGAGTCCAACTGGGCTACCCTGAATGCGAAGCATGAATTCCATGTGGTCTCGAAAGTGAACATGATCGCTTGGGTCATATTTACGGTCGGCCTTCTCTAAGCGTGACCTTGTCCCAGTCTGACGGATCGCCATAGCAAGCAGCGCGAGGTTTTCGAGCGCCGAGTCAACATTGCGCAAGGCTGCGCTGGTGTCCTGCCGCTCTCGCAAAAGCTGTGCATAATTCTCCAAGAATTGGCGAAGCAACGTCAGCATTCCCTTGATCATAGCGAGATCATCTGGCCGTGACTGAAATCTCTTTTCTAAGCTGGCCCGCGACCCAGCCCTCGCTCCGACGCCGTCGCACCAGAGATTGAAATCGGCCAGGCGATTATGGAGCGCAGCACTCGCCTTTTCGTCCTTTGCCTCTAAGCGACATTGGTGAAGCCATTTAATACAATCATCGGCGAGTTGTTCGACGGTTTTCTCCATCCTGGTTCCACTTAGATCATTAGATGGGACAAAATGGGGCTATTCGGGGCAAACACATCTCTGAACTATAGCAATTTCGTAAAGCGGAGTTGGGCTGAGACGGAGAATCGCCACGCGGCTCGATCATGCAGCTTGCCAGCAGAGGCAGCTGGATGGCGTTGCGCCTGACATGATTACCCCGCTCCAAGTATATTGATCATATGTGCCCGATTTCTCAACGGCCTCTCCGAATCGGCGACTGAAGGCGTACATATACCGTTGCCATGTCAAGAAAAGGCATTTGGTTTCTCCCGCGTTTGCCCGGCTGCGCACCAGATTTCACATACACCGAGGGTGGTAGACTCCAGCTGGGGACCATTCTCGAATCTTTCAATGATCCAACATCAATACTCTTTTCTCCTGCCACCGATAATGCTTCTCCAGTCATCAACTGGCCTCCTGAAGAAACGGTAGGCATAGAGAAGAATCATGAGCACTCGAGCACCGACAACAACCTCTCGGTTGGCGGTAAGATTCTTGCAAAGTTCTGCAGCATCACCTCCGCCTCCACTGAGTTGGAGATCAACCGCGAGCATACACTCAAGTTCGGCAAAGTTGATCACAAGGTTGTACAGTTTAAGTACCACCTTTCGCCACCAGTGATACAAGCTATACTTGCGCAGTCGAGCATCAAAACGTACATCGCGCCGAACGTCTTACACCAGTTCGTCCCGAGGCCCATATACGTTATTTCTGGCCTTCGAATGGCCAAGGAATCGTTCTCTGTTGCTGAGTCTAAAGATTTCACCCGCAACGCCGCCGCCTCAGTCGACATACTCGCCTCGGGGTCCGCCGCTGGAGCATACTCTGCACCTGTGAATGCAGTGGCTTCGGCCCCGGTGGGGGGTAGTATCTCCGGCCACGTGAAACGTGAAAAGAACTCAAGTCACTCGTACGAGACCCTAGAAGGACAGGAAGTTGTCTTTGCATATTCCATGCACGTGATTCGCCAACGTGCTAGATTGTTTGCGGATTCATCAGCGTTTATGACAGATGCAGGCGATTTGGAAGGTGTGGAGTGCGTCGAGGTGACAAAAGAACTGGAAGGCTTAGACAAAGAATCCATCCTGGAACTCGAATATGGAGAGGCTGTCTACCTTCCGGATAACTAGATACGAATCATTTACTATCGGCTCATGCGGTATCATTACCGGAAGTATGAAGGCAGCAGACTCGCTTTCGGTTCACGAAGAGGAACTGCGCCTTGTCTACGCTGGGAACATAGTGCAATACGGTATTTACCTGGGCCTGCTGAACTATCTTTGAACTATGAAGCGCTCCGTACAATGCAGAAATATAAGTGTTAGTTATTCATATCACCCATGGAATCCCGTTCCAGCCCTCATATAGTAAGCAATGTCGTTCAGAATGTTTACATGCATTTGTAAGTCGGATGATGTGTCCTTCGAAGCCCTTTTCCAGAACGCAATAGGGTTGAGAAAAAGACGGTCCTGTCTTGCACCGCTTGCTGTTGCCATTCCTTGCACTGCCTTCCTCATCCCATACTGTGTTTTCAACTTCGCCAAAACGTCTCCTGGTGAAACAGTGAAGGCAGTGCCACCTTGGTTGCTTGAACTATACAGCTGGCTAAGGGCTGAAATATGTGCAAGGGTGACTCCAGCAATGCTGGTAGCGATGGCCGTGGCGAAAGAAGAGCTTGGCCCTTTTGGAATGGTGATTCCAAAGTTTTGTTTCATCTCCGTAAGAATCTGTTGAGAATTGCGTTTTCGGTCATTTAGTTGACACGAGCTATGGTTAACAAAGGCAGACTTACCTCACTAGGGAGACCGTCGCTGAATGTACCTAGAATGTGGCCCTCACTCGATGGATTGAAGACAAATACGCCTTGATCGTTTGTTGCATGAATCGGAATAACTGATGGATGCCGCGCTGGGAACATGTCGGTCTGGTGGCTTGAGTCGTTGCTTGCCGCTGCGAAGAAAATCACTCGCCTTTCGCGTTTACGGTCTACTTTGTCAATTGCGTCGTACATTTCCCTAACGCTATCGTCATTTGCCTCGAAGCCAAATGACATAGAGATGATGTCCACTCTCATACTCAGACCGGCCCATTTGATTGCCTATGCACATATCAGGAAATGTCAGCTCGGGTTTGCCAATCGAAATGTTTGGGTGAGTAGCATAGTCAGACCTCAGCAATGTTACTCTGGCTCTTCAGAATTTCCTGCCTTTTCGTTGCAACTCGAACAACATAGACTTCTGCCGCTAGTGGGGCAGATGCCATGACAAGGTGTGCCATAAAGCTACCATGGCCGTCCTCGTCGATACCTTCAGAAGATGGATCATCGCTTGCAAGATCGTGCCACGTAATCATGCCTGAGTTCCGATAATCTTTGAAGCAGCCCATATTTGACTTAAAACCGGTATCCAAAATGGCAATCTTGGGCTTTGGGCATCGCCGTCGGGATTCGTTGTCGTTGGCATGGGCCAGCTGAAGAATGCGGTGATTGAACGCCCTCAAGGTATTGAACCAGTTACCGCTGCTCTTGATAAGCTGAGGCAAACCCGGGAAGTTTTCTGTAGGATTGCTGGGTTCCTGGAGCCTCCGAATGGAGGGCGCACTTGACTTATAGGGGCATGTAACGTTGTCATCCTCGTGAAAAGCCTGGGCAAGCCAGGCTAGTGGTCGAATTACATTCTCGTACAACATATCCTTTCTCTTCGAAATATCTGGTGCGCCATGTGGGTGTTCCGCTGTGCTTTTATGACCGATTGAGCCTTTCGGGCTTGAGTGCGGACGGCTGGGTATATTGCTGTTGCTTGTGCAGTATCGTATTGCACTCGTAAAGTATATCTTATGAAGAGCAAAACCATCCCACTTGGCTTTTTCTAGCTTTTCTAGATTCGAAGATATGGCGCTTATGGCTCTGACAACGTGGTCGCGGCTCAACAAGCTCCTAATATCTCGTTTTCCAACGGGTCGTCCAATACCAATCTCAAGTAGAAGCGCTCCAAGAGCAAGAATATGAGGAAATCGATGGGGTAGAGGGCGCGGGCGTGACCAGCTGAGCGAGTCCCGAGATTCATCAACCGCATTTGCGATATCACCAAAGTTGAAAGTAACATATGCATTCATGGGCAAGTCCTCGGGAAGCTCCCCTATCGGGTCTCCGTTCTCGTCTGCTTTGTGTACGTGCATAAACCAAATATCCTCACTTGTCCACACAGCCTGCATCAGATTTGATGCGTACAACTGCCAGAATGCCTGGGCCAGAGTGTGTGAGAGTGTGATCTTGTCCTTCACTGTGAGCGGATCATAGTTTTGAAGGACGCCTGAAAGGTTGACACCTTCATGCGGAAATAGAGGATGGACCTGACCCACATTCTCCCGCTGGATGAGTCTCATATCAGGTAGAAGCTGGAGCTCAATGCAGGTTGAGGCCTCAACTGGGCTCAAAAATTCACAAATGACCCCTGGGCTCAGACAGACGGGTTCGGTGGGAAGATGGTACTGAGACTTCTCCTCAACATCCAGAAATTTAACCCGGGGTGAGCGCCTTTCAGAGGTCTGGTCTCCTTCGAGTTCCCTAGTTCCACATTAGCGCGTCAGAACTCAACGAAGTGCAACCAGGAATATCTCTAATACGTAGAAATGTGCCAACGAAACTCGTTCCAAAATTTCTCTTTAAGGGAGGATGTTACCACATCGAATCTTGCCCACTCCTCCTGAGGAGCTTGAATCGGCCCGCCTAGACGCAACCGTGTTGGAAGCCAAGTGCCGATGCATGATGTCGGCATATCGCCGCCATACTCCCAGTGTTCTTTGTGGGCACACTCTGTGTAACATTTGACAGTATTAAAAAGCCTTTTATTAATGATTTCATTGTAACGATTCGGTTTCGGAACCTTGATAGTTGAAGGCAAACTGGCCGTCGCGTGCCAGGTTTTTGATGTGACCTTGGACCGAAGCGCATCACAGAGATGACCTAGGGTCTCAACTTCACCGGCACATGACCGAAAATAATTCTTGGCCTGCTTTTCCTTGCTGTTATGGTCCCAATCGTCGAGTCGCGTTTGAATGTCTGAAGCAATGCGAGCTGGGTCGCGCTCTAAGTCAACACCGGCTGTCCGCTAAATGCAGCAGCACTGCGATTAGTTCTGCTCCAGCAACCGTGCCAAGGTATAAGAAAGTTGGAAGAGAACGTGCCATGAAAACTTGTCGCAGATGGAGTAATACATTCTCCGCATCTTTGTCGATGGCGGGGCCGATCGGAGACGTTGGGTCTGCCAAAAAGGACGAGAGGGCGAAGAGCCTGGTTCCCAGATCCGCCATAGGCGCCTGGATTGTTTCCGACTGGGCGTCTCCGGGCGGCTCTTTGCTGGCGAGATTCACAAGGAATACACCCGCCTTCCTCGCGCATAATGAAAGGAGCGTGCAGACTTCGTATTCCCCTGCTTCCATGTCCATATTCGTTCGCCCATGGAAAATTGTGTCACGTACAACTGAGGACAGCACCCAGCAACAAGCCAGGCATCAATGCAGCTCTGCGCCACTTCACGTGGTCGGGCCGTGAGGTCGCATTGAGGGGGCATGGGAGTAAGCAGAGAATCTTTTGGGTAGAGCTGTTATAGAAGCCTTGGAACGTGCCGTGATCACCTACTTGGCCAGAGACATCTTGAAAGGTCATTCAAAGCCCTTCTTTTGCTCTTCCTGGCCGGGTAATTCAGTCAAGAAGAGTTAGAGCGCTGAGCCGGACTAACAGAAAATCGATACCCTTCTTAATAGCCTTCTGGACCAATGCGCACTGAAGGCATGCCATGCCACCAGGACTATAGCCCGCGGCGGCGGCCCGTCCCGCTCAGACACGCAAACGTGCTTAGACATTCAGCTTTTTATCTTGTCAAGTTGTGCCCGCCACTGTGGCTGTAAGCTACTTGTGCATCCAGGGGGTACTAGGTAGCTTACCTCGTAAATTCGACGTGGCCCAGCGCCCTGAACAGTCACTTGCGCGTTAGCCGCCGTGTAACTAACGGCGTTGCTGATCGACCACACCCACAACGTGGAGTGTCCACCACCGCAAAATCGAACCCAAGACAGCAAGTAGCAAGCTTGAAAGGTAGTTGTACAGGTGCAGCCACGACACTATGAAATCTTTAAAAAATACAAAACAAATTACACAAAGGTTAATAATTATCATATTAAACGTAGTAGGGATATATACGTACTGACTCACGGAATTAAACTTGCAGCCCTAGAGAACAGCGTTGGCTTCAACGACTGTGAAGCTCGCAGTACTCGTACGCTCTCACCCAGCCCCACCACAACTGCCCAAGCGGCCACCGGAAAAACACAGCCCCGGCGGAAACGCGACAGGCAACGAGCAGCATCACCCAAACTCCAAATTTCAAGATCTCGATAGAAGCTCGTCGCTCGCCCACACACACAAGAGTTTCCTTGCGCCAACGCCACAATTCGCACGTCACATTCGCAACCATGACTTCCACGATTGGCATTCCCATCAAGCTGCTCAATGAGGCTCAGGTGCGTCCCACACCCCTCCAGTTTCTCAGAGCCTATCCCCGGTTGGATCTTCCAAAGAGAGCTGTTTGAACTGACGTTTGCATTTTACCACAGGGCCACATTGTTACCCTCGAGATTACCTCTGGCCAGACATACCGCGGCAAGCTTCTCGAAGGTAAGCGCACTCATCGACGAACCCCACCATGCCATTCTGCTGGCCCTCGTCTCCGTTCCGTATTGGTTTCGCTAACAGTTACCACCAGCCGAGGACAACATGAACGTCCAGCTCAAGGACATTACCGTCACAGCGCGCGACGGCCGCGTCTCCCACCTCGACCAGGTCTACATCCGCGGCTCCCACGTCCGATTCTTCATCGTCCCCGACATGCTTCGCAACGCGCCCATGTTCCGCAGCCGCAACGTCCGCGGTCGCGGTGTCGGCATGGCGCGTGGTCGTGCGACCGTCTCTCGCGCTCGTGCCGGCGGTCGTGGAGGCAGGTAAAAACAAAAAACACACTCAGTTTTTCTCGAGCGAAAAAAAGCAAAAGAATTGGGAAACTGCGAAATTTTTAAAAATAAAAGACTTTGGTTCAAGGCTTTCTTGGCGTTTATATGGCTCTGCTTGGGGATATTGGGCTTTTGATTTAATTTTTTTTTCCTTGATGGTGAGACGAGGTTTGGACGCATGGTTTGCGGAACTGGAAGTTTGAGAAAGAGGCTCTTTCGCAGCAGCATTTCGGCAAAGGAGCATTTGCGCTTGGAAATACCAGTGGTACAGCGAAGTGAAGGACATAGTGTCTCGATATAGAGGGTAGACGAGGCAAAATTAACGCAATTATATGTGCCAATGACCTGGCTGCCTAATGCCATATTCTATATGAAGTGAAGCCCGTTTCTAGATGCTAATAATGTACATGACCAATCCCCGTTTTACTTCAACTGAGCCAAAAGCTCCTCGGCCTTTGACACCAACTCCCTCGCCTTTTGGAGCTCCTCCGCGACCTCGACAGGGACAGCATCCTGCGCAACCAGCGCCTGGGCAACGCTCTCCTCCACGCCTCGCACTGCCTTGCGGCCTTCCTCGCGAACATCGCCTTCCCAGAAGCGGCGTGCGGCTTCCCACTTCTTTTGCATTCGGCCAAGGCTGTAGACGATACCCAGAGCTGCGACGGCTCCAGCTTCGTAGAGCGTAGACGTAGTTGCAGAGACGTACAGCAGAGCGGCCAAGGCGGTCGAGACGGACGACGTTCCGAGCGACTGTACGAGGAGTCGTTGTGCCAGTGCCTGCAGGGCGGGTACCGTCTCGTTTTGCAGGTAACGTCGGGTAAAGGCAATGTGGCCGGGCCACTTTGGCAGAGCCGAGTTCGAGGCCTCATTCGCAGTTTCGGATATGGGCTGCGGGTAGTTTGGCGCAGTGCCTCGAAGGGCGGCAACACGGCCTGCGAGGTACACGAGCTCCTGTTCGGCAGTGGGCAGGAATCGCTGGTTAAGCATGTCGTTTGTGAGCATGCCGACGTCGTCCACGCGCCAGAATAGCTTCCACCAGCCCAGCTTGCGCCAGCGTCGGCCGCTAAAGGCGAGGTCGAGCTCCTGCTGAAGCTCACCGTGCGCGGTCCTGGCCCACTCCGCGAGAGCTTGATGGATGCCGGTCGCGTCCGTGAGAGGTGTTTTCGACGTCAGTGTCTTTGAGACTATCACCGACTCTTCTACCTGGATAGCAGACTGCGTGTTCTGGATGAGGGATGCAATGAGGCTTTTGACAGCTGGCTTGGTGCTGGCGTCAGCAGTCTTTACACCTGCTTTGAGCCAGTCGGCTAGAGCTGGTATGTTGCTCGCGAACCAGCGGCGCTCATATTGCATTGCATTTTGCGGGCCCTGGCGGAAGAGTGCAACGGCTTCCTCAGCTTGTGCTGCGTCAATGATGTTAATTGACGCATCAAGGTCCTCCTTCGACACGCCCTTCATGTCGACGGCTGTCGCGATGGCGCCGCTGCTTTCTGACGCAGGCAGCGCCAGTATACCCACAGCACCGTGTAGGCCCTGGCCAACAATAAGTGCCTGGTGCACGGGCGTCGTCATTTGCGTAAAGCGGCCGCCGTCAGCCGGCACGTCGACCATCGGGACGAGCACGGCATCTTCAAACGCTTGGATGCTTGTAGGGCCTGAAATGGTCGCATCTGGAGCTTCCATGTTCATCAACAGGAATTCCACATTGCAGGAGTTGTACTGCGCAGACGAGATGTGAAGCTTCTGGACGGGGGATTCTTTCGTAAGTTCGATGGCGTTTGCCTCTGGCTGTTCCGCTCCGACGCTCACAATCAGCGGGCGCGTCAAGTCGAAGCTGTCTAGCTGCTTCTCCCACGGCTGCTCATCCTCCAGCGGATCTGCAAGCAGGGCTCGCAAGACATTTCTCGCCGTGTCAACAGAGCTGGAGCCGTTGGCCTGCAGCCCCAGGACGGCGATCCGCACAGCTTCGTCGCCAGGCGACTGCTGCAAGCCACGCAGAGCCAATTGGAGCCTCGAGAGGTTCAGCAGCCTCGGCGCCTGTTTCTGCAGCTGGAGAAGCGTTTGCTCGAGCTCCTTGCGCACGCCCGCGCTGGGAGCCGTGGACTGTCTGCGTCGGATATCCGTCGGTCGCATCGGTGCAGGCTTCGTGCGGCGCGTCGCTCCCGCCATGGAGCAGATGGGACATGCTCGCTGCTGCTGGGCGCCTTTGGGCAGTACCATGGCGCGTAGCTGCCCGCTTCGCGGCATTAGGGAGTATTTGGGCGCCATGTTCGGCGTTTGGGGAGTTTGCGCGTTGGTTGAGTTGTGGAAAGCTTATGCCGACGTCAGGGTGGATTTTGGGAGACATTTGAGGTCCGGCAAAGGTGCGGTAAAACGCTCGGGGCCGCGACTTACACCGCGACGACCGCCAAACTTAATGCACATCGGCACTACGCAAATGAGATAAAAAAAATTATTTTTTTTTGTTTATAAATTCGATATAGCAGATATAAAGTATATTTATTGCGGCTTGTGGAGATCAGATAGCTGCAACGCGTAGCGATCGCGGAACAGAATCACTTGCCACCGAGCTTGTAGCGCCGGCGGCTGATCCCATTCGTTCCATCTCAACTATTTCATCTGAGGAGCGGCCGGAAGAACTTGCGGAAGGAGTGTCTCTTCTATGATACCTCCCATAGACAAACTGGTATGCAGTCGAGAAAAACGTCCTGCTCGGTCGCTGGAAGTCACCTTGAATATCTTCCAGGGATCGCCCCCGGGTTTCGGGCATGTAAATCGTAAAGATGACAACTGACATCAAAGCAAGCGCTCCAAAGAGGAAATACGCGCCATATGCGGAAGCACCGAGTAGAATTGGCGTGATGAGAGCGACGAGCCAGTTGAAAAACTTGAACGGGAGTCAATAGGCGACCTTTACCAATCGGGAAATTACTTACAAAACTAAATGCCATGCCGACGGAATTGCCAGCAGCACGAGTGTTGCCAGGCATGATTTCACTCGCGTAAATCTTGCCTACAATGGCCCAGGTACCGCAGAATACCATGCCGAAGAGGAACACCGAGACAATGACAACCCACCTGGCTGCACCGCCTGCTTTCACCGATCCGGTTGCGTAGAGGCTTCCAATGAGAAACATGAGCCCAGTGAGTACAATTCCGCCGCTAATGGTGGATGTTCGTCGTCCCCAGCGGTCTGCCAGCATAAAGGCCGGGATTGAGACGAGGAGCATGGTGATTGACGACACACCGGAAGCTACTAGGGATGACGTGTCTGCTGATATTCCAGCTTGCGAAAACAGAGCCGGCGCATACTATATCGTTGTTAGTAAAATGCACTTATTTGCCGGGGTATACGACTGGGCTTACGTATGTAATTGCATCGATACCAGACAGCTGGACGGCAGAGCAGAGAAACAGGGCAAGTAATGTCCTGGAGCGGTAACCTCGTCGAAACAGCAACGCAAAACTCTGCCGGTTCGGCAGACTAGGCTGTTCCTGCGTGACCGACAGGAAGTCACGCTGCGCTTCCGCCATGTCAAAGTCGAGCAGAGTCAAGGCCGTCCTAGCTTCATCACCCCGTCCCTGCAGCACAAGCCATCTAGGAGATTCAGGTAGCGTCAAGCATACCAGCGCGAGAGCAGCTGCCACAGAGACTTGAATAATATACGGCAAGCGCCAAGCGAGGCTGCTCTCGGTGCCTGCCGTCCCGTAGCAGCAAAAGTACCCGACGCATACGCCCAGAGTCGCCATGAACTGCGGCATCGCAGCCAAGCGGCCGCGCTTGCGGAGCGGTGCGATTTCCGTAATGTAGACCGAGATGCTGCCGTAAAACATGCCCTGTCCGACACCGCTGACGGCTCGCCCCAGAATGAATTGGGCCAGTTGGAAGGCTGTCCCCTGCAGTATCGCCCCGATACCGCACAGTACAGCGCCCGGCATGATGATTTTGAGGCGCCCGTGTTTATCGGACAGCGTGCCGGTGAGTAGCGACGGCACCACTGCGGTGAGCATGACCATGGATACGGTGATACCGAGCACAAAGGAGGACATTTTGCCCAGCGAGTCGGCGAACTGGTGCATGTGGACTATGCCGCCGATTGATCCCGTGTCGTAGCCATTGAGGAAGCCACCGAATGATAGTGCTATGGATGCGGAGAGATAGTTTGGTATTAACTTTTGTACTGCCGGCATGATTGCGAACGATGGACACCAATTTCTGTACAATTGTATGTTGGAGTAGGGTGCACAATCGACATGGATTGCTACATGAATTGCCTGCTCTTATGTACACGGCAGTGAAAATGGTGCTCCTGTTGACAAAGCTTCGCTGGTTGCGTCACTGTTGTCGATACGCCCTTTCGCGAGTGGGAGGCAAGCTGCTGATTGGCCATGCTATGATCAGGCTCTCTAGCGTGCTGGAGAGTTCTGACTAATTAACCTGCAGACTGGATTTAACGCGTCAGCATAGATGACAATGAATGCTACGGATTATGATGCAACTATTGAAAAAGGAGAAAAAAGAAATGCTGGTTTAAAAATTGAAGAGCGCTAGGTGTCAACTGGACGGGTTGTGGCGGCGGAGGTCACCAACAACATCTGATGGTGTTCTTGCCCCAGTGTGCGGTAGTAACCTTTGGAGTCTCGTTTCAAGTAGTAATCACGCCAACTCTTATGATTTCTATATGTTGACTATATGTCTTATGTACCAAATCCGGTTTATTGATGTGCCAGGCAAGCTCACCGCGAACGCCTAAATTAATATTCTCGCTTAAAGGGCGCGACGGGCTTACACTCCTTTTCATCCAATGTCGTTCCAATTACACGGCGGTACCCCAGCGTAACGTCGCCATGTGGCTCTTCTTGAAAGCTGAGCGTGTGCTTCATCCACTCCTTGTCGTCTCGCTCAGGATAATCCTCCCGAGCGTGCGCGCCGCGAGATTCCTTTCTGGCGGCGGCCGCGACTGCCGTTTGCACGCTGTAAATATAATGTCAGCAAAACGTTCTCGCGGGGCAAAGCAAAAGACCCAGCACTTACGCGCAAGTCAGTAGATTCTTGAGCTCCAGTGCTTCTACCAGGTCAGAGTTCCAAATCATGCTGCGGTCGCGGATGCCAATGTCGTTGTACATGCCGTCGATGCTCGTCATCTTTTCCACGCCCTCGTCTAGCGCCTGCTGCGTGCGGAACACGTTGAGCTCTCGCTGCATCGTCTTTTGCATCGCGAGGCGGATATCATGCGGGCTGTTTGCGCCGTTGGACGTTCGCACGCGGTCGAGCGCATCTATGTGTTGAGCCGCGGCATCTGGCGAGGTAGGCATGAGCTTGTCGCCTGGATTGGACTTTTGGCGAATGGTGTGTGCTACTGCGCGGCCAAATACGACCAGGTCTAGCAGAGAGTTTGCGCCGAGTCTGTTGGCGCCGTGGACCGAGACGCAGGCCGCTTCTCCGCAGGCGTATAAGCCGGGGACTGTCTCGTCGCGGCCTTGATCGTCGACTTTGCCGGTGACAACTTCTCCCGTATATCGAGTGGGGATGCCGCCCATGTTGTAATGCACTGTAGGGACCACGGGGATGGGCTGTCGGCGGACGTCGACGCCAGCAAAGACACTGGCTGTCTCCATGATGCCAGGAAGACGCTCCTCCAGCACATCCGGCGGCATATGGCTGAGCTGGAGGTATACATGATCCTTTTCGGCACCAACGCCCCGTCCTTCCCGAATTTCCTTCATCATGGAGCGAGAAACTACATCCCGTGAAGCCAGGTCCTTGCTAGAAGGTGCATAGCGCTCCATGAACCTCTCGCCCTCCGAGTTGAGCAAGTAGCCTCCTTCGCCACGAGCGCCCTCTGTTATTAGACAGCCAGCTCCGTAGATGCCGGTAGGATGAAACTGAACGAATTCCATGTCTTGCGTCGGGAGGCCGGCCCGCGAAACCATGGCCAACCCGTCGCCAGTGCATGTGTGCGCAGATGTGCAGCTTAGATATGCTCGACCGTAGCCACCAGTCGCCAGCACGGTGTGATTGGCAAGAAACTGATGCAAGGTTCCGTCTTCCTGGCTGTACGCCATGACACCACGGCACTCGCCGTCTTCCATGATGAGGTCTAGAGCAAAGTATTCGATGAAAAAGTTTGTGTTGTGCTGCAACGATTGTCCGTACAGACTGTGCAGCATGGCGTGGCCGGTGCGATCGGCAGCAGAGCATGTGCGATGAGCTTGTCCGCCTTTGCCGTAGTCGCGCGTCTGGCCGCCTAACGGCCGTTGATATCTACGGAAGAGCGAGCAGTCAGTACTATTGCATGTTCGGGCAATTTGATCAGGGGACATACATTGTGCCTTCTGCAGTGCGTGAAAACGCGCAACCATAGTGCTCCAGTTCAATGACAGAGTCGACTGCTTCCCTCGTCATGTAGTGAATGGCGTCCTGGTCACCTAGCCAGTCGGAACCCTTGACGGTATCGTACATGTGGCAGCGCCAGTCATCTTCATGCATGTTGCCCAGCGCAGCATTGATTCCGCCCTGTGCGGCAACAGTGTGACTGCGAGTCGGGAAGAGCTTGGTGATGCACGCGGTGTTGAAGCCAGCCTCGGCGAGTCCAAACGCCGCGCGAAGGCCTGCGCCGCCTGCACCAATGACTAACGCATCATATTCGTGGTTCTGGTGTTGTGTGAGCAGAGAGATACGGTAACGGGATATACGGGACATTTCGTACAATGACAGTATACGGCTGGTTCGACGTCGGCGAGGAGACCTTGGCTTTTAGTGGCCCTTGGCCAATGAATCGAGCTGCAATGCGCTTTACATTAGAATATGGTATTTAAACACGCCTTGAGAGTCTTACCGGTTGATTTCGTCGTCGAAAAACTGCGAATTGAGCTCCGTTGGAGAGAGCGCAGCTGCATCGGTTAGCACGGCTATATGCGTTTGTAATCCATTGAGCAGTCGCCATGGCCAGTGTAAGAGAAAAACGTACGCAGGCACCAATGGGCAATCGTGCCAGTCCCATGGCTGAAAGCTGCTCTGATATGAACCTACGACCGTAGATTCGCAGATTATCGCGTGTGCAGCGTGGAGGTATTCATGTGCGACGCGAACCGTTTGTCGTGATGTGGTTTGTCGTTTCGGCTACTTGGTCTGCATCGTTTTGGTGGTTCAGTGACGACAAGCCCCGGAGGTGGCCTGTAGGATGACCTACTCGACGCTGTAATTGGATGGTGGTACCCCACACCCGACAGTCCGCGGCAACTGGCATCTGGCGCGCGGGGCGGTGCGGGAACAACTTGATGTTGCACCGTGCGTGCTGCGAGTTGAAAGCCGGTTCAACGGGGTTCCTCTATAAAACAAATCAAATAAAAGTCTAGCTATAGCGATACGTGGATATGTTTTCTTATTATTTTATTATACTGATTATACATGTGTGGCCATTGCACAGAATCTAGAGCCGCAAGACTTACCGGCAGTGTCAATAATAATATGGCGCAGACAGAATATCAGACTAGACGGGAACATTTAGTAATGTCAGGTTGTTAAACTGTATGAGACTATTTTCTCAGCTATAATCACCAAGTAATATACCTGGCCAAGCAAGCAACTGCACCACAATGAACACTCCATCCTATTGTCCTGCCATGTCGGGTAAGAAGCACATACTTGCCGATAGAAAACTCGGTGAGCCAAGTCTTGTAAACACCCAGATTCATTTTCAAATCCTATAGGGTAGCTATATGAGACGTGCAGCAGGATCACATAAAATAAGAACACTGTGGGATCATGTTTTATTCGATCCTGAGCTGTTTTCCGGTCACGAGCAAAGGCTTACAAGGACTAACTAAACTCTGCAAGAATTGCCTCTGCTACTACTAGAGGACATACAGTGAATATAACTTCACTTGAGCTCTTCACTACAAACCATTTCGCAAACCATAATGCTCAGAAATACAGAAAGGACTGAGTTCTTGTTGCTGTGTAGCCTACCCTGTAGCACCAAATGTTTACAATCACCACCACATCACATCTGCTTACCTAACCACTGACACCGCCAATTGCACGCTAGAATTCCCATAGAATGCATGCAAAATGCCAAACGCCTCTTTTTCGCCGTCAATTCGCCTTCACGTCATCCTGCCACCGTTCTACAAGTTACGGCATTGTTTCTGCGGATCGGCGGGCGGGAAGCAAAACCCCGCACTTGGCAACAGAGATGCCTCGGCCGACGCTGCGGGGAAGCCTTATATGGGGAAAAAGGTGGTGTAGAACACCCGAGTTGCGGGCAAAAGAAGAAATGGGTGCGCCAATATAAACATATAAATGGGCAATATATAAAATGCGGCGTTGATCGACAGCCGAAAAGACAAACTGAACAATGGAGATTGGAGAGAAACAGAACCGTTCGCAAAAAGAGGGGGAGAAGTATACTATGGTAAAGATGGTGGTTTCCTTGTTTGATGACGACTTTGCCCGGCGGGGAACGCTGCTCATTGCCTGATTCTGATGATCATCTCGATGGCCTTTGGAGCCTGCTTGCGTGCGCGCGCGCGGGGTTCGGGCATTGCGGCGTAGGGATCTGAGAGAGGCAGCCTGGCTTTTCCCGCAATGTGTACTCCCTAGTTTTTTGTGACATGTCGATGGGTAGATTGTCCGTTTTGGTGAGGAGGTGTAGATGGAAAAGTGGTGGTAGACCGACTTGCACATTTGAAGAGAGGAGGTGGGCGGGGATGCAGTGTTCGGCTACACCTTATCCTGCAGCCCAGCCACTGATTATATTGCGAAAATATTATACACCAGTTTTTAATAGGCGATATACTCCTCTCCACGATTCAGCATAGCCATTTCAAATCGGGGGGATTAGCTGGATACTGGTATCCTTTTCCTGTAAAACAAAACCCTTTTCCTACGGTTCATCACATGTTCATATATCTGCCCATCTGTAATCGGTATCACAAGCCACAAGCTATAGCCAGATGTTCACGATAATAGTACGTGACCGGGACTACCAGGCTTTGTTACGGAAACGACGTCATCGCTTTTCGCCGGTGTCGGTGTACACATCATGCCCAAAAACAGCCATGAAAGCCGTGATCGTCTTACTTTTTGCACATGGCTCGTGTAAGCCAGCATGAGCCTAGAGATGCCACTAAAGAAGAAACCAAGGTAGAAAAAAAATTTAAAAAAAGCAACGCATAACGATGGATTGTGCACGCTTCTGTAACACAATCCAGAAATTTTACATGCTGTGTACATTCGCAGCAAATAGGGCTGCGGCGCGGTGGTGGTGGTGTGCAACGGCGGCGTGTCATGACAGACGGTGGGCGGCGGGCACTGGGAGCCCCGGGACAGGCTTCCCGAAGAGGGAAATCTGCAGGAAAATCTGCTAGTCCTGCGGACCACCGCAACGCACGCACCCGCACGAACCATGCAACGCTCGGCGATGGGATGATCGGCCAGCTTTAGCTTACGCCCACACCCCCCTTCCTTGCAAAAAGAGTAAGAGCAGTAGGCACGGAAGTGCGGCAGCCGCGGGTGGATATAGGTGGATTGTTCGGTGCCGGTGAAGATGCGGTATTGGGAAAGGATGTAGCAGTGATTTGTGGAGGGGGCAGTGTGCAGATGGGCTGTGTGGGTTTCTGTAACCTTTACTTTTGCATTTCACGTGCTGAAGATTTGTAGATTTCCGTTCTGGTTAGATGCGTGCTGTGTGTGTATATGCGGGAATGGCATGTGCGTTGGAGACGTTGGAGTTGGAGTAGGCTAGAGACGGTGGTGAAGGTTGGATGGAGGAGGTGTAGTTGGAGGGAGGCGAGACGTCGGCAGTGACGGATTGCAGGTAGTTTGTTGTGAGCACGGAGGTAAAAATGATGTGTTTGTCATGCTTTTAAGGATATATTCAAAAATAATATAGTAATCAGCTCAAATCCAATATATATAATAAAAAGGACATCAAATCATCATCATTATCCTTCGCTACGCAAGAGTATAAACACCAAGTCTTTCTCAGGATCAGCTTATTCCTTCTTCTTCATGTTCATCTTCATAAACATCCTAATCACGTTCCACGCCAGGCCCTCGTTGAAGGGCTGTCGCTTTTCACGCTTGGACGCCGAGCTGGACCCGTCCCAGTGGCTAGACACCTGTTTGAGCAGGGTGGAGTTGCCAAAGACGCCGGAGATGGCATTGATGAACTGGGAGCCGTTCTCGGGCCCGCCGGTGGAGTTGCCCGAGCTGCCGTTGGTGGACTTGACCAGGCCGCTGACAATGTCGCTGAGGACGGTGACGATGGAGAGGCGGGTGGTCAGGGTGCGGTTGTTGAGGATGTTTTCGAGGTAGGTGAGGCGCTGGCCGTTGATGATGGTGTGGTTGCCGGTGACGTTGAGCTCGAGCTTGCCGTCGCCGAGGGCGATGGCCTGGCTGTCGAGGAAGGGGCTGAGGTTGCTGACAATGGCGTTGAGGTCGAGCAGGCCTTCAAAGTCGACGGTGTTGTCGCCGGGCTGCAGAATGACGTTGTTCAGGACAATGAAGCCGGCAGTGATGTCGCCCGACTTGACGTTGAAGGTGGAGTCGCCGAAGCCGAGCTCGAGCGGGCTGTGGTTGGGCAGGAAGATGGTGCCCTTGATGTTCTTGCCGTCCTTGGGCGGGAAGAGGAACTCGAGGCGCTGGATGGCCAGGCCGTCAAATTGGTTGAGGCCCGAGATGGTGATCTTCTTGTCCAGGACCGGGTACGACTCGAGGATGCCGAGGGAGATTTTGGCGCCGCTGCCGCGCACGTCAATGTCGACCTCCTTCTGGTCAAAGAAGCGGCCGAACCAGTCGGTGAACTCGGTGCCGTTGGTGATTCTCTGCTGCTGGTCGGCGACGTGGAAGAGGGTCTTGCCGTTGAGGTCCAGGGCGGGGATGTCGAGGCCCAGCCAGGGCGAGAATTCCGAGGTGTTGTCCTTGTTGTAGAGGTACATGGTGAAGTTGTTGGTCTTGGCCGGCAGCGGGGTCGTGAAGGAGCTGTTGAGGTTGACCTGCAGCAGGTCGGTGCCCTGGACCAGGAACGAGCCGCCCAGGATGGGGAGGTTCTGCTGGTTGACGATGAGCTGGACTACAGCGGGGATGACCACCTTGAAGCTGGGAGAAGGGAAGGTGAATGTTAGTCTTGAGGGTTTGAGGCTACACAGACTGACGCAAAGAGAGATTGAGACTCACAGGATGGGCAGGAGAATGGCGAGGAAAATGATGAAGCCAATGAGATACCACAGCCAGTGCTTCTTGAAGTGGCCGGCTGTGTTGGCCCTGGCGGCGGCGACCTTTTCCTTGGTCGTCTTCTTCTTCTTGGGGGGCGGCTTGGTGACGACGTGGTCGTCTGAGCCGTCTGAGTCGGAGCCGTCGGCGCCAGACTCGTCGCTGAGGTCGGAGACGTCGAGTTGGTTGCCCCGGGCGCCTGAGGCGGTGGCCGCCTCATGGCCGCCGGTCTGGGGATGCGACTGCGCTGGCGTCGCGGACGTGGCCATGGTGTTGTTGTTGTTGGTGGTGGTGTCGTGGTGATGAGTCCCGTCTGTGAGTGGGAAGCGGCGGCCGGTAAACTGGTCCGACATGTCCTGGAGCCGAAGCGGCTCGCGGGGGGATATCTCTCGATTGTGCTACTGGGAGGTCAATCGTCTACCTGAATGCAGTAGAAGATGAGGAGAAAGACGGTTATTTTGGCCGCCCTGTTGTGTTGTTCCGTGGGTTTGGTAAAGTCCCTGAAGTGAATGCAAGAAACAGGGCCCGCGAACGGTGAATAGCGTGGCAGCAAAAGGAAAAAGCAGTAAAGGAAGAAACAGAGCAAGAGAGGGATCTGCACGCTGCTATGAGGTAGGGGTGTAGCGGTTATTACTAGCGAGTGAGACCATGTGCCTGTGTGTGTGTGTGTGTGTCTGTACTCGCATGCACCGAGAAACTAGAGCCGCAACTGCACTGTAACTGGTACTGAGCCAAGACTCGTGCGATGGCGGGCGGGGGGACGTGGAGGCTAGGCCTGCTGCGGGGGTGTGTAGATGCTGTGTTCCACTGTACGAGTCGCTGGGGAAGACGCTGGGGAGGACGCTGGGTACTGGGTGGTTTTAGCGATATGGGGGGACGTGCCTGGGCAAGAGAGAGATTGTGTGCCGTCCTACTCCTACGCTGCAGGCGATTGGTGGCGGAGGTCGGCAAGGGCAAGCACATGCTTGCAACAGAGTTTTTGCCTCTGCGCTGGGTTCGGCCTGGGAACGCAGATCTACCGAGCCACCGCAGCGTCTTTGCCTTTTTACCCCGCAGGAACGCGTGCCGGGCGGCGCACTGCACAGCGTAGACACACACTGCACGGCAGCGGCGAACGAAGCAACAATGCGCTGCGAGCCGCGGCTGGCGTTTTGCCCTCCCGGGATGGGCGGGGTGGGGACAAGTACGAGTATGGGCTACGAGTATGGGCCATGGGGTGGTGGTGGAGTATTGGCTTTTCGTTGTGGGCGTTGTGGGTGGTTGGGCCGTGGTGGAGAGAGGGGAACTCGGCTCGGCTTGGGGAGACTGAGTGACTGAGCGAGGGGACTGGGTCTTGGGGAGGGGAAAGAATGGGTTGATGATTACATAGTATGAGTATGGACATGGCCAGCCGTATTGTATCCCAGTGTGGAGTGCGAGTAGGACGAGTAAGAGGAGACGTGATTACGTAGATTGTTCACGGTCAATCACCGCACAGGACCAATAACGTGCTCAGAGAGCGGGGACTACCTCTGGGGATAAGCAAATCAGACCTGTCCGTGACTGTACCCCGTACCCCGGAACCATATCCCCAGGTTTCCTTGCTTTGCCTCTCTCCCCGCCGGCTCCGCTCGAGATAACAATGACCGACAAGGACTGGATTCGCCCAGAGATGGGCCATCGTCTCCGTCCCCGTCTGTTACGAGTAATTGATTGTTACCTTGCCCAAGTCTGGGGAGGCTGGGGCTCTGGGGTAAAACGGATAACAAAAATGAAGCTGGGGTTTGATGCCAGTGACATGCTGTTGGGTCCCCGCCCAAGGAAAGCATGGATACGCGGGCCGTGGCAAAGACGACAGTGTTATTTCCGCCCGTCGGATAATGGTTCTGCGAGTAGACCGACCAAGACGAGGATGAGTAATTTTATGAGCAATTTTATGAGTAATTTTACGAGTAATTTTACGGCGGCATCGTCACCGTTTCTGCCATGTTGGTTCTGGGCCAGGTGAGGCGTAATGGGCTTGGTGACATGCCATGACGCCGTGCCGACAGGGCCATATAGCCGGGACGCAATCAATAAGTCGAGTGTTCCGAGGACCGGCAGGCACGGTGAAGAACAAGCCCCAAGCCCCAAGCCCAGGTGAGCAGAGTAGGCAGGCGGAGAAAGACGTTGACAAGCAAACGCCACGCATGGGTCCCACGGCAGAAAACGCAGCCCGTTTGTACAATTGTACGTAAGCTGAGGCTCCGCGGCGCAAACCCCCCCTTGCCCTGCCCAACGCCTCCCAAAAACGCCACCAACGCAACCTGAATCAAGCGAACCCTTGGGTCTGGGTCTGCTAGCGCGAGATGGACGGCGCCAGAGCGGAAAGGCGGCTCAACTCTTCGATGAACTACGCCGCCGATGATACGAAAAGGTTGCGAGTGCGAGTAAACAACGGAAGACACAAGAGACAAACAAAAAACAAAGGACGACACTGGCTCGCAAGTGGCTCCAGCGGATAATTTCCCGGGTTCAGAATAGAGTGGGCTTGCGACTCGTCCATGTCTCGGAGGCGAACCTGCCATACGAGTTTACTCGTAGCGAGGACAGACACAGAAAAAACAGGGTCCCGGTTCTTTGTTTTGGACGACTCGGACAGTACGAGTATCGACTGGTGGAGGTTTGGGCCCGGGCCAAAATCCGTCTTGCTGTGTTGCGCTTCGGGTGGTTTGTGTCTGTCGAGCAACAAGGGCGGGATGGGCGACCGTTGAGAAGAATGATTTTATATTTTGCAAGTGTCTTTCAAAATTGTCCTTTTTATTTTTTTATTTTTGTTTTGGCCTTGTCTGGCTGCCCTTAAAACGTCATTTCCTTCCATGCCCGGTTCGCTCGCCCTTCTCCCGCTGGCCCTGTCTCACTTACATGCGCAGCTCCCAACCAAACCAAAAGGGAGGCGACGAGCCATGACTCGGCCCCCATCGAGATGTTCTACTTTTCCCCGGTACAGCCCACCCATCCACCACGTCCATCCATCCACCAGCAAAGACAAAAAGGCAACCACAGCAAGCATCTCGCTCGGCACCTCGGCCTGTCTCTCTGGCGTAATTTCCTGTTTCCACAGACTTGATTCCAGGCGACTTCGGACATTGGTACGCTACGACTAACATCCACGACGAATACAGAAAAAAAAAAAAAAAAAAAAAAAATCGAGCCGGCGGCAAACCAAGACGCCAAAAAAGAAAGCCATGCGCGGCGCTAAAGAAAACCAAGAGCCCAGCCTGGTTCCGATTCCAAGCTAATTCACAGCCCAGTGCTCTCGCTACTCGTAGCGGCTGTTTAGCGTGTTCCACACACCTCTGCCATCCGTGCGGCCGGCGATAGAGTGGTGATCCAAGCCTGCTGCGCATACTCGTACGAGCACAGCACTCGTACGGTACGCAGGCCCTGCCTCTCCTTCAATTTGACGCAAACAGCGACCCAGTGCCCACCAGTCCCCAAGAACCCAAGAATATCACATCCTAGGGTCTTTGCGTCCTGGGCCAAGAGGAAAAACGAGATGCACCTCCCATCCGCTTTCCACTATTAATCTTACGCACAGGACGCTCGCCAACTACCGTCTCCGCCGTCCATCAGAGGTGGAGATGACATTTGCTGCCCTTGCCAGGTCTGGCAGTTCGCTGTGAGAGCTGTCGATTGGAGAGGTCTCTTGGGCTGCGACACCTAATAATACACACGACATGTCGTGCAGCCATGGAGTGCGCGTACCTGGCCGGGGTCCTGGCCCGTACGTTGCACCGTACACGGGTAAACCAGCAACATCACCCGCCGGCACGCCCTTCCTGGCGTGGTTTCGTCTCACTAGACAACGTGGAACAGGACAGCCCTGTTAATTACACTGCGTTATCAGTATTACAGAGTAGAATGACAGAAGAGCTTCATCCACCTCTGTCCTTTCTTACATGGTGCTCAAGTCACTCATCAAATCGCGCCCTTCGCCGCCGCCGCTCTCCAATCCAATTCAACCCAGAGCCTGGACTTGCCAATGGGTCATCCAGGCAGAGCCCAGTGTCATTGGTTGGCCCCCAGCTTTGACAGTACTGATATTGATGCCTACAGAGGGGCTCTGCGAGGTTGGCGTCGCTCGCCTCCCCTCGGAGGATGGCCTCCAGGCTGCCAGCATCCCAGCATCGAAGAGCGGGTCGGTCATACCGCATGCGATCTACGCCCACCTGCTAGATTCGGTATACCGTCGTATTCCTCTGCGTGGCAGCCACTGCCCATTACGCAGCATTATATCGCGCACAAAGGACGCCCACCCCCTCCTGCGGTGCGGCAACCCACCAATCTGGTCCAGGGCTGTCTGCGCATGGCGCAAGGAAGCTTGTCGCCCGCCCGCCCCAGCCGCTGTCTCGCCTGACCGTCCCAGGACCCACGATGTCGACGGAGTACCACCTCAGACGGAGCAACCGGGACAACCTAACCAGCTTTTCGTCCGCATCTCAGGCTCGTCAAGCACAATTCGGGCGCCGAAAAGTTCGCAAAAGGACGCTTGCTTTTCCGCTTTCCTGCCTGGGTCACGCGAATATCTGCCTTGGCCAGACTTCTCCGCATGGGGAAACCATGTCACTGTAAATTATCAAGCAGGTCATCCGGCGATGCGTCGCCAATCAGCAACGGCCTATTTCTGGAGATTGAAGTTTATGCGACCCGCGCGGGCCCGACTTCGCACTCCATACGAGTAAACTCGACGAGGAGACCAGCAACGCATGGGAGTCTATTCAGCACTGACAGCGGGGCGCTTTTTCGCCAGCAGCTGCAAGTAACGGTTCTCGTGTCCTGAGTACAGGTCTGAGTTTTTCGATGCCCAGACACGACACTAGCCTTCTCTGCACACCAAACTCGGCCCTGTCAGTCACATAGTCCCATGTACAGAGTGCGATACGGATACTGCAGCTGCCGGTGGCGAATCGCACACAGACGCCATCCTTTGCACCAGAAGCCCATTTTGGGAGCCAGTCTCTTCCATGGCGCGCCAGCTCCCAATCACGTACAAGTAAAAAAGAAGAGTACGCCACGCCGGCTTCTTGGAGGCGCCCTACCGAGGCTGCTGGTACTGCTGCGGTTACTTGGGTAGCCTGCCATCCGGGCAGCGTTGCCGGTTGCGTGGTGCCCTGCATCGGCGCTGCCTGCGCAGTACCGAAAGCCTAGGACGCTTGGGCTGCAGCCACAAACGCACCCTCGCTCTTTTCGTAAACAATCCCAGCTTGCTTGGTCTGCTAGCTCCGCGCTAGCATCCACGCCATCCCAGACCAGGCCCAGAGCAAGACAGAACAGGCCCACGGCCAGATCCACCCATGGGCACCACCAGCTATGCGCCTATCCGCCATGGGGTAAGTTGGGGTAGCTGGGGTTCTCACTGACGATGCGGCCAGTGCCCACACCACCCCCCTGGGCTGCATTGTCCCGTTATGGCGTCTGGTGGCGCTGATCACCGACCGTCCTCGACTCAACGACGTCGGTGTAAACGACCTAGCTCACTGATCATCGGCGCCCACCTGGCGAACTTCTCCCACCTCCTCGGCTCCATGTTTTTGCACCGTTGCCCTCGCTCCATGTGAAGCCAACCCACTGTGGACTAGATATCTGGGCATATCGCCTAGTTGTGTGGGCTTCCCGCATCACATACATACTTGACTGCTCTACCACCTCGCTTGGGTTGCTAAAAATTGCACCCTCCTTCTCTTCTTCTCTCATCCCTCCCTCCCCTTCCATTCCTCTCCCCTTCCCATTGTTTGTTTCCCAAGTTGGAAGTGCAGTCTTTTTTTTTGTTTTGCAAAGTCTTCAAGTCAATTGCACACTGTAGCTTCCACACTTGGGTGAAACATCCAGGTGCAAACTCCCAGTCACCATGAGGTTCTCTGCTGCCCTCATCGGCGCGCTGGCACCGGCATGCATCATTGCCAGCGGCCAGAAGACGCACTCTCCTCCGGAACAGCTCAACATTGAGGACCTGCTCTCACGAGATAACCTCGACGAAATTCTCGCCAAGCACAACCTGGCTCTCGTCCCGCGCTCAGAGTTGACCAGCACTCTCTCTGAACTCACTCTTCTCATCAAGGAAACCCGTGCGGATACTCAAAGGATCCATTCGCTATTCTCTCGACAAAATGGCACCAGTACCGGCGGCGATAGAGGTGGTAGCAGCGGTGGTGGCCAGCCCACGGCCCAAGGCATGCAAAACGGCCTTCTCGACGGCATCCTGGATCCCATTCTTGGTCCCATCCAGGACCTCGTCGATGCCCTCAAGGCTGTCCAAAGTCTACTTACCCCCGAGTTCCTCGAGGCTCTCCACGATGCAATTGTTTACCTGGCCGAGACTCTCCGGCCGCCATTCCCCACCCAGGCACGAGACCTGATTTCCAAGGCTGGTCCCTTGCTCGACCTCGTCGGCGAGCTCGACTTGAAGAGCCTCATTGACATGATCAAGGACATTGACATCCCGACTCTTGTCCAGGGCATCCTTAAGCTTCTCACGGACCAGAACCTCGACAACATTGACAACCTCCTCACCAACGGCGCCGCTCTGCTGACGCCTAGCTTCGTCAACGAGACCCAGTCCCTCATCGATGGTGCCGAGCCTCTGGTCGCCAGTCTCGCCAAACTCGACCTCGAGAAGATTATTGAACAGCTCGAGCCTCTCCTGGGTGAACTTGGAGAGCTGGATCTCAAGGGCCTCTTGACCGCTCTCAAGCCGCTACTTTCGGAGGAGTCCATCACGGGCATCGTCAACCTCTTGGGTAATGCTGAGGACCTGCTCACTGCCCAGTTTGTCAACCAAACCCAGTCTCTTATCAGCGGCGCCGAGCCACTCATCGAGAGTCTCAGCAAGCTCGACCTCGAGAAGGTCCTTGACCAGCTCGAGCCTCTTCTGTCCCAGCTCGGTGATATCGATCTCAAGGGTCTCTTTGAAGCCCTTAAGCCCATTCTCACCAAGGAATCTATCGAGGGTATTGTCGGGCTGCTGGGTAACGCCGAGGACCTGCTCACGTCCCAGTTTGTCAACCAGACACAGTCTCTTATTAGCGGCGCCGAGCCCTTGGTTGCCAGTCTCAGCAAGCTTGATCTGGAGAAGGTTCTCGACCAGCTCGAGCCTCTTCTGTCCCAGCTTGGCGACATTGATCTCAAGGGTCTCTTTGAGGCCCTCAAGCCTATTCTCACCAAGGAGTCTATCGAGGGCATTGTTGGTCTTTTGGGCAATGCTGAAGACTTGCTTACGTCCCAGTTTGTCAACCAGACACAGTCTCTTATTAGCGGCGCCGAGCCCTTGGTTGCCAGTCTCAGCAAGCTTGATCTGGAGACGGTTCTCGACCAGCTCGAGCCTCTTCTGTCCCAGCTTGGCGACATTGATCTCAAGGGTCTCTTTGAGGCCCTCAAGCCTATTCTCACCAAGGAGTCTATCGAGGGCATTGTTGGTCTTTTGGGCAATGCTGAAGACTTGCTTACGTCCCAGTTTGTCAACCAGACGCAGTCCCTTATTAGTGGCGCCGAACCGCTCGTGGCCAGCCTTGCCAAGCTTGACCTGGAGAAGATTCTCGATCAGCTTGAGCCTCTTCTGCAGGCTCTTGGCGAGGTTGACATCAAGGGTCTCCTTGAGGCCATTAAGCCACTCATCTCGGAGGAATCTATTACCGGCATTGTTAACCTGTTGGGCAATGCCGAGGATCTGTTGACTGCGCAGTTTGTTAACCAGACCAAGTCGCTTATTGGCGGTGCCGAGCCACTTGTCGCTAGCCTGGCGGATCTCGACCTGCAGAACCTCCTTGACCAGCTTGAACCGATCCTCAAGGCCCTCGGCAAGATTGACCTGGGCAAGCTGCTCGACCTCATTGCTCCTCTTCTCACCGAAGAGAACCTCCAGGGTATCCTGACACTGCTGTACAATGCCGAGGCACTGTTGACGGAAGACTTTGTCAAGCAGACCAAGGGTCTCATTGCCGGTGCCGGTCCCCTTCTGGAGGGCCTCAAGGATGTCGACATCAAGGGCCTGCTCAAGCAGGTTGGCCCTCTTCTGGACAGCCTTGGCAAGCTCGACCTCAAGGGAATCGTCGACGCACTCAGCCCTCTCCTCACCAAGGAGAGCATCCAAGGCCTTCTGGGACTCCTTGGCAACGCCGAGGACCTTCTCACGGGCGACTTTGTCAAGGACACGCGCAGCCTCATTTCTGGCGCTGGACCCTTGCTGGCTGCTCTTGGCGAGGTTGACCTCAAGAGCCTCCTCAAGCAGGTCGGACCTCTTCTGGATTCGCTTGGCAAGATTGACCTCAACGGCCTGCTCAAGGCTCTGGAGCCCATCCTGTCGCCCGAGGGCATCAAGGGCATCGTCGGCCTCCTCGACAATGCCGAGAACCTGCTCACGCCCACGTTTGTCAACCAGACCAAGTCGCTCATCGGCGAGGCTGGTCCATTGCTCGACGAAGTCAAGCCGCTCGTCAAGGCCATTGGCCAGCTCGACCTGGACGCTCTCATCAAGCAAATCAACCCGATCCTCAAGTCGCTCGGCGAGATTGATCTCGAGGGCATCTTTGAGGCCATCAAGCCGCTCCTCACCCCCGAGACGATCAAGGACCTCATTGGCCTCCTGGGCAATGCCAAGGATCTCCTAACTGGCGAGTTTGTCGACGACACCAAGACCATTATCCACGGCGCCAGGCCGCTGATTGAGGCTCTTGGCGAGGTGGACATTCCTGGCCTGATCAAGGCGGCCAAACCGCTGCTCGATGCACTCGGCGAGCTTGACTTTGCCAGCCTGGTAGAGATTCTTGACCCTATCCTCAAGAGTCTCAAGGACATTGACATCCAGGGCATCATGGACCTGATCGTGCCGCTGATTACGCCAACCACCGTCAAGGGTTTGCTGGGTCTCGTGGTCAATGCACAGACGCTGCTGACTACAGAGTTTGTCTCGCAGACCAAGGAGCTTATTGGCGATGCGACACCGGTAAGTTAAACATCCCAGCAAATGTTTTCTAATCTATTACTAACGAAATTTTCTTTACAGCTGGTGGCCACGGTGTCCGACTTGCTAAGGGCAGTCTTCCAGGCTCTGATGAACTAAACCAGAGTTCCTGCGATAAAAACGAGGGCGGCGGATGTTGAGAGAGAGATGAACGAATGATGTGCATATGGTTTTTTACCCGGTTTATATTGATTGACTTTTACAGCGTGTTGCTTTTTATTTTTATCCGGGGGCTTACCGAATATACCAAACCCCGACGGGGCGAATAATCAGAGAATGATTGAATGGGCTTTTGGACGAGGAGGAATGACAATGATGAGGTGAGGGGAGAGTGGAAAACGGTACAAAATTTTATATCCTGCACAGCAACGAAGGGGCGAGAAAAGCCTCTTTTAGTACATGGCTGGAACAAAAATGTACATGATAATGAATTGACGCATATACAAGCCCCATTCAAGTTCCTCTCCGCATAACTTAGTGCCATGGTGATTTGAAGGCCGCGTTGTGAATGGGTCTTCGCAAACTAAGCCAAAGACTTGCCTTCTCGCGAGAATTTTGGCGCGGAGCAGTGGGTTGCCTCTGACCGGGCGCCCGGGCGAACTGGTGTGACGCCACAGCCCAAGACACAGGAGCGTTGTTACTGGCTGATGAGAAGCGTGGCTGTGCCACAGGGCGATTTTATGTGTCGCAGTGTGGCTTTAGTACATCATAGTGCTGCGTGCTAAGGCTGTTAGTTGCAGGAAAAGGGTCTGCCAAGGCTGCGTGATGATGCAACGCGGGGTGCCTCTTTCTTGATGCCTGGTCATGTATAAAACCTTGTGACCCTTGTTGAACATGATTTAATATTTTCATTACAAAACTGATAAGCGTAAAAGCAGCGACTCTGCCGAAACTTTTTTTTTGAAAGCTCTACAACACCGGTATTTTGCGGAGTGAGACCAGCCCCGTACCAGCGTCAACGCCAAGAAACGCTACCACTCTTCAGTGACGTCGTTGCTGACTCTGGCGCAGCCTCGCCACAATCTACGACTATATTTCTCGTCGCCAACAGCGATTCGTGAAGGGTTCCTACAGCAGACATTCACTCCTTTTCTATTTACGGGAACGCGGCACAGACGCCATCAAGTACCGAGGGGGAGCTTAGCAGCACCAACAAGCAACTAGCGGCTACACCACAGACACATACACACACCATCCAAAATGTCGTCATCGGCGATTGAAACCAAGATCCAAGACGCCGCCGAGCGCAACAAGCAGCTCCTCCACGAGCTGTCCGAAACGGACCACGCCACCCCGCAGCTGGCCGAGCACCGTCGCCTCATCGCGGAGCTGGACGAGCAGCGCAAGCAGTCGGACAAGCGACTCGAGGAACTAGAGAAGAAGCGCAAGCGCACGCTGAGCGAGCACGAAAAGTACCGCGACAGCCACGTGCGGCGGTTCATGTTCAAGGCTTCGGGGCAGCGGGACAAGTTTTCGCAGCGCGCCGAGGACGGCGAGCGCGAGTACTTTGACACTTTGCAGGAGGCGCACCAGGAGACGGAGCTCAACAAGAACATCAAGGAGCAGCTTGAGGGCGCGCACGGCGCGACGGGGGAATTGGAGAAGCAGGCGGAGAGGCATCAGCGCGCGCAGTCGGACCTGGACGCGCTGTATAATTCCATTTTTGGCGGCCCGACGCCGCTGTTTCCCGACGAGGACGCCAAGGAGCAGAGGAGCGGTGCGGCGGCGGCGGCGTATGCGGATACAAAGGGCAAGCAGGAGGCCGAGGCGGCGGCGGTGGAGATGCTGAAGCAGGCGAATGGCATCATGAAGAGCGCAATGGGCCAGATTGAGAGCGCGCTGAGCGCTTCGCGCTTTGACATGTTTGGGGGCGGCAGCATGGCGGATATGATGGAGAGGAGCCGGTTGAGTAAGGCGGACCAGCTGATTATGCGCGCGCGCGTGCTGGCTACGCGGGCGCAAAGCGCGAGTCCGTTTGTGAGGGACCTGCCGGAGGTGAATATCAACCATGGTAATCTCATGTCGGATGTGTTTTTTGATAATGTTTTTACCGATATGGCGTTTCACGAGGAGATTAAGCGTAGCCAGCGCGAGGCCCACCGGTTCCTGGTAGCGCTGGTGGAGCAGGGGAATCAGGCTGTGCAGAGAAGGAGTGAGCTCGAGGATGTGCTGAAGGTGCAGGAGAGGGAAATGGTGGAGGCGAGGGCGGAGCTGCAGAAGGCGAGGGAGGGAGCTTTTGAGCAAGTTTTGCGAGGTGGTGCGCCTGCGCAAAGTGGTGAGCAGGGAGCGGCGAAGGGAGTGCAGGATGTGCAGCCGCCGCCTGGGCCGCCGCCTTCGTATAATGCTTCTGGGACTGGGGAGGGTACGCAGAAAGAGGGAAATGGTGGTGCGGAAAAGGGGAAGAAGGAGTGGTGGGATGAATGATGCTGTAACGAGTAGGCTTGGATGTTTGATCGTTTTGCTGATGTTGGAAAGTAAGGATTCTGGTGATACGTATCATCAATGGCGTTCTTCGTAGGAATATTAATACTACTATTGGCACCGAGCCGCAGAAGCCTTAGGGCCAGTCTATAATATTTATAAGCAAATACTAATACTACTAAAAATTAGTATAATTAATAGAATTAAAGTAGGTATAGTCTTAGATCTTAGAAAGTAGTAAAACTAAAATAATGTAGCTAAGTCAGGTGCCTGCTAGGTAAGGGCAGCTTTCTACCCCCTAAAGGTATGTCAGCCTAGGTGGCTCCAACAGCGCTTTCCTGACTTAATCTGTAAGCCAAGAGAAACCCAACTGTGCCTTGAACGCTAAGCTATCGTTTAAGCATACTATGATGTAGTCCTTAGATATGCCAGTAATTATACGCTTTTCCTAAGCTCATTCCCACCTCGACTGATGTCTGTATGCGCTCTTGACTGTGTTCCAACAAGTCCTCATCAAATTGAATACTGCCTTTGCGAAAGGCAACAATAATAGAGGATGCGCCGAACTGGAAGAGGCCCAGCTCATCACCTTTTCCGACAGCAGTACCGGGCGTCTTCCACTTTTCATGGATCCTATACGGCGTAAGATACGGCAGCAGTGCGTATATGTCTTATTTCACTTACTGGACGCTGCCAACATTGGTGGCTCCTATCGCGATGAAGAGCATCTCCCCAAAGATTTCCGTGTCAATAACCAAATATGCGCGATGGTTGCAAGCCAGTATGTCGATGTTACTGTTCAGTGCGACTGGATCAACCTGATAGTAATCGCCCGGTATGCTTCGATAGCACTTTATTCTCCCTTCTACCGGCGAGTGGTACCTGTGGTAGTCTTGCGGCGACAATCGGAAGCTCGCAACACATGCATCCTTGAATTGTGCCCCGAGGTCAGTATCCATTACCAGCCTGGTAATGCTGAAGTCTTGCCCCTTGATCCACAGCGCCTTTGTGTCTGCCACCGAACTATACGTGACCACTCTCGAGTCTGCAACAACTACGGCATGTGAAGGGTCATTTGCGCGGGATATCGGCCTGGATCCGGCTTTGTGTTTGCGGGCAAAAAAGTCCTCAAAAGTCTGGTATGCATCCATATCAGAAGGATCGAAATCATCCATGTCTATTTGGTACGCGTCGACAAACGCCTTAATTTGCTGTTTCGACCTGGCAGTGCCTTCGTTTTTGCCTGGAGCTGTTGTTAGTAACACAAAACACATATCCTTCGTTGCCACTCGAACCTTCAGCAACTGATTTGTCGTGTATGTACAGGCGCATAAGATGAGTGGTATCGATCCACTCCATAAGAGGATTAAAAAGCAGGACAAGCTTCAACTTTTTCAGCAGCGGCTGCTGCTCACGCTCGAGCCGACCAGTCTGAAGGGCACGTTAGCCACCTATAAGGGCTATAATCTACGGCTGTACACCAACTCTTCTAACAGCAGATAGCCATCCTACCTGTCGGTTCTGCGCCTGCTGCTGTATTAGTTTACTGAAGGTAACGCATAGGCTCAGTAACTTCTCACCAACTTGACGACAGACATGAAGTAGTCGACAACTGAGTGTATCGCTCGTAAGATGGGCATCATGACGATTTTTTCAGCACAAATAAGAGGGAGTGGCTTCAAACGGTTTTGTTGTAAGGGAGACCCGTGAGAATATATTCTGAAAGGTAATTTCTTCGTAAGGGTGCTGGGTTATTCGTGTCATTCATACGTCACGATGACAACAGTTTGATAGCAAATTTATCCACCCAAGTTAGAAAAGATAACCAGAATATAACTAGCTCAAAAGCAGCAGGAATACATAATGGCGTCGTAGAAAACGCAAAGCTTAATTCCTTGAGGCATGCTGTAATGTCTCTGGATTGTGCGCTACGTTATGACCATGCTGATCCTCAAAGAGTACCTATCATCCGTTAATACACAATATTGCCTCTCGTTTAATCCTGGTATCTGTAGTTCGGACTTACCTTGGGAGGATTCTTGATATTTGCATCCTTTGCCTCCTGGTCCGTAGTGACTACCTGTTCCACATCGCCTTCACGTCGGCCACCGCGTATGCGGGTCCAGACGTGATCGCCGTGCTCAATTGGCTTGCCAGCCTTGTCCTTGACCGGTGACGGCATTTTGTGTTTATTAAATAGTGTATCTTGCAAATTGTGAAACAAAATGGGAAGAAATTAAATAATCGTGAGAATTCACAATTACTTGCTCTAGGTGTAGCTCAAAGGAAAAATATTTACCTTCGCCCACTAGGGGACGACGTCATGATCTCGTCAGTCATGTGCTGAAACGTCCTTAATTACCTCTGTATATGAATAATATGACGTTTAGATTGCAGGCGGAACAAAGAGATGCCAGGCACCGTGCCCAGGTTTCCTGTCGCCAGGCAGACTGTAATCACAAGTGGTATCAACCTATCCTCACCCACCGGCAATATAGTTGAATGCTGGTACATTGTCAGTATTGAATATTCAATTCTTCCGCCTAGCCACAATTTGCACACCTGGATTCCATACTTAAGAGCGTTTCTACGGTAGGTACATATTTCTAGCTCCAAAATGTAATACGGCACACTGCTGGCAGGTCTGCTCCCGAGTTCCAGACGCTGCACGAACCTTGGATGACCATTGTGATCCCGCTGGGCAGTTCTTAGGCATCCTATAGATCTACCTACATTTAGTTCTGGTCAACTGTAAACTTCCAGTAATTCAAATTGATGCCAAACTCGAAGACCGCATGTGATTACTAGTTTGGGCATGCGGTGTGCAGCTTTCACACCAGACGGGCGGTGAAATTAACGCACCATGCGTGCCGTATTTGCACTAGCTCGAGTGTATCCCCCACAACGTTTTAAGGTCAGCAGTTAAGAGACAATATTCGCGGCTTACAAAAAAACACCGACTTCTACAATTAAAACCTCCGTAAATTCTCGCCTTTGATTGCGCTGCAGGACGTACGCGGCTTGAAGACGACGGATTTGCCTAGAGTGGATGAACCTCGTCTCTGTAGCGAGAACAAAGCGTCTCTACGTCACGGATGGGTGGTGTTTGTGTCAGGTGAAACGGCCAGATACAAAAAGTCGCTTGCCAAATACCTCGCTTCCAGCCTCGATACTCGCTCCCTGGATGATGACGTGCGAAACCATTTGCCTGCCAATTTATCCCACCCACTATTAGTCATACTTGCACCTAAAAGCGCATATAGTTAAGATGCACAAAGGCGAGCCGCTGGCCGACTACGATCGCCCGAGTTGGCTGCAAGCCTTTGGTGAGCATGTCTCAGCATGTCGGCAAGAGCTTGGTTCCAACAAGCTTACCATTGCCTGTTCTGCTCTGAGGTGCCGGTACAGGAACGTCCTACTCGATAGTTGTCACCGTGCTGGAGACCTGCTAGTTCATTTTCTATTTCTTGATGCACCGTAATCAGTTCTGCGACAGCGAGTCAACGCTCGACAAGGCCACTTCGCCAAAAGCAGACCTCGTCGCTAGCCAGTACTCTCGAGCCGCCTCGTCTTGAGGAACACGATACCACCATAATTTTTGGGGATTGTGCGATTGACGAGGTTCAGCGCACTAGTTTGCGGGTAGTGTACGAGACAAGCCGCTTGGACGGCGACTGTGCTTCCTATCGTCAAACTACTCCATAGCAAGCTGTTTTGAGAACATCTCATGGAGACGTATCGGGCGGATACAAAGCGACGTCATCACACCACAATATATGTAGACCTCTCCTTCCTTTTCCCTGACTTGATAGGAAGCAGCATGGCGAGAGCGTTGCAATGTGTTTCTGCCTGTGCGGATCCGTTAGGTATAGAGGTATGAAGTTGTGCACTTCATTAAGGGACTTTCGCCTGCCTTTGGGAAGCAATATATACACCGAGGTCTACAAACTGAGCTGATAAAAATTGAACTTGTACTAGAGATAAGCTACCTCAAACATCCAAAGGCCCAACAGAGGTTGTGAACCGTTCGAGCCAACCACGTCACGTAAGGATATATGTCTCTGGTGCAGTCCTCGATTTGAACACCATCATACTTAAGTTGAGTGATGAGAGGCGTGAGCGTGTAATAGTGTTATAGTGCCACTGTATCGAACTCGAAAAACAATTAATCTCACCTGTAACCACACTCGAATCCTGGCTTTTTTTACTTGCCGCTTTTAGCTGCCAGGCTCAGGCACTAGCAGCCTGGGGCTCAGCCTTCGAACATGCCATGCGCCATGCAGGCGCATGGCATATGCTTTCTGAGTAGGGAGCTATATCCTAGTGCAGAAAAAAGGATCATATAAGGTGCCAGTCCCGTAAATTATAAGTAGACACTACTGATCCATGTAGTAAAAAACCTTACACGATATGGGCGCCCTTTGCGAGGACAATCGTGTCACCGATTTCATCAAGTCCGTCCTGTGCAATATTGTCCACCTTTGCTTTTTAGGGCAACGCTCGCAGGGTGCCAAATGTCAGTCCGACCCCGTAGATCGCCCCATATCGCAATACGACCTATTCTACAACAAGACGACCCCGAGCAGCGTAGCTGTAAAGGCAGCCATACCTAAACTACAATATCTGGCTCTATCAACAACGCCATTATCATAATCTTCTCCCTCGCCGGCGTCATCCGTTTTCTCATTACCTATCTCATCATCGTCTTTCTCGACGCTGGTGTCCGTGTCATCATCCCCGGCGCCTTCTTCCCGTAGCGTTGGGTCAATACGCAGACACGCCATACCGACGCTTACATTAGAAGCTGTAATTTTCCTGCTGTCATTACGAAGGAGGTGTGGTACTCCAAGGGAAACCGCTACCACAGCAGTACCCTTTTGCTTCTCGAGGCTATTGAGCCGGATACCATACTCGGAGTGCGTGCGTCCGGCGCTGCCCAAGCGCGGAGTGTGGAAATAAACACTGTGGGGCGCCATGATTGCGACATTTTCTATGTAAAGTCAGCACGCCGTTTCGTTTAATGCCTCTATACCGGTTATGAAATGTTGTGCACTCAGGGGCGCGCGGAGGACATGGGATGCTCGGTAGTGGGCCATGAAAAGATTACCTGTTAGCGCGTAGTCAAGATTCGGCACATCGCCGAATATATCATGCGGGCATGATAGGTTCTTGAGCGGAACTGTGTTCAGCCTCTTGAGCATCACCGCAACGGAGATGCTAGACAGGTAGGTCGTTGTGTCTTCGACCGCCCGCCCTACTAGCAATGCCCTGAGGTTCGCGATGCACTCCATTCCGAGTAGGTCCTGGCACCCACCATCGCCACCTCCAATGCGGTTTGCCAACCCTGTCTCCATGACAGCAACTGTATAAATCTTGCTCTGGGGCGAGTCATAATTGACCGTTGAATTATCAAATGTGAGCCACCATGCGACACGTTGCACGGGGCCCTGGTATCCGAACGGCACGTACTGCGTGCTCTGGTTGGTACTTAAGTCGTCAGTAGCAAAGTGGAACGTTGGCGGGCGCGAGAAGAGCGTCGGGATCGGGAGAGACACCGAAGCAGACGCGTCGGCGTTGATGCAGTTTCGTTGCTCGGTGTAGTTGCATAGCTGCGCGGTCGACAACGGCGCAAGAGCGGCCAGAAAGGCCGCGAGGAAGATTATACGCACTGCCATTACGTCGGCGTTGGACCAGACGAAGCGTGATGATATGTACATTGCAAAGACTATATATCCTATATTACTATGAAACTGAATTCCCAGAGTCTCAAATGCCAAGCATCAGCCGCACACCCCACAGAGGAGCTGAGTTGTGTATCCTGTCGATCATCCGCCCTGGATGATCTTGCTAAGATTTCCGCTCTAGTGATCCTAGCCTGCAACGTGAATCATAGCAGCTAAAAGAGCATATCTGCATTTTACTGAGAAAATTAACGGTATAGCAATATGAGTTTTGCCGCTTAGTCAATCAACCAATAATTCACATTAGATGGGCTGCAACAGTATTTTTAACTACCCTTTGCAATTTTCAAAAGCCGTAGGTTGCTGCTAGTTGCAAGTCAGCCTTGTCAACCCATCGTCGGATTTGTCGCACTAGCAGGTTCAGCTAGGCCTATTCATTTCAGCTCTAGCGCCACTTCAACGCCCAATCAGCAAGCAGGCGTTTGACCTTAAATTTCTTAAGCCATAAGCTTACAGGGGACTAAAAACATAACAAATAGATATATCTCACCTTCTTTAGACTTTATAATATCTATAACAATTAAGTAAATATATATTTGTAAAAGGTTTAGCGCCAGTGGAATAAAAAAAGGATTAAGATTAAGAATTTTTTAATAGAAGAAATTCTTTCTTTATATACTTATATTTCTAGCTTATATAAGCTTATTACTAATTTATTATATTATTCTAGATTTCTTATTAGTTAGAAGAATAAGAAATCTATAATAAATTTAATATAAATAGTAGAATATTTAGAAAACCTAATCTATAATATTAGATTTTTATATATTCTTAATATAATTATAGTATATTTATATAATACTCTTATACTTATAACTAAAAACTAGGCTAGAAATTGCTATATTAGACATTAGAGTATACCTACTTAACTCCTTAATCCTAATATATATATAACTAGGATGCCTAAAGATGCTAATGACCTAGCCTACCACAGGGCTTATCTTTAGGGGCTGGCCCTGCCGCCAGGGGGTCCCGAATATATCTGTCACTGCCTAGGATTAGCCCTAGGTAGCGGATTCTATACCTGCTATAGATAGTAAATTTTAGGCACCTATATTTTCCCTAGACCTTTAGAGCAGGCTAGCAATATAAGATTAAAAATAGGCTGCTTAGCCTATACAAACCCCTTATCTGCGATTTAGCATTGTACTATACTAAGTCTATATCTCCACATTGGCTAGGCAGCCATACTAGCGACAATAACTAGAAACACACTTACTACTTTTGATTAGAGGAAGGGAAAAGTATTAATACTGACTAAAGGTGGCTAGGTAAATAGTAAAAAATAGATTATAAAAGATAGCTAAGAGTATAGGCCTAGAAGTAGCTAGACTAAGGTATATTAAATACTATAGATTAGTAGAAAAATAGATAATTCTAAGCTTAGGCAGAGCCTTACTCTAGGTGTGGAATAGGATGTAGTATTCTTATACTGCTGTTGCGCTTTGTAGGCCTGCTTTGCACATTGTCCTATATAGCCCCTATAGGATATTGTCACGGACTAAAAGGGCAGAATATATAGTTAATAATTGATGTCTCTCCTAGGTTATTCTAGCTGGCTGCGCGCTAGAAATATAGGTATACTACACATATAATAGATATCTCTAATATATAATATATACCCTCTATTTAGAAGAAAAAAATAATAATCCTTATTATCTTTACTATTAGTACTATTATACTAGCTTAGTAGTAAGTAAAATTATAGACTAGGTTAGCTATAGTTATAGCTACTATTTAAAAGCCTATATTTTCTTTTTTTAATATTAATATTATTATTTCTAATATTATTAATATTCTTTAAGGTTAGTATATTTATTATTTAATTAATTAATATAGCCTATTTGATATTAAATTATATATTATTAGGCTTTATTAAGTCTTTAAATCTATTAAATCTATTAAATCTATTAATTAATTAACTATTAATTTACTTATTTAGCTATCTAAATTATTAGCTAAACTAGTTATAAAATTGCCTAGATAGGCTATAAAATTAATTAGTAAATTAGCTAGATAGAGATTAGCTATTAAAAAAGAATTAACTTTTAAAAAGAAATTAGTTTTTTAATTATTAAATAAAATATTAAAAGGTATAAAAATAGCTAATTTCTTAATTAAAAGATATTTCTATAAATATTATAAATTTATTATAGTTAATTATACTTATATAGCTACTAAATTTACTATTATTTAAGCTATTTAAGCTAGTTAAATAGGCCTATTATAGAAATTAGAGGTTAAAGAAGAATAGGAAAAGGGAGATGCCTAAGTTAGCTAGTCAGCTAGCTGGCTAGCTAGCTGGCTAACTAGCTAGCAAAATTGACTATTATATAGCCTAATAAAAAGAATAATTAATTAAATTTAATTATTTAATATTAAAGGCTTAGTTATAAGCTTAAAAGTTAATAGTTTAATTTAATTAGTTAGCTTAGAAGGATATATTATAAATAGAAATCTTCTTACTAATTCTATCTATTTTAGTGGTTATTCTGCTAAAGGGAATATCTTAAAGGTTATATAGTCAGTAAGGTGATAAAAATCACTCTCTAAGTATAATTACTACTATATGTCACAGACTACAAGGGCAGAATATATAGTTGATAATTGATATCTCTCCTAGGTTCTTCTAGCTAGCTGCGCGCTAGAAATACAGGTATACTACACACGTAATAGGTGTCTCCAACATGTAACAGATATCTACTTAGCCCTATGTAGATAGGCAAGTGCATCTATAGGCGCCTCTAGCAGTAGGCTAATGCTTAGATTTACTTAGAAAAACTTACTCCTAATTATAGCTTTATAAAATAAGGCAAGCTTTAGTAGATAAATTATAAAATTAACTTAGATAGCCTTATTATTAGCTTTACTAGCTTATATATATTGCTATTTAATAAATATAAAAGTATAGCTACTATAGACCTTTAGAATTTATCTTTAAAGTTAAATAGCTATTTACCTTATTAGATAAAATAAGATCCCTTACTATATATAATACTAGGCAGTAGCTTATCTACTAGCTATAGTACCTATAGTATCTCTTCTTAATTTATAAAGTCTAATAATAATATTGCTTATTATAGAATTTTAATTAGCTTTTATAGCTTTTACTTAGTTTAGTAGTCTCTTAGACTATAGATTTTCCTTATTAAGGTTTTATCTAGATTATATCTACTATAATATACCTTATATAACTATATATAACCCTAATATTATTAATATAAGCTACTTAACCTTTTAGCTAAATCTAAGGCTTACTATAATAAATCCTATTTAATAGTAGAAGATATTTTATTAACCTTATCTCTATAGAACTCCTTTTTTACTTATATCTTCTATAAGTTCTTACCCTCCTCCTTAAGCATTTATAAAAAACTACTACTATAGATCTAGATATAGAGGAATTATAAGACTATATAATATTTTAGTATACTTTATATTTAGTTAATATTGCTAAGGTTCTTTATTAGTGTAAGAATATTATATAAATATACTATAATTATATTTCAAATATATAAAAATCTAATATCTAAAATTAGGTTTCCCAAATACTCTACTATTTATATTGGATTTACTATAGATTTCTTACTCTTCTAACTAATAAGAAATCTAGAATAATATAATAAATTAGTAATAAGCTTATATAAACTGGAAATATAAGTATATAAGGAAAGAATTTCTTCTATAGAAAGATTTATAATCTTAATCCTTACATCTAACTGAAAAATAATTAATACAATTTATTCTTCAAAAAATCCTTTTTTATTCCACTGGCGCTAAACCTTTTACAATTAGACTTAAAATAGTAGTTTACTAAAGAGATATTATTTATATCTTATAGGCAGATTTAGTAAATTAAAGGCTACTTAATTAGCTATTCTAAGCTATTATAAAGACTATAGCTAATAATTATATATAACTAACTATAGATATATAATATTTTATATTATATATATAATTTAATTATTTTTAAAAAGTCTAATTAATAGAAAATAGTTATAAGGTATTAACTAAGTAGAAACTATAAAGATATATATAGAATATACTTATAAACAGCTAAAGGATATACCTATTAGCTACTAGTATAAACCACTATATTATACAGATCAGACTTTATATAGGCTATAGAATAAGAGTAGTGTGTATATAGTAGGAGGTATGCTCTAGGCTTAGTGTGACTCAGAGGCAAGCTTTGGATAGCTTAGGGCAGCTTAGGGCAGCTTAGTCTAGTTCAGGTTAGAACAGCAGCAGCTTATGAACCTATTCCAGAAGGGAAACTAAGGCAGTAAGTTTTCACGTTTTGTTTAATATGTAACTGCCTAGAGCTAAGCGCCAACAGCCGATGCCAGCGAGCGAGAGTGCACCGCATTGCTAAAGACAATTCTACTTGTAAACGTATTTGCTTGAATTTCCATCGAGACCTGTCCACTTGGGCTTTCCATCATTGATATCGAGGACCCGTTGGCTATAAAAGATGTGGGACCTGCATCCTAATTGTTAGTTTTTGTCACGCAGAACAGTACAATCTATCATGCTGCAAAGAAATGGAAAGTCTCACTGCGCCTCAAAGTTTGATTTTTCTTCCTCTTTAAGAGAGAGGAGTGTTGGAAAAAGAAGAACCATGTTCCTTCCTTCATCCATTATAAGTGAGCCGCAGTGCGAGCAGCTAACTTTGCACGGTAAGTCGTGCGTAGATGCCCCGCTCGACGAGCTGTAAAACTTCAAATGCTGAATGCCATTTTCGAAAGCCATGTCCGACTTCTGCATTATTGCTGCCCACTGAAAGGGCGCCCCTGTATAGATAAGAAGCGATTAACTTAGATAGGAACGAAGCTGGTTACTCTCGCGGTGAGGCTACCTACCGTGGATAGTTTGACAGACAGTACAGTGACAATACTTGCACGCCAAGGGTATGTTGCTACTAAGCCAAAATACCACTTTGCCGCAGTGGCATGAGCCATGGACTTTTCTTTCAAAATCTCGACGTTCGGCCGGTTGATACGGCGGCTCGCTGTGCCAGGTGTCCGATGACATTTTCATTTGTTCGCACTGGTCAAGCTCCTCAGTGTAGCACCACGTGGTACGGGAAAGGCTGTGAAAGTATGATGGTCCACAGAGTGACGGTTTTTATTGTGATTTCGACCAGTCAAACTTTCAATCAGTGAGAGGATCTATGAGGGGCAACTGGCTTACAGCTTTGATGAATTCAGGCCAGAGGGGCTGAAGCCTGTTTTGTGGCTTCGCCAATGTCGTCATTGCGCTCTCAGAATTACAAGCCCAATGCTACTGACGGGCGGCACATGTCATAAGCTCAAAATATATGGAAGGGTCCTAGTGGATTCCTATTCAAAAACCAGGTTAATCTATCCTTGGCTCTGGCCTTTCTGACAATTGGATGACACAAGCCGTACCTCAAACGTTTAGTGCCCTCACCCCCATCAGCGCCTTCACCCATCAGCGCCTTCACCCATCAGCGCCTTCACCCATCAGCGCCTTCACCCATCAGCGCCTTCACCCATCAGCGCCTTCACCCATCAGCGCCTCCACCCATCAGCGCCTTCACCCATCAGCGCCTTCACCTCGCAGCGCCGTCATACCTCGGCGCAATCAGCCCACTTTAAAAACATGGAGTATAGGCCACTATGTTCTATATATACATAGCGTGGATCGCCGCTGTATCTCTAGCTTGTATGGTGTGTTTCTTGATTGGTATACCAGCCCGTAGGGTCCCCGCATCATAACGACCAGATTGTGCGCCGCAGCGTGGCCTACAAAGAGCGGGTGGACTGTACCACTATTAGCCATACCACTATTACTCCTGCAAAGTACAAATACACGGATCCTCCATCACTCAAGTTTATGTATAACCCGAAGTCTGTCAATGGCGACGCTATAGAGAAGTAACACTGTAGCGACAAATTCCTAATGCATTAAAATCCTCTGTTATGCGCGAGCAATCCTTATGGCTACATGTGCTAGCGTGAACTCTGATATGAACCTTTTGCAAAAAGAAAAGGGAAATTGTCGCGGCTTTCATGCTTGTACTGAAACCTCAAATCCCGGCTGCAATCGCTCTGGCTCACAGAATATGACAATTTTGCGTGAAACGTAACCGTGATACACCGAACTTTTCAACTAACCTGATAGAGGTGTTCCCGAAGCTTGCCGCTTACAGGTTAGATGAAGAGCTTCCTTCGGGAAACTTCCTGAACAGGTCTGCTAACTTGTCTATCGGAGCAGTCAATAAGCCCATTACTGTCTCAAACGGAGGATTCTCCCCGGCACTAGGATGACTGCGCGATGGGACAAACCACTTGGTCCGCTCAAATCTCGTTGCCATTGAACGACTCTCTTCACCGGCTGCTCGTAACTTTTCCTCTAGGGCAGGTAGGTCGCGTTCTTCCTCCTCCTTTATGTGCTGGGATAGCGGATCCCAGATCTCTTTCAGCTTGGCGGCGTACGTGGAGTCTTTGGCCTCAAGCGCTTGGAAGTCCTGTAGCATTACCTTGACCTTTACTAGCATTTAGTATCATAGTGGGGAAAATATGAATTCGAGTATGACAGAGACTTACCTTATGGTGCTCCTTGCGATCTTCCTCTGCCATCTCTTTGCCGCGCTCCCCAAGGTAATTCTCCATCGCTGGGTAAACAACTAGTTCCTCGGCAACAGAGTGGCGGGCAAGCTCCCAAACAAATTGGTTTCCATAACGCTGCTGGTGATCGTGATTTCTGGGGTTGTTCTTGACCTCGTTGTAGAACTCTTCCAGTTCGCGGTGGTCTTTGATTACGGCTGCGGATATAGATTGCATGTTTGTAAGCTGGGAGAAATTGTTCAACGTAATTTTTCAAACTTTGCTGTTGGGATGCACACGACAATGGGCCTTCGTTAAAATCGAAATCGACGCGGACGGCGTTTCTTAATTTATGTCCTCTTATGAATAGCTTCACAGTAGGCCATCCAATCAGAGCTACCGTATTACGCATAAGGACCATATAGACGTACGTGTGAACGAAGGGCTCTGACGCTCAGACGTCATGATGGTACTGTCGGTGACGGCACTGTTACGACACTCTTCGTTGTCAATATAACTTGCCTATACATATAAAGCGGAGGAATGCTTGGCGTACACGCACGTTACTGTTGCTAAACTGAATCACCTTGGTGGCAAGCCGCTCATTACCTTGATAAAGCAACAAAAATAGCAGGCTCTGTGTGCGGCAATGTACAGTAATGAGTGCCTCAGAGAACAAATATGAACAACAAACATGTGATTCTGCGAGAGCGGGCCGCAGATCATGGCCCACTTTCTAAGCTGAGCACTAGGCTATCAACCTGCCAAATCGTACAGGCCCCATGGTTTCCCGCCACCCCGGCCTCCACATATCTCGGCCTTTGCCTCACACGTTCTCAACAAAGAATACCGTTTCAAGACCAATCCTGTCCATGACAACGACTTGCTTAACAAATATGCAAAACAGATCTTCAAAGCTAGTTCACAGGTTTACGTGCTGCAGGCGCTTACCAATAAGATGAGAAGTGCTTCTCAGGCAGTGTCTCCGGCCCTTGGCCCATTCGACGACAGATGCATAGGTGCGTCCTTGGCTTGCATTTTGTTCGTCACTCCGGGCTTAGATGTACCCTTTGCTCTAGCAGCTTTTTAGCTCTCCGATAAATCAACATCTGAATCCATCCTAGGATCAAGCATATTGGCAAGGCGGGACTCGTGGGCCCGGTAAGTTCCTTCAGAAATGTTGCATCTTTTCTTGTTGGAGCGTTATAGCCCTGTCGACATTTTCGTCTCAATCTTTGGAGCTTCCAGTTTTGCTGCTAACCGCTTCAGTAAACAATGACGATGCCATATATTATGCTTTGTTATGGTGGAGGGTAGAAACGATGAAATTGCTATTATTCTGCTATGTCGGTGGATGGGAAAGCGTGCATTTTTTTTTTTCGTAGGCAGCCAAGGAATGTACACTCTCCGCGAACTGCAAGAACGCGTTGCACTGGCGCCTGACATGGAGAGGCTGTGACGTTATTCTTACACGTGGCCTTGTCATCGATGTCTAGAGATACTTACAGCTATGTGGTAGTCTGCATGGAGTAACTTAACGAATCAGCAAGTCGAAATCACAGCCGCAGCATCAGTATTAAATCATAGTAGGCGCTTGTGACGTCGAACGATATAACGTTGATAAGTGCCTAGGGATCTGCTGCGCCGTAGCCTCTATGGATAAATGAACAGATCAGCAAAATAGAATCACAACGGCATCAGTATCATATCATAGCAGCCTATGTACTAGCATAATATGACGTCGAACAATATAATTTTGATGAGTACGTGGAGGCGAGCTCTGCCACAGCTTGCACGGATAATTGACTATATAATACATTGCCAGAAGCAGATTGGCATGGAAAGTTCTCGTAAGACATACACAAACAAAATTACGTTGAAAATATCGACACAGAATGGAGTCAGCTAAAGAAGCAATTCACAAAGTTGCACACCCAACGACATCTGGGGCCGACCAGGGCACTACCCAAAATAAGCCCGGCCTTGAGCGGGACATGGAAACAAAGCCTACGAAAGTTCATCTGCAGCATGGCACAGATAACTTAGCTCCATACACACCCTGTGGAAAGCTCAAAGGCAAAAATGCAGTAATTACAGGTGGCGATTCCGGGATTGGCCGATCTGTGGCAATCCTGTTTGCTATGGAAGGTGCAAAAGTTGCTCTTGTTTACCTACCGGAAGAAGAAGAAGACGCGCAACACACCAAGGCGCAAATTGAGAAGAATGGAGGAGAGGTCCTTCTGATAGCCAGCGATTTGAGCCATCCTGTCAACTGCAAGGACGTCGCAGAGAGAATTAAATCGGCATTTGAAACAGTCCACGTTTTGGTAAACAATGCGGCGACCAGGAGCGAAAAAGGCACTATTGCTGATATCTCTGAGTGAGTGTCTCGCTAGTCATTAGAAAGCCTTCCCCTGATATATAATACTGACGAACTTTAGAGAGCAATGGGCTTCTACATTCCGGGTCAATATTGACTCTTTCTTCCATCTCACTAAAGCGATGTTGCCGCACATGGTGAAAGGCAGTTCTATAATAAATAGTGCATCGGTGGACTCGTACATTGGTTCTCCAAGCCGACTTGACTACGCCACGACCAAAGGGGCCATAGTTGCATTCACCCGCGCCCTATCTAATGACCTCATCAAGAAAGGCATACGCGTGAATGCTGTCGCTGCCGGGCCAGTTTGGACACCGATGATGGCATCAGGTGTCGATAAGGCTGGGCAGCATGGGCACGGCCTCGGAAATTGGACACCAATGGACAGAGTTGGACAACCAGTGGAAATTGCTACCAGCTATGTGTTTCTCGCTGCAAACGAGAGCCAGTTCATGAGCGGACAGACGTTGCATCCGAACGGAGGCATTGTTGTTAATGGTTAAAATTGTGGTATGAGTCTCGAATGTTCTCACTGGATTCCGTGTTGCAGGCGTTGAACTCGATCGCACATGACGGAGGCAAGGTCCAATGGGAGACAGGGCTGAAAGTGTAAGCGGCTTCGCAACGGTGCCAGTAAAGGAACGAGTATACGTGCTGCTGCCGCCGGAACTTGGGTGTCGTATCTCTTGTGGGTACGCACACTGTTACGTGCTGGCAAATGGCCATTATTGACGATTGAGTCAGCAAAACATGGGATTACGTCCAGATAGGTCCATAGATTGGAAGACAAAAACCAATATCATTTCTCTTTCCCTCTGTTTTTTTTTTAAGAAAAAAAAAAGAACAATCTTTTTATTAAGAAATACTTTGTCGTTTATCTTAATATATTTATGGTTACGCATAGTCGCCCACGTCTCAAGCTCGTCACCGAAAATGGCGTAGCGTGCTCAAGCCACCTCAAGGGCTTAAGCGGGAGTTCTCAGGGCCGAACCCATTTGTCATTCGCACTTCAACCTGGCGTGTCAGGTACCGCAAATCCTACTGTTGTAGCCTATTCTGCCTAATATGTTGTAGCCGTAGAACTGGCCTCCTCAGCTGGCAGCCACAAGACCCAGTTACTGTCTTATACTGGTTGGTGTACGCAGTTGAAATTGACAACGGGCTATTAGTGGCGCAGCCTCCGCTCTAGAGCCAACTTGTTACACACCTACGTAGGGCTGCTAGCACCAACCACTAGACTAAAAAGACTAAGTGCAGGATGTGCAGCCGCCGCCTAGGCCGCCGCCTTCGTACCATGCTTCTGGGGCTGAGGGGAGTACGCAGACGGAGGGAAATGGTGGTGCGCAAAATGGGAAGAAGGAGTGGTGGGATGAGTGAGGCTGTATCGAGTAGCCTTGGATGTTTGATCGTTTTGCCGAATATACTATATTAATTGTATTACCCATGACCCATCGTATTACGCAATGTCGGAGCACGGAGTCTGCGTGTCCCGATGGACGTACTGATTGATAAATTAGAATCAAGTGAATATAGTGACGAATCCTGTCCAAGTTCTGTGTAAGCGCCTGCCGCTCGGCAATCTCCCTACACCGGCACCGAGGTGCGCCCCACCCCGACCAGGGAGGTGGGTCTGCGAGCGGACCAATAGGAGCGCGGCCCTGTACGATGCCGTCTAAATCTGGTAGGCAAGGTTTTATTCCACGCTTACGCACGACGTTGATGATGTGGCCTAGAGGCGCATTTTCTTTTTCAAAGTTAAGGGGATGGGATTTGATTCGTTGCCTCGCTAGGCTTTGCGATGCTGCAGCCTGAGGTGACTGCCGGAGGTGACTATTGTAGTAAAGATATAAGTGGGATGCAAGCTGCTGTTGAAGTTGTTTTCTGGTTCGTAGACATCCAACAAGAAACGATCTTTACCATTTTATTCCCTTCCTTACATATACCACACAATGATGCACCAAATCAGAGAATGCAAGTACACTTCACCACAACCGAAACTACAGTCCAACTAACACAACCCAGACCGCACAGGCGGCTACGTCGACCCCAACTTCCCCAACCCCAACGGCAAAAACGACGTCCCCATCATCATCTACGGCTTCACCCCGTCCCTCGCCCTCGCCGCCTTTGCCGCCGCCTGGTTCGCCCTCTGGCTGCCGCTGCACGCCTACCAGACCTACCGGCACCGCACCAGGTGGTTCAGCGCGTTTTCCGTCCGCCTCGTCTTTGAGATTGTCGGCTACGTCGCGCGCTCGCTCTCCGCCGCCAAGGACCCCTACCACCTCATTTACTTTGTGCTCAACTATTTCTTCGTCGTCACTGCGCCCGTGTTCCTCGCCGCGGGTATATATACCGTTCTCTCGGTGCTAATTGCCCGCTTGGGCAGGGAGTTTGCGCTCGTCCCGCCGCGGGTGATTCTGTGGTTTTTTATTACGGCGGATGTCGTGGCGACTGTTACCCAGGTGGCGGGCGCGGCGCTGATTGGCGTCAAGACGTCGGATCATGAGGACCCGACGACGGCGAATAATATCTTGCTCGGCGGGCTGGCGTTTCAGGTGTTTACCATGGGTGTGTATGTTGTGGTGGCGGGTGCGTTTTTGGTGCGGGCGAGAGGCGCGATTGTGAGGGAAGGCCTGGGCGTGTTTGCGGGCGTGTTTGCCGTTGCGACGGTGTTGGTGTACTTGAGGACGGTGTTTAGGCTGGCGGAGACGGCCGAGGGGCTCTTTGAGTATTTGCAGACGCATGAAATCATTTTTGCCTTGTTGGAGTTTGCGCCTATTGCGGCTGCGGTGTGGTTGCTTGGCTGCTGGCATCCCGGGAGGTGTATTGGGGTGAAGAAGGAGAAGGAGTACCGTCATGGATCGGAGCCGTACGTTTAAAAATGTAAGGAACAATGTGATATATATGTATATATTTATATATACTTATTTTGAATTTTGGTAGTAGTTGGGCTTCTTTTGTTGATGGACGTGTATGGTGAGAACCTAGTGGCGTCGGGTTGCACCTTAGCAGTGCATCTACCCATTTCCTGATTGACATGACCCCCATCTAGCCGGAACCAAGACCCTACTGAATTCGGCTGTTGGATCTTGACTCGGGTTCCATCGTTCTTGATGGTGTAGGAATTGCGAACATTCCACGGAACCTGCTACGATCACGCTTGATCGCAGTCCCACAGGAGCCCAAGCTGCTTCTAGGCACCTTGCGAGCTAATCTGAACCCCGTGAGCAGCTCACTGAAACCTGTCCGGCAGCGCTCGACAAACGTTTGATAGAATGCCTGCAAAAGGTCGAGCTCTGGGAGTACATTTCTGCCAGGTGGGGCCTTGACAGCGCTCCTGCGGACCTGGAACTCTCGCAGGGCCAAAAGCAGCTTGTGCATCTCGCGCGGGCCATCGCTCAGAAGCACAGAAGCAGGATCCTAATTCTCGATGAGGTAATGAGCGCTGTCGACCAGGTGACAGAAGATCTCATGGTTAAGATTCTAAAAGAGGAATTTTCCAGCCACACCGTCATTTCCGTCGTCCACCCCTTGAACACCATCCGGGAATTTGACACGATTATCCTTCTTGATCGGGGGGAGGTCGTGGAGACTGGGTCACCGAACGAGCTATTAGAAAAGGAAGGCGGACGATTTCGAGCATTATGGAATGGCAACAACTCTTAGCGCTGGAGCCTTGATGTAATATAATATTAGTCTTGAGCTATAATCCATCTCATCTTCTATTCGCTGTGCTAAGTTAAGCGTTTCGAATGACAGGCAACTTTACCATAGCTTAAGTAAATAAATAAAAGGGAATAGAATCTTACAAATAAAAGTAAGTAATGTATTAAAATGGTTACCGATCTCTAATTAGCTAGTAATTGTGACGCTTGTATGCACCTGGGCCCACGCTGTGTGGGTAACGAACTTCAGTCCCCTAGGGTCAATCCACCACCACAAGCCTCGTCTCACACCCACCCACGGCGCTTCAACTCGCTCATCTCATCTCACTCGCCCATACCAACCTCCCCAGTCATGCCGCCCATACCACCCTCCGCCACACCCCTCCCGCGGCTGATATTATACTACCAAACCCTGCACGACTCCCAGGACAAGCCCATCTCCATCCTCCCGCTGCTCACGCAGCCCGGCATCTCGGTCACGCACGTCATCCTCGCCGCCATCCACATCAACGACGACCCGGCCGCCCTCACCCTCAACGACCATGTCCCCGCGCACCCGCGCTACCAGACCCTCTGGGCGGAGCTGCGCGTCCTGCAGGCCTCGGGCATCAAGGTGATGGGCATGCTCGGCGGCGCGGCCAAGGGTAGCTACGAGCGCCTCGACGGCGACGAGGCCCGCTTCGAGCGCTACTACCTCCCGCTCCGCGACATGATTCGCGCCCGCGGCCTCGACGGCCTCGACCTCGACGTCGAGGAGGACATGAGCCTCGCGGGCGCGGTGCGCCTCATCGACCGGCTGCGAGCCGACTTTGGGCCTACCTTCACCATCACCTTTGCGCCCGTCGCCATGGCCCTGCTCGACTACACCAAGAACCTCAGCGGCTTCGACTACGAGGCGCTCGAGGTCATGCGCGGCCGCGACATTGCCTGGTACAATGCCCAGTTCTACTGCGGCTGGGGCGTATTTTCCAACACCCTCATGTACGACATGATGTTGCAAAAGGGGTGGCCGGCCGAGAAGCTCGTCGTCGGCCTCGTCACGAACCCGGCTAACGGCGGCGGGTTCGTCGACTGGAGGGCGCTCGAGGAGGTGCTGCGCATATTGAAGCAGAGGCCGCACAGCTTTGGTGGCGTCATGGGCTGGGAGTACTTTAATAGCTTGCCGGGCGATAGGGATCGTCCGTGGGAGTGGGCGAGGGCTCTGACGGGGATGCTGAGGGCGCATTGCCTCAAGGGTCCTGAGGGGGAGGATACAGGCAAGGCGGATGCGGTGGTTGATCCCGATGAACCGGGGGCACAGGCTGTGCAGCTGCCGAAGCCGTTTGAGTATTATTCTGATGGCACGGAAGAGTAGCTTGGACGAATATTATGATATACTATAAATATAGACATTGCATTGTTATGATAGTACCATTGGGCATTTTTAGTGGTCGCCAGATGTCCAGATAGCATGAAACTTGCTATTCGTGTCTGCGAGCAACGCGCTTGGGCGGCCCTGCTCGACAATCTCCCCATGGCTTAGCACAACCGCCTTGTTAAAGTCGACAGCCGCCCCCAACCTGTGAGCAACGCATACGATAGTCACTCCAGCAAACTCCTTCTTAATCACCTCCCACATACGCTTCTCTGTGTCTGAATCGAGACCCGTGTTAAACTCGTCCAAAAGCAAGACCCCAGTAGTTGAAGCCGAAGCAGTCGCGCCGGCCTTTAGACGCTGTCTTAGGATAGCTCTGGCGAGACTGAAGAGCTGCTTCTGGCCACGACTGAGGGAGTCGTCGCTAATCTGGGCACCAAGTCCGCCTCGAGCGCTGACAATATCCCATAGACCAACAGCTCGCAGAGCATATTCACTGTCGACATCTTGCTTTTCAAATTTGGCATGCGTTGCGGCTTCAAAGTCGAGCGCTTTGTCTTCGGTGTGGTATTCCAGATTTTCGCGAATAGTGTACTCCCCTGGCAAAAAGAATGGCACCTGTGGCAAGGCTGTGAGGCGATCGCGAAGAGTTACGCGGTAGATCTCGTGTGGCTCTATACTGTCAATGGTAACACTGCCTGTTTTCGGTGCTAAGAAGCCTTGCAGGAGTAAAAGAAGGGTTGATTTTCCGCTGTAAGACACTGTTAGTCGGCGTCGCATGTGTGTATTGCATTTACGTACCTTCCAGTTCGTCCACAGACTAGCACATGCTCGCCACTCTTAATGTCCAACGACACATTCTTCAATGCGACTGAATCTACGTTTGATGGGGTATGTTGCTTCCCAGGATACGGCCGGTTTACGCTGTGTGACAGTCAGTACCAAGAAACTGTGTCAGTTCAGACGCAAAACTTACTCGTATGCTGCAGACACCCCATGTATCTGAATGGTGCCGTGATCTGGCCACGCCGTGGAAGGAATCTTTTCGCTGCCATATTGCTCATCCTCGCCCACCACTGACTCCTGAAGTAAACGAAGTCTACTCAGAGCAACAGCCGCAGTCTGCAGCTCAGCATAGTTCCGTACAAGATGTCCTAGAGACTGCCCAAACGACATCAAGTTCACCAGGGCAACGCCGACAAACCCTGCGCTCGTGGGATACTGGCTTGCCAGAGCCACCAGCACTGCAGAAACCAAGGCGACACAGAGATTAATCATCATGCTAAGCCACTGATGCAGTAAGCTGACAAGATAGGACGACTGCTGAGACCTATTCAGTAACCTTAGATTGAGGGCAACATTTGCATCAGCCCATCCAAAGGCGCGGAGTGTAGCCAGACCGTCAATAGTTTCGATGAAATGCTTACTGAGTCAAATTGTTAGTGGAAATGCGAAAAACAAATCAAAAAAGTCTGCTATATTGCACATTGCACTTACTAGAGAGGGTCTCTTGTCTCCAATGCAAGGAAACGCAGCTGTGTGGCGGTCCGGAGGTAAATCTTTTGAATCACGAATAAAATCCCCGCAAAGACTGGGTAGGCAGCCAGTATAAGAGGCGACGCAATGCTGATCAAGATTGACTGAAATGACGTGCTCAAAGCAGTCACGCACATGTTGGCAAAGGAGTTTGTAAACTGATTATCCAGAATGGACATGTCTTGCGACATGTACCCAGTCGGTACTGATGAGTCCACCGTCGTGTAGTAATCAAGCGGCGCTCCGATTATGGACTTCAACGTGCCAAAATGTAGTCGTGAGCTGGCTTTCGGCCCCATAATGGTTTGATAGAATGAAAAGTAAACCGAGATGATAAGAACAGAAGCAATTTGCAGACCCCAGTAGAAGCGAAAATAGAATGCTTCTTTTGCCTTGTCATCTTGATGCTGAATCCACTGCTCCAACCACAATGAAGAGGTAGAATACAGAAAAGCAGACACGGCGACCAAGACGGAAAATATGATGACCATACGTTGACCTATGGCGCCAAAGTATAGTTGATAGTTGGCAAAACCTCCAGGAGGACGCATCACGCATTCATTAGGCGAAGACGGTACCTTCTTGGCAGATTTAGGTCCATCTTCAACTCCTTCTACATCACTCTTTGTGTCATTGCCCTTGGAATCTGATTTTTGAGCAATGCCGTATTCGGAGGGAAGCGCCGACGGCGGGCCCTTCCACTTCGCTGTGCCATCGTGTAGAATGACCACTTCATCGAACATTGACGCTTGGTGAGTCGACTGAGAACACAGCAGTACTGCTGTTTTCAATCTTCGAAATAGTCCGTTGCGGGAGAAGATGTTTTGCTCAATCTTTCGTGACGTATGTGTATCAATGCCGCCAAATACATGGTCCAGTAACGCGATTTCCGGTCGAGCGTATGCTGCCCGCGCAAGGCATATGCGCTTCCGTTGACCGCCACTCAGTGCTATGCCTTTGCTTCCGACATTGGTCTGATCTCGTTGGGGTAGACTTTTGAAGTCATCGAGCAGCTGGCAACACTCGACAACTTCATTGTACCAAGCTACGTCAAACTCGGAGAACCCGACAATGTTTTCTTGAATCGTTCCATTTAGAATGAATGGATCCTGGCTGCAGTAGGCGACACGGGCTCCGCGTTTGAGGTGTACAGTTCCCTCAGAGAATGAAGTTTCTTCAAGGAGGCCAAGGCAGGCTGTTGTCTTTCCAGAGCCGACTGGGCCAGCCATCAACGTCTGAGATCCAGCCGCAATTTCAAAACTGATATCCTCCACAGTCCACTTTGTGCTGACCCAAGATAGTTTGGCTCTATCAAATATAACCAGAGCATCACTGGATTCTGTGGAACCTCCAGATGCGAACGGTTCGTCATCACCATCAGTATAAGTACCTGACATGGCTACTGCTTCGTCGTGTGCATCCGAGTCCAAGTAGTCCTGAATCCTGCCTAGTGATGTCACGGCAGCGAGCAGCGACGGCGCGAATTGCAATACTTGGACCAGCGGATTGCAGATCAAATTGATAAAGGCCAAGGATGTGAATACCTTGGTGATGGTGAGACTCCCACCGGCGACAGTAAAGGTGATGATTGGCGACATAATGATTGGCACAAATGATATGGTCGCCGAAAACACCATGAGCAAGCGAAAACGGTTCGCCACGGAAATCTCCTTTTCACGCGCAAGCTGGATAAACCTGCCAATCTGACTGCCCATCCCGGACATTTTTATGGCCGACAGGTTTGGAATGACGAGCGATGTGAGCCCAACTCGCCGACCGAGGACATCCATCCATGCCCCTTGACGCTTGCTCGCAAAGTGTCCTACAGAAAAGGCCAATGCTGTGCAGGATATGACGACGAGGAGCGGCGCAGCAAACGCTGTCCCGATCTGACGCTGCAGGAGCCAGCTGGCGATAGCCGTCTCGACAAGACTCGCCCAGAACTCGTGCATGCAGTACACTCCTGTCTGAACCAAGTTGACCTCTGAATTCATCAGGGTAATCGCAGCAGAGTTTTCAGAAGAATATGTCTTTTTGCGAATCGTCTTTCTGTAGATTGCGGTGACAAGGCACGCGCGGAGAGCTACCAAGGCACGCTGGTGGTAATACCAGTATAAACCGGTGGACACAGCCGTTCCGACATTGACGAAAGCAATCAGGGCGACGTAGGTGAGAGACACCGACGATGATGGGGTATTGGAGGCTTGAAGGTTGTCGAGCATGGATTTGATAAAGAATGGCTGCGCAAAGGAGAATGCACTGAGCGCAAGCCTCGCTGGAACAGGCGACAAGAGGCCGGTGTTGATCGTTGATATCAGCGTACGAATCAATGCCCAAGGCCTCGATTTCGTCTTGCCAGTCTTGGCATTGTTTGCCTTATAGGCCAAAAAGAATCGTGATTGGTATTTTTCAGTCTCCAGCTGCTCATCCAGCGGGTAGAGATCGTCGGCACTTAGTTCTTCGCTATACCCCCGTCGAATGAGCTCATGGAGCCACCAGAAGAAACTTTTGCTGATAACACTGCTGCTGGGCTCAGGGTTTATCTGCGCCGTATCCGAAATGGCCATGCCCTTCTGTTTGTTCTGCGCCTCCAAACACAGCAGCCATAGTGCCGATGCACCTCTTGCCGTCAACATGGTCGAGAACCGCCACTGACCTTCGAGCCATGATGTGCGTACCTGAATCATGTCGCATAGGACAAGTACTGAAAGATAGACACATGTGGCACTGGAAGGCTGCATGGATATGGTACGCCCAAAAACCATAAGCACGACCAGGATGCCGCTTGCAGCTGCAGAGGCAACAGCTGCTTCTCTGGGCAAACTTCCTCCATATTCTTGAAGGTACGTGGCCACCGCAAGCGCAGTGGCGGAAGCAATAAGTGAAGCTGCGGCAAACCTCTGCATCGCCGATGGTTTTGCGGCGCCCAAGCGCCGCGGCTGTGTCGCCTGTCGCGCCAATTGAATGGCGGCGACAAGCATGAAGATGATTGAGGGGATAATAGATAGCACAAGTTGCTGAAATGTCTTTGTAAAGTCAAAATCATCACGGCAACCATGTACTATAGGGCCCAGGGCCCTGTCATTGACGCAGTGCGATGCCGCGTCGTGGGGTTTATGCAGCATTATCGGATCCATGACATTCATCCAGTGTAAGACATCGATTGTGTTCAGCTACCCCAGCAAACATAAACAAAGGAAATCGCTACAAAGCCATCAGTCAAAGTGATTTAAATAGTTTATGTCGCGTGGTACACATCACCATTCGCTGCCTGCCAGCCTTGTTTCTTCATACGCTAGGCAATGAAAGCGTCGCGTCGCCACCAACGAAGGGCAGGTCGCCGGTTTAGACTAGCCCCATTATGGCGGCGCATTCTCGCCAACGGACATATTATTAGAGCAATGGTGTATTTTGATTAGCTAGCTAGAATTTCTGCACAGGTTGCATGGCACACAGTTATATTTACATCGGCTGCGGTAAATACCAGGCCCCAAAATACTTCAAAGCAGATGCTACTGGCAGACCAACCACGGGTCACAAACAGCCTGGACGTGGTAATTGTTGTATGCTGGATATGTCCCCTTCATTGCTTCGAGAATAGGGTCAAAGAATGCGGAATTAAATCGTGAAGTCTCGCAAGTAGAACAAGGGCTCGTGAAAAAGTTATCGAAATTGGTTTTGTAGGAAAGGTGTCCAATTATCTTCTGTGCTGCGACATCGGTAGCCGTGAGAGAAAATGCCTGCGGGAGCACAACCCAACTCTGTGCGGGAGAAGTACCATTGGTAGCATTAGCGCCCGGAATAATAGGATTCTGGTTGAACCAAAGGCTGCCTAGCCCGACGTCTTTGAGAGCTTTGATGAGTTGGAGGGTCATGTGCGAGTCCGAGTCGATTTGGATACCGGAACACTCGAACGAAATCATGTAACCATTGCCTCTGAAGGGACCTCCAACGCAATTGCCCGTAACTTGATCCCAGACAAAGTTGTTGATGAACGAGTCCCAGTTGCTGGGCCAATTGATGAATCTGGGGTTGACAGCAGCGTCAATGTTGAGAACGCCTGCCTGAGGGCCTTGAGTCGGCAATCCAGAAACAGGAGGCTGAGAAAAGTCGGAAGTTGTTGGAGAAGGACCTTCAGTGGTAGAGGAAGAGGTAGGAGAAACAACGTCAGACGGGCGAGGGGGAGGGGAATCATCACCGTTGCAAACGAAAGCCGACCAGCAGATAGCGTCGTGGTTGACAGTCTTGTTGATTGCGGCACTGATGGGCCGATCATGATATGCCCAGCATTTCAGAGTCTTGCCCCCTTCTTTGACTGCATTTCCAGCCTGGAATCCATCAGGGGTGCCTTCCTCGATGTAAACGCTCCAGACGTCACCGTTGGGCATCTTGGCCGTTGCCCCAGCTGCGTTCCACGGGTAGACACCGTCCTTGTATGGAATCTCGGCGGCCATGTCAGGAGCTTGCGGATACTTCATAGCAGAATCTGGCCAAGAAAGAGACTGGTACCAATTCATCTGCCGCGATGTGGACCATGTAGGCTGGCCCTGGTTATCGCCAATGCCACAGTCACACAAGACGAGGTTTTCGTGGGAGCTTTGCGCTTGCGCGGCAGAAAGGAATGTCCCAAGAAGGGCGAAACCGGTTGTAACCTTGAGACCGGACATTTTGAAGCTACAGCACCTATTAGCAGAAATCGGCCTGGCAGAGCGTGGAGGCGTACTGTAGCGGTTACGAAGAAACGGGTAGAGTGGAATGGGTTTTGAACGAATGTAACGGTGAGATTGAAACTTGAAAGTTTGTGAAGGCTCAAAGACGAATTCTTGAATGAGGAAAAAGAAGTTTGAGGCAGCCACGAGAGTTTGCATTTGAAGGCTGCATTTTGTTGAGACTGTAGCTCCGGAAGACGACCAATAATCCGAATACGCGTTCAGTCGTATGAGGTAGCAAACGCAGACAGCCAGTCAGAGGATGAACCCCCAAATAAGCGAGCCTCAACAAATTTCTGCCAGCTGTAGAGACAATGTTGGCAGCTGTCAAGAACGTGCCGCTTTCGTACAGATGGCAACAACAACTACACCCAGTTTGGAAGAGCATGGTTGCAGCAACAGAGAGATTGGTCGGTTGAACGCGTCCGAAGCAGCGCAAGAAACACCTCCAACAACACTGGCAGGAAAACGGTGGGCTAATTTATGTAGACTTGGCGATTTCATATATAATTTAATTTCCATGTAAATCGCTGTCGTGTTTCCGGCTTGCTCGCTGCGCCAATGCTACCTACCTACCCTGGAGATGACCGGAATCTTTCCGCCTCCTCAATGCCCTGAAATGCGAGGTCAACATAATCTTAAGCATCAGTGGCCAATAGTTGACACGTTTCTGGTGCCCTAAGTGTTGACTTTTCTAGCGAAAGATACCGCAAATCTACTCTCACACTATGCCTCCTACGTTGCCGTAATGGACAGCCCAGCCGAGCATGCATTTGAGGCAAGCCATTATATTTTCCTTCTCACTCCAGACAAGCACAGTAGCGCCGTGAATTTCATGTAGTACTGATATTAATAGCTATAGGTTTTTTGGGACTCGTGCTATAGACGAAGGCTGTCGCTCGAGTCGTGACTGATCTCTGGCCACGCTATCGGGTTGCTGGGATAAAGGGTAACGCCATGCCCCACACAAGAGGTACCAGCGCAAACAACGTCCCAGGAACAGCGCATGAAATTCACCTCTTCCACCACCATCAAAGCCGAAGCAACAGGGTCGATGGGCCACGCGCGCAATGTTTCGACACAGAATCTTTTCGGGCAGGCCATTTTTCGCGCGCAATGCCGCCACACGCCGCTCGTCGCGCCTCACGCACACGCCGCAGCGTGCTTGGCAGTCGACGCAAGCCACGCCTTCATCGCGAATTGACCGCATCACCTCCAAGCTCCCCCGACGCCTGCAAAAGTACACAACTGGCCTGCGCAATGCGCCTGTATCACATGTGGTGTCTTTTATGATTTTGCATGAGCTGACGGCCATTGTACCACTCTTTGCCCTCTTTGCGCTGTTTCACTACACAACATACGTGCCCATTTCATACATGACGGAACACTTTGGGGGCTATGTCAATGCTGGCGTTGCGCGCTTCGAGAAGTATTTTAAGCGCAAGGGATGGTTTGGCTTTAGCAAAGACGAGGACGGAAAGGCATTAGGGTCCGATGCAGAGGATAGAGATGTCGTGGAAAAGTGGCAGAGTGGTGATCCAAAGTACACAATATTGGTCGAGGTGGCGCTGGCATACGCAATAACCAAGGCATTGCTGCCTATACGGATCATGGGAAGTGTATGGGCAACGCCTTGGTTTGCTGGTGTGCTTACAAGGGTACAAAAAGCATTCACGAGGACAAAGAAGCGCAGTGGTTGAATCGAGAAGAAAGTCAATTCAGATCAAAAGCTTTTTAAAATTTGCCAAGGCAAAGCGTGACTAGAAGCCAACGAGATACCCGGGCAGATTGTCATTCACATGGTGAGTGACACGTTTAAGCCTTCTCGTAGACCCAGTCGAACTGGGCGGACTTCCAGTTGATGAGGTCCTTCTCCTGGAACCAGAGAGCAATCTCCTTCTTGGCGTTCTCGACGGAGTCGGAGCCGTGGCAGACGTTGCGGCCGACATCGATGGCGTAGTCGCCACGGATGGTGCCAGGGGCGGAGGCAAGAGGGTTGGTGGCACCGAGGATAGCTAATTGCATAATGTCAGTTGCTGTATCGCGTGCATCATAGCTGGGTACACTTACTGCGGCCAGTCTTGACGGCGTCACGGCCCTCCCAGACCATGGCGCAGATGGGGCCAGAAAGCATGTCTGTACTGTAGTTAGCTTCTGAAGACGAATTGAGGGTCAATCGGTTCTTACACTGGATGAGGCCACCGAAGAAGGGCTTGCTGGAGAGATCAGCGTCTGGGTAGAAGTTAGCAGATAGCTCGAGGCGGAACGAGGGCCAGTCTGGCGCATACAGTGCTGCTCGAGGTGCTCCTTGGAGGGAGAGACGAGCTTCAGGGCAACGAGCTTGAAGCTACAGCAGAAGTCAGTTATGCGTTCGTTGGCGGAAGCGGTGTGGCGCAGAGTATTACCCTCGGTTCTCGAAGCGGGAGATGATGGGGCCGACAAGGCCACGCTGTAGCATGGTGTTAGCATATAGAGCCATGAATGATGGCAAGGACATGAGGTTCTGCTTACCTGGACGCCATCAGGCTTGATAGCAATGAAGCTGCTGCGGTGTTAAAATTCTGTAACAATCACCCCAAGGAGGGGAGGGGTAGGTAGCGGGGTACTCCTCACGTCTGCTCGTTGGACATTTTGGCGGTTTGGGGAGAATCTGTTGATACTCTTGGAAAAGTGGTTTGGTATGAAAGAGGCGGAGATTCCTGTACGAGGGAAGATGTCGAGGGGAAGAGAAAATAAAAGGCTAGCAGCAGGAGGACGGGGACGAAGAAAATTGGTGGGGGCAGGGTTACGGTGAGAGGCCGTCGCAGCAGAGAGGCGCGGGCAGAGCGGGCAGAGCGCTTCTGATCGGGCACCTGTTTGGCGCTGGGAGCGGGGTGCTCGTGGTGGGGTTCTGCCATTGTGATTTGTGTGTGTGTGTGCAGAGAGGGAAGAAAATCCGTACAGGATGTACAGTGCCAGCCCGCAGCCTCAGACTGGCCTCGTGCGATCGTGGGCACAGGATGCTGCAGCGTGGGATCAAGGGCGCATTGGCGAGTCGGCGGGTGACTGGCGGAGGATTGGTAATGTGTCCAGTACCCAGCTGTGCCGTAAATTGGAATTGACGCCGTGCTCTGGGTGTATAGTAGTCACTCGGTCCTGTCTGCGCAAGAAGCAAGGCACAGATTGCATGGCGCCAGCAGTGACAGCTTGTCTTTTGGTGCACAGTGCGTCGACGGGCTTGTTTTTCTCTGTTGCGTCCCCAGGTTGCGAGGCAGCTGCCATGTCTGCCTCACAACCTTGAGCTCTGCGCCGGTTTCGGGAGCAAAGGAGTTATGTGGCGATGTATAAAATAGTAGAAATATTATAAAAAAGAGATTGAAAATTGAAGAATAAATTAGTTCACCGTGGCAATAAAAGAATATCCTTAAATACTTAATTGATAAATTTATTCAAATATTCTTGTCCCGAACTGGCCAGGCACCTGTTAAGCATTGACCCTCCTTGAGCCCCTTGTCAGAGCTGTCCGCCCTAGTCTCAATTAGGGAGCTCCCCTGGGCAGACGGCTTGGTGGACAGCTTGTCGAATGGCTATCCCTAGACTGGCTGACGACGTTTGAAACTCCATCACGTATCCGCGCCAGAATTGACGAGGCAGTCTGCGGAAATCCAATCCTTTACCCATCGGCATCGACTGCGTTTTATTCCCTCTTTGTGTTTTCCTTTCCTGCCGCTCCCTCGACGAGTGGCTGTACCCAGCATGCGGTCCTCCACGGCCATGTCCTGGAAATGGACGGCACTCCTGTGTGCACTGGGCATGCTCATGTGCCTCATAGTGCCCGGAAGTAAGTGATATGCAGAGACGACATGGAGCTGTATATTTAACACGTTGTAGATGCCGTCAAGGAGCATGACTTCAAGAAATGCGACCAGTCTGGCTTCTGCAAACGCAACCGCGCGTACGCCGACACCGCCGCCGAACAGAGCTCGTGGACCTCTCCCTACAACGTCATCCCCTCATCAGTCTCGCTGAAGGACGGCCAGCTCCACGCCGTGATTCTCAAAACCATTGGCACCACTGGCGAGACCGTTCGACTACCGATAACCGTATCGTTCCTGAAGTCTGGCAGCGCCAGAGTCACGGTCGATGAGGAGAAGAGAAAGAAGAAAGATATCGAATTGAGACATGACAGCAAAGTCAGAAAGGAGCGATACAACGAAGCTGAAGACTGGGTCATTGTCGGCGGCCTCGACCTCGACAAGTCGGCCAAGATTGCGCACCAAGACGACGCCCAGGCCAACATCAAGTACGGCAAGGCCGGCAACTTGGAAGCCGCTATTAAATATTCGCCTCTTGAAATCGACTTTAGGCGCGATGGTGCGTCTCATATTCGCTTCAATGGCCAGGGTCTCTTGAACATGGAGCACTGGCGCCCGAAGGTGGACAAGCCCGAGGCCAAGGAAGGCGAGGAAGAGCCACAAGGCGAAGACGAAAGCACCTGGTGGGAGGAGACGTTTGGTGGAAACACAGACTCGAAGCCCCGCGGTCCGGAAAGTGTGGCCTTGGATATTTCCTTCCTTGGATATGAACATGTCTACGGTATCCCGGAGCACACCGGCCAGCTGTCGTTGAAGCAGACTCGCGGAGGCAGCGGCAGCCACAAGGAGCCGTACCGAATGTACAACTCTGATGTGTTTGAGTACGTCTTGGATAGCCCGATGACTCTGTACGGATCGATTCCCTTTATGCAAGCCCACCAGAAGGACTCGACCGTCGGCGTTTTCTGGCTCAATGCTGCGGAGACCTGGGTCGACATCACCAAGGGCAAGTCTGCCGCAAGCCCTCTGACCCAAGGCAAGCCTGGCAAGACGACAACCCATACGCATTGGATCTCCGAAGCGGGGCTTCTCGACGTCTTTGTGTTCCTTGGACCTACGCCAAAGGACATTAGCAAGGCGTACGGTGAGCTGACGGGCTACTCTGCCATGCCGCAAGAGTTTGCCATCGGCTACCACCAGTGCCGCTGGAACTACATTTCCGACGACGATGTCAAGGATGTTGACCGCAAGATGGACAAGTTCAAGATCCCCTATGACGTTATCTGGCTCGACATTGAGTACCTGGATGACAGAAAGTACTTTACCTGGGAGCCACACTCGTTCACCGACCCCATTGGCATGGGCAAGCAGCTCGACAGCCACGGGCGTAAGCTTGTTGTTATTATTGACCCTCATATCAAGAAGGTCGATGGATACCACATTTACGACCAACTCAAGTCCAAGGACCTTGCTGTCTATGACAAGGATGGCAACCCGTACGACGGCTGGTGCTGGCCAGGCTCGTCCAACTGGGTCGACTGCTTCAACCCCAAGGCGATTGAGTGGTGGAAGACTCTGTACAAGTATGACGCTTTCAAGGGAACCATGGAGAACACCTTTATCTGGAACGACATGAACGAGCCATCTGTCTTCAACGGACCAGAGACAACCATGCCCAAGGACAATGTCCACTACGGCCATTGGGAGCACCGCGATATTCACAACTTGAACGGACTGACCTTCCACAACGCCACCTTTGAGGCACTAAAGACTCGAAAGAAGGGCGAGCTGCGAAGGCCATTTATCCTGACTCGATCATTCTATGCTGGCTCTCAGCGTCTGGGTGCCATGTGGACTGGCGACAACCAGGCGTCCTGGGATCACTTGGCTGCCTCGATTCCCATGGTCCTGAACAATGGTATTTCTGGCTACCCCTTTGCTGGAGCTGATGTAGGCGGTTTCTTTGGCAACCCCGATAAGGATCTTATGGCAAGATGGTACCAGGCTGGTGCCTTTTACCCGTTCTACCGTGGCCACGCCCACATTGACTCGCGCCGTCGTGAGCCGTACATGCTGGGCGAGCCGTACACTGGTTATCTCACCAAGGCCCTGCGACTGCGTTATGCACTTCTGCCGTCTTGGTACACTGCGTTCTACCACGCGAACCGCGACGGTAGCCCCATTGTCAGGCCGATGTTCTGGACACACCCGTCGGTGGAGTCGGGCTTTGCAATTGATGACCAAATGTTTGTTGGATCTACCGGTTTGCTGGTCAAGCCGATTGTCGAGAAGGACAAGTTCTCTACCGACATTTGGATTCCCGACAGTGAGGTTTACTACGACTACACGACCTATAACAAGCTCAAGACGCAGCAGGGCAAGCACGTCACGGTGGCAGCAGCGATTGACGAGATTCCTCTCCTCATGCGTGGTGGCCACATCTTTGCGCGACGTGACATTCCTCGTCGATCCAGCGCCGCGATGAGATTCGATGACTACACTCTGGTTGTTACCGTGTCCAAGGACGGCGTTGCCGAGGGTGAGCTGTACATTGATGACGGCGACTCATTCGAGCACGAGGCCGGCCAGTACATCCACCGCAAGTTTAGCCTCACCAGCAGCGGCCTGACGTCAACCGAGGAGGAGGGCCACGCCAGCCAGTCCATCAAGCCTGGCAGCTGGCTCAAGCAGATGCGCGACGTGTACGTGGACAAGATTATCATTGTCGGCGCTACAGAGGAGTGGAACCAGAAGACGGTGGACATTCAGACTGTTGGTGACCGAGCCTGGCAGGTCAATGTCGAGTACACGCCTGCAACGGGCGAGCGCGCTGCGTATGCCACGGTTGGCCGCGTTGGTGCTCGCATTGGCGAAGACTTTACCATTTCGTTTGGCGCCCGCGATGAGCTGTGAGCGGCGTGGCCGTCTGTGTCCTAGACGATGCATGTAGACTGTACTATATAAAGAAGAATATCTAGAAAGGAATACAAACTCGATTATTTCTCGATGTCATGCTTGTCTCTACGTAGTCCATGTGCATGTATATGTGGTGTTGTGCTGATTGTCTCAGGCTGCGTAATACAGGACAAGTGACGCAGGGGCAAATGCTGATCTGCCCGGCTTCACATGCAGACGTGGCAAGCTGGCCGAGGATACACTGTGTCAGGAAGCGAGGTACAGCTACTGCAAAGAGGCAGTACCCATTAGAACGTTCTACGAAAATTATATTTTGACCATGTTGCATACTCTGGCTAGAATTTCCGTCGTTGATTTAAAGCGTGCTTTTACTCACAGCCGAGACGGACAGTTTAACTTTGGGCCGGCGGCACGGAGCGGCACGGGCGCAAACGGGGCCGCCAGCACAGTTTTGGACACGGAGGGGCGGGGCGGGGAGGCGGGCTGGTTGCATGGCCCGGTTCCAGACGACCACGGTTCTAGACTCTGTCGATATGGGCTATTCTTCATGGTGCAAGTCTACTATACATTACGAGTAGCTGAGCATATCAAGAGCGCGAGGGAATTTTTTTTTAAAGAGTGGTTAGCCACAGCAAAAAAAACAGGGTCCCTGTCTCAACAGCAGCAGTCTAGAGCGAGATATATCCCGGACGTGCGGCGCACCTCCATGACGGAAACGCTGGCCAATGGCGTGCGGCGGGTTTGTAGCGAATGTGCGCATTGTAAACTCCGTATATCCAGTATATCCGCGGACCCTAAGAAAAAATATTCCACGCTAGTTTAAGGACTACTACACTGGTAGAGGTAAACTAAAAATAACGACGCGCGAAAATCGAAGGACAAGACTAGATGGAATCGTAGGGAGCCCTTTGGGTAGGTACTGGTGGCTGTGCAAAGGGGTCTAGAACCCGCCCTGTCCATCTCGATAGTAACCCTTGCTAAACATAGGTACGGAGCAGCCAAAAAATGGTGGGTTCCCTGGGGATGGTCTTTACGACTACCTGCCAAGGCAGAGAAACGACTACGAGTATGGAGAGGAGAGAGAGAGATGGGTAGCCGAGTTGAGGATCTGCTTGGCGATGGGAGACTCAGTTTGCGTTGCTGGCTCCCTCCCCATAAAAGTTCCTTGCTTGGGTGGTTTTAAGCTTTAGTAATCCTCGTATTTGCGGCCGTGATGCCTTGGTTTACATTGTTAATGAGGGAGGGGGCCAGGGCTGATTTAGTTTAGGTGCATCCTCGGCAGGTGAACTGGTAGACAGTAACTGGTAGACAGTCTGAAGACGCATGGGTTCAAGGATTACCAGTATGCGGTGGTCATTACGATGTGATATTCTCCGCGGAATACACGTCAACCAAGACCCGGGGAAGGGAGACAGGACACACAAAGATGTACGAGTATTAAGACAGGCTGCCTCCCATCCCACAGTGGAGAAAAAAAGGCGTGCAGGGACTCTGTAGGGGTTATTTGCCGTCTCGTTGCTGGGATTATTTTCTTGGAGTTCTTGTTTTTTTTTTGATACGCAAGCTGGTGGAGTAGGGAGGTTTGGGAGGGTCCCCACTGGTGTGACGGCAAGAGGAGAGAGGAGGGGCGGAGAGCGAATCAGGGGCGGGATTGTACATGGGCGGGTAAGCTGGTGATGATAATGTGTTTCGAAGCATTCTTGTATATATTGGTATTTTTTAGAAAGCGTATGAAGCTGATAGATAATACGGCGCAAGTCATCAATAAAAGTTGACAGTAGAGGTTTTAAAAAATCTTCTAGAATGGCGTTTGCACCGTCTCAGAGACATGGTCCGTGCCTGGACAACAGGTACCGTTTCGCGACGGGTGCCGCTGGAAAGGTACCTGACGGGGGCATGCTCACAAGCTTGCCAGCTGTCCGCCAGCTGCCCGCCAGCTGTTCCATCCAGGCCCCTGCCGGCTGCCCACAACGACCCATGCCATGCCACGCTGCGGGCTCCTTAAAAGTGGAGGTAGCCCGCCAATCGCCACGCCACGAAATGCCAGAGCAAAGGCAAAAGCAGCACCAAGACGAACAAAAAAAAAAAAAAAAAAAAAAAAAACAAGGACGAGGAGCCCCCCACCACAACAGAAATGGGGAGGACCCGGTAGGGACGTGGTGCGTGGTGTGTGAGGTGGTCGCCGGCACAGGTGGCAGTGTGGAGGGTGGGGGGGAGGCGAAGGGGGTAGCGGGGGGGAGGACGCGTGTGGACGGTGCTGGTGGTAGGTCGTA